>CM077588.1:6030000-7280000 GCA_039657365.1 Stephania yunnanensis | reverse complement strand
CCCAAAGTCTTTCAACTAAGGGTGAAATCAACAAGATGATGGGATGAAGTCTAGGGTTATGGGTCTACTTAAAAATCCGCCACTAATGCGGCGACTTAAGTTGGGTTATGTCTCGACCAAGTCTCAAAACACATAAAATCCTAGTAATATCTTAATTCCCAAAAATGCTCAAATTATGCTAAAAAATGTAATCCAAAGCCATACCTAGTAATACTCAGGGGGTGCTCCAGTGCCTCTGGTAAAAATCAAACATTCATACCACCAGCAAAAATCCAAGAAACGAAGTTAGGGTTTTATTGAACATAAAAATTAAGAACTAAACTAAAACTAAAATAAATGTTAGGAATAACAATGAAATAAAAAACAAAGTTGGGCTGTCTCCCAACAAGCGCCTTTCTTTTAAGTCTTTGGCTAGACTTGATGTGATTTATCACGTGATGCCCTATCTTTTCAAGATATCAATAACAAATGGTGCATCTATATCTTTGGGCAATGCAACATGCACGCGCTCCTTCAGACTTGGGAGCTCGTTTGGGACCTCTAACATAAAAGATTATGTCACATCATGATCATCTAACACAAAAATGTCGACAGTGTAGAAAATTTGCGAACGCTCCTTTACTTCCACTCCTTTGTAAGGTTTAACAAATATGGATGGGAGGGTGCGTGGATTCACTAACATCAAATGTTGGTCTTCCTTGCTCTTTTTCTGCGGCTCATCTGACTTTTCTGAAATGTCTTCAATTTTCATCTCATTTTCCTCCTTTGGGTAAAAAAATTGGTTATGTAATACAACTCTTTCTCGTCAATCATATTCTGAAGTGTAGTATTGATTTAAATAAGTTAGATTTTCAAATTTTGCAATCCTGGATTCACGTGATGAAATTGTTGAAGCTCTTCTTGAAGACGTTAACCATATATTAATTGCTTTATCATATCTTTCAAGGAGGTGCTTTGCTGAAGTTGTTAATTCTCTTCATGACATTGTTAATGAACTTGTTGAAAAGGCAGTTCTCTAAAGATCAAGTCATTCATCATGTATTATATAGATCTCTCTTCATTTTGAGTAATCTGGGACTTAGCATGAGCGCAAAGAAGTCGAGTTGTGGCGATGCATAGCTAGAATAGTGATGATTCTCATACTTTGGATAGTAAAGACAAACATATGTGGAATGAGAATATTCTTCACAAATTTCATAAACCTCGACCTGTTGTACCAAGAATGCATGTTGGAAAATTGATGTCCATTATGTGATGTACCTACCCCATTCACATTGTAATAATGTGTGTCTTCGAACCGACCATAATTGTGGGAGTAGGAGGCCTTCGCGGAGTTGCTTGGATACATGTTAAGAACAAGTGACTAGATAGATAAATAAATAAATAAATAAATAAAAGAATATCAAAGAAAGAAAAAAACT
Source organism: Stephania yunnanensis (assembly GCA_039657365.1). Lineage (NCBI taxonomy): Eukaryota > Viridiplantae > Streptophyta > Magnoliopsida > Ranunculales > Menispermaceae > Stephania > Stephania yunnanensis. The sequence goes on along the minus strand of CM077588.1, from coordinate 7,278,579 downwards.
TATCCCCGGCAACGACGCCAAAAATTGACGCACGTCTGACGTGTCAGTAAAATATAATTCCTAAACCAACGGCGCTAAAAACTGACTCTTGGTGAATACCTTAAGTCCTATTTATAAAATACTAAAATTGGTCTATGGAGGAGAGAGAATGTGATTTTTTGTGTGTTCCTTATTGACACGTGTGCCGAGGACAATCTGGTGGCTGTTGGGAATTTGTTACAGGTCTAAGACATGTAGCATTAACCTTATTGATTGAGGAAGGGACTACTGTGGACATGTTGGCTGCTGTGAGGCGTTGACATGTGGCACGTGGCAGGTGGGAGAAAAGGCTCAAGTGCTCGATCGAGATTCTAAGAGACATCAACAGCATGAATCATATGGAGAATCCACGGTTACGAGGCGAGAAAAAGAGACACACACGAGACTCGTGTGAAGACGTGGGAGGTAGTGCTCACACGGATCTCGAGGAGAATCGATGCCTTGGTTGTGCAATGTCACTAGCGTGTGTCTTTGATGCGTCACTCGATTCCTTCTCATCTCTTCATCAATCTTGCAACACGTGTCTCTAGGTTGATCCTCTAGTAGCTATTCCACTGCTTGTTGGAGACTTAACAATATTTTGGCCCCGGATTCAACCGCGCACTCGATTAAACCTGAAAATAACAAATAAAGATAATTATATCAATATTTTGGACACTTAACTATAAAAATATATTAATAACCTATATATAATTACATAATTAACGACTCATCGAATGGCTTTTTTTGGCAATTGCGACCTGAGTTGTTTGTTTTCTATGCACGTGTCGGTGACTTAGCGGATTTGGCTAGCACCGCAAGGGCTATTGGGTGATGGGCTAGTGGAGTGGGTTAGAAAGGCTCACTTGTAAGTCCCTAATATACTGATGTATGGTCTAGTGGGGTTCGAGATTGAGTTAGTGACGTCAATTGTTCCGCTACAATTTCAGTTCCTGGTATAGATAAATTAGAAATTCCTTGAGATCTAGATTTTAAGGATGAAATTTCTTTTAGTTAGAAAAAATTGTAATCGTTCAAATTAATTAGACTAGGATTCCTTAATCTCGATGATTAAAAGTTGTAATTCGAGCGTTACGTGGACAATTCAGTTGACTCGGATACGAGAACCGAGAGAATATATTATTTATGGATGATGGTTGTTTAGGTGTGATGTTTTAAACATTATATTATGGTAACGTCACATATGTGTATGTTGATATCGTGCGAGATTGTGTGATGGGTAGTCGCCTCGAAATGCATTTCAACACGGGTATCAGAAAGGCAAATTATGGGTACACTATAAAACTCGATAAATTTACGTTAAAATGACTGAGTAATCAAATGAAATGGGTAATGTCACCATAGGCTAAATTAAATAAATTAGAATAATAGGCAATGACATGTCTCAGAATGCGTGTTGGGATGCGAGACACTAGGTACCAGGTAGCCGAAGGTTAGTGAGACCACAAAGTTGTTAAACTTGGTGAATGAAAACACTAACCATATGACTAAATGAGGCTTAAAGTAATGCAATTTAATTAAATGATCCTAAGCCTATAGTTTGAACCAAATAAGGTGGACCTTAAATGGACATCTAAATGAACCTAATTAGGAAAGTAGCGGGCCATTGGAGTCATTACACTATCTACTACAACATGTTTATGAACCACGAGATAATGTTTGGGATACGCATAACACACTTGAACAAGACAAACATATATAAACCAAGTGAGCGGGAGTTTCATCTCCACTAACTCATAAATCTCATGCAAATACTAAGAAAACCAGAGGAGGGGAGGAACATTTGGAGCTGGGAATCAAGATTTAGAGAGCGAATCAACTGAATCAACTAAGGTAATCATCTTTTCCATCTATCACACTTTCTAGAACTCAATTTTGTGTGTTTTTAATATAATTCAAATTTGAGGGTTAGATCCCTAGTTTTTAATGAAAATTTGATGAATTATATGTATAATGATCACTTCTATTAAGGGTTTACCACTGGTTTGGCATGAATTGATAATTTTGATGAATTTGAGAAAACTAGTGAATTTATGGGGATTGAATGATTTTGATCTAAATGATGTTGTTTATTTAGTTTAAATGGTGTTTTGAGGTTGCTATTAAATGGAGAAGGTGTAAACTAGGTCAGGATAGTTGATTATGATGGGAATGACAGAATTCTCGACTTGAGAATTCTGTCACAAAGAGCAATTAGCACGCTAACTAGACTGGTTAGCGCGCCAACCAGTTTAGGCTCTCAACTGTTTTTCAAAATGAAGAATAGTAGCACAAAACATATTCCCTAGCACGCTAGGAAGAACCATCAGCGCGCTAATAATAGATGAAACTTGAATATTAAGGGTTGTTTTGATAATCTCCAACTTAATACATAATTAAACACCTATAAGTAACCTAAAATTTTAAAATTGGATCTCATTGACTTAAGGGACCGTAGCTCTATGTTGGAAAGTTTATCGGTCGGATACGGGAGTCCAGGGAGGTCGGAGAGTGGTTTTGAGATTTGTAAAATCCACAGGAACGTCACTTGACCATTTATTTGCTTTCACTACTGTTTACTTTATCTTGTTCAACATATTCATGTTCTATTCCTTATTTACTCAGTTATCTATATCTGTGCCATTGTTTATATGGTTGGTTGAGTTTACTCCCGTCGGATATTCCGTTATGTGTCTAGGCACGCTAGACCATAACATGTGTATCATCAGTCCTCGATGAATAACGACCCGAGCTACTTTGTCAGTACATATGTCGGTGCGTCGTGGGTCTACGCCTGCCACCAAGCAGACTAGGTATTGGGCCAGTTAGATGCGCCTACTGGTGGAAACCTGGGGTGGTTATCCGAAGTATGGTCGAGTCTGACTAGAATAGGCACACACGTTTTCTCTTTATTGTTATATACGCATGCAATAATTCATTTACAATTGTCTGTTTACATTCCGCATGTTTATTCGACTGTATTTATTGGATTCCTTTACTTTATCATATGAATGCTCAGTGAATTTCCTTTGAGTTTTACTTACTGGACTCATCAGCTGTTTTGTTGTGATGGCTGAGTGCAGATCTTTCTACGAGTAAGGGTAAGGAGATTCTTGGCGACTATCATTAAGCTCGCTTATTGCTCAACACACTACTCGTAAGTGCTTATTTTGATATTTTGTTCTATTTTGGGTATTGGGAGACTTGAGTTGATATTGTACATGTATATATATACATTTTTTATGGTATTATCGCTTATATACAGAGTACTTTCCTGGGTTTTTCACCATAGGACACGTTCATATGGATAATGTTTGAGATACTAATTTAATACTTTACTTGCATCAATTAAGGCTTCCGATAATTTATTGCCAACTTGTAAAATATAAATCGAATCAATCTTAGAATTTGCTTGAGCATACGATCTTATCTTAGCAAATACTAGTTTTAGGAAGAGGGAGTCGCGTATAATTACTTTTAGTAGTGGTCATAACAAGAGTCAAATAGATTTTCTTTTAACAAGAAAAATAGATAGATAAATATGTAGAGACTGCAAAGTAATACCTGGTGAAGCACTTACTACCCAACATAAGTTAGTAGTACTTTATATTAAGCTAACACGACGACATAATATGAATAAAAGAGTAAGCGACCCTAGAATAAAGTGGTGGAACCTAAAACATAGTAAACAAGTAGAGTTTAGAGAAAAACTACTAAAGAAAAATATTTAGAATCTTGACTTAGATGTTAATACAATGTGGCTAGAAATGAGTAGTTGCATAAGGAGAGTGAGATCAAACGTATTAGGTATATCTAAAGACTTGAGATCACCAAATAAGGAAACATAGCGGTGGAACGAGGATGTCCAACGAACAATTAAGATTAAAAGAGAGATGTATAGGAAAATACTTAAGTGTCAAGATGAAGATGTGTACAATCAATATAGAGAAGCTAGAAAACAAACTAAAAAAGTAGTTAGTCAAGTTAAAACAAATTTCATGGAAGATCTATATACAAGGTTAGGTAATAGGGATGGCGAAAAAAAAATATAGGCTAGCCAAATTAAGTGATAAAAAGAAACAAGACCTAAGTCCTGTAAGATGTATTAAGAATGAAAATCAAAATGTTTTAACGTGCGAGGATAATATTAATGAGAGATTGAGAAATTACTTCGATAGTTTATTTATTGATGACCAAGTTGATACTATAATAGATGAAAACTCACACCAAGAAAGAAATGTAGACTATACACGCAATATTAGAATTGTAGAAGTTAAAGATGCATTGAAAAGAATGAAAATAAGGAAAACATGTGGCCCAGATGAAATACCATTAAAGGTTTGAAAATGCTTATGAGAAATTGGATTTACTTGGTTAACAAAACTTTTCAATAAAGTTTTAAAATCAAAACGGATGTCAATGGATTGGAGAAGAAGCACTCTCGTGCCAATCTTCAAAAGCAAACGAGACATTCAAAGTTGCTCAAACTACCGAGGAATTAAACTTATGAGTCACACTATGAAACTTTGGGAGATGATAGTTGACAATAGGCTAAGGAGAGAAACAACAATATCAGAGAACCAATTTGGTTTCGTGCTTGGGAGGTCAACTATGGAAGCGATTTTTCTTGTAAGATGGTTGTTAGAAAAATATAGAGAAAAGAAAAAATCTTCATATAGTATTCATAGATCTAGAAAAAACATATGACAGGGTCCCCAGAGATGTTCTTTGGTGGGTTCTAGAAAGAAAAAGAGTGCATGCTAGATATATATACACTGTTAAGGATATATATGATGAAGTAGTAATGAGTATAAAGACATTTAGATGAACTACAAAAAAATTTCTCATTACGATAGGACTACATCAAGGATCGACTTTAAGGCCATAGCTATTTACTTTAGTTATGGATGAACTACCTAGACATATTCAAGAGGATATATCATGGTGTATGCTATTTGCAGATGATATTGTCTTAGTGGATGAAATAAAAGATGAAGTGAACAAGAAATTAGAACTCTGGAGGAATACATTAGAATCTAAAAGCTTTAAGTTGAGTAAAACGAAAACCAAATACATGCACTGTGAGTTTAGAAACACTAGACATCGAGATGACGAAGTGGTAAAGTTAGGGGAAGTAGAAGTTTTTAAGGTAAACCACTTTAGATACCTAGGATCAATCATACAAAATGATGGTAACATTGAGAATGATGCACAAATAGAATTCAAGCTGGATGGATGAAATGGCGGAGTGCAACAGGGGTGATTTGTGATTGAAATGTCCCTACTAAGTTAAAAGGAAAATTTTATAGGAACGCAATTAGGCCAGCTATGCTCTATGGAAATGAATGTTGGGCGGTAAAGAAACAACAACTACATAAAATGAATGTAGCAGAAATGAGGATGTTTAGGTGGATGTGTTGTAAAATTTGTACAGATAGAATAAGAAATATAGAAATTCAAAGACAAGTAGGAGTTGCACCAATTGATACAAAGATTAGGGAATGGCGGTTGCGGTGGTTTGGTCACCTGCAAAGACGGCCTACAAATGCCCCAACTAGAAAACTTGACTCAATAAAAATTGTAGAAATTCGACGAGGTAGGGGCATACCAAAGTTAACATGGGATGCATTAATTAGGAGGGATTTGAATGGTTTGAGAAGCTCACCATCAATTACATTTAATCGAGCACAATGGAAAAGTTTGATCCATGTAGCTGACCCCAGTTAATTTAGGACTGAGGCTATGTTGTTGTTGTTGTTGTTATTGTGAAATATAAGTCACTAGCAAGGCTAGGACTCAAATAAACTACAAATAGTTGAACTTAAGGAAATAACTTAAGAAAAATATTAATAACCGATCAACTAAAGTAATATATAATACACAGGTGGACATGAATATCGAGACATGAGATGGACGGGCAGGTACTGGACACATGTAGCTGGGCCCATCGAGCGACGAGTGCACGGAGAGACGACACCCCAGCGCAGCGTTAGGGCGCGGAGCCACCACATAATTGGCCTCTACTCATCATTTCCCTTGATGCCCATTAATTTATCATAAGATTCCTCGTAGTCACTAAAATATTTTTTTGCTGAACGTAGGCTCATAAAATAATCTCATACTTAAGCTTTGTGATGACATTTTTCATAACTTTGGCTTAAGTCTCAATTATAATTCGCTTAGGATTTCTAGTAATTTGAATGGATTCCACTAACTTATGTAGGGTTCCAAATGTATATTTTTTGTGTTAAGTTAGAACATAGCCTAAGTCCCAATTATTCAAGTTAGGCATTCTTATCTATTGTGTATATGCATTAATATCCATTTTTATGGACTCACTTAGATTTTTTGCATAAGATAATACTTGACTTAGATTATTTTTATTAGTTTAGGAGATTTAATCTAGTTTAGGCCATGTTATATTTCATAGTTTATAAGTCATAAGTTAACATAACTTATTAAGTTTTATTTAAACCTATAAGTAAATCCTAAGTCTAGTTAAGATATTGACTTATCATTTACACCCACGTGTCGCGAGCCTCCCTTACAAAACCGGATAAATAAAATAAATAACTCGTGTATTTTAGATAAATAAATAATACAAGCAATCAATCAAAAATAAAATATTTCGGGTTGTTAGAACATTTAACAAACCCATTGGTCATTGATATACACAAGTGTTTTCTTATTAACCATATCCTAGTGTAGGTATAGAACCAAACATGTGTCCGGATTCCTAGTCATCCACTAATCAATAGGTAGGGTATGACCCTAGCTACTCCCATAATCAATTCGCATAACCCATGACACATGTCTGTGGTTTAATGCGATGAGCGCTTTAGATTTTATGAAAACACTATACCTAGATAACCAATCATAAGCGTGTTCGATTCACCCTAGATCCTTAGGTATTTGACCTGCCTCTAAATCGCGTGAATCAACATATATGATCAATTGCCACTAGTGTAAGGGTTTTCCACCCGATTCCATATGCAGTCAACTCACTGGCTATAGGTAATCCACCTAGAAACTTGCAACGACTACAATATATTTAGACATAATTCTAACAATCAAATCCCAAAACGAATAGAAGACAATGAAAAAAGAATAAATTAAATCAGAGTACATCTCATAATTGGGTTACAACGCCAAAAGACTTTGTTTGATCCACTTCATAATTAAATCAATTGAGTTAGTTTGACCATAATCTAGTAAACACCATGGTTTTTCAAGTTCTTTTAAAAGCAAAAAAGTAAAAGACCATGAATCCCGAGAATCTGCATGAATCTCGAGAATCTGTGCCACGCCGTGATCGACACTATGGATGTGGACTTGGCGACCTAAGCTGCTATGCAAAACTGAGAAGTCTCTGCCCATTCCTACGTTGTAAGGATAGTGTGGACATTGCCACTTACTGCTATATATAGGTTTTTCTAGACTTGATTCCTCGTTCGATCCTCCAGATTTCCCTCCTATTCTTTGCTCCGGGTCCTAAAAACCTGTAATGATAAAAAAAGAGAGATTATCACTATAAAATAAAAAGTTGTAGTTTAAAATCATACTAAATACTATACTAAACAATGCAAAAACATGGACTTATTAATTTCTTCTCTCCTTGTTGGGAGGCTTTTAATTTCCTCTCCTTGTTGTGAGGTTTTAGAGTTATTTTTGAGTTTCTTTTTAAGAAGATAATTCTTTTTGAGTTTTTGTTCTAAGAGACAATACAAACTTCAATAATGTAAGCATTGAATCGGCAAGGCCAATTTGCTAGTATAGGGATAATCTTAGATCTTACAAAACTCATCATTGATAGCTTCAATCTTGATGGGGTAGAATAGAAGGTTGAGTACGAGTCCTTGCCATTTATATGCTTTAAATGTGCAACTTATGGTCACACAAGTGATAGATGTCCATTATTACTGAAACACCAAGCTGCAGCTAAAAGGTTCAGATTATTGAGGAAGAAACATTGCCCGTTGATTCACCGACATTGGAGGATGTGGTTGGACCATGGATTCGTACGACTAAGCAAGGGAGGAGAATTGTCATGAAAATCTAGTAGCAGTTGGCCAACAATTACAAAATCTTGAGGCGAATATTGTGGAGAATATTGTGGGGGTGGTGGCAGAGCCAGCTATTATAGAAGATGGTGATTTTGAGGCGAATATATATATTGGCAGGGGATAAATGAAAAGCGAAAATGAATCATGACTCAAAAGGAAAGGGGTGGGACCCAAACAACCAATGGTAGACCAGAAAAACTTAGTGAAACCAACCGTGGGCTAGGGTAGGGCCTCTAAGGAAAATAAAAGCCCAAATGTATCCTCTAAGCCTGTGTATAAATCACAACATAATCAATCCAAGGTGGTTCCAGAACATAGCAGAAACAGTGGAGGGTGGAAGCGAAGATGGTGATCCAGAAGCTGGGATTTGTTAGATCCCACCGTATATAGGCAATTGGCTATTCGGGAGGTATTTGGATCATTTGGCGTGTAGATGTAGATGTTCAATTTTTGGCTTACCACTGGCAAGTAGTGCATATGAAGGTGTCTCTCTCTCAATCTATTTCCTTCCTCTTCTTTGCTGTTTATGGGAGTCCCAATGTGGTGGTGAGAAGACAACTTTGGGGCTTTCTTAGCGAACTATCGTTTTCATCAAACACTCCTTGGGTTTTGGCTGGGGATTTTAATGCTCTATTTTGTTCTGAGGAAAACGTTGGGGGTATAAAGCCAGTGGTAATTTACAAAAAGTTTCGTGACTTCGTTGAGAGAGAAGGGTTGAGTAAGATGAAGTGCATGGGTCTCAAGTTTACGTGGGTAAGAAGACAATGTCATGAAGTACTGGATCATGTTTTGGTTAATCTTATGTGGTTTCGCCAATTCTCTCTAGTGGTTGTCGAGCACCTTCCTCGATTACACTCTGATCACTCTCCTTTATACTTCCAAGTTCAAGGATGTTCAGTGGTACCGGCTGGTTGTAAATGTTTTCGTTGTCAAACGGCTTAGGAAACTCATGTGGATTGGGCGTGCTTTGTGAATGAGAATTGGAGTCCAAAGATTCCGGTTCATGATGCAGTAAGGGACTTTTCTGTGAAAGCGAAGGCTTGGAACCAAGATATATTTGGTAATATATTCCAACAGAAGTGATGAATTCTTGCATGATTAACCAGCTTAAAAATGCCATTTGAGACATATTCAAAACTACATTGAGAGCACTCGATCTTTCACTTCGGGAGGAGCTTGAGAAGGTCTTGACACAAGAAGAAATCCTCTAGCATCAGCGAGCTAATATGAATTGGTACTCTCTGGGGGATAGAAACACTTCCTTCTTCCATTCAAAAGTCAATGTAAGAACCAAAAAGAAATCTATTACTGGACTACAATTGGCGGACGCATCTTGGTGTACCGACCATCTCACTCTAAAAAATATGGCTCTAGAATTCTTCACGTAATTATATCAGAGGGATTCTCAACCTTTGTCCCTATATATGGTAAGAGGTCGTTTTCCCGAACTATCTTCTACACTATTGGCAGAGCTTGGAGCTCCTATCACTCTGGATGAAGTGTGCAACACAATGTTCAGTATTGTCCCTAACGAGGCACCTAATTTAGATGGTTTTTCGGCTTTATTCTATCAGAGACACTGGAATGTGGTAGGCCTGTCAGTATGTTCCATGGTTTTTGAGTGATGTTGAGGAAGTTGTGAGTAAAGCGTTAATCACTGTTAAGCCGAAAATTGATTCCCCAACTTCTCTCAACCATTTTCACCCCATTAGTCTATGTACAGTATTATATAAAATCATTACTAAGATAATTTCCAATATATTGAAGCCAATGATGTCGTTGCTCATAAACCCTGCATAGACTAGTTTCATCCCAAGGAGGCATATAATCGAAAATGTCATTATCGCTCAAGAGTTTGTACACTCGATGCTATCCCTGAAGTCCAGAAGGGGTTGGTTTGCTCTGAAGATTGATCTAGAGAATGTGTACGACCACTTATCTTGGGACTTTATCCATGAAACACTGCTAGATACACGTATCCCGCCATTGCTAACAAACGTCCTTATGAGTAGCTTACTTTCGAGCTCAACTGTTATGGACTGGAGATCTCTCAGCCTCCTTTAAACCGTCGAAGGGTGTGCGTCAAGGAGACCCAGTCTCCTTATATTTTTATGCTTTGTATGGAATGATTATCTCAAAGAATTGAGAGACGGTCTCATCGGGTGCTTGGGTGGCTCCATGCTTTGGAAACTCGGTAACGATATCTCGCATTTTCTTTGCAGATGATCTTCTCTTATTTGCAGAGGCCTCAACCAAACAAGCATGACTGATTGGGGAGATTTTGAATGATTTATGTAGTCGTTCAGGGCACAAAGTGAGCAGGGGAAAGTCTCGAATCTTTGTCTCACTGATTGTAGATGAAGGGAAGGCCACTACCCTAAGCAATATCCTTCACATACCGCTTACGAAGGGCATAGGAAGTTATTTAGGGGTTCCTCTGATTCATGGGAGAGTAACTAAATCAACATATGCCACGATACTAAATTCGATGATGGCGAAGGCGAAGCGTTGGAAACCAACTAAAGTATCCGTGGCGTGCAGTGCTACTCTTTGTAGATCTGTCCTAAATGCTTCCCCCTATACACAATGCAGACGACTGTTCTTCCTAAGGGTGTGAGTACTACCATTGACAAGACCTATAGAAACTTCTTATGAGGGGCCAGTGAAAGTATTAAGAAAGTCAGGCTGGTACTATAGGACAAAGTGTGATTACCCAAGAGTATGAGGGGATTGGGTCTCAAGCGTATGGTGGCCTTATCTAATGAAGGAGATTAGGTTGCCTGGTGGGGATGGTCGTACGATCTGCTTTTAGGAGGATGTATGGACTGATTGTGGATGTGCACTACAAGATCTTGCTCTAGCTGCCATCTCTCATGAACTTCGTCAACGTCTAGTGAAAGAATTTGCTAATAATGAAAGTTGGGATTAGAGTAAGTTCCAGAGCTTGATTCCGACGGGATGTTTGATGAAAATAGCGGCGGTACCTCCTCCCTATGAGCTGTTGGGTGCAGATCAATGCTACTAAGGATAATCAACATCTAGAATGTTCATTGTCTCATTTGCCTATAGAGGTGATCACTGAAATGAATGCTGGAGAGCAAAGTTCTCACTAAGATCTAGCATGGAAATGGGCAGGCCTAGAGAAGGTGCAATCCTTCTTTGGTTGATACTTCATAATGCTTTCCTTACCAATGTCGAACGAAGTAGAAGACATATAATCGACTCGAACCAATGTGAAGCATGTGGAAGTCCGGCTAAGACAATCAACCATATACTGAGGGAATGTGATAAGGCATGGGAGTTGTGGAGTCATCTTGTACAACCTGATCGCCTAATCGAGTTCATGGAGACGCCTTTTACTGTTTGGTTCGCTGGGAACCTGAAAGATACCAAGTTGATTAACAGAATTCGTTGGGACACACTTTTTGGGGTGACATGATAGCAGTTGTGGCAATCTCGCAACAATGTAGTGTTCAATGGGGAATCGGCTTCCTTGACTCAGCTTTTTCATGGCATCAAGTCCAAAACTAAAGAATTTATGAAGGCTAATGACGAGCTAGCGATGTCGTGTCTCATTAAGGGTATGAAATCGAAGGTGTTGGTTGGTTGGTCCCCCCTCCTCAGGGTTGGGTAAAGGCTAACTCAGACGGATCACGTATTGCGGATGGACAGGCGTCGGCTGGTGGCCTTCTTAGGGATGATAGCAGGGCTTGCCTCGGTGGCTATGTGGCCAACCTTGGCTTTTGTTTTGTCTTTGATGCATAACTGTGAAGTATCCTATTGATACTATAACGAGCTTGGGATATGGGCTACCGTAAGATTTCTCTGGAGGTGGACAATGTGGGGGTGGTGCAGAAAATTAGAAGCAGGAGATCGACAACCAGTAGCCATTGGAGTTTACTCTTTTCTATCACGCAGCTCATTGAACGCCTATAAGAGGTGTGGGTGCGGCACATACATAGAGAAGGCAACTGAGCAGCGGATTGGTTGACGCACTATGCGAGGAATTTTCCCCTAAGCTTTTATAATGTTGATGTCGTTCCTTCTGAAATAACCTCCCTATTAATGCAGGATGTAAAGCTCCTTCCCCAGACTTTATAGGAATCAATAAAAGATCCACTAAGGCGCATAGCCTCCCTTTGATATAAAAAAGGACCACCTATGGAATTGTACACGGAATATACAGAGCGCTCAGAAACATTAGAGAAGAAACATATCATTCTTTTACCGTCTGGGCTCTTTTGGGAATAATTGTTAATGAAGCTAGGGTGCCACTTCTTGCACACCCATTGGGGTTTGAAGATAGAATCCACAGACAAACGAGGAAGAATCTCTAGAAATAGGAAGTCTTACGTAAATTGGCCAAAACATGACAAAGCTTTTTTCTTCTTTTTCTTTTTCTTCTTCTCGAAGATATGTATTTTCTATTTAATTATAAGTAGTGGATGCATTCTCATCATCATCATCTTGTTCATTGTTTGTTAATTAGTTAAACAATTCACAAAGTACTATGCATGTCGCAGAACTCCTGTTATAAGTGGGAATGTCATGAAGCCGCCATATAAATTGGGTTAAGTTAAAAGACTACAAAAAAGGTTGAGTTATACTTTAATTAAAAGTGTTATCAATAAAAAAAATTATTATAAGTTGTAATAGAATTACGAAAATTCTTCCGTACAGCTTACACAAAAAACATAAGTGTCAATCATTTTTGACGTCTAAATTTAATATGAAATTTTCGTTAGATACTTCTCGGAAAGTAGTAGTCAATCACAAGGTTTCTTTGTTTTCTTAGTAAGAATCATAAGGTCTTTTTAGTGAGGATTAAGTTTTTGTTATGAGTCCCCATACATAAGCACCAAGCTTGTCTTGCTTAAAGAATATAATTTAGTGCAATCGATCTGAGTGTACCTCAGTGGCCCGAACAATCTTGCCACAACGAAGAATTGAAACTAAGGTCATGCGCTTAACATACATAACCCGCCTTTACTGTTATGGCAACCCGACCGGATTATTTCACAACTTAATTCTTAAGAGAAGTTATTCCAAACATTTAAACAAATTTCAAGAACTGGCCGGTATTCCATAAATAACCAGAGTCATCTTGTAATAGAACATCAAGGAAATCATTTTTAGAATATATGGGATTCCCCCGAATTAATTCTATTAATTTTACTTAAAATATAACACATGAACTAGACAAATTTTCTTAAAAATTGAACTTAAAATAGGGTTTCAAAGGTTTGAGTTTTCAGCTGAGGCAAGCTTGAGGTGTTGCACAATTGTAAATAAATCCAACAAAAGAGAAAAAAAAAAAAACTATCTTGCTAAAAAAATATCTCCTACAATATATAATGCTTAATTCACAAAAAAAACTCACCTCATCGTTGAATGAGAATAGAAATTAGGAGCGATGAAGATTAAGAGAGGAACCTTGATAACGCCAAACGTGATTAGAGAGATTGAATTCGAGTTGTGAAGGAAGATAGAATCGTTGTCGAAGAAGGAGACAGATATAGAAGATTTAAGGAAAATACAAAATCGAATTAACTTTTAATATATATATATATATATATTAGTTTCGTAACATGCGACGCACGAATGAGTCCGCTTGCTATGCTCGCAAGTATTTAATAATAAAAATTTAAATTTAATTTTAGTTGAATAAAAGAAAAGTAACATAATAGATTGCTAAACAGATTAGATAAATGCATTATGCAATAAATTTTAATGATGTCAGTAATATTAATAGTCAATTGAGATAGAAGATAAACAATCTCTAATTGAGATGCTATTAGCAAGAGATTTTAGATACCAAAGATTCTCCAATTGAGATATTAGCGAGAAATTTGCGAAATCTGGCTCTGTTTGGTAGACACAAACTAGCTTATCAGTTAGCTTTTAAACTACTTTAAAAAAAAGTTAGTGTTTGGTTAGTAGATGATTTTTTAAATACTCTAGTTTAGACGCTAAAACTTCAAATGCTACTAATAGTAGCGTTAAACCAAAAAAAAAAATGACGGATTGAAGTTTTGGTTCCATATTTAGCCTTAATTTTCACACAAATAACACCATAAAGCCATTGTTAATTTGTCTTCATAAGTGTGCAACATTAACAAGTAGCCCCAACACATATTCATGTTACACTTGCCTATCTAGCTATATTCTCACGCACTTCATCTATAACAATTCGCTAAGCTTCGTCAACGTATATACGTGGGACTTTGAACGAATAAGTATATTTCTTTTTTTGAAAATAGCAAATAAATATACTTAATTAATCAATTAATTATATATACACATTTAAGTATAGAATATATATGTTTTCAAATAAAAAAATGTAGAATATGTATAAATTCCTTATTTAATGACATAATAATATATTTGACAAAAAAAGACATGATTGTAGAATGTAAGAGTATTATAGCATTTATTTAATAATAAATAATAAGTTACAAAGGTTATTTTTTAAGTTCTATAGATAAAACTTATAAAAAGCTTTGTAAATAAAAAATAATTTGCTTTTCTAAAAATATTCAATTAATATAAATATGTCATTTCATATCATTTTATATTTATCAACTACTCATTCAGTTACGTTACTGTATTCAAACAAAATTTAATTGATTAGCTAGATTATTAGCTTTCAGCAATCAATTATTAGATTATCAACTTTTAGCTAGATTATCAGCTAATTTTACTAAATATCAGCTAATTTTACCAAACAAAGCCTTTAATTTTAATTCAAAGCAACTAGTTGAAAGTTGTTGTATTCGTACTTCTTTAGTATTAGTAGATAGTAGATATAATGTATTAAAATACCATATTTACTCTTCCCAGCAGTGCTAGGTGTCACGGGGCTATTAAGAGATGGGTTTTTCTCAAGGAAATTTTTCTCACTCAATCAAACTCGTGGTGCCTAAGGGCCACCTTAGTTCAGCACTACCAATACTCAAATAGAATGAACAACAAGCAATGACACCAAAGAAACGTTTTACTAAGCTCTCAATGGGAATACAACACTTGAACTCTATGCTTCCCCAAGCCTAGAGCCCCTGGCTTTATAGATCAGCCAACAAGTAGTTACATAACCGACTAGGACTAAGACACCTGTCCTGATTACATTGATTCATAGACTAAGTAAAACCTCACTTCCTTTGTGGTCAAGGCAGTTACCCAACTACCTTGTTCCCTTGCTGCCACCTAGTTCCATAACTGCCTTAACTGCTTGGTCAATTGCTACATGCTCGGAACATTTTCGGACGTGCCTTGGTCATGCCTCTGGCCATGACCAAGGTAGTTACCCAACTGCTTAGAACCGCCTTTACTTGGTCCATCCACGCCTCAAGGGTCTTGATCCACATTTCTCTTAGGGACAGGGACTGCTCAGTGGTGACTGGCCGTGCCCAGGCACTTCGGTGCTAGCCGGGGCTCGGTTGAGTCCCACCGACTCGGGGTAGCCGGACCATGGGTCTGAGGGTCTTGCCTTGGCATGGTGCCCAAGGCATGCTGGAAGGTCTTCCTCGCTGTTGTGCCCATGCCGCCCCCAGGAGAGACCACCTCTCCTTATAGTAGATGTTATGTCGTTTCCTCAGCTCCAATAGGAAACATCCCAAAATGAGACCAAACGTACTTTGACTTAGTCAACGCTTAAGTCAAGATTTGTCAACCTTTGCTAAGGTATGCCTTGCTCGTGCCAAGGCGCGGCCTTGCTCGTGCCAAGGCGCGGCCTTGCTCGTGTCTTGGCAAGACCTTGCTCGTGCCAAAGGAATCTGCCTAGATTCGGTCTTGCTCGTGTCAAGGCGC
Source organism: Stephania yunnanensis (assembly GCA_039657365.1). Lineage (NCBI taxonomy): Eukaryota > Viridiplantae > Streptophyta > Magnoliopsida > Ranunculales > Menispermaceae > Stephania > Stephania yunnanensis. Next base: position 7,262,692 of record CM077588.1, on the reverse strand, counting down.
GACCTAACTCGTGCCCAGGGAATCTGCCTAGGTTTGGCCTTGCTCGTGCCAAGGCGCGGCCTAACTTGTGCTCAAGGAATCTACATAGGTTTGGCCTTGCTCGTACCAGGGCGCGCCCTAACTCGTGCCCACGAAATCTGTCTAGGCTTGCCCATGCCTGTGCCAAAGCACGTGCCAAGGCGCAACCTTTTCTGCGCCAAGGCACCGCGCCTAGGCGCGTGCCAAGGTGCGACCCCCTTCGCGCCTATGCGCTATCCCGCATGTCGCCCCGCGACCAAACCTTGTGGAACCACCCGAGCCCTCTGGAACTCAGTCATTTGCTAGGTTTCTTGCTGCTCAGCTCAGCTTACTCGGGTCACGCTATTGAAGGGCTGACACTAGGCGCAAACGCACATCAGAATGGACACGGCACTCGACATACCTCGAGATGCTTAGAAATCGCATGTCGGGGAGCATCGCACGCTCATCAGAGCTTAATATACGTTTTGACGTCGGTTTGCCATATACGTTTTGACGTCGGTTTGCCATACACGTTTATAATTTGAATTTTTTCCAAAAGTACAATACATTTTACTTTAAAAGAGGTAAATAGGGGGGGTTTCTTTTTATTTCCCCACACTAAGCAATAACGCCTTCTCAAAAGGCGTTATTGCTGATGTGGTATTTTTGGTTTTTTTTTTTTTTTTTTTTTTTAGAAGAAAAGCCACGTGGAAATTGATAGCGCCTTCGGAGAAGGCGCTATCGTTGCCCACGTGATTCGGAACGCCACGTGGATCCACGTGGCGTACGATACAGGGATAGCGCCTTCTCCGAAGGCGCTATCGGGTATTGGTATGTCCACGTGGATCCACATGGCGCCACGTGGACACAGTTGGACACATTTCTTGGGGTGCGCTGATAACGCCTTCTCAAAAGGCGCTATCAGCGCACCAGTCTTCGTCTTCCCGAGACGAAACCGACGCAGAGAATCTCTGCGTCGGTTTCCCTAGGGATGCAGGGGGAGGGGACAGGGGTAGGGGACGTAGGGGTCACGGGATTACTAGTAATCCCGTGACCCCGCATGATCATTGGAGCTCCCCTACATAAGGAGGGGACGGGGAGCTCGGTGGAGAGAAACCGCGGACGCCCAACTGTGTGAAGGAGGACGGAGGGACATAGCAGAGGACGTAACAGCGGCGGAGGAAGGTCGACGTGAGCTGAGCAGGCCGGAGAGCGGACACGAGTGTAAGGGGAGCAGGGAGGTCCGCTGCAGAGGTGAGGCGAGAAGAAGAGGCAGCTGATCCATCACTGTTGCGCGGAGCTGCGGCAGGGAGCGCGGAGCGGCGGCGGCGGTGCACCAGTCGTCTCAGCGGAGGAGAAGGAGGAGGTATGGAAGGGAGGAAACCATAAATTTTTGATGTTAAAGTATGTGTTTTTAGTTTGTTTAGTTTAGGTATGTGTAGTTTGGTTTAAGTTTGTTTAATAAATTTAGTTAGTTAGGTGACGTTTGTTAGTTAATTAAGTTTGATTAAGTTAGTATTGTTTGTGGAAGTGAGTTTAGGTAATTAAGTTTGGTTTAATTAAATTACGTTTGTTTAAGTTCGTTTAGGTAATGATGTTTATTTTTGTGTACTTACTTAATTAAGTATGTATAAGTTAGTTTGTTAAGTTTGTTATAAGTTTGTTTAAGTGAGTAAAGGTAATTTACTTGTTATAAGTTCGTTTAAGTTTGTTAATAAGTTAATTACGTATGTTTAACTTAATTTCTTATGTTTAAGTTAGGTTAGTCATTTATGAAGTTTGTTTAAGTTCGTTTAGGTAATGATGTTTGTTTTTGTGTACTTACTTAATTAAGTATGTATAAGTTAGTTTGTTAAGTTTGTTATAAGTTTGTTTAAGTGAGTAAAGGTAATTTACTTGTTATAAGTTCGTTTAAGTTTGTTAATAAGTTAATTCCGTATGTTTAACTTAATTTCTTATGTTTAAGTTAGGTTAGTCATTTATGAAGTTTGTTTAAGTTCGTTTAGGTAATGATGTTTGTTTTTGTGTACTTACTTAATTAAGTATGTATAAGTTAGTTTGTTAAGTTTGTTATAAGTTTGTTATAAGTTTGTTATAAGTTTGTTTTTGTGCACAACATACCGTGATGCACTTTAGAACACTTGAACATATCTACAATTCTGCGATTTTATTATGTTGGATATGTTTACGAAATATTTGGTACTTTTAGGTCATGAGATGGTTCACATAGTTTGTTGGATATGTTTATTGTTATCTTTCGTACAACACTCATTTTATTTTTCTAACATTCTATATAGTTGTACTGCAATGGATCCAGGTCCTTCAGATCCATCACTGTTGCAACTCTAATCTACTCACAGATCGACGCGAACCTGGAGGGGCGAGGTAAGGCCAATTTACATGAATGCGTCATATTTACAGCAATAATGTATCAAAGACATACTTTAATACATTTTCAATGACAAGGTGTACGAAACAATGCGCGTACGTCGAAGACGTGGGGTCGTTGATCGAACGATGCAGTATCACTCTAGGATGATCCCATATCTTCGTTCCAGCGGGTTTTATGGGATATCCCGGGTAGCATTTTTTAGCCTTGATTGGGCTTTGATTACTGCGTTTGTAGAGAGATGGCGCCCTGAGACGCATACATTTCACATGCATTGTGGGGAGTGCACAATTACACTCCAAGACGTGCAGGTGCAGATTGGATTACCTATTGAAGGTATGCCTGTGATGGGAACGACAGACGCAGACTATGTTGATGTCTGTGAGAGGCTACTTGGACGAACACCTGGTGGAGATGACATCGTTGGCTGTAAACTAAAGGTCGATTGGCTTGAGCGTAACATTCCAGCAATAGATGATGAAAGCGATGAGGAGTCGGTGCAACGTTACGTTCGATCGTACATACTACAACTCATCGGTGGTTGTCTTTTCGCCGACAAGTCCAATCGATTCGTACATTTGATGTTCCTACCTTTGCTGGAGGATTTCCAAGTAGCATGCCAATATAGTTGGGGGAGTGCATGTTTGGCTTATTTGTACAGGGAGTTGTGTCGTGGATCTCGCGAAGGGGCACATGAGGTTGATGGCGCCTCAATTCTTGTACACCGCGGCGTCTGCGTGTATCTAGAGCTCAACAGCGAACGGTGGATGGCCAAAATATGCTTATGGACGTTCCACTCGGACACAAGTATTAAAGTCGATTTGTCATTACTTCGCAAATAATTCTTATCCATGTTCATTTATCTTAACTTATTGTTTCATACACAGATGGCTCGATGCATTTTCGGTTTCACGAAATGCGACGCACGTCGTATCGGCATACCGTGATGCACTCGACTCTCAGAGGCATGAGGATGATGTGGTGTGGCAACCATATAATGAACTCATGGGGTCTCTTTCCGAGTACTGTACAAATGGTCACGACAGTTGGCTCTCGACGTGTCCCCTTATTTGTTTCCACATTGTGGAGTGGCATCGACCAGAAAGGGTAATGAGACAATTCGGCATGGTACAAGTAGTGCCACCTAATTGTGCTTACGACGCTCAACTGCACCGCATCGAATTGCGTGGACATCATCATGAAAATTGGGTTACTTTTCACGCAAGCTACATAAACATGTGGAAAAATCGTGGGGACACCATCGCGACGGCGACACTGAATGAAGGGCATGACCATCAAGACTACATGACGTGGTATCGATCGGTCACTAGGAGATTCATAGGACACGACGGGGCGTTACGTGACTACTCGGTATTATTTTAACTCTTACTTTTTCTCGAACATTTAATATTTTATATTGCGTGATTTGAGCTCTTATTTTGTTTATATCAGCGTAACTTGGTGCATCAACTTAGGCGTGTGTTTATTGAGGATGGGTACGAGCAAGGTCTTGTTGCCCTTGAGGAAAGGATTAAAATTTTGGACGAAGATGAAAGACAAAGGTCAAATCTTTCGCATGACGGAATTGACGTCCAACCAGACATAGATGAGGATAATGAACAAGAAGATGAAGAAGACGATCGTGGCGAACCAAACATAGAGGTGAGAAGAAGACGAACACGACTGAGATCGCGCGGGAACGCACTGTACGTCCTCGTCCGCCACGTCCATCTACTCGGACGAGATTGCCGCATAGGGTAGTAGACCTTCTCCTCCAGCACGTTCATCTCGTTCGAGAGTGAGTAGAAGAGAGAATGTTGGCGAGAGTAGTCATTCTTCTCATGGGTACATTCCTGCATCTTCCACACCCCAACCAGTACCTCCAATGTTTGTACCCAGGCCGCCGAGCGTGAATCTTCCTCCTTACCATTTTGATCCTTACGCACCTGGACCTTCGTCTTCATATGTGGACCATGGAATGCCTCATCATCAAACGTATCCATCACTGCCTCCATACATGCCTAGTCCATATACTCCTACTCCGTATAATTACAATATGGCGTATAGTGGAGACCCTTCGTTCATGAACTTGTTGACCATGCCGCAGCCTCATGTTCCATTCCCCCAACCCCATGCAGGAAGCCGGTATTTCGGGATGGTTCCACCTCCTATTTTTGGTAGCATGAGTAGCAGAGGTGAGTCGAGTCAAGAACTAGAGGAAACGCAACAATCTACTCGACGTGATTCATCGCAAGACCAGCTACCTCAACAAGCTCAACCGGATGTACAAACACATCGTCCAACTAGACAAAGAGTACGTCCGGTTTGCTTCACCGAGGAACAACGTCAACTGAACCGCCGAAATAGACCTGCATGATGAGTTTACTTGATGTCATGGTGATTTGTAAATAACTTATATTTTGGGTTCACGAAGTACGTGTATTCAACCTTCTCATTGAATTAACTTATTTATCATGTTTTCCATATTATTATAATGTCGTAGATTTGATTACTCTTCAATAGTTAGTTTAGTTTGTTAAGTTAGTTTAGGTTATATGTATAATTTAACTTAAGTGGTTAGCTTAGTTAGTTAGGTGTCGGTGGTTAGGTTATATTAGTGTAGTTTGGTTAGGTTAATTACGTTAGTTACTTAATGTAGTTTAGTTTAGGTGTTGAGGTTATGTTGGTTTAGTTTCGTTTGGTGGTTAACGTGGATCATTTTTTGGTTGTTTGTTTAGTTTGTGGAAGTTAGTTATTTTACTTCACTAACTATGTATTGTTTAGGTGGTTATGTCAGTTAAGGTTACTTAGGTTACTTCATGTTAGTTAGTTTAGTTTGGTTAGTTCCATTTTGTTAGTATGTTTAGTTTGCAATTAAGCTAGTTCAGCTTAGTTATTTTACTTTACTTAGTTTGTATTGTTAGGTTGTTTGGTTAGTTAAGGTTAGTTAGTTTAGTTTGTCGATTAGTTTAGTTTGGTTATGTTGGTTAGTTAGTTAGGTTAGTTTAGTTGAGGTTTGTTAGTTACTTAGTTTAGTTTGGTTTTGTTAGGTTAGTTTTGGTTACTTAGTTTACTTTATTTTAGTTAGTTATTTACTTAGTTACTTTGTTAGTTAGTTAGTTAGTTTAGTTAGTTAAGGTTACTTACTTTAGTTTGTTATTACCTTTAGTTTGGTTATGTTAGTTAAGGTTAGTTAGTTTACTTTGGTTAAGGTTAGTTATTTAGTTTAGTTTGGTTTGGTTAGTTTAGTTTGTTTAGGTTAGTTTAGTTGAGGTTTGTTAGTTACTTAGTTTAGTTTGGTTTTGTTAGGTTACTTAAGGTTACTTAGTTTACTTTAGTTTAGTTATTTAGTTAGTTAGTTAGTTAGTTTAGTTTGGTTAGGTTAGTTAAGGTTAGTTTGATTAGTTTAGTTTGCTTACTTTAGGCTATTTAGTTAAGGTTAGTTAAGGTTCGTTTAAGGTTAGTTAGTTAAGGTTAGTTAGTTTAGTTTGTTAGTAAGTTTAGTTTGGTTACGTTGTTTAATATTAGTTAGTTTAGTTTTCTGTGGTTACTTAGTTACTTAGTTACTTAGTTAGTTAAGTTAAGTTAGTTACTTAGTTATTTAGTTAGTTCAGGTTAGTTAGTTATTTAGTTTTGTTACTTTGGTTTGATTAGTTAAGGTTTGTTAGTTTAGTTTAGTTTAGTTTACTTTAGTAAGTTAGTTAGTTACTTAGTTACTTATTAGGTTAATTGGTTAAGTTAGTTAATGTTAGTTAGTTTAGAAAAAAGAGTTGAAGGTGGAAACCAATGTATATATATATGCCTATTCATAATTGGTTTCATTTTTATACAAATATAAACTCCTCATATGCATATTCAAATTTGGTTGTAACTGTCGATATCGCTCGACTACGACGACGACGGCTATCGACGACGAACGGAGCGGCCGAGGACGACGCGTCCAAGCCGGCTTCGCAGTGATTTGGCCAATGGCGGTGGCGGACGCTTATTCAAGTACGATTGGTGATGTGGCAGTGACGGGGCGGTGACGTGGCATTGACATGGCGGTGGCGGACAGTTTGTTAAGCCTAGTTTAATTAAGTCCAATTGTTATGCCACGTGGGCGCCTCGTCAGCGCCACCCCAACTCAAATTAACCTGATAACGCCTTTTCAAAAGGCGTTATCGGGTTAATATGGGTTGGAGGTGACGCAACGTCCACGTGGCTGCCACATGTACAGATAGCGCCTTCTCAAAAGGCGCTATCTGTACAAATCCAATCCACGTGGACGCCACGTCACATCGAAGCAAAACATCTACTCCCAATAACGCCTTCCCAAAGGGCGTTATTGCCTATTCCCGTAATAAAAAAAAAACCCTCCCTATTTTGTGAATAAAATTGTAAAACTACCCTAGTTTTCGAAAAACTCCTTTAGAATTTTCCTTTCTAATTTTGACTCTCCTCCCTTTCTTCTACAATCGCATGTCAAGTTGCTCTGCTAAGTTGAAACCTCAGATCTCCCTATTCTTCGATCAACACCAAGGTATGGTCCTTCTCAATCTCTATCTCTTTAGTTTCACTTGCCCTCTTTGTTTCAACCCCTTTTTACTTTCAACTTGTTCGCTAGCCCATGTTGTGAAAGGCCCTTCGATTTTTAATTTTTTTTGGGTTACAAGGCCCCTCGATTGACACAAACAACACATTTGATCCACCATTGAAGTTCATTGAATTTGTTGGTAATCATAATCGTGACTTTATTAATGGGTATAAAATTCCCCCCTTTTGTTTGTTTGGGCAGTAGATTTGCAGAACTCGATATCTAGTGAAATCTGTCTCAATGAGTGAGTTTCTATGTATTCTTTTCTTGGTTTATGTGAGAATTTGTTCTGAATCTTCATCTGGGTATCTCATTAAAGGTGTGGATTTGGTGAAGAACTAGCAATTTTATCTTCCCTTGTTGGGTTACTCTTTGAATTTGTTGGTAACTTATGTATATCCATTGTTGTTTTGTAGGTAAGGCTTAGGTTTTGATTTTAATTATGTTTGTTTGGTCAAATGGCTTTGGAGAACTTAAATTCAATTGCATTTAACGTGTTTGACAATTTGATTAAAGGGTTTTTTTTTTTTTTTTTGGAATTCTGGTGTTGGTATTTTAGGGTTTCTTAATGTTTGGTTTTTATTCAGTGTATTTGCTTCTCTTTGTTAGAGAACAACTTGCCTCCTTTAAGACTCGAACGTCCAACCTCTTCCACAGGTCACCCCATACCAAACTAGTGATCTTCCAACTTCAATTACATTTCTCACCTCCAGACTGAAATTGTTGATCATTTCAGGGATTTCTTTGGTCCTTAGTCGACAAGAAGCAGACTAATCCCTTATTTTTGTAGTAAATTGGGCCGGCGTAAATTTGTTTGCATTAAGTTGTGATCAAATCAGAAAAAACAACACTCCTAATAGTTGAACTCTAGATAGTGTTCAAAATTTTCACTATGTTGATTTCAAGTGTTAGTCTTGAGCATTGATGATTTTATTTACTTTATAACAACGTAGGTTGTGTGATTTTTGTACTACCTTACTTTAATGCTGGCTAAAACAATCAACTGTTACTTACAATGCCATTTCAAACTTTTAAGTGTGAGTCCTTATGAAATAAGTAGTGTTAGGTCTCACTCACGCGACAATTCTACAGTCCACTTTCTTTTTCTCATAACAAATTGAAGCAACCATGAAATTTCTCATAATAAAGTACCGATGAAGATGTGCATTGTGTTGTCAACATAAATTCTTTTGGGCGAGTAAAAAAATTTCACCACTTTTGATAGAGCAAGATTTTTATCAAGATTCATATTTTCATTTGCAGTTTGTTAGTTCAAAGGTGTGCACTAAGTTTAGGTAAGTGTTGTCAAATTTCCTATATCCATTTTTAAGTTTTTTTGAGACTAAAGAAAGGAAAAAATTAGGAGAAGGGAACATTTCAAATCAACCTAGCAGAAGAAGATATAATCATTTGCATGAACAACATCTATTGGTTTCCATGACTCTATGTGATCTTTTTTCTAGATTCAATGAGTGATTGCATATCTTTATACACACAAAAAAACAAACAGACAAACAAACAAACAAAGCCTTTATCCCAAATTAGTTGGGGTTGACCACATGAATCCAACGTTTCTCTTCCACTTGATGTAATGAATGGAATATCATTAGTAGTCTATTTCTTATAAATCTTAATGGTTGCCATAAATTCATGGGCGTGGGATTATAAATGATGAATTTGTTTGATATGTGGAATTTTCTTCCCCTCTATAGTTGATAGTGCTCATCTCCTTGAATGTAATTATCAATTCTCTTCCTTTCTATGATAATAAATTTTTATTTGCAAGTTTTGTATATATAATTCAATTTGTCTTAAATAACTTAGGTATTTTATTTGAAAGTAGTGTTTCTTTAGTGTGCCTTCTTTCTCGATCTTTATTGTCTCGTCAAATCTTCCTTTAGTTTTGATTGAGTATTTGTTAGTCGCATCTCATTCATTTCACTATTTTTCTTAGTAGATCATGGAACGAGGCATTAAAATCTTTCTTGATTTGTACATTTCGCCATCTCTGATATGTTTTTCTTTCTTTCTTTCTTAAGTTTATTATGCGGAGATATTGATTATTTTGAGATTATCATACTGTTTAGAACTTGGAAGAAGAGAGCTTTGAATTTAGCTTAAGGTTGTAGCAACTGATATGAGAAATGATACATATAGAATTGTTGTTAAATTTTGTATACTACTTAATGGATTGAGTTTCCTAGAGACAAGGAGTTGTCTCACGAAAGTTAAGGAGAAGCTATGTTATTACTCATGATGTGGGCTATATAGAAAAATTTTCACATTTTACCTGTGCACCTTCTTGGTTTTGTCGAATGTCACTAAAAGACGATGATGCCTTTTCCTTCTTATATCTAGCCATTTTACATCGTTTGAATGGGAGGGTCAATGAGAGTTTGACAAGATCTTTGGACAAAATATGAAATATTAGAGATAAATATTATGCCCGAATAAAGTACATGTGACGACCCCAATTCTTATAGCCAGGGCCCCTAGCCTAAACCATTCGAGATAACCCAGCGAGTTGGGTGATGATCTAGTGAGCCTTATCCTTTGGAAATAATACAAGACAATCTACAAAGACTACTAAGACATATAAATAGTGCGGAATAAAAGTCTTTTAAGTCTATTAGGTGCGGAAATAAAGTAGAAAGTCTTACAAAAGTTTAACAACTAACCTATGGGTTTCACAAAGTCTACCCATGGTAAAATCCCCTATTTATTACATAATGTTTCAAAATCAATAAAATATAAATGAGACACAAACAAGAAAAGAGCTCTATGCTACGACCTTGCCTTTTCCTTTGTCTTGAACATCAGCTGAGGTACCTGGGGGGGAATAGTGGGGTGAGCAATATTTCAATGGGCTCAGTAAAGCAGAAGCCTGCTTTACCCTCAACCATCCAAGTAATACCTAATGCTATAATAACTAACATGCAACAAAGGATCTTAAGGAAACCTATTATCATATTGGGCAAGAAACAAGTACATAAGCAACTTAGCCTCAGTCCCAAATTAATTGAGGTCGGCTACATGGATCAAACTCTTCCATTGGGCAAGAAACAAGTACATAAGTACAACAACAACAACAACAACAACAACAACAACAACAACAACAACATAAGCAATGGTACTATAAAATGCAAGATATAATAAACAATGCCCAATCATGATAATCCAACCAATTTGCAATGATACATGAATGTCATAGAATCAAAAAAAGTGGAAAATAGAAAATTCGATAACTGTGAGCCGAACACCTACACAACACATGAAGGGAAGACCCCAGAACAGCTAACAAGGACATCAAGGCTACACTTATGAAATCCAAACAGATATACACATCAAGATTTCATAACCATTATAAAAGAAGGTACCGCTGGCTGCCGACCCATCATAACAAGGTGTAAGCATGCATTTGTCAATACTAGTAAATAGTTCCACAAGCATTCATATTTGAGAATCCAAATGATATAACAAATAAGATCAATAAGAGCGTAGAGATAGCTTCCAATGAATTTCAAAATTCGATACACGATTCCTATCATAACTAGTATCAAGGCATGATTGAGAATAAAACAGACCCCACTTACCTCGAAGCGTTGCTATCCTATCCAATCCTAGCTAAGAAGTTTCTATTTAGTTCTCCTCGTGTCTACATTGGTATAGGCTCATGTTGGTGTTATAAGTATATTTGTTTGAAGTAAGTTTGCTCAAATTCGTATTAATATCTTGAAAACGATGACAAAGGTTTTCAAGGTTAGTTACCAGTGCCCCAACCCTTGCCTCAGCATTATATCTCGATTAAACTCAATCATTTTTAAAAACAAAACCTTCAATTTTAATTTTTTAAAAAGAGTCCAACGTCCTCCCAGTGCCGCGGGTTTACCCACAGGGCGCTGGGATGAAATCGGTGGACTTCGAAACGAAAACCATTATTTAGCCTAAGCGATTTGCCAGCGTTGTACATTACATGTCGCGACGTTGGGGAATTGCTGAATCGACTTCAACAACCGACCAGGCAGTGTTGTACCGCCTGTAGGCGAGGCGCTGGCGCGGTGCTGGGCACAAATTCAAGATTTTCACATCGGAATCCAAACTCCAAATCTCCTAACTACACACACCGACCCCCAAGGGTCAAAATCGATCAAAACAGTCATTAAAACTTCGTTTGAAACCATAAGATCAATCCAATTTAATCAAAGAACATATTTAAACTCAAATCCATAATTAACACCTAGATCGTGCAACTCCAATCGAATAAACCAAAGAAGAGGAGATGGAGATGTCCCAAATCATAATCAAAGCCTAGGGTTCATCTTCCATTTCAAAACATCAAGAGAAAACCATGATTTCAATCCAAAATCGAATGTGCGAATCAAATAAAGAAATTAGAGAAAATGAGATAAGTTTATTTACCTAGCTTGTAAGATCTTGATGAGGGTTTCCCTCTCCTCCACCAAATCTACAAAGCAAGTGTTCTTGGTTTCCTCAATTCCTCTATGTAGTGTTTTCAAACCAAAAGTGGCTTTAAGACGTAATTTGGTTTAAATACTTGGTTAACACAATTAGGGTTATGTTGACCAATTACAACCCTATATCTCATCTTGATGGGTTTAAACATTAGGATGATCCTAGAGTCCACTTTAGATCCATCCTTCCTTTTGTTTTACAAAAGTATCCTCATGTATATTTACAATCTTTGCCATTATGCTTTATTTAACCATCTAACAAGTCATTTAAGTTTGTTCTCCTTCACTTAGGCAAAGTTTCGTACTTAAGTCAACTAGTATTATATAATACATACGCATAATCATTCCATTTCACAAATATAATGCATATTTACTAAAATAATCTCGATGTCAGGACAATTTATCGAAATAGAATTTAGGGGCGTTACGGTACAACAGTTTTCGTTTTCGACTCTCTAAATATGTTGGAAGAGTTAAGACAATTCCATCCATAAGATAGATTGTCCGTGTTTTTCTCTTCCTTAAACTTAAAGGAATACAGTTCAATATTAAAATGAATTAGAGTAATTAAATTACTTTTTTTATTTTGCCATTTTATTTATTTCTGACTATTTGTCAATAAGCTCTCAAGATTATTTTCCATTTATGCCTTTATTCTATCAGACAATTTTATATTAAAATTTAAGATGAGGGAATTTGTTTAATTTCAATTCACATTGGCATGTGTGTAGCATGTGCATCTCCGCACGTTATTAAAACTTGTATATGTATGTATATACAACAACTCCAACCGAGTTCCTTTTTTTGCCCATAGTTTTATTCACGGTCGATTTTCACACGGTCTCAGCCCCAATTTCTCTACTCCGCTTATCTTTGTCTCCATCTCGAAATCCAATTTAATCAACCAAATCGTTCTCTTTTCGTCCTCTTTGTTTCCAAGTCGACATTAAACTCTCGATTTCTTTCTTAAGCCACTTTAGGCACCGACTTTGGGCGCTAACTCAACCGAATGTCGTGTACATGCACACATCTCGGCATGTATTGCACGGCATCTGATTGGTTAGTGCCCGAAGTCGATGCCCAAAGTGGGTTACTCTAACGGTACCCTACTTGGTTCATTATTTTCTTTGCTGCTAACCGCGTCAGCTAATCACATTTAGACACTTCGGGTCCTAATAGGGTGGCCCTCTATCTATTTTGCTCTATCCTTAAGATTGAAAGTTAAAATAAAGAACCCACTTATGGGAATTGAGTCTCTTGCCAATCAGATCAGCTGGTTGTTACCATTTGGAATGATGACACTCGTCCAAAACTATGATTTTTCCAAATGTCCTTGTACATTCAATAAGAAACATTTCCTTTTATAGAAGTGAATGATTCAACACCAACTAAAAACATCGCAATATGGCAAAAATCCGAGTTCACTACAGATTGAGGCTTATGTTGGCCGCCTTTACACATAGGTCCCGTGGATCTCATTGTATCGATATTATCTCCAATTTAACTACATTCAACACCAAGTGTAGGCTTTTATTTCAAAAGCCCACTCATGCGCTTTAAAAAGTCACACTTATCAATTAATGTGGGACCATATTTCTTTTGAGAAAATACTATATTGACTCAAAATGGGACACCAAATGGACACGCATTGCTGCGTGTCCATTGATTTATGCATTGACATTGTGTGTGCTTCAATGTGCCCATAGAAATATATGGGTGTTTAATGCACACACAAGTGCGTGTTTATTTCATGTTCTCATTTTTAATCACCCTAGCATTTTCGTGTCACGTAACATCAACAGTAACATTGCGATGCGTCCCTTAAAAAAATGTGGTGCGTCGAGTTGATGTGTGGAGGGGAACTGTAGAGTAACTCACTTTGGCCATCGACCTAGTTAGATACCGTGCAGTACACGAAGAGATGTGTGCATACGCATCTCGAGGCAAAATGTGCGGCATCCGATTGAGTTGGTGCCCAAGCTTTTTCTATTAGTAAAACATTTGGTCCGTTTGAAAGGTGGACTGGGCGGAAAAGTGGGTGCCCGATCGAAGTGTTATTCACTCGAAAACCTCAACTTCTTCTCCCTCTTGCAGTGTCAAGTGCTCAACGATCGATCTTGTTGTCTCCAACTCTCGATTCGGGTTGCCCTAATTAGGTACTCTTCATTAATGGATTTTGCGTATCTCCATGTTTTGATCTTTTGCTTTGTTTCTTAATCATTGCAATGAAACCCTAGGAATAAGGATTCTTTTCTCTTCTTTTTGTTGTTCATTTTGTCAGAGAAGAGGGTTTTAGAATTTGGGGGTTTTTGGGTGGTCTTTGTTTTGGTCACTTTTTAGGGTTGATTGATTTAATGAGCATGTTGTTGAACCAAATGGGTGGAATTAAGTCTGAGAGAATAGAATGATAGCTGCTGAGTTATCTGAAGAATTTTGGCTTGTGAGACGGATTTTTCCCTTTTTTTTGTTGGCTCGTTGAGTACTTGTTTCATTTAATGCAAGGTATACATGTTGTAGGAGTGCAACACATGCCACTTTCTTATGTCGAGGTCGGTTTATCATTACGAAATTATCATATTTGTATTTGTTAGTGGTATGGTTTCTTGCTGATCAGTCGTTGGCTTGTGCCGCGGGTAAGGCAATCAAAGATCATATAGATTTGAGCACCAAAAGATTATGAATTTTGACTTGAATATGCTCTAATGAATGCTCGTTTGGTTTTGTTGGGTTGCATTTTTTAGTCTTTACGGATTAGTGATGAATTCCAGTATAGGTCGGACCAAAACGGAGTTTCAAAAATTTCATTGGTTTTTTATCTATGCATAAGCATGGATTAAATATAAACTTTCCTCTTAGTTGATTGTGTACCCCTATTTGCAGAACATTGCTCAAGAGAAAGAGGAAGTTGTGAGCTTCGGGCATCATGGCGTTCAAGACCACATCAAAGCTAACAAATATTGTAGGCGGACTACAGTGTAGCTTAGGAAGTCTGAGGAGTAACCATATTGCTCGACTTGCACCATTGGAGAAGACAATCGACTTTCAGATTGAAACTACATCTATCCTACCAGAGTTCAATCATGAGTCGGACCAGAAAATCGAAGTGCCCACTTTCTCTTTCGGGGGTTCTATGGAGCTCATGGCTGTTCCAAAGAAAAAGGTATTTCTTAACCACTAGTTGTTGAATTGAGCAGCTGGTAAAAAAAAAAAATGAAGGTTTTTGTACCGTGCCTTACTCTCTCACATTTTATTTATCCATTGATGTCGCATGCAATTCTTTTTTTCATTTGACATTCTAAAATTAAAAAAAAGGTTATATTGTGATTTTCATTTCCATTTTATTTTAAGGTATTCTAGAGGTTTTAGTTTCTATAGATTTATTGGGGAGCTAGGTGCTTGAAGTTTTAGCCACATAGGTTGACTATTTCAAGGTGTAACTCACTTTCATGCCATTTTTGAAAACTTGTGTTGGAAGTTTTTCTGCTTTTTCATACAAATTGTTTGCTTGCTTCATTATCTAAAATGTCGTCAGTAATGAGATTTATTTGATAAGTATGGTTTACTGATTTTTCATCTGTTTGAATGTGCGCTAATGGAATCATTGGAATGTATACGATTAACTATTCATTCTCTTTCACACTTTGACAATGCCATTATAACTTTGAGTTTAATCTAGAACGAGATAGGATAGATGCTGATGCTTTGCTAAATTATTTGCCTGTGCGGTAGTGCCACTGCTGGGAGGAAAGGTGTTGATCTTTTAAATGAAATCAAATGTAGCATCTTATAGTCTTAGAGGCTGTTTATAGTGAGAGATATGGATAAATAGAGAGAAGGCAAGGGATCTTTTTATGGTCAGCTCTGAAGAGGGGACTGAATCAGGACGTGTGATGTAGGAGAAAACTGTGATAATATTGTCTCTTGTTTCCTCTTTTATGATTTAGGAGTCAGAGCAAAGATGTAGCTTTCACTTAGAATTGAAAAAATAAGACGATTGACTTTCTTTTTTCTCCTCATGTTGAAGCTAGATCCTTTGAAACCTGCCAAAGTTTGTTTATTTCAAATTGCTGGTATATAACTTGAAAACTGAGGAAAAAAGTCAGTTCTTTATTACAAGCCTAAAATTAATGATCAAAGATCTAATGAAATGGATCCGATGAGTTTTAGTTGGGCTGATGATTGATCATAATTCGTCGGTTTATGTACTCTCTCTTCCCTATCTAATTGCACACAAATGTAAGGAAAAAAACAGGGGAAATAATATTGGTTAATGGTTATCATAGTTTCAGCTATTGATTTGTTGATGCAAAAATTATTTTTATTCATGTCTTTAAAATTACTGACTGATATTTGCAAAAACTGCAGGTCTCTAAGCATAAGAAAGGCATAAGGAATGGACCACGCGCTTTGAAGCCAGTTCCAGTTATAATACGTTGCAGGTAAATGTTTATCATCTGCAAATGCAGTATAGAAATCACAATAGATAGAAATGGAGTTTGTTCTTTGTTGGTTTAGCAATTACATTTATAGGTTGGCCTTTTTTTTGCTGTTTAATGTCTTCTATAGTAAAACAAAACCGGCAGCGTTATTCTTTTTATTGAAAATATTTTAATTTGGTAGCTTATGCATTTTCATATGTAATCAGTGATCTTAAGTGGAAAGTACACCATTAAGTACCCTTAATCGAGTGCAATGGAAGAGTTTAATCCATGTAGTCGACCCCAACTAATTTGCGATTGAGGCTTTGTATCAGTAGTCTTAAGTGGATTAAACTATAAAACTAAAAGTTTAGATTAACTGATCATTTTACAGAGTTTATGCATGCAGGGAAAGGATGGTAGAAATCAATCAGTGAGGGAGATGAATTTTTCGTTTAAGAGAAAGTTGTAGGTTATCATACTTGGGAATATTCTATATTTGTGATTTTTTCTAAATGTAGTAGGTGCTAAAATTCTGTTGTTTATAATTTTTAGCAAAATAATCATAATGTTTAATTTTTAGCAAAATAATCATAATGTTTAAGTCATGAACTTTAAAAATAAGCAATTCAGTCCCAACCTTTTGGGTTGGTTATGATTTGTATCAAAATAGTTTCATCTTGTTTATGTGCATATCGGAAATTCAATTTTGCGTTATTTGATTAGCGTACGTGGTAAGCCCGTAAAAGGCCACTATGCACACACACGCAAGCTAACATTGATCTCTTGTATAGATGTTATGACCAAAGAAAAAAGTTTAGATCATATTGCCTATTTTGAAAGGTTTGGGTTCTTTTGCCAAAAGTTGGAACTATTATGATATTTTTTTTAAGCCTTTTTTCTATTATTATACCGCCATGCATGTTTTTTTCTTTTTTTTTATTGAGAGAGATAGAGGCAAGTATGATAAAACCTATGTCTATACATATTATGCTATCAGAAATGTTTCTTCTTTTTTTTTTCCCCTTGTTTGAAAGACCCCTTGGTTTCTCTTTACAGATAAAACTGGTCTGGTTTAATATGCCCCAAAAAAAAAAAAAAAAAAAAAAGAACCATTCCTATGAATGTTCTCTTTAGAAACGTACCTATGACCGTCATCATTTCATCTCTACCAATTATGTATACCGTTCACAAGTAAATCTATGATCACTCCTAGTATAAGCTTTCTTCAGTGTAGTTACTGAATTTCAAATGTATTAATGACTTCATGTCTCTCACTGCATCTTCCTTGTCTCAGGAGTTGTGGCCGAGTCAAGCTGCCACATTTTTACTGTTGCAGCGGGATTGGGGGTCTGAACACTGAATCAAACGATTCTACGAGTTGACTGGCTTTTTGTATGTCGAACTGTCATATTTTATAAACTGGATTGTTTCAAACATGCACATTTAGAGAGCAGTTGCGATATTTTCATCTTTTATATAACTTTTTTCAGCTTAATCTTGCCTTTATCTAGGGTGCTCGATGTATGACGCGCCCATTTTAATATCGGCTTGTCAGTATTAGATGAATTGGTTGGTTCCATCCAAGATGTTTGATACATGTTTTATATGCAATTTTTAGACCTCAATCACCCAATAAGATTAGGGAATTTAGTGGCATCTATTATCTCATGTGTAGAAAAAGACGGAACCATGGGCTAAAAAATAAAAGAAAAAGATGGAACTAGGTGTTTTTTTTGTGTGATTCTACTACCCAAAAGAACTTTAATTCTGTAGTTGATTCTACTGATGTGCTAGAAAAAGCTTTTGATGGTTGCCAAGGGAGCCAAATGTCACATTTATCTTCCTTCGATATTTTTTGAAGCAGGAGTTTGGTTCGGGCCTATGGAAAATGAAAATCACTACATATCCCACCCTGCCAACTCATGACCTTTTTAACTTTTCTAGATTTATCTTTGTTGGCTTGGTCTAAACAAAGCCCATATGAAGGGCGACACTACGTGAGGGTAGATTAGTTAGTGCTGTTAGCGTCATATGGTCTAAACAAAGCCCATATGACGAGCACAACTATAAACGACCTTGTTGGTGTTTGTGTGATACACATTGCAATGTGTATGTGTGTGTATTTGCGCATCTCAGTGCAAGAATCAATATACTGCAACATGTGTCAGTTGTGCATGTTCTTGCTTGAGGCACAATAACATTTTCCTTTCCTCCAGTAGGTTGCAGTACCAATTGGGGCGAAAGCTACACTTTATTCTCTTTTATGGATTTAAGTAAGAGTTCACATCCTCCTCAAACGTTACCCTTTTTTTTTTTTAATCGATGTGCAATCATTTAACGCAAATTTTTTCTTTTCTTTTTTTCTAAAGTTTCTACTGCAATATGTTGAAGAGGTTACTCTATATAAAAGCAAGTCAACATTTTCTTCAAGGAAAATATTAAGTAGGTGACTTTAATTAATTTAGGACTGAAGCTTTGTTATTGTTTGTTATTGTATTGTCTACTTTTTTGGGCTACTAACTTACAAGGAGCAACTCCTAGGTCCTTGCCTTCGAGGAGCAACTCCTTGGTCTTTCAAGCTCGCAAAGAGTACTCAATCTTATTAAAGTAGTGCGTAGACGTGAACTATCTTATAACTAGTAAGCATATAAAGCGCACGTGAGTCATGACAAACTAATAGAACCTATGTGACTTTAATGAGCCCAACAAATTCTCTTAACTATCAAGATTCATAGTCAACCTGGAATCTTGGATTATTTTAACCAGATCATACACCCATGGGACCATATGCGTGACTGGGATGTGTCGTATGAATTCTTAGAGAATCTACACCAATGTATATATAGCAAATGTAGGTACCAAAAGAATGTTGAAAAATTATTTTCCTTTTGTTTATACTTGGTTTGTGGACGCAGCAAACCCACTCTTGCACCGAATTGTTCAACCAAGGGAGCTCGATGTACAGTTGGTGTTTTACGAATTATGATGGAACTTTGTGTTAGGATTGATTCAAATATCAATTAGTTAAAGTTTATTTTTATATTATTTATGTTTATCAAGAGCTATAAATTAGGATCTAAATGTGATCTAGTAGTTAGTTAAACATTATATATATGTGAAAAAGGTGAGCAAGTTAGTGCATCGATCCAATGTAGTCATCTACATAATCGTTCTCTTTACATTTCATATAAGTGGTATCTGATCGTAAGATCCTGAAGGTCTGTGAGAGTCTAAGATGACTTCCATCGCCAAGGTTTCAAAAAGATCAAGATCAAACAAACATGGTGGAAGGTACGTTCTGTGAAGTTTATAAGAAGTGCATCTTCACCACTATTGACCTCGTTTTTGATATATAAATGGTGTCTGTTCACCACTAATAACAATTTCGAAAATGACTAATTTTAATGTAAAAATAAAAATAAAATTTTGTGTTGTGAATTGACTAAGTTATTTTAACATTAGCCCCAAGGCCCAAGGCCTAATCATAGACATATTAAATATCAAGTATTTAATATATATTAATCAACGGGGAATACCCATGGTCTTTGCCTCAAACCCCACATTCACTTAACTAAGACTTTCAAGTGAAAGATTTCTTATAAGGAAAGAAACAAAAAATTTCTTTCCCATGTGGGACTAATATTGGATACAATACAAACTTAACCATTGTTGAACTATGGTTGAGTTTGTATTGTATCCAATATTAGTCCCACATGGGAAAGAAACTTTTTGTTTCTTTCCTTATAAGAAATCTTTCACTTGAAAGTCTTAGTTAAATGAATGTGGATTAATATATATTAAATACTTGATATTTAATATGTCTATGATTAGGCCTTGGGCCTTGGGGCTAATGTTAAAATAACTTAGCCAATTCACAACACAAAATTTTATTTTTATTTTTACATTAAAGTTAGTTATTTTCGAAATTGTTATTAGTGGTGAACAGACACCATTTTTATTTTTAAAAAGGTGTGTAATTAGTGGTGAAGAGTCACCACTATTGACCTCGTTTTTGAACAGTTGTAATTGTTCAAAAGAGGTGTCTTTTGGTCTATAATTATGGTTTGTCACTTCATTAGAAGGAACAGAAAAATTTCGAAATCAAGAGAGTTTTCTGGTTTTGAGGGAGAGAGATTTTTGCTGTTGCAGAAGATAGGATCTTTTGGTTGGTGTGTAATCAAAGATCAATCCAGTTGTATCCTGGAGACGAACCTCTTGAAGCATTCATACACCGAATTGGAGGAAATTTCGTCTAAGGACATTGCCATTTAGTGCAAGCCTATGGTATTGTTTTAATTTAGTTCTTAAGTTCGATTATATGCATGGTTTTGTACTTACATATATGCATGCTTTAGTAGATTGCTCCAACAATCTTAGACGAAAACTTATTCATTGTGTTTTATTAATTTTATCACTGGTTTACATACAATAGTTGATTGCATATAATTTGTCACTGATTTTAGAAAAACTAGTCACTGATTAATATGAAATTGTTGTTTGCATACTAGTTTGAAATGACATCTCTTGTAACTGAGAAATCCACTTCTGCAACATCTGCCAATCCCAAAGATGAAAGACCAGATAAGTTCAAAGGTCTTGACTTTAAAAGGTGGCAGCAGAAAATGATGTTCTGGCTGACCACTATGAATCTTGCCAATATAGTGAAGGAAGAAGTTTCGAAATCTGATGAGGACCCTTTGTCAAAGGAAACTCTCCTTACTATTGAAGCATGGAGGAATTCATATTTCTTTGCAGGAATTACATTTTGAATAAACTTGATGATACACTGTATGATGTCTATTCTAAATGTAAAACTGCAAAGGATGTTTGGGATCTTCTCGAAAAGAAATATCGAACTGAAGATGCAGGGGCTAAAAAGTTCGTGGTAGGCAAGTTTTTGAAATACAATATGGTGGATTCGAAGTCCGTGGTAAAGCAAGTGGAAGAACTGCAAGTTCTAATACATGAATTGCACGCTGAAGGGTGCATCGTAAATGAACATTTTCGGATTGGAACCATTATTGAAAAGCTTCCACCGTCGTGGAATGACTTCAAGGTCTACCTAAAGCACAAGCATTGAGGATCTCATTCTGCGACTTCGTGTTGAGGAAGATCACAGGAAGGGAGACAAAAAGGAAATGGCTAATGCTAATGCTAACATGGTGGTAGGACAATCAAACAAGTCCAAATTTCAGAAATTTCAGAATAAGAATTTCAAGAAAAATCTTAAGAGAACCGCCAAGCCGTTAGCACCAAAAGGGAAGGATTACAAGAAAATTAAGGGAAGTTGCTGGGTTTGTGGAAAGCAGGGTCACATGGCTCAAGATTGTCGCCACAAGAAAGATAAGAATTTTGATAATTATGGTGTGAACAACCAAGCAAATGTTACTAACATGGAAATTGATAATACTGACTTTGATCTCACTGCAGTTGTTTCTGAAACTAATATGGTTTCTGATGCCAAAGGATGGTGGATCGATACTGGTGCAACAAGGCACATATGCAGTGACAAAAACTTATTTTCTGAGTTTCATCCGGCTGATAGTGAAGAGAAATTTTACATGGGAAACTCATCCTTCTCCAAGGTTGAAGGCAAAGGAACAATGAAGATGAAGTTCACTTCTGGAAAAGTAATCACGTTACTTGATGTTCTTTATGTTCCTGATATTAGGAAAAATCTTGTATCTGGCCCTTTACTTGTTTTTGAGTCTGGCAAATTTGTATTGACCAAGGGTGGCATGTTCATAGGGAAGGGGTATCTAACTGAAGGTCTTTTCAAGTTAAGCATTGTAATCGTTAATGGCACTGGAAATAAAATGATTGTTTATGCGTATATTACTGTCTTTGCCTATATGATTGAATCATTTGATATTTGGCATGCTAGATTAGGGCATGTAAATAACATATTAATTCATAAAATGGTACATTTGAACATGTTACCAAAGTTTAAAATTGATTTAAAACACAAATGTGAAGTTTGTGCAGAATCAAAGTTTGCTTGGCAAACATTTAAGTCTGTTCAAGAAAGATCAAATGAATTATTAGATTCAATTCATAGTGATCTTTGTGACTTCAAATCAAATCCTACGAGAGGAGGAAAGAACTACTACATCACTTTTATTGATGATTGTAGTAAATATTGTCATGTCTTTTTGATCAAGAATAAAAGCGAGGCCTTTGATGTATTTAAAATAGATAAGGCAGAGGTTGAAAATCAACTTAACAAAAAGATAAAAGTACTAAGAACTGATCGAGGTGGAGAATATGATTCCATTGAATTTACAGAATTTTGTAATATAAATGGAATGATTCATCAGACCATTGCGCCATATACACCTCAACAAAATGGTGTGGCAGAGAGGAAATATAGAACTCTCAAGAATATGATTAATTCTATGTTGAATGATTCTGGGCTTCCCCGAAACTTGAGGGGTGAAGCATTACTGACTGCAAATCATATCTTGAATAGAGTTCCTTTCAAGAAATCTGATAAGTCTCCATATGAGATTTGGAGAAAAAGAAAGCCCACTTACGAAAATTTAAAAGTGTGGGGTTGCTTAGCAAATGTTCAAATTCCTTTACCAAAAACGACTAAATTAGGACCTAAAATCGTAGATTGTGCGTTCATCGGTTTTGCTAAGAATAGTGCAACGTATAGATTCTTAGTAGTTAAATCACATATTTCAGATATCAGTGATAATACTATTACAGAATCTGTAGATGCTACATTTTTTGAGCATATATTTCCTTTCAAGGAAAAACAAAATGGTTCATCACGAAAAAGGACGGCCGAAGAAAGTCTAGAAGAACCAACCACTTCAAGGGTTCAAGAACAAGAATTGGAACCTAGAAGGGGAAAAAGAATTAAGGTTCCAAAGAGTTTTGGACTTGATTTTATAAGTCTGTTAACTGAAAATGAACCACAGACTTATAGGGAGGCTATGTTTTCGTCGGAAGCTCCTTTATGGATAGTGAAGTTGAATCCATTTTACAAAATAATACATGGGAATTGGTTGATCTACCATCCGGAATCAAACCAATTGGATATAAATGGATATTCAAAAGAAAGCTTAAAGCTGACGGTACTATTAATAAATACAAAGCACGATTGGTTGCAAAAGGTTATAGACAAAAAGGAAGGTGTAGATTACTACGACACCTATTCTCCTGTTTCGAGAATAACTTCCATTAGAAAGTTGATTGTCATAGCTGCTTTATACAATATGAAAATACACCAAATGGATGTTAAAACATCATTTCTAAACGGAGAGTTAGAAGAAGAAATCTATATGGACCAACCTGAAGGGTTCATAGTCAAAGGCCAAGAGAATAAAGTTCGTAGACTTGTTAAGTCATTATATGGATTTAAACAAGCTCCAAAACAATGGCATGAAAAATTTGATCATACTATGCTAGTAAATGGTTTCAAAATAAATGAATGTGATAAATGTGTGTACATTAAAGAAATGAAAATTTTTTGCATCATAGTATGTTTATATGTGGATGACATGTTGATTATGAGCACAAGTAAGGATACTATAATGTCAACCAAAAAGATGTTGAATTCCAGTTTTGACATGAAAGACTTAGGTCTAGCTGATGTAATACTAGGAATTCAAATTAAAAGGAATAACGAAGGTTGTGTCCTCACACAATCTCATTATGTTGAGAAAATCTTAAAAAGATTTAATCAATTCGATTGTAAACCTGCTCAAACTTCTTTTGATGCTAATTGTCATCTTAAGAAAAATAATGGAGAAGCAATTTCTCAATTGGAATATTCTCAAGTAATTTGAAGCTTGATGTACTTGATGAACTCTACTAGACCTGACATAGCTTATGCAGTAAGCAGGCTGAGTAGATACACAAGTAATCATAATGATGCTCATTGGACATCATTAATAAGAGTTCTAAGGTATCTTAAATATACCTTAAATTATGGACTTTATTATACAAAATATCCACCTGTACTTGAAGGGTATAGTGATGCAAATTGGATTTATGATAATACAGAAACCAAGTCAACAAGTGGATATATATTCACATTAGGTGGAGCAGCGATTTCTTGGAAATCAACAAAACAAACGTGTATAGCACGTTCCACCATGGAATCTGAATTCATTGCTCTTGACAAGGCAGCTGAAGAAGCTGAATGGCTAAGAAATTTCCTAGAAGATATTCCTTGCTGGCCAAAACCAGTCATAGCAATTTGCATACATTGTGATAGTATGGCAGCACAAGCAAGAGCTAAGAACAACATATATAATGGTAAGTCGAGACATATAAGGCACCGACACAATACTATAAGACAATTACTCACAAGTGGAGTAATTAGTATTGATTATGTGAAGTCTAAGAAAAACATTGCAGATCATTTGACTAAAGGCTTACCAAGAGATCAAGTGAAGATATTATCGAGGGGAATGGGCTTAAAGCCTATAGAGTAAGTCAAGTCTAGTAGAAACCTAACCTAGCTGATTGGAGATCCCATGGTCTAGGTTCAATAGGCAAACTAGTTAGACTTGACTTAACAAACATGACACACAATTACCTGTTCCTATGATGAAGTAAGTGTGTTGATAAGAAGTTTAGGGTATGCAATATTGCATTTAATGATTAAAGATAATTCACCTATATGATAGTAAATGTGGGGTCGCATTTATGAGAATGAATAGGCTACATTCTCTAAAGCTATCATGAACCCAGGATATGTTCAGGACCAAAATGAACAACAAAGAAAAAATGCATCAGGAAGCATGTCATAAGTGAGACATATTGTCTTAGTTTACTACAAAAAGTGAACAGTTCAAGATACATGCATCACTGCGTCACGAAGTGAACTCGATATGATCTTACTAGGGTAAGTTCAAGTCTATACGACATTTTCCTGATTAACATGACATGATAATCTCTCTCAATTGTTTTTAAAAAATAATGTTTATACTTTAATGTTTGTTTAAATTTTGTGTTTGTGATTTGGCAAAATAAACTCGGTCATGGTTGCAGATGGATACAATACAAATGTGGGGTATTGTTGAACTATGGTTGAGTTTGTATTGTATCCAATATTAGTCCCACATGTGAAAGAAACTTTTTGTTTCTTTCCTTATAAGAAATCTTTCACTTGAAAGTCTTAGTTAAGTGAATGTGGGGTTGGAGGCAAAGACCATGTGTATTCCCCATTGATTAATATATATTAAATACTTGATATTTAATATGTTTATGATTAGGCCTTGGGCCTTTGGGGCCTTTGGGGCTAATGTTAAAAAGGTGTGTAATTAGTGGTGAAGAGTCACCACTATTGACCTCGTTTTTGAATAGTTGTAATTGTTCAAAAGAGGTGTCTTTTGGTCTATAAATATGGTTTGTCACTTCATTAGAAGGAATAGAAAAATTTTGAAATCAAGAGAGTTTTCTGGTTTTGAGAGTGAGAGATTTTTGCTGTTGTAGAAGATATGATCTTTTGGTTGGTATGTAATCAAAGATCAATCCAGTTGTATCCTGGAGATGAACCACTTGAAGCATTCATACACCGAATTGGAGGAAATTTCGTCTAAGGACATTGCCATTTAGTGCAAGCCTCTGGTATTGTTTTAATTTAGTTCTTAAGTTCGATTATATGCATGGTTTTATACTTACATTTTTGTTGATTGTCATTTTGATGAAACAATTTTCCCACCATTAGGGGGAGATAAGAAGTTAATTCAAAAGGAATGGCGCGAAATTGCTTGGAATGCATCAACTTTATTACATTATGATCCACGCACAAATCAGTGTGAACTTGAAGTTCAAAAGATCGTTCATTTGCAACAAATCGCAAATCAATTACCTGATGCATTTAATGATGCAAAACAAGTGACAAAATCACATATTTCAGCTGTAAATGATCCTGCAAGAATTGATGTCTCTGTGCAACAAAATGCGCAAGAACCAACGAAACGCTTAAAGCGTGGAAGACCAGTTGGTTCAAAGGATACAATTCCTCGAAAGAGGAAAACGGGAGTAAAAATAAATACAAATCAAAATACTCCTGAGAAAGCACAAGAATCCTTTGATAAGGATTTGTCAGAAAAAGTTGATTCTGACGAGGAACAACTGCCTCTAGAAAAAGAGGAAAAAGATGAAAATAATGAGATCTCAATAAATTATTTAAACTCTTGTAAGATTTGAGATCGAAATGAAATTGTTCATGATGATATATTTGCTTTCAATGTGTCATTTGAAATATGTGAAAATGATGATGATCCAGAACCACGATCAGTGGACGAATGTCGAAAAGGACCTGATTGGCAAAAATGGCAAGAGGCTATCCAAGCAAAGCTAAACTCGTTAAGGAAACGAGAGGTTTTTGGACCGATTATCCAAACGCCAGATGGCATAAAACCTGTTGGATATAAATGGGTATTTGTACGAAAGAGAAACGAAAAAAATGAAGTTACAAGGTACAAAGCAAGACTTGTAGCTCAAGGTTTCTCACAAAGACCTGACATCGATTATGAGGAAACATATTCTCATGTTATAGATGCAATCGCATTTCGATTCTTGCCTTGCAGTTTCTGAAGGGCTTGATTTGCATTTAATGAATGTCGTTACAGCATATCTGTACGGATCCCTAGACAATGAGATATATATGAAAATCCCCGAAGGATTTGTAATATCCGAAGAAATAAAATTAAAACCTCATAACATGCATTCTATAAAATTACAAAGGTCTTTGTACGGATTGAAACAATCCTGAAGAATGTGGTACAAACGTCTTAGTGATTATTTACTGAAAGAAAGATATGTAAATAATTCGCTTTGTCCATGTGTCTTCATTAAAAGATCATCAACAGGATTTGTGATTATTGTTGTATATGTTGATGATTTAAATATAGTGGGAAACCAAGACGACATTGTTAGAACATCCGAATACTTGAAAAAGGAATTTGAGATGAAAGATCTTGGAAAAACAAGACTTTGTCTTGGTTTACAAATTGAACATTTTTCAAGTGGAGTACTTGTCCATCAATCAAATTATATTGAAAAAATATTAAAAAGATTTTATATGGACAAGGCACATCCATTGAGCTATCCAATGGTTGTCAGATCACTTGAAGTGGATAAGGATCCATTTCGACCTCATGAAAGTGATGAAGAGCTAATTGGTCCGGATGTACCATATTTAAGTGCAATTGGTGCACTTATGTATCTTGCAAATTGTACAAGACCAGACATTGCTTTTGCTGTCAACCTACTTGCAAGATACAGCTCTTCACCAACTCGAAGACATTGGAATGGTGTTAAACATGTTTTTCGATATCTTCGAGGAACAAGTAACATGTGTTTATTTTACTCGAGAGGGGTAAAATTGAATCTCCAAGGTTATGCTGATGCTGATTTTTTATCTGATCCCCACAAGGCCCGTTTTCAAACGGGATATGTATTCACTTGTGGTAATATTGCTGTATCATGGTAGTCAGTAAAACAAACTATGGTTGCTACTTCTTCCAATCATTCTGAAATACTTGCAATTCATGAAGCAAGTCGTGAATGTGTTTGGTTGAAAAGCATGATTGACATATTCAAGAATCATGTGGATTGCCTTCAATAAAAGATTCACCAACCATATTATATGAAGATAATGCAACATGTATTGCACAATTAAGTGAAGGATTCATAAAGGGGGACATAACAAAACATATTTCACCAAAATTCTTTTATGCACATGAACTTCAGAAGAATGGTGAAATAAATGTCAAGTAAATCCGATCGAGTAATAATCTTGCTGATTTATTCACAAAAACCTTACCAACTACGACATTTAAAAGGCTTACATACAGTATTGGCTTGCGTAAACTTAAAGACATTGCAAGTAAAGAAACTGAACAAGTTTCACCCATGTTCACATGAGGGGGAGTTATTGATTAGTGTATTGCACTCTTTTTCCCTTAGCTATGGTTTTATCCCATTGAGTTTTTCTAGCAAGGTTTTTAATGAGATAATTTTAACAATATTATACCCATCTTAATATTTATGAGAATAGTGTACTCTTTTTCTCTTACTATATTTTTTCCCATAGGGTTTTTTTTAGTAGAAGTTTTAACGAGACACAATCTCTAAGCAAGTGTCATCTAAGGGGGAGTGTTGTGGAATATGGATGACCATACATGTACACCAACATATTGTGTAGTCATGTAACTTGTATTTCTTACTTAGTAGTACCTCCACTTGTCTATGTATTGTCATGTTACTTGTAACCATTTCCAATGTACACCAACTCTTCCATGTATTGTCAAATTACTTGTAATGTGTTGTATGACATGGGGTGTATGTGTTACTTGTACACATTGTATAAAGTATATTTATCATCATCACCAAATGACCTATATAAAGGGTGTCAACCTCATTGTAAAAACACACCAAGTTGAATGAAAACTTCTCATTCCAACTATCTCATTTCTTCTCTTCTCCTTTGTAGTAGTAGAAGTTCTTAGTCTTCTATTTTCCTTCTCTAGTTCTTAGCAAGTTCCAACTCAATTTACAACAGTAATAAACCTTAAACGATTGGATATATGTTGCAATGAGTGTAATTGTAACAAGATTCGTGTGACCTATCTATCGGGAGGCTTTATCCCATAAAAAAGAAATACGTAACAATGTCCGCGGACTTTTTCATAGCCCAAGCCCACCTTAACAAATGGGCTTTATTATGGACATCAGCTTCATGGGGACCTGTTGTGGGACGACATCTGAAAGATCAATCAGGGCAGACTACGCAAAGCCAACAACTGGTAATTTGTTTTTCCCTTTTAATATGTATAATCTTTCAAGTTTCCAATTTGATTAGTGTTATAATTGGTGATTAGGAATTGTAATAATGTGGGGTTGTGAAGTTATTTGATCATTTTGTGGTGTGTAATAGATTCATTGGTTAATTAGTATGGATTATGTGTTGTACGTGTTTGATGAAATGTCTATAAGAAGACTTGGGCATTTTGAACATGTGATTTTTAGGGTATCCCAAATGGTTGAAAATGGTTGGGACCTATTAGAGATCACAGGTTTGAATTTTTTAACTTTTCGAGGCATATTGCTTGTGAGGTGACATGTGTCTCATGCGGAATAGTCAGATGTAATCCTTGACACCGCAATATGAAAAAAAAAAAAAAAAAAAAAAAAAAAAAAAAAAAAAAAAAAAAAAAGAGACCTTGGACAATGTCTAGGAGAAGGGTGATGTAGAAGAAGTTTATCAACAAATTGCTTAATTTTCTATGTTATTGTTGTTCCTTTGGACCTACTCCCTCCATCCAAAATTATAATTCGTTTTGGATGGAGTATACTAATTAAGGTAGCTTTAAAGATAGTTTTAATGTCGAGCTTAAATTACATTTTCATCCCTTGACACAAAAACACAAAATGCTTTAATTACGCAAAACAAAGTGTAAATACTTGGTTAAGTAAGGAGTAAAATAGTTTTAATAGGCTTAAATGCTTTCTTGAATTCATAAAACAGACTTATATTTTTTCACATGGAACTTTAGCTAAAACGACTTATATTTTTGGAAGGTACTCGTCTTTTTGATATGTTTGGGGAAGTGTTTGGATGTAGGAGGTAGGAACTAGGAAGCTGACTTTTAACATGGAGTTTTGAGTATATTTGGAGATTATACATAGGTAGAGATTATCACAACAATTGCGATATGCCTTGTATTGGAGTTGTAAAAAATAAAAATTTGGTTTCTACAGTTCAAGCCTTATTGACAAAATCATACTTTTTAGCCTCCTTACCATTATCCAGGCTAACTACCTCGACCAATGTAGGACGAATATCTGTAGGGCCCCTAAAGGAGGTGAGGCCTCTCAGCATCTCCATACCAAAGGCTCGAACTTGATACCTGCATATTAAGAGAATTGACTCATGACGACTCGACTCAATCTACTTTGATTTTAGGACCCCCTTTTTATTTTACATGGCAACACTTTTTTAACAAAATTTTGCACTTAAGCGGGCAAGGGTGATGCTTTTTAGTTGCAAATTATTGTTTCTCATCTGTAAGAAACTTTTTAATCAAACTGAATGGAAGCATTGGATCTGTCACTGACCCAACTAATTTGGGATTGAGACTCTGTGGTGGTTGTTAATCAATAGGAAACTTAAATTTGAGAATTGCAACTGATCTCTTAAGGCTTCAGCATAAGAATACAACTTGCAAATGATCTCAAGATTCAGAATTTTTCCTTCTCTATTTCAGTGCTATTTTTTAAAGTCTAAATTAGTACTTTCACAACATTATAACACGCAGTTTTTCAAGAACAAAAAATGCGCGGCCTGTGCCCATTGCTCTTTTTTTTAATGGTCACAACCATAGACAACAAGTCAAATAGAGTCCAGTTGAAACTTGATGAATAAAACCTTAAGTGTTTTACATTTTGTAAGATAAACATTGCAAGAGACATGACCAAACTGTAAACTCAACGAAGTAGCCTTGTATTAGTTCCGTAGACTATCTGTGCTTATGCTCTCTTAAGCCCGATTTTAGCTTTTGTACATATAAACTTGAATGTTCCTCTAGACGTGCAAGGACTGAAACAATTATAAAAACTTATTTTCTAGTTCAACATGAGTCATTTTTCTCTTCACTTAAATTCATGTTTCATATGCTTTTATGCTTCATTTACTTCTTGTCAAGCTTCATTGCATGGGTAACCAATCTGTTTCACATTTACATGCAGTTATCCTTTTCTGCATTTACAGTTCACTACTTCACTGTTTCCTTTGCTTCTCTTGGAGCTTCTTCTTCTTTTTCTTTTATATCAATCATCAAACTAATTTTGTATACTCCAACATCCACTGCAGGAGAGGTCTCGCAGATGGGTCAGGGAATGAGTTCTGCAGAGGTTGAGGCACCGAAATATACCGGGTTGCAAGAAAGTCAAGAAACACCAAAAACAGCTGCACCAAGTCCTAATTCAAAGCCCAAGAAGATCTGTTGTGCTTGCCCTCATACCATAAAGTTGAGGGACGAATGCATTGTGGAGAATGGTGAAGATGCTTGCACAAAATGGATCCAAGCTCATCTGTTGTGTCTCCGTGCAGAAGGGTTCACTGTTTGAAAGGAATACTAAAACTTAGTTAAAACAGTTATTTTATTTTTACATGTGACAGATGTTACAGATCGGCAAACAAATTGTTTTACTTAGATTCTATGATATTGGGCCAAGCACTTTATTGATGCTTCCAGTTGCTTCGAATGCTTTCCATGTGCCTGAGTTTGAATTTGTTATTATTTTGACTGTGGCGTGTCTTTTGAATAGTTTATGGAACCTGTGTTTTTGGTAAGATGGTTTTTTGAGACAAAAGTGAGTTGGTGTAGGAGTCGGCACTAAGTCCTTATTCGACATAGGTTTAAGTTGGGATTGGAAAAACAATAGTCTATATTATGGTTGGAAGAGCAATTTTCCGTACCACCTTTAAATCCATAGTGCAGGTATTTTATTTGGGCTAGCTTTTGGTGGCGCTTGGGGTCACTAATTGGTGAAAAAAATATTGTAATATGGGATCAAAAGGTGCAATATTCGTCCCCTTACGGGTCCTTCAAGAGGTTGATCCAGACTTGTCTCGGTAGTTGGTCTTCAATACAAAGTCGAGAGCATCCAAAAAAAAAAAAAAAAAAAATAAAAAAGAAAAAGAAAAGAAAAGAGAGGGACCCTGCCAAGTAACCATGCTTCTTCTGTACCTATAGAATACACCTTACATTAAAGTTTTTTAATAGCTGATTAAGATTTACAAAGCATAGTCAGCCAGCAGAAGGTCTTCCTTTTTGTTTTGATTGGTACATCTAGGGCAGCTATCAATTTTGCTAAGACCCACTTCTTTCTGTTTGTTTTCCAGTGACCAAGCCAACCACCAAAACATTTCTATGGGGGTAAAATTGAACCAGTCTGTCGTAGGCAGTGTTGTCAACAGACTATGAAGCATTTGAATGTAAAAGTAGTTTGGACTACTCTTCAAGTTTTTGATATTTCTCTCTCTAGGAAATGATGAAGAAGAAAATTAAAAAGGATATCCAAAGATTGTAGTTCACCTGCAAAGACGACCTATAAATGTTCCAATTAAAAAACTTGACTCAATAGAAACTGTAGAAATTCGACGAGGTAGGGGCAGACCAAAGTTAATAAGGAGAGATTTGAATGGTTTGCAAAGCTCACCATCAATTGCACTTAATCGAGCACAATGAAAAAGTTTGATCCATGTATCCGACCCCAATTAATTTGGGACTGAGGTTATGTTGTTGTTGTTGTTGTTGTTGTTGTTTTATATCCAAAGATTGCAGTGAACGAGGGAAGTACAGGTAGCACGCATTAGATGAAGTGCACAAACAAAATAGCTAAACAAATCCAAGTAGAGGAATGTGACCATTTTTCTTTCACTAAACATCCCTCCATTAACCCTTGAGAATGACAGCTTCAAAAGTTAAGGCGGCCATGATACCACTTCCATTTGCTTGATCTATTTGATATGTTATGAGATAGTGACAGATACAATCGCTAAAAGAATAAAGTGCTTTCTCTTTAACTAGAAAGGACCGAGTTGAAGAGATTTGAACCGTTGAAACGAAAAAGATGCCCTGGTTCAATTAGAAATTGTTCTGAAAGAAAGTGTGAAATTAACAAGTGAAATTCGAGGTTGCCTTAGTTAGGCAGATTGTGGAAGCCCTTCTATTATTGTGCAATCTTTTAGGTTTTGCTTATTTGCCTAGCATTCCTATCATTTTACTGTAAACAGTTTTTTGCACATATGGACTGTACTTTAACTTGTGTGATCCTAATTTAGTCAATAAAACTGGGAATGATGGTAAATTTGATTGAGATGAATCTAAATCATTGCAGTTTTCCATCTTTAAAGGGTTTTTACATGTTAAATAGTTTCTGTTTTATGAGTGGCTTGCATTACTACTTGCCCATTTAATTACTTCCTATATTGGTCTGATTATCTAAACACGATATTTTCATACAGTTTCTTAACAATAGTAATGTATCCCTAAGTCTAACTGGAATTATAATTTCCTTCTTGCTACTTTTTGTTATTAGAAGAAAGCTACTTCAATTACAGAGTATCTACTTGTATTGGTTTTCTCTTCTCCTTTTCTTGACTTAATAGATAGACTTTTTTTTTTTTGGCTCTAATGTATTGTTATTGATAATAAACCCATTCTCTTAAAGCATGATTGGCATCTGCTTACTACTTTTTGTTGCTAGTAATAGCATTATATGTATTAACGATATTGCTTTTAACTGCTGCAACGTATTAAGGACATCAACATTCAATTATCTATTTTTCGTTATCATGTTTCTTGCTCTTTAAGTTATCCTTTAGTTGTTGATAAGTTAGATTAGGATACAAATTTCTATTTTTTAGGATAAGGGTTTTATTCCAACTTTAGTTCTTGTTATTTAAGTGTATTAAAATACACGTGCAAATCTATTTTTATACAGATCGCAGCATCAAGAAATAAAATAATCAGATTTCAGTTCTTGTTTTTCTTCCTTTTATATAGATCAGTTTTTCTTCTCTCCTCTATTCAATTTTACTTCTCTTTGATTTTTCTCTAACAAATTGGTATCAGAGCCCTTATTTTCTTAAGGGACTTGTGGTTGAGAGAAACTTTTTTCTGCATCCAAGAACTTCCATGGATTCAGATTCAATTCTTGAAAAGCCTTTCACCTCGCTTGCACCACCGGTGTTCAATGGTGAGGGTTATCATATATGGGCAGCCAGGATGGAGGCACATCTGGAAGCGAATGATCTCTGGGAAGCCGTTGAGGAAGACTGCGAAGTTCTTCCCTTACCCGCAAATCCAACAATGGAGCAAATCAATTATTACAAAGAGAGAAAGTCAAGAAAATCTAAGGCAAGAGCTATGTTATTTGCTGCAGTCTCTTCTGAAGTCTTCGTAAGGATTATGTCATTAAAGTCGGCCTTTGAAGTATGGAACTACCTAAAGAAGGAGTACGAAGGAGATGAAAACATCGAAATGAAGGTTCTCAACTTAATTAGAGAATTCGAGCTTCAGAGAATGAAGGACTCAGAGATAGTGAAGGAGTATTCCGAAAGATTACTTGGAATTGCGAATAAAGTGAGATTACTCGGTTATGAATTTTCAGACGCTAGGATTGTGCAAAAAATCCTTGTAACCACCCCGACAAAGTTTGATGCTACTATTTCATCACTTGAAAATACAAGAAATTTGGCCAACGTTAGTTTTGCGGAATTGTTAAGTGTTATGCAAGCACAGGAACAAAGAAACCTCATTAGATCTGAAGGGTCTGTTGAAGGTGCATTAGCTGCGAGAGCTAAATTTAGTCAAGGACAAAAAGGGAAGAAAGTTGAGAAGAACAAGAAAGGAAATTTAGGTTTTGATTATCCTAACACTAATAAGGGAGCAAAATATGATTTTTCTCCTTGTAAGCACTGTGGAAGAAAGGGTCATCACCCTTCTAATTGTTGGAAGCGACCGGATCAACAATGTGAGAAATGTCAAAAGATGGGACATCATCAAAAAATATGTAGAAGAAATCCACAACAAATACAAGTGACTCAAGTCAACCTTCAAAAAAAAATGTTGCACAAGTTGCAGATCAAGAAGAGGATGAGCATCTTTTTGTTGCATTTTGTTTTGCAACAAGTAATACAAACGATAAGTGGCTTGTAGATAGTGGTTGCACAAACCACATGACTTTCGATCGAGACCTCTTCCGAGAATTAGACACTTCTGTAACCTCCAAAGTTCGAATTGACAATGGCGAGTACCTTGCGGTCAAAGGAAAATGCACATTTGAAATTGAAAGTATTTTGGGTACAAAACTAATCAAAGATGTATTATTTGTACCTAATATAAGCCAAAACTTGTTTAGTGTTGGCCAACTTCTTGAGAGAGGTTTCAAAATAATCTTTGAAAACAATCAATGTTTGATCAAAGATTCGAAAGGTAAAGATGTGTTTAAAGCTAACATGAAGGGGAAAAAGCTTTGCATTAGATCCTTTGGAGGAGGAAAATGCAGCCTATTCAGCCATGAAAACTAATGCAGAATTGTGGCACAAAAAGCTTGGATACTTCAATCATAAAGCTGTGATGACTTTGCAGAAGAAGAATATGGTTCAAGGACTTCCTCGTCTTGAACTAGATATTTGAGATTGCATTGCTTATCAACAAGGAAAGCAAACAAGACTTCCCTTTAAACAGACAGCCTGGATAGCCACTGAGAAGTGGAAGCTGATTCATACTGATGTGTCTGCACTACAAGAAAAATGAAATTTAGAAATTGAATTAGCAACGGAAATAAGTTCCGTTGCTAAAAAAATTAGTTAGAGACGGAATTGAGACGGACTAATTCAGAGACGGAATTGAGACGAATCAGAGACGGAAATAGAGACGGAATTAAATTCCGTCTCTAAAAAATGGCGCCAACATTCCCACCAAAATTTTCATTTTTTACAACCGTCCATTAGTCTCGAGATTCGTGCGGCTTCGATCTCGATGATTCAAAAATATGGGACAAACCACAAAACACATTCTCTCCTTAAAATCTCTCTACGCTCTCTCTCTCAACAAGCCTCTCTTCCTCACCGCTCTCTCTCTCTCAACGAAGCTCTCACCGCTCTCTCTCACCGTCACCGCTCTCTCTCTCTCTCTCTCTCTCTCTCTTCTCTCTCTCTCTCTCTCTCTCTCTCTCTCTCACTCTCTCTCTCTCTCTCTCTCTCGTTCTCCGTTCTCTCTCTGCTTCTCTCTCTCGCACCTCTCTCGCTCTCGCTCTTACCAATAGCCATGTTGTTCGCTCGATTTCGTGTACCAAACCCTGGATTTAGTCCCCTCCGATTCCATCTTGGTTTCTAGGGTTTTTTTTTTCGTTCTAGGGTTTCTTTGATGAGGCGTGGAGTCTGAAATCGAGTTCGTGATCGATAGGGTTTTGAAGGGGATTCGGAGAAATGACGGACCAGGAACTGGAGCTCGAGCTCAACGAAGCCGGACGCGCCCGACCCCCCTTTCGGTCGACGACTTGCTGGGGATTCTCGATGTGAGTTTTGTTTTTGGTTTCTAGGGTTTCGATTTTGGATTTTTTTATTTTTTGGTTTATATTTAAATAAAGAATCTGGTTCAGCTCCTGTAAGTAAATTCTGAATTATCTGATTTTGTTGAGTATGTACATTGTGTTCTTGCATGAATGAGCTCGGGTAATCTGTATAAGATAATGTTCAATACTATTAGTTGTGGTATCTCGCTCTACATTATTTCCTTAGAACTTCTTCACGAGAATCACAAATTTCTGCATTGTGGATTTATTCCACTGGCATTTTTAATGTTTCATAGTATAATTTTTACCCTTAACTCAATAATCTCACGTTGTTTCTTTGTAATTCAGAAACTTCGTATCAAAAGGGAAGAATGACAAAGAACAAAGTGGTGGACAGATCTTGGTAGTTATCGATGCTTGCTTGTGGCTTTCATATTTTTCACTATACACGTTTCTTGTCCACAACGAAATACCCTAAGTATCATTTTTGCCTGTTTGCATTCCCACAAGTGTACTTTTCTCTTTCCATGAACATTGGCCTTTGGCTCATTTTTTATTTTTATTTTTTTTAATTTTGAAACTAAAGTTAATCAAGGATGGGCTTTCTTTTTGCAGGAGCAACTCGTGGGAGCACACCACAGGTAAAATGTCTAGCTTTCTTACTAAATAAAACTCTTCCAGTTACTAAGGTGTCAATAAAAATTGTATTTCAAGTGATTGAGTGCAATAACCATTTCATCTATTTCTGTATTTGGATTGTACTCAATTTTATTGTGGTAAAAGGAAAAAAAAAAAAGGAATATCATCACGACCGTCAATGTCATATCCTCTCAGTTTCCTCATTCAGTTGAGAATACTCTTCATCTTAGATAAATTACATTACGCATAACATTTGCTTTTCAACTTAAAAAAATTTCTTTATGGTGATCATTTACTAGACTTGCTTTGCGAAACCACTGTATAAATTATAATTTTTCGCTGCAGCCACCTGATTTTGAAGCAAAAGTTGCAAAGCTCACCGAGCTTGGGTTTGGAAGGGATGAAGTGATACAGCGCTTGACTTTTCAACGGAAATGAGGAGCAGTTTTGGTTATCTCTTTGGGGGTTAAAGATTATTTACTGTTTGCTGATTTTTTTTATTTTTTTTATGCTACATCGTCCCATAACATTATTTCATTCACTGCAAGCATTATTTAATTAATTGTTATTGATCTTTGTGGATTCTTGAGTTAGAGCTGGTGATTGGAAAACTGCCATTGTTTCATGCCGTTGAGTCATTGGCACATTTTTTATTCCTGGAAGATATGCTTCCTGTTAGAATGTAAATGCGACCCAATGTTGTTGCCTGGAGTTGGAGCCACTTTAAGTAGCCCAATGTACAAGAGGATTCAAGAAGAAAAAAAAAATCTGCTTGGAATGATTGAGTTTGTCGATGAGAGAATTCGGAAAAAAAATTTTGTTTCATGTTTTGAATCGTTTCCATCATAAATTCATTATATGCAATATATCTAGTGGAACTTGCTTTGTTAATGTTATCTTACCATCTTTGCGGTACAAAATGGTTTACTACGCCATTATATTACAATAATATCCCAATAGAGATTAGTAGGATTCTTATTTGAAACTGGAATTTGTGGAAAAATAGGTCATAGAGGAAGTAAGACTGATAGCTATCTCTATGCTCGACTAATTGGTTACATTCTTCAGTTTCGTTTTGTCTACTTACTACTGAATGTATAATTTTGAAAATGCAGATTTTAAAGCATGAGTGGTCGGCAAGGTGGCAAAGCTTTGTTCCTGACTTGGTTTTAGCTACAAAGACTAGTGAAACAATATGTGAAAATTGCATGGCAATATTGAAAGTAACTAGCATCTCTATTTCATTGAACAGGTAGCCTTTTTTATGGTTCAATTACAGGTAGCAATTGGTTTAAGTAAATGTTTACTGTCTTCATGAAATTGATAATCAATGTTGACATCAATGGAGTTAAAACCCTGTTTATAGTATTAGTGATTGCTTTGATGAATAAAGCTTTTAGCATTGCACCGACCAATCATGCAAATTAGGCATAAATTGATTGGGACAAGGCTTGAGGTTGGCACTGATGCTGGTCTTATCTCAAGCTATTACGATTCATTTTCATTTTTTTCTCTGCTGGCTATTAGCCATTGGTGTTATTATATTTTGCAGACCTACGGACGATTTAGAGAGAGATAATTTGCTAATTAACACCATGTTCCTTCTGGATAATGATGAATTTCTTTTTCTTTATTACTTTATTAATGTCGTGTTTGGCTCATACACTTGTGCTTGCGATGATACGTAGTTCTCCCATAATATTGTTTATATTCCTATTATTGTTTGTATAATTTAGTGATTTTTTTCTTTTTGATCTTTTTTCAGGTGTTTTGTACGAAGTCAAGTATTATTTGAAGCACAATCAACTTTATATAATCTCGGAGCACTTCATTTTTTTTTCATTTAGAACAATTTTTCCTTTTACTTTTGTAGAAAGATACGATATAGAAACTTTTTAGATTGTTTTTTTTTGTTTCGTGTACAGTACATTGAGAAAAGATAATTTTAAGGATATGTTAAGCTTATATAAACTGTGCAATATCAATATATTATTTAGCTATGATTTGTATTATATATTGGCAGGTTAAATGTGCTTGGATTGAGACATATATATATATATAAGACTTTAAAAACTAAACGAAAATGAAAATTAGAGACGGAAATAGCAACGGAATCTCTATTACATATATGAATCAGAAACGGATCAAATTCCGTCTCTGATCCGTCTCTGATTAGCAACGGATCAGAGACGGAAATAATCAGAAACGGAATTTATTCCATCTCTAATCAGAAACGGAATTAGAGACGGAATAAATTCCGTCTCTGATTAGAAACGGAATTTATTCCGTCTCTGATCCGTCTCTAAATCAGAAACGGAATCACATTTCCGTTTTTGATTGAATCAGCGACGACGATTTTAGAGACGGAATATATTATGTTTCTATTCCGTTGCTGATTTCAATTAGAGACGGAATTTATGCAAATCAGAGACGAAAATTTCCGTTTCTGATTTGTTGTTTTTTTTTAGTGTCCGGACCTCATAATACTCCATCTTTAAATGGGAGTAAGTATTTCTTGATTTTCATTTATGACTACTCAAGAATGTGTTGGATCTATTTTCTTAAATTCAAATCAGAAGTTGCTGGTGTGTTATGAAAATTCAAGCAATGGATTGGAACACAAAGTAGTCACAAAATTCAAGTCTTAAGATCAGATAATGGCAAGGAATATACCTCAAATCAGTTCAATCTATTTCGTAAAGAAGCTGGAATTGAACATCAACTAACGGCTCCATATACTCTACAACAAAATGGAGTTAGTGAGAGGAAAATCGTACCATATAATGGAGATGGCCAAATGCTTGATGTTTGAGAAGAATTTGTCGAAAGAGTATTGGGCAGAAACATCACATACTGCAGTCTTTCTTCTAAATAGGCTGCCTACAAAAGCAGTAGTTGGAATAACTCCATATGAAGTATGGTTTGGATTCAAACCTTTTTTGAAAAACCTCAAGTATTTGGATTTCTTTGTTTTGTTTATGTTCCTCAAATTAAAAGGGACAAACTAAACAAAAAGGCAGAAGAAGGGATATTTATAGGTTATAGCCTAACTTCTAAAACATACAGAATTTTCTAACCAAACACCAAGAAAATTCTGATCAGCAGAGATATGTATTTCATGGAAATGATGAGTGAGATTGGAAAAGAAAGCATCCAATTTCAGAACTTATCCATGTTTCAAAATTACAATTCAATACAGATGAGTTGGTTGATGATGTACCAGTTAGAGGTATGAGATCACTTTCCGAAATTTATCAATCATGCAATGTAGCTTTATTTGAACCTTCAAACTTCTGGGAAGCTGCAAACGATTCAAGATGGGTTGCTGCCATAGAGGAGATAAGCATGATTGAGAAAAATCAAACTTTGCAACAGGTGAAAATGCCTGAAGAAATTGGTGTTTAGAACTAAGCTGAATCCTGATGGTTCAATCAACAAGCATAAAGCTAGGCTTGTTATGAAAGGCTATGCTCAGATTCTTGGTGTTAATTTTTCTGATACTTTCGCTCTTGTTGCTAGAATGGAGACAATCAGGTTGTTGCTTGCAATAGCCGCACA
This sequence comes from Stephania yunnanensis, assembly GCA_039657365.1. NCBI lineage: Eukaryota > Viridiplantae > Streptophyta > Magnoliopsida > Ranunculales > Menispermaceae > Stephania > Stephania yunnanensis. The sequence continues at coordinate 7,222,582 of CM077588.1, read as the reverse complement.
AAAGAGCTGGAAAGTTTATCAATTTGATGTCAAATCAGCTTTCTTGAATGGCTTATTGGAGGAGGAGATCTATGTAGAGCAACCTAAAGGATTTGTTGCAAAAGGAAAAGAAGATTATGTGTACCTTCTTAAGAAGGCCTTGTATGGCCTGAAACAAGCTCCAAAAGCCTGGTATAGTAGAATTGATAAGCACTTGACGGAGTTGAGTTTTAACAAAAGCCTTAATGAATCGACTCTCTACATCAAAGGTGATGAAATCACTTTTGTGGTAGTTTCACTTTATGTTGATGACTTGTTGATCACAGGAAGTAATGAAGAACTTGTGAGAAAGTTCAAAGAAGAAATTATGCAAACTTTCAATATGACAAATCTTGGAGAGATGTCTTACTTTCTAGGGATGGAAACAAAACAAAAGAAAGGAGAAGTCTTCATTTGTCAAAGAAAGTATGCCAATGAGATTTTGAAGAAATTTAGAATGGATGAATGCAAGAGTGTTGATATTCTCATGTGTCAAAAAGAGAAGCTATGCAAAGAAGACGAAACTGAAAAGGATTATGAAACCTACTATAGAAGCTTAGTGGGTTGTTTTATGTATCTAACTGCTACAAGGCCCGATATCCTATATTCCGTAAGTCTATTATCTAGATTTACAAATCGTGTGCGACTGAAACGCATCTTAGAGCTGCTAAAAGAGTCCTTAGATATGTGAAGAGGACATTGAATTATGGAATCAAATTTTGTGCAAGTCAGAATTATGTGTTGCATGGCTACTCTGACAGTGATTGGGCAAGCTCACTTGATGATATGAAAAATACATCTGGTTATTGTTTCAAGTTTGATTCAGAAGTGTTCTCTTGGAGTTCTAAAAAGCAAAGTACAGTGGCTCAATCAACAACAGAAGCTGGACTTATCGCAGCAACAACAACCGTAAATCATGCTTTATGGTTAAGGAAAATGTTAGAAGATTTACATTTGAAGCAAAAGGAATGCACAGAGTTGTTTGTTGACAATCAAGCTGACATCGCTATCTCTAATAATCATGTTTTTCATAGGAAAACAAAGCACTTCAACATCAAATTATTCTTTTTTAGAGAAGCGCAGAAGGAAGGTTCAGTTAATTTGAAGTATTGCAAGTCTGATCTTCAACTAGCTGATATATTAACAAAACCTCTGTCAAGAAGCAAGTTTGAATTTCTTAGAGAAAAGCTTGGATTTTGTAGCAACCAAAGCAATGAGGACTATTAACGATATTGCTTTTAACTGTTGCAACGTATTAGGGACATCAACATTCAATTATCTATTTTTCGTTATTATGTTTCTTGCTCTTTAAGTTATCCTTTAGTTGTTGATAAGTTAGATTAGGATACAAGTTTCTATTTTTTAGGATAAGAGTTTTATTCCAACTTTAGTTCTTGTTACTTAAGTGTATCAAAATACACGTGCAAATCTGTTTTTATTCAGATCACAGCATCAAGAAATAAAATAATCAGATTTCAATTCTTGTTTTTCTTCCTTTTATATAGATCAGTTTTTCTTCTCTCCTCTATTCAATTTTACTTCTCTTTGATTTTTCTCCAACAATATGTCCTTGTGGATATTCTTATGGTCTCACTCCCTACATGCCTCGCAACTGGTTAGCGCATTAAAAGTATCCAAACAATTTTTTTTCCCTTGATCACAACATAGAGTTATACGCTGTGCATCAAACAAAATACTTTAGCTTTGCATTTGAATTGATTTGTACTCTTAGAAAAAGTTCTTCCAATACATATGAAGATAGACTGTAGTGTACTACATCAAGATAAAAACAATTTGTGCCATACTGTGTCATTGTTTACGTTCAAACATAGCATAGAGGTTGCAGTGGTGGAGAAATAACAAAAATAGCTACTATGTTAATGGCCATGTTCGCTTCTTTTAAGGCATATACGACACCTGACTCTTTGAATCTAGGTTTGCAGAATTGACGAGGAAGTTAATTATACTTTTAATCCAAAACTTGTACCTACCATTGTATAATATTTGGAAGCTTAGCTTAAGATCTGGACTTATTTATCCTTTCTCTTATTTGGTTACATGGTGTGGGCATCCTTGACATGCAAATGCCGTAATTAGAATAGTCAGCGCAATAAGATTTGAAGAAATTTGACGACGCAGAGTAAACCTAAGATAACTTTGATGCATTAATTAAGAAAGATTTAAAAGACTACGAAAGCTATTGTCATCAAGTGAATTAAGTGGAATAAAGTGGAAGGTTTATCCGTTTAACCGAACCCAACTAATTTGGGGTTGAGGTTTTGTTGTTGTCTCTTGTGGGTATCTACAATCCTTCCTTAGCAATCAACCTCAAAAAACTTAAGTTTATACGTAGACTGAAGATGGAGATATTTCTTTGTACAACAAAGTGAAGAAAGCAGATTCATGAACTCAATTAGTCCTTGTAGTTGGAAAAAGCCTTTGTTGATAAAAATAGATAAAATGAGGGGTTGGAGTGAGGAGAGGAGACATGGACATGGCCATGTTTGGCAGAAGAAGCATTCGTCGCATCTGTTAAAGAAAGATGGTGGAAAAGGAGCACTAGCATTAATAGAAAAATAAAATAAAAAATACACATACTTTATCAAAGCCATTACGTTCCACACACACTTGTTCTTCTCCACTTATATGCATGTTTATCTTCTCAAAAGCATTGTTCTTCAGGTGCTATTCTGTTTGTTTCAACACTTCCATTTATATTCTCCATCATCATCTTCATTATCTACCTTGAGTTCATGATCTCATTTTTCCAAATTCCCATCACCTTTAGAGAAAGTACTAGCTAGTTAAGGAGGGAAAAAAAGGAGTATATATACCATGCATTCCTGGTCAAATTATACTTACTATTCTTGTCATTGCGTTATTCGAGAAGAATTTAATAAATGAAAAGTGATTGAGTGATGTACTTTTGATACAATTGCTACGAAAATATCGGCATTATTAGATATCCATCGAGATGCGTTGCATATGCTTCAAGCATAATCTAACAGCTTCCGAAGATGGTCTAACAATTAGGTGCATTATAAGTATGCCACTTGGTCTTTCTTTATAAATAGAAGCAGCCTTTTTTTTATCTATGCCAAATTCCTCTTTATTGGACATTGGTTGCGAATTTCTTTTTCTTTTCCCCCTTTGTTTAAATTAATGTTTGATTCACGTTTCATTCTTCTCATGAAAATTGATTTTTCTGTTCTATTATGGAGTTGTGAGAATTTTGATAGAAGATATAAGAAGAGAAATACTTAATTACATCATAGTTTGAGCCGATATTTTGTAAGGGTGACTCCTAATTAATGCCTTAAAAACTCATTTCTAGTGCCGATTAAAAGCAGTCAGCTTTTTTGCTCATTCCCGGTTGAAGTAATAAAAATCTTTGTCCAAATCAATTTTAAACCGATTTAGTCCAAATCGAACAAATGGGCTTAATCACATTTGACCAAGATCCATAGCTCTATGCATATGAAAAATAAATGAAAATATCTTTAGTTATATTCCCTTAGAAAATGCTTACCGTGTTGAACTAGATTCTTATTGTTTGTTAATGAACAAAATAGAATTTGATTGAAAAGATTGAAGAATACTAAACACATTGCAACTTGTTTTGAAAAATGGTTTAAGGTGATCAAAGTTCCTTTTTGGTTGGCTTAAAGGGTGGAAGACAGGTTTTAATAGCACTAGTATAGCACATAGGCCAAAGGCTTGTTTCCTTGATTCCATAAATTGGCTTATTGGAGTACCACTTGGTACTTAAACACATCAAGTTCATAAACATTTTTAGTATTGAGATTAGATATCATATATCTCTGCAAAAACTATATCAAGTATTCATCTTTTCTGATCTTTTGTTCCATTCTCCACTTTAGGAAGAAACCTATATTTTAATTATATTTTTTTAAGCATAAATACTCTGTTATGTAAAGCCATTAGCTGGCCAACACATGGAAAATGGAACAACATGCACCATCACATTTTTTTTTATTAGGGTACCATTACATATTTCTCTAGATCTAAAGCAAAATATTAACAAAAGAAAAAATTGAATTAAACTATATATGATGAAATCTTGATGTTGATAAATACATATAGTGGACTAAAAAAATTTAATATTTGGACAATTGATGTGTGTCATATTTTAAAATGAAAAAAATGAGGTTTTGGGTGCTTTGATTTTTCTTTTTCTTCCACTACCAAAAAAGGGTTGCGATTCTTGGGTCCCACAGTGGTACTCGAGATAGTGGTGAAGAAGGAGACTCCAATATAGATTTTTCTTATAGGAAGTTATACAATAATGCTATTCTTTTAATATAATTGGTAAGAAGTCATTGAAGTTCGTTCGTATGCATTAAGATACGCAAGTATGGTCATGTCGAGGCATATCAAATGGATCTACTCAATGTTTTAGCAATAAAGTTGCTACTTAGGATATACACAATTTTCTTCTCTTGTATTATAGGATTCTCCGTGTACAGAGAGTGTAGCAGCATAAGGGCACTCTGGTAATTCATAATAATGCTTGGAACTTGGAAGTAACATAAAGTGGCTTAGCATTAGCTCCATTTTTTTTTTTTTTAGTTTTTCTTATTATTTTTATAAGCCTAAAAAAGCCCATTGATTGTTCCCAACTTAAGAGGTCGAGCCAACATATTACAACATTTCAACGGGCTCGAAAATATCCTAATTAAAATAGGAAGAACTACCCCACAAATAGAGGACAACTAACTCAATTTAACGAAACATCCGCTTGAGAAGACATACTTAATTAAACATAAACTAAATGTAGAACAAACCAAAAATTGAATAGTAAAACGAAACTAAACCCTAATAAAAGAGGTGAAAAATAGAGAAGTAGACCACCCTAGCATTGTGAACGTGTTGAAGATAAAGGCGCATCATATCTTAATTGTTATGGTTAAGATTGTGGATCTTCTATCTGTCTTTATAGTTCAAAGTCGATAGTATGTGTCTCAATTACTTTGCATTGTGAACATGATGTTCACTTCTTTTTACCTTCGAGATGTAATCACCAAGGGGACTTGGATATTTCAGTGAGGGGCAGCCTCACTGTGCAAGTGGGGGACTTGTATAAAACTACCAAGTCCAGTCGTGGGGAGCTAGACACATTAAGGGGATTTGGGAGAGAATCTATTGTAAGTATGAGAAAGAATGCATCGAGACTAGGGAAGAAGTAAGTGGAAAAGGATTTTGTGTAAGTCTAAGTTTTCAGCTTAGTGAATTTTCACATGTGGGCGTGGCCCCACAGATGTAGGTCGTAGACCGAACTGCGTAAATAAGCTTCCTTGTGCCGTGGTTTGATTTATTTACTGCTTACTTTATTTAAGTACTTGCATTGATATTTATTTCCCTGTTACAACAAGCATTCATATTCGGTTGTAACAACATATATTTGATTACTTCAATAATTAGTCTAATTGTGGTCCTATAAATTTTTTATTTTAACTTGGTTGAAATATTACCATTATTTTATTAGAAGTTAAAACCACCCATTGAGGAAGGATGAATACCATACCCAATTCAAGTGAGTAACTAAGGTCAAAGGATATATTAGGGGTGTCGATTTTTTATCCAATCCTATTTTGCCCGGCCCAAAAAAAAAAAGAAAAAAAAAAGTTTGAAAATTTGGGCCGGGACTAGGCAAGACTTTGATGTCCAAATTTAAATGCGGACCGAATCCGGACAAAATCCTCTTAGCTCGGATTCAGCCCGAATTTCAAAATATACATATTTTATTTTGAAAATATACTTCCATAAATTATATAATTCACAAAAAGAACAAATAGAAATAAAGAAACTAAATAGCTTATATAGAAGTTTACTATTTCGATTTCAAGACTAGCTAAATTGCTTGAAACAATATCATATGTTTTGTCTTTTACAAAAACATTATTGCGTCTTGTAATTTAAAATAACAAATACAACTTGAACATTACATTTTAAAATTATATTATGAGGAATTTGTAATGATTTTATTAATTGAAAAATCTTTTAAACATAAAATAAGTTTTTTAAAAAACTTGAAGAATATGGAGATTTGGACAACTCGAATTTGAGGTAAATCGGGTCTGGCCAAGGCACATTTGTCCGAATTTTAAATTTGATCAGGTCCGGACAACGCAAATGCTCATTTATATCAAGGGTGGCCCGAATCCAGACCCGTCAGGACTCAAAAAATTGACACCCCTATATATACCCTTATATTTCATTTATTGAAAATTTTACAAAAGCATGTTACATTGGTAAGAACTATGAAGAGCCAAATGAAAACAAAAACCCAAGATAATACAAAAATAACGTTGCTAAAAAGTGGGAGCATTTAAAAAAGGTAAACGCGAGGTCATAGGTCGTTATGAATGGTTGTAGATCGCACCCTTTCTTAAGTGTTGTCAATTCAAGTAGTATTGTTGGGACAAGTTTCGTAGTTTTCTTGTGAAGACCTATCAATGTTGAACTTCTCATCATGTTTATAGATATGTGATCCTATATAGCAATTAATGCATATATATTTTTTTACTAAAGTAAAATCAAATTTTTTACCACTTAAATCAATTAGTTGTTGGTGTAAAGGGATACGTAGGTCGTTGGTGATGATATTAAATTTAAAAATGATATGATATACCTCAAGTCAAACTTCAGCAAGTCATTTGACAAAAAAAAAAAAAAAACAAAAAAACAAAAAAAAAAAACAAGCTTAAACAAGTCTATCATGAATCTTGATAGAATAATTCAATTTTATTATAATATAGTCTTGGTAGTTATATAAGCCCGTCGTGCGTACTAAGCTCATTTAAATTATATAAGTTCAGCATAACTCGTTGATAGATTTAAGATAACTGTTAAATGTCAATAATAAATTTAAAATTACTATTTGTGAGTTCGTAATTGAAAGAACATTGATTCTGGGATTGCTCTTAAAGAAGTCAAGCATCAATCAGGTGCCTAAGTAAAAGGGTAATGTATTAATGTATGCGATTGATGAATAAATAAAGAGAAAACCACCTACACTTGATTGACATAACTGAAAGTATATTGTCTTTAAATTATTGATCCTTAAAATAAAAACACCAACATTAAGAGTTCTTTTCCCCTCTCCCACCTATACGATGCTAACTTAAGGTAAATTTGGAGTAGTTAAATAGTTTCGATATGGAGTGATTTAGATAAAAAAAAAAAAAAAAAAAAACACAGTATAATTGGAGCAATTTTTACCTTGATCTGAGATAGTAAAAGTTTGAGAGCCCAACGATCCGACAGTTCCCCGACCGTACAGAATGGACACTTATTTTTTACATCGAAAAGCGTCACCAGCACAAACATCAACGTGTGTGACGACGTCCCGCACTCACATCCCCAAAACACCCCTGCCAAATCACCCCTCCACACCCACTCTGAGAGGACAACACCGTCATTTCACTCTTCCAATTTCAGCTCTATAAATTTCACCTCCCCCACTCCTCTCAACTTTAGCCACCAAGTCCCCTGACCCCCGCACCGCCTCCGGCCACCGCCCTCCGCCGCCCCCTCTCTCTCTAAAAAATTGTTCTTTTAGTTGTTTTTGTGGTGGTGTTGGTGGTTGTTCTGTGACCCACTCGCCGGAAAATTAGTCTCCGGCCAGAAAAGTCCTTCCCGGGATGGGATTTTGCATCTGCCCTTTAGAGACTCCGGCGAGGCTGCTCTGGACGACCAGCTTTTTCCGTCACAAGCTCATGATCTTCTAACCTTAACAGATAATCAATCAATCACATACAACAATAACAAACAACGAGAATTACTTGTTTGTTTGATTGATTTCATCAAATCTAAGTAGTGGGTGGGTTCAATTTTGTTGGTTTTCTTCATTGACTTGCTTTTCGCCGGAGATTTGGGCCGGACATAGGAATTTCCCGATCTGGGTATTGCTCACCGGACTGAGATGGACCCCGGCCGCAACCGGTTCTTCCTCGGCGACAACGACGCCCCTCGCCGCTCCAATATGCTGGTCCTCGGAAGCCTGGACCCCATTTTCCGATCAGGTCAGTGTACTAGTTGGAAATATGTGCCTAGTTTTAAATATGATTTGATTTTGATGTGTTTGGTTTGATTTTTGGTGCTCAAATTGTGAAATATGAATTGGGGTTTTGAGTTGATGTGTGATTGTTGATGGGTAGTTTTGATCTTTGTTAATTTGTTTGTTTTGATGATTGAATTTTGCATCTATTATATTGTTGAATTTACAACAACAACAATAACAAACAAATGACTCAATCCAAAATTAGTCGGTTTGAGCTACATGGATCAAACTCTTTCACTGCACTCGATTAATGGTGTGCTTTCCGATTTTGCGTCTATTATATTGTTGAATTTACAACAATTACAACTATAATAATAACAAAGGTGTCAATTCAAAATTCGTCGGAGTCAGCTACATGAATCAAACTCTTTCACTTCGATTAATAGCGTGCTTTCCAATGTTATATTGTTGAATTTGAGAGAGAAAAGTGGGTTTGATTTGTAGGATCATTGATGGGCACGGATGAGAGTTCAAAGAGGAGACCATTCTTCAGCTCCCCAGATGAGTTGATGTTTGAAGAAGAGTATTATGATGAACAATCACCTGATCAAAAGAAGCGTCGCCTCACATCCGAACAGGTAATTACTTTAAAATCATATGGTTATCTTGTTAATCTAATCAATTGAGCATATATGTTCATGTCCCCACATGAAGAATCTCACATCTCTTTATAATCTTTAAGGCATCTGCATCAATTCTAGCTAGATTTATCAATTTGTCTTTGTGTGTATATATATAGCAAGTTGAGTTCAATCAGCAATGTTTGGGTAGTTTTATGTGAGATTTTGTTTAGTTATATGTAGGTGTGGTTTGTATATATCGTTGTTGGTGTGGCATATAGGTGTATCTGTTGGAGAAGAGCTTTGAAGAGGAGAACAAGCTGGAGCCAGAGCGGAAGACCCAGTTGGCCAAGAAGCTCGGGCTTCAGCCTCGGCAGGTGGCGGTGTGGTTTCAGAACCGCCGCGCCCGGTGGAAGACAAAGCAGCTTGAGAAGGACTATGACCTCCTCAAGGCCTCCTACGACTCTCTCATCTCCAACTACCACGCCATTGTCAAGGACAATGAGAAGCTCAAATCAGAGGTGACATATGTATATAATATATATACATGCACATATGTTGATTATAAATTTAAAATAGATGTTTTAGATTAGTTTTTTTTTTATTTAATTGGGAGTCGAACTCACAACCTTCTGAAACCTTGCATTTTGACAAGAGACGTTTCTACCATCTCACCATAGATCCATCTCACCATAGATGCTTTGGCAGATGTTTTAGATTAGTTAGTGCCATAAAAATGGTAGAGTACATAGGAAACCAAAGTCCACTAGTTCACGATAAGCACTCAACCTATTTCGCATTCATATGAAAAGACTAAACCAGAGTGTCCCCTTCATAGTAGTTCGAAACATAATGGTTAAAGTTTTTGTTGTTATGGTCCAAGTCCACCATTCAAGAGGTTAAGGTTTAATTTCATGCCATTATGGTCGAGGCCCCTCCAAAGTCCTATGCTCGTAGGTCCTAAAATAAGTTAAAACTATAGCTCATACGATTCAGGCCCTCCTGTAGTCCTTTGCTTGTATATCGTACAAAAGGTTTTAATTCTAGCTCTGACGGTCAAGGCCCCTCCAAGTTCCTTTGCTTGCAACATAAGGTTAAAATCCTAGATCTTACAGTTCAGCCCCCATCGAAGAGGTCCTTCGCGCGCTCTTATCCTAACAACAACAACAACAACAACAACAACAACATAGCCTCAGTCCAAATTAACTGGGGTCGGTTACATGGATCAAACTTTTTCATTATGTTCGATTAAGTGCAATTGATGGTGAGCTTTGCGAACCATTTAAATCTCTCTTAATTAATGCCCGCTCTTATCCTAACATAAGTTTAAAATTCCACATCTTATGGCTTGGACCCCATCCAAATGGGACCTCTCTATTTAGAGAAATGTGCACGCTTGTGAACATCTTGGTGAAAACATATCTCGATGTTTCATGCGACGAAGACTCCAACATGTGTGAAACTTAACAAGTTGTTATGTACGTGGTATTAATTATGTATGTCATTCCATTAGGTGGTGTCCCTTACTGAGAAGTTGCAGGACAAGGAAGGGGATAGGGTGGGAGGAGGGATTGAATTGGTGGTGAGCCAGAAGTCTGACTCGCTAATTCCGTATGCGGTGGGGGTTGTGGTGGCGGACGACGATACTGATGGCATGTTAGGTTTCCATGTCAATAAGGGGGAGGACTATCTGAGCTCTCCGGGGAGTGGTGGTGGTGGTAGCGCAGTTGTAGATGAGGATGGACATCAGATTGTGGACAGTGGCCATTCCTACTTCACCGTCGATGACTACCATGGGTGCATGGGCCATGTCGATGGCGTCCAGTCGGAGGTGGATGACGGCCAGGACAACTTCTCGGAGGTCTTTGCTGCGGTGGAACAACAACAGAATACACTGGGACTCTGGGTCTGGTCTTAAAAAGAGTGGTGCCTGTAGTCCCTTCATTGCTTAATCTATTTCTCACTATGTTGTAGTTGAATATGTATGTGACTTTTTTTTTTTCTTTTTTCCTAATAAAACCCTTAATATGTAACATGAGTTATGTATAAAAATATGTAGTTAATTTGGTCACTGCTTTGTGACTTAAAGGAACTTCTTTGTTAGTTCATGAATGCCAAACAAAACCTTAAGAACAAAGATTAGGCACAAAACACAAGGCGGCGTTGTTGTTGTTGTTATTATTATTATTATTATTATTATTATTATTATTTTGACTTAAGTGGGAGTCGAACCTATGACCACTTCAAACTTTATTTTTTTTAGTAATTAAGTGATGTCTCTACCATCTCATCAGAGATGATGCTCTGGCAAATTATTAGAATGATTGAACCTACAATATTTTATTCATATTCACCGTGATTTTTTTTTTCAATCGATAGTCACGATTAAGTTTATTTATAAATAAAAAGCTCAGCATCAAGAAACTTTTTTTTTATAACTATGGCTATCCCCTACCCTAAGTGAGACTAATTCTACAGGGCCCTAGCCTCCCGAACAAAGGGGTAATCAATCGGGAGCTGCCTCAGTGGCCCAGTCGATGACACAACGGGGAATCAAAATCGGAATCGTGCGCTTAACTCATACAACTTCGCCTTCATATTTACCGTCGTGGCAACTCGATCGAGTTAACATTAAGAAACTCTTGCCAAAACATCTCTGGCGAGATGGAGGAGACACCACTTTCCAAAGGTAATAGAGTACATTAGAAGAGATTGCGATGGGTATAGCATCTTTCCAAGATTGACAAATATTCTTAAACATAGCCATATAGGCCAATTCATGTGCCACTGAATTTCCTCTCCTCGGGACATATGTGAACAGGTCTTCACATGATGTTTCAAGAAGTTAAAATACATCAGAAATCGGTGACCAAGATGTCCTCCCACTTGTCTGTTTTGCAGGACATTGATCGTTTATAACCCAAGAGGGTTAGCCAACTTAGCTATTACAATCATGATATTAAAACCGCAAAAAAGAAAAAATAAATAAAACAGAGTGCAAATACATTTCTTAGTTTTTTAAGTAAAAATAAAAGCCCTATAACTGTACAAGACGGTGTTGAGGGCATTACCATGTTCTTGTTGACAAAATAATAGCATATCTAGGGTCCCATTGAAGCCTTATCTGTATGTAAGATTTATTTTATTTTCCTGATAACTGAACTTATAAAAGAGACAAAATATTATGCCCAGAGTTTCAATATATAAATCCTGTGTAAAATATAGTAAACAGGATAATAATTTATATTTCCAGTTGTACCACATGACATGCATGTGCCTATCTCTGTATGATGCAATGAAATATAATATATAGTAGAATACAAATTATGTGATAAGAGACAAAGAAGCATCAACAACTAAATTTTGGTGTTTGCTGGCTCAGTTTTTGCTATATAATAATTTTATAAAATATATAACATTAACAGTAACAAAATAATTTTAATTTTAAATTAATTAAAGTCGATTATATTAATTTGTTTATTCAATTATACTCAATTTAATATAATAGTCTTTTTACCTTACTTTATAATTTACAAATTAAATTATTGCTGATTCTATTTTTATTTTATTTTATTTATCTTACATACATAGTCCAAAATAAAATTGGACCTTCAATATTCTCAAATTTGTAAATCGCCGATATAATATAAGTTGATTTCATTCAAACCACGCTAAAGGCATTTAATTAAGTGAATTTGGTCAAGGCTGATTAGGTTGATTGGTTCAAAATATATATATATATATATATATATATATATATATATATATATATATATATATATATATATATATATATATATATTTTTGGGGACAATAGAATTCAAAATAAAGTTGAGAATCATTTAATACAAATCCCCACCATATAAATTATGCCCATGCCACTCGCAATTCGTAAAGATATTTTCATCATCAGCTGCAAAAAATAAAATAAGAAATAAAAAAATTATAAATTATAAACTCAATTAAGTCAATGTTGATCAGATGAGATCAAGGCTTTATCCAAGAAAAACAGTCTTGTATATACACATAACCGCAAGTCCATTATTACATTGTAAGAGCACAATTTTTTTTAAAGATGATGAAATGGAAAAATATACAAATTTATTTAAAAGTTACCATTTTTTTTTCTTGATTATTGTTGAGATATCCGGAGCATTATTACTCCGACTAATTCCAAATTCGATGAGGAAAGGACTACAAGAGTAGCAACCTCTAATCAAACAAGAGTTTCTCTTAATGAGAAGTGAGAAGCAATGGTTTTCATTTAGATTTATTTTAGAATTGATTAAATAAATCAAATAATTAGGATCGATTACTTGAATTACACAATTTCATCCATCATAATATTATGGCGTACCATTATTTTTAGAGAACTGTCATAAAATTTCAATTGTTACGGATATACCTTTAGTCCTTAACATTTGGAACTAATATCAAAACATGTACATCTAAACTTGTGTACATGCGGTTGTTAAGATCTTAATATCACAAATTAAGTTGGTTAGACGTACTAACTATTATAAGCACACGTACGATGCAATCAAAAGTTAGGCAAACAAACCAAGTACAACAAAAACAAGACATTTGCCACAAAACAAATCGTTTCATTAGTTTTAAAACTCTGCGTGGGCAAGGTTAACACGAAAACACACGATTAATGAATTAGGACATAAACACCTCCTTAATTGTTGTCAAATTCACCTCGAATCACGTGTTTGATATGATCCAAGACGTATCAAAAATCCTCAGAACTTCACAAGTTCACCATCTTTTGGCCGGTCGCACTTATCAATCAGCCCTCCAACAAAGAATCCCCACATAGTTGATTGATAATTTTCTTTTAAAAAAAACATAATTTCAAAAATAATATTAAAATTACATCCTTTCACCGCACCTAGAAAGCACATCCCTATTTTCATTAACGATAATGTTATGTACCTAAATATGCGTAAACTTGCAGCCCGTCATAAAATACAGACAGTTTATGCAACTCAAATTGTAATTAAAAAAATATTAGAATGACAATAACAATGTCACACCACAAGATACATTGATTCACAAGAGCCTTTTACACAACTTCGATCGATCCATATGTTATACATCGAGATCTGTGTATGTCTGCATCTCGATGCACACATAGATAACTCTTGTGAACTAATGTGTCTTGTGGTGCGACATGCTATTGTCTTTCGAAAAAAAAAAAAAAAACTTTTTTAGCAATTTTTTTTTTTTTTAATGAGGGCCTAAAATTTCTACCAATCAATAATGGCATGGAGGGAGCGTTACATTGTTGCAGCTAAATAGTCTAAAATTGACCATAAAAAAAATGGAATGGTTGTTATATCTTTTTTTTAAATAGTCTAAAATCAACTCAAATTCTTACACATATGTGATGGACAGCCCAAATCCCTCAACCACAAATCCCGAGACTATACTGAACGGACCACAACAATTGTGTTCAATAAAATATGAAGAGTCGGTCACATGCTCAACTCACATGCGTTTGTTTGATGAGTCGCGCGTCGCAGAGAGAGAGAGAGAGGGAGAGAGAGAGAGAGAGACAGACAGTTATTACATCAAAAATTCGACCACCACACCCAAACTTTCTCCCTCTAAACCCCTCTCTTTCTCTCTCTATACTTCTACTCTCTCTCGCACTACCCAGAAACTTCTCTGTGAAGAGGCCCTTGATTCACCCATCCCAGCGAGTCTATTCACTCTGGTAATTCTCGATTCCACTCACTCGCCCTACCCTTTGTTCCAATTTGTGTTTTTTCGGGGGTTTTTTGAGTTGGGTTTTGAAGAAATGGTGCAATTCGATTGGGACTGTGAGTGGGGACTGTTGGGTGTGTTTTGGATCTCTTGTTGAATAATGGGTGTTGAGGGTTTTGGGGTTTTGTTGAGATTTTCTGAGATTTGCTGTGATTTCTGGTCGTCTGCGTTTGTGTTTGTGTTTCTTAATTGGTTTTTGTTTTGTGCGAAATGGTTTTTTTTGTTTTTTTGTTGAGTTGTTGGCTTTGATTTATTAACTGCCATTGTTGATCTGAAAGAGGAGGAATTTGTGGGCAGATCGCGGTCTTAGTGTGTGATGTTTGGTTTTTCATTTGGGGGTTGATTGTGTCACATGAATTGGTTCACTTGTTTGCTTTGAATTTGAGAATTTGGTTGTTTGGCTTTTTCACTGTTGTAATTGATCAATACAGACGGTTTGATCGATTGGCGTTGAGAATGTTTGAAGTAGAGGGCAGAGTGTAGAACATTATTTGGGTTTTTTTTTTTTTTTTGGCGTCTTAGTTAAATGGGTGAGACTGGATCCTCGAGGCACTCGAGGAAGTAGAGTATACCAGCCTAATTGAGGAAAATACAACCAAGTTGAGAAGGAATGGACACGCCCAATGTTCTGAATTTCTAGTCGCTAATTTGTAAGCCGAAACAATGATGTATAGCTGCATTGACTTGAGTCATGATCCTAGTTGACTTCATCTTTTTTTGGTAACCAACAAGTTTCTACTTAACCAATTATATCTTCATAAGTGCCCTTATAAATTTTAGAAGCCGTCATTGAATTAGAATTTTCACCTCTCACGTGTGGTTCAAGGACCATACATTGTGTTATATCCAGTTAAGTGGATGTATTGGTTAGTGTAGCCTCTTGAGTACTTGGGAGTTCTTGTCCTTTGATTGTGAATGTCACTTAATATATGGAAAGTTTATCATCCCTTTCTTACGGCTTGACATATTACTGCAATTATCTTGTAATGGTTTTTTGGTCTGAAGTTTCTTTTGGCAGTTTGCGCCTAAGCTTGAACTATGTGAACACGGTGCTGATAGATTTGTAGTTCTTAGGGAGGTGATGTCATATTGCCATGAGTGTGTGACCTGTGTCATTTTTTCTTTTTCTTCTTGTTTTCAAGCCTTGTGGACAGTTACTAAGTGTTTATAGGTGCAGACTATCCCTCTTGTGCAATGTGCAAATCGTTGTTCTCTTCACTTCAGTAGAAGTCTTGATTTCACTCTTCTTCCTTCTAAAAAAGCTGACCAGTATCTGAGAGTGCCATTTGTCTACCTTTTCATTTTTTTTTTTTTTTAATTCTCTATTTTGAGGCAGCTTGACCTTATAGAATCTGACGATTGACGCCATATGTTTTTCTACCTTTAGCAGATTATTGATCTTATTCTTCTATGAAGTATGAAGTATGACCATCTGTGATGCAACTGTGGAGACGTGTTTATTTTTTGTCAATTGGCTATTCTTTTTCATATTTGTTTTGATATTTCCTCGTTATTTTAACCATCTTCTGTTATCTGCAAAATGTTTATTTACTTACTGATTTTGAATTGGTGTTATTTATGGAGTTTGCAGAAGCCTAATGGAAATGTTGACAGAGGCCCTCAGAGACCACAACATGCAAGCAGGACCTGAGAGGATAAGTGGAAGTGGTAGTAAAGGGTGTTTGAAAAAATCCCAGACTCAAAGTACCAATGAGAACCATGAAAATCGGCAGAAAAAGAATCCTTCATGTTTAACGCCCACTCCAGCAACGCCTACACCAGTCGCTGAAGTTGAAGTTGGAAATACTGGGTCGGAAGCAGGCGTTTTGGAAGTAGAATATATAGAATCCGAGAACCTGAATGATTTAGATTATGCTGATTCATGTCTTGATGTACGTGCTTTTTTTTTTTTTTCATTTCCTCGATGTTAATTCTGACAGTTCAATGCTCAGTGGTTTACAGTTTGCTAATCAGTATCTGGTGCTTTTTAGACTCTGTTGGCTGGATTAGAGTCTAAGGATTGGGTATTGCTTTGCGAGGCACTAAACAATGTACGGCGTCTATCCATATATCACAGAGAGGCAATGACTGAGATGATGTATGTATCTGGTTCTTTTCTTTTAACCAAAAAGTGGTTGCTAAATATGTTAGAGGGTAAATTTCGGTATTTAGTACTTACCACTCTTTCTGCTGCAACTTGATCAATAGGAAAAATGTGATCCCACTTATCGTGAAATCCCTGAAGAATCCAAGAAGTGCTGTTTGTAAGACGGCAATTATGACATCTGCAGACATATTTAAAGCTTACAGTGACAAGATACTTGATTCTTTGGACCCGTTGGTATTGTTATTCTCTTCTGGAGTTTTCTTCTTGTTTTTGCATGTATATTAGCTTTATTATGGCCTTCTACTATTATCATTACTAGGGGGTTTTCTGTTTGATTATGGATTCTGAAATTGTTATATGGCATGTGGTTCAGCTTGTTCAGCTTCTTCTGAAATCATCTCAAGACAAACGCTTTGTATGTGAAGCTGCTGAGAAAGCATTGGTAGCAATGACTACTTGGGTTTCTCCCACTCTTCTGCTACCAAAGTTGCAGCCATATCTTAAGCATAAGAATCCTCGTATACGAGCTAAGGCATCAATGTGTTTTTCTCGAAGTGTACCACGGCTGGTGAGATCCTCATTCTTTTTGTGCTATTGATTCATCAGACTTATTTTTTGTTAATGGTATTGGTTGAAACAACTTCATAATTTCTAATAAGTTTTTGGTTGACGAAGCAAAGACTTGTATAAATTTATGAATTATGTTATGTTAACCATAAATTCTTAAGGGCACATTTTAATTTAATTCGGAGGCACTTTCGTTTGTCCTATTGTTTTAACCATTTCAATTATGGATTCCTTTTTCCTTCTTACAACATATAAAAGTTGCATTTTATGGAAACAGTCTTGACGCATTTTCCTTTGTCACCATTTGTTAAATTATTAGTTTGACATGATGCCTCAGTTCTTGCAATTTGCATATTTCTATTTCTATATGCACTGGTTTTCCCACTCATTCATTTCAACAATCGCCTCAACCTCAGAACCATATTTGTTCGTATGTATGTTGTGTTGTTGGTTTACTTGTCATTCCCATCAAGGCTAGGATGAATTAAACTTCCGACAATCTTGGGCTTTATTTTGATATGAGGCTTTTCTTTTCAACCATTTTATTCGATTCTTTGAGATGATGATCTAGTTTTACCACTACAGATTGCTCTTTGACGAGGGATTCGAAAATTGTACCTGTTGGTGGTTTAATATTCCAATATTATACATTGAATCATCTTGCCTTTTCTATTAATGCTGCTTCCTTTTCTGCAGGGTTCAGAAGGCATTGAAGTATTCGGTGTTGATAAATTGATTCAAATAGCTGCGTCTCAACTGAGCGACCAGCTTCCCGAGTCCAGGGAGGCCGCTCGGATGCTCCTTTTGGAACTCCAAACTGTATATGAGAAATCCCTCATTCCCCAACCAACTGAAGATTCTGAGAAGGTGGAGGTTGGCTCGTGGGAGCTCTTTTGCCACTCCAAACTTACTCCATTAAGTGCCCAAGCTGTCCTTCGAGTTACCACTAGGCAGCATCTTGTTTTGGGCTCTTAACGTTCAGAGGTACATCATTACACGTTTCTTTTAGTACTCTCTTGGTTATTCATGTTGTTTATTTCTGTTTGTTTTTTCCAGTTAATTTTTTCAATAATTGAGATGTTTGTCTGAAGGAGGCATTTTATTGAACTGGCTATAGCACAATATTTCCAGCCTCAAAGTAGTTTATAATGTTGAGACGTCGTTATTAAACATTCTTATTGTTTTCTTCTTGGATAACTTGGTATAGACACATTGATGTTGGCTACTCGGAGCTGTCACTTTCAATAATCAAGCATGTTGCGATTTACATTGTGAAATGTCAAGTTGCATTTTCAATAGTGCCTAGGAGAAGAATTTAGTTTCCATGTGCATATTGATATGCACATTTCGTCAAAGATAGTATATAACAAACTGAAGATTTTAAGGGTATTTCATATGCATTGTTAGAATTTTTTTTTTCCCTTCAAGAGGAACATGCTTGGCTCCTTTGGCTGTTCTTTAGTATTTTAATTTTTAAAACTTGACGTCTCATGGAAATGGATTATATTCTATTTTGGAAACTTTTAGACCTTTTCTCGAGGGGATTTGAAACTTTTCATATTGTTTTCAGTTATATCTTGTGATTTATTGGTGGTATGGAACTTGTATGGTTATTATGAACTGTTAAGACTTCAATTGTATTATTCTTTTTTTTTTTTTTGAATTTCTTATGTTTTGGATGAGAACAGCATTTTGAGATGATTTTGAGATGAATACCAATATCTAGAACAGGTCTTGTTTAGACGATCAACAATGTAGGGTAACTAGGATTTATGGATGCAAGATGCAACAGCTCAAATAGAGATGCTAATGCTTAAACTAACAGAATATCTTTCTCTCTTCATTTTCTTTTCTAATATTTACTAATGATTTGATGCAGTCATGCTACATTGCTATTCCATTTTATTATGACCCTGTAGTCTAATGGTTTTATGTTTTTTAAAGCTTGAAACTATTTTGTAAGTTTTATATAGATACTTTACGAGGTTGACTAGTTGTAGATTTCAAGCCATCTCTCAAATATGACATCTAGATCTCTCATTATTTTTTTAGTTTTGCCTTTTTCGTTTCGTTGTATCCACAAATATTTGCAGACCCCAACTAATTTGGGATTGACGCTTTGATATTTGCGGACCGCAACTAATTTGGGATTAAAGCTTTGTTGTAGTTGTATTGATGAATATTTGATGCTTGAAATTGCATTTTTCTTGATTCAGGACAGTCCATCTGCTTCGCAAAGTTCAGATTCCTATTCACTGTTAAATGCTTTACAGTTCCCCGTCGAATGCTCTACCTTGTTAGGAAATACTATGATATGTTGGCTCAGTTCCCCGTCAATTGCTCTACGTTTGAAAGTTTACGATATGTTAGCGATGTAATATTCTTTCTATATGTTGTCAGATAAGGAAAATTTATTGTTTTGTTTCTCGCCATTTATACCGCTATAGGATCAACTTGTATTTCACAGATGAGTGAGAGTTGCAGAGATTTGAGGATACTTGTTTCGAAATAAATCAGATTGGATTTATGTCCTTCAGATTAAATCACATTGCCAGGTTTGAACTGCCATTGTAAGGCTATGTTTTACTGTCTTGAACATATTGAGCATCTCCAATGTTAAATGTAGATTGTGACTGTAGATTCATGCCACATCATCACCGTGGAGAGAATGTCCATCCAACATGGATTTTGGATTGAATAGATATTGAATAATGAAAATGGTCTCCAGTGGAATGGTCTCCAGTGGATTGCACTTTCTATTCATGAGGTGGCAACTTTTTTCCTCTTTAACTTATTAATTAAATCATAAATAGTTACTACTTGATTATACATAAAAAAAATATTCTACGTATTGATAACTGCTTTTGGAAACAAAATATCAGTTGTTTATATTTATCTTTTTATTTATAAACTTATTTGTAAATATCTTGTATCTTGATAAATAAAAAAGAAAATCTAAAAAATATAAAAAAGAAACACAAGTATGGGGTTTTTTCAAAACAAAATGCAGCTATGTTTGAGTGATTTTGTAGAGTATATGTATCAAACAACGCAAGGGTTATTTTACACTTGTACACTTAAGATCTAGAGGGTGTGGTAGACAATGTTTATTTATTTTATGCCATGTCACCTCCGCATCTTTATCGGAGAAGATTTTTTCTCTTCAATGTTTATTTAATCCAATGTAACACACATTTACCACCACCTCCATTCAGTGGAACTAGAAAATTTTGTTAGGGGACGACCTTTAAATGAAACTACAAGGGGTCTCGAGATTTAGGGGGGCGATCATATAAAAAACTAATCATAAATCATTTTTTTTTTTTACTATACGTAGGGATACTACATGGGGTCTTGGGGGTTAGGGGGCGGCCGCTCCTTGCCCCCTCTCCCTAGATCCGCCCCTGCCCTCAATCCACATCCCCGTTGGAGATGCTCTCATGGCAATAAATCTCAACCAAAATAAGCATCACAACCTACATTGTAATTAGTACCCGATTATTGATTATCATACAAACATTAAGTACTATTCATACGTGTAGGGATTATGAAATCTGTCAAAGGTTCTATCAGAGATCATTTTAAGTCGTACAATTTTACAGGATCCATCAACTTGAAAAATTAGATGGACAATGTTCCCTTTACTGTTTAAAATGAAATGGAAGTGAGTAGTGTTAGATGAAGAAATTATAATATGGGATTTTTTATTTTTATCTTTTTGGGGGAATGGGATTTCTTTTAAATTATTAGGATATGGGAATAATTTCTTCTAAAATATCATTTTTGTCTATTTTGCTTGTCAGTTGTCACCAAGAATATTTGCACCTAAGTTGTCTTTGTTTGGACTCTTTGGTTATATTCATTAGAAGCCTATAGTGCATGTAACCATACGGGGGTTTTCTTTGCAAGTGAGACTGTGAGAGAGACGGATTTATTTTCTAAATGGCGTCCTAAAAATAAAAATAAAAATAAAAAAATAAAAAAGGAGTCCTAGAAAACATAGAGGGCCGCTAAGGGCACCCCACCAATTAACGAAGGCACCCAGTTAATGTGGGCACAAACCGATTTACCTTGGGCACCCAAAAATTAGACCCGAAATACCTAAACTACCCCTCGTGGAAATCCATCTGCACCCCACCACCCCCAGCACCATCTTCACCGCCTGGACTCCAAGAACACGTTTTGTGTGAACCGTGCAGTGGGGGGAATCTCCGAGAACGTGTCTCTCGTGTTTGGCCTTGTGTTTCTCCTCCGTTTGACGGTTTTTTTGGAGTTCGTAGTGTCGTGGTGTGAGCCGATTTCGTCTCGAAGTTAGGGTTCCGCTGAACATCTTCAAACACACAGTATTTGCGCGAAATCGGTCGATTGAAGGTACGTTTTTAGTGTAATTAAGTTACATTTGGTAGAGTAGTTGTGATTTACAGTGGTGGTTTGTTCATTAGTGTAAGAACTGGGAATTCGCGGTTCTCGGCCACACAGGCAAGAGAATGTCCTTATGCTCTCGGACAAGGATGACCGAGAGAGTAGCCAAATTTTGGGGAAATCGAACTCTCGGCTACAAAGGCCGACAAAGATCACACAGTCTCGACTACTCAAGGCCGAGATGACTCTAGGTCTCTCGGTCGAGATGTCACGAGAGATGGAATTACTGCTAGGTAATGTGGTGGCGGTGGTGTACAACCGAGAATTTGGGCATAATCTTGGTTGTACCATGCCGTGAGTGTAAAATTAGGCTCGATCGTGAGTGGCCGAGAGCTTGTAGAATTGGAATGGTCAATACATCTCGGTGGCGCAAAACCGAGACCGTTTCATTAGGCTCGGTTGTTCAATGTCGATATATTGGAGGAATTGTCGGTCATGGGTGACCGACAATATGTGTCGTTTCACAAACCTGCTTGACCGAGACATAAGGAATGGATGTAACGGCCCGAAAATTCGACTCGTGACACGTGTCATTGGATACGTGTACATTGGATACGCCACGTGATGCGAGTAGCGCGAGTATCGAACTTTTGGAAATGAGGCGGGTTGGTGCCTCGAGATGCGTGTTGTTCGGTTTTCAATGACACTTGTGATTTTGAAAATCAAAAAGAAAAGAAAAAGAAAATGTAAATATATATTATATATATATATATATATATATATATAGAGGATAAGATTTGAAGAGGAGAGAGAAAAAGAAAAAAAAAAAAAAAAAAAAAAAAAGTCAAAGAGAGATCAGAGAGCTCGGGAGAGAGGAGAGAAAGAGAGGGAAGAGGAGAGGAGACCGGCGGCTCGGCAGCTCGACGGCTCCGGCGAGCTCGCGGAGGGACGGCGATGGTGGCTCCCGGCGCGGATCCGGCTGCGGACAACCTCCCCGGCGACTCTCCAACACGAGATCGGCG
Organism: Stephania yunnanensis; assembly: GCA_039657365.1. Taxonomy (NCBI): domain Eukaryota; kingdom Viridiplantae; phylum Streptophyta; class Magnoliopsida; order Ranunculales; family Menispermaceae; genus Stephania; species Stephania yunnanensis. Next base: position 7,200,091 of record CM077588.1, on the reverse strand, counting down.
CGGTTGGCGGCTCGCGCGCGAAGCGGAGGCCGCGGACTCGATGGCGGCTAGCGAGGCGGCGGACGGCCGGCAGGGAGTGCCGGCAGCAGCTGCGCGGCGGACAACGGCGGGCGCGAGCAGCGACGGCGGTGAGGCTGCTGGACAGCGGCGGCCAGCGACATGGGCGGACCGGCTGGGAGCGCGCAGGCGCGCGGCTGGATTTTGCGGCGGCGCGGTGGAACAGCGAGCCAGCGACGATCGGCGCGGCGAGGAGATGGCGGAGCATGCGGCCGGCGGTGGCCGGCGCCGGCGAGCCGGCGGTGGCGCGACGGCGAAGCCGGCAGCGGCGCGGTGGCGACAGCGACGTCGGCTTGGCAGCGGCAACGACGCGGTGAACGGCGCAGAGGCGTTGTCGGACCGATCGGATGCGCGAATCGACGAATGTCGACGACGCGATTGAGGTGAGGTATATTTCACCTAAATTTTAAATTATGATTTTATGATTTAGTAGCTAAATGTATGAATGGACACCAGGGACATAGGATGCTATAGTCAGGTGTCGGGTGCGCATATCGAGATGCGTGCGAGTGCGTTTTGAGGTACGTAAGATTCCTTCTGAATGTCACCGAGGGTTTACTTTTTCATCGTTGATTCATATTCTTTGTTATTGCGTACGTAAGATTCCTTCTGAATGTCACCGAGGGTTTACTTTTCTATCATTGATGGCCTATTCGTGCTTGTTGGATGCTATTTCCCCCATATTCCTTGTTATTGATTTTCGTGACGCTTTTGGGTTGGGGAACGAGACTTCTTGCTATTCGTGTTGTACTTATGGCACACTAGGGTCATGTACGCGGTAATCGTGGTGAAAGGAAGTGAGTGTTTCAACTGAAAGGATCCTGTGCGTCCCAGGTAGGCACTCAGCGGGCTCGATGGCGGGCTGGGTGTAGGCTTGGGTCGTACCAGGTGAAAGGAAGTGGGGCACTCACTGAAAGGATCCTGGGGGTTTGTCGTACAGTTTAGTGTGACCGGGAGGAGTACACGGTTTGTTTCTCATGTTATTTACTCATGTGATGATCTTAGCACAGTTGTCTGTTTAGTTCGCATGATTAATTGACATGTTTATTGATATTGGCGTCTATATTTCTCATAAATGCTCGGTGTACTTTGTTGGAATCTTACTAACTGGTACTCCCCATCTTCCTTTTTGTGATGGGCGAGTGCAGACCGTGCTAGTAGGGGCAAGGACATTTTGGACGACTTTATCTGACTGCCTGCGGTCGATGACCTACTAGTACGTGCTATTTTGATGTTTTGCTTTACTTTTGGGAAATGGGAGACTGAATAGATACTGTACTCGTATATATTATGGTTTAATATTGTCGCATATATACGGAGTACTTTCCACGGGTTTTCCACAATAGGAGTTGCTCTTATATAAAATAATGTTTTATTCAATGACAAATTTAATTGATTACTTCTTTTAAATTTAAGACTTCCGCTGTTGTTTATACTGTTTAATGAACACGCATATCGAGGAGTCGTGTTAACACGCATATCGAGGAGTCGTGTTGTGGAAAATGGCGTCAGTGGCGCGTGGGACCCAGTGGGTCAAGGATCGGACGGGATCGCTGGGCCAGCGCCTCCCCACGTGGCGGCCTCGGGAATTGGGGCCGTTACAAATGGTATCAGAGCATGGTCCTTGGAGGAAGCATAGTGTTTCGAGCATGGTCCTTGGAGGAAGCATAGATGTATTTAAACTGATAGTATCAGAACGAGAGTTTCGAGGAACCTCGGGAAATAAATTTAAAGAGCATAAGACTTAAAAAAATTTAGATGTGGAAACCCGATGTACTTGCCTTAGAACTTTAGTTGGGAAGCAAAGTTAGAGGGTAGTACGGACTTAGATGTGTATATATTGATTGTAATACTTATATACACGTAGTACGACGCTGACATGCGACACGTTCACGGTTTACTTATTCAACGTGGATGGACGATCATTTCTTCATGCGGATAATGGAGCGAGAAGAGCAGTGCAATATGGTGGACCGACTATACGACTGCCCACGGAGAGCCGAGTACTTGAGCATAATTCAAGGAAGTATACCCGATCGAGATTCAATTGAGATCGAGAGATGAGTTTTTGATGCTTTGAGGCATGGTGGCGCAAAACATGAAGAGATTCACATTCCGATTTACTTTTGCGATGGACGTAGCTGGAATCGAGCCACTTCAGGTCCATTATTTTACTCGAGATCCATTATTTTATTCGCCAGTCCAAGATTTTGACCACAGACACGTGATCAACGAAAGCGTTGACCCGAGATTTTACGTTGTACATGACTTCTCCAAAATTTCAGGATATTATCGATGATGACTAAATTGACCAATAAGGATATGATTTGTTCATTTGGTCCAGTGAATGTGAGGTGACCTTCACAGAGTTGAAGAAGAAGTTGACTTCTGCATCGTTATTAGTGTTGTCAGAGTCGGACCAAGAGTTGACTGTTCATACGGATTGTGGCACCAGATTGGAATGCGTGCATCGACGTTAGGAGACAAAGTGATAACTTAGTTATCGCGTCGATTGAGGACTCATGAGAGGGGACCTGACGATGAGACAAAGAGTTCGCCATATGACATACGAGTTTTGTTTACTCGAGGCGCAAATAACTATGAGTTTGTCGAGGGTTTCAATCTCGCTGAGGCACATATCCATTCCGCGCGTATTGGAGTATCGGAGAGTTGATGTGATGTATCAGAGGTTCAAGGACATGACAGGGGTCAGGTAGACCGGGGTCAGGGTCCGAGATCTGGAGACGGACAGACGTGTAGACTGGAGAGCCATAGATGCCACCAATGTGGGCGTAGGGGACACTTTCGGGCCGATCGTCGAACACCACCATCGCCACGGCGAGGTCAAACTCGGCGAGATTGTTTCTTGTCTTTGACGTATTGTTGGATTGTTAGGGTTAGTTACACAGCACGAGAGTCATATCTTGTCCTCGCATGACGATCGCTAGGGATCGAGATACACCCTAATCCGAATATGTCGATACGTGATGATAGAGGCGGATTGAGTTTCATATTCCTATCATGCACGGATATATTGTTCCTAAGAGAGGATATAGTTTCATATTCTGAAATATCGGAGTTCGTATTATTTGATCGACAATCGACTTATCCATCACCGTAGGTCGACTAGCTACAAATACAGAGATGGATGCGGTTACGGCGATAGTTGAGACGGAGGTTCGAATGGAGGGCCGGATTTAAGACGTTCGATGGTTCGGGATTTTGTCGTAGTTGAGGATACCGACAATATCGAATGAACGGGTTGTCGAGTGTCAGAGGGCTGATGGGCTCTACGAGCGGGTCGCTGGTCTGTCACGAAATTCGAATGCACGATTGGGCGAAACCACAGATCGGTGTTTAAGATACCGATGGAGATTGTGGCTACCCGCGGATCGGGAGATACGGACGGATTCGGAAGATGCACACCGGCCTGGTACACAAGTAGGGCTGAGATACATAAGAGTACAAGCTTTGTAAAACCCACCGAAAAACTCTTGAGTAATTGCTTTCGTATTTCCATTCCTTTCCATTATTCCTTGTGATTTTTCCTATATCTTATCTTATCGTTGTTTGCACGGTTGGTTAGTTACCCCCACCGGATTTTTCGTTGTGTGTCTATGCATTCTAGACCATAGCATGTGTATCGAGTGCTCGGTGGATAACGACCCGAGGAATCGCTACATATGTCGGTGCGTCGTAGGTCTACGCCGCCACCGAGAGGATCGGTGATAGCTAGTTGGGTGCGCCCACTAGTGGGATCCCGGAAGGAAATCCCGAAGTATGGTTTAGTTTGACTGAACAGCACACATATTTGAGCTTTATCGTTATTTATGCATGCGATGTCATTGAATTCCATTTATTATTGAATGCCCTGAGGAGTTCGTTGGGATTTTACTGATCGTACAAATTGGGTTCATCCGACATTTCACATTTCCATGATAAGACTCGCTAGGTCGTAAGGTGAGACCGATGATTAAGTTGTGACAGTGGAAGTACAAATGACCGACGTGACCTATGAGGAGAGATTGATAGAGATCGTCGATTGTCGAGTACGATTCTCCTAATAGGGAACTCGCGAAGGTCCCGGTTCGTTGGCGCATAATAGGACGGAGGGACTAACTTGGGAGTTCGAGTCGACGATAAGGACACGTTACCCTAAGCGATTCTCTGGTATGGGATTCGGTTTACAGTTAAATTTCGGGGACGAAATTTCTTTTAGTTGGGAAGACTGTAACGGCCCGAAAATTCGACTCGTGACACGTGTCATTGGATACGTGTACATTGGATACGCCACGTGATGCGAGTAGCGCGAGTATCGAACTTTTGGAAATGAGGCGGGTTGGTGCCTCGAGATGCGTGTTGTTCGGTTTTCAATGACACTTGTGATTTTGAAAATCAAAAAGAAAAGAAAAAGAAAATGTATATTATATATATATATATATATATATATATATAAGAGGATAAGATTTGAAGAGGAGAGAGAAAAAGAAAAAAAAAAAAAAAAAAAAAAGTCAAAGAGAGATCAGAGAGCTCGGGAGAGAGGAGAGAAAGAGAGGGAAGAGGAGAGAGAGACCGGCGGCTCGGCAGCTCGACGGCTCCGGCGAGCTCGCGGAGGGACGGCGATGGTGGCTCCCGGCGCGGATCCGGCTGCGGACAACCTCCCCGGCGACTCTCCAACACGAGATCGGCGCGGTTGGCGGCTCGCGCGCGAAGCGGAGGCCGCGGACTCGATGGCGGCTAGCGAGGCGGGCGGGACGGCCGGCAGGAGTGCCGGCAGCAGCTGCGGCGGACAACGGCGGGCGCGAGCAGCGACGGCGGTGAGGCTGCTGGACAGCGGCGGCCAGCGACATGGGCGGACCGGCTGGGAGCGCGCAGGCGCGCGGCTGGATTTTGCGGCGGCGCGGTGGAACAGCGAGCCAGCGACGATCGGCGCGGCGAGGAGATGGCGGAGCATGCGGTCGCCGGCGGTGGCCGGCGCCGGCGAGCCGGCGGCGGCGCGACGGCGAAGCCGGCGGCGGCGCGGCGGCCGGCAGCGGCGCGGTGACGGACGGCGTCGGCGCAGCAGCGACGGCTCGCAGCGGCGGCGCGACGCGAACGAGCGCGTTGAGGCGTTGTCGACCGATCGGATGCGCGAATCGACGAATGTCGACGACGCGATTGAGGTGAGGTATATTTCACCTAAATTTTAAATTATGATTTTATGATTTAGTAGCTAAATGTATGAATGGACACCAGGGACATAGGATGCTATAGTCAGGTGTCGGGTGCGCATATCGAGATGCGTGCGAGTGCGTTTTGAGGTACGTAAGATTCCTTCTGAATGTCACCGAGGGTTTACTTTTTCATCGTTGATTCATATTCTTTGTTATTGCGTACGTAAGATTCCTTCTGAATGTCACCGAGGGTTTACTTTTCTATCATTGATGGCCTATTCGTGCTTGTTGGATGCTATTTCCCCCATATTCCTTGTTATTGATTTTCGTGACGCTTTTGGGTTGGGGAACGAGACTTCTTGCTATTCGTGTTGTACTTATGGCACACTAGGCTGTACGCGGGTAATCAGGTGAAAGGAAGTGAGTGTTTCAACTGAAAGGATCCTGTGCGTCCCAGGTAGGCACTCAGCGGGCTCGAGGGCGGGCTGGGTGTAGGCTTGGGTCGTACCAGGTGAAAGGAAGTGGGGCACTCACTGAAAGGATCCTGGGGGTTTGTCGTACAGTTTAGTGTGACCGGGAGGAGTACACGGTTTGTTTCTCATGTTATTTACTCATGTGATGATCTTAGCACAGTTGTCTGTTTAGTTCGCATGATTAATTGACATGTTTATTGATATTGGCGTCTATATTTCTCATAAATGCTCGGTGTACTTTGTTGGAATCTTACTAACTGTACTCCCCATCTTCCTTTTTGTGATGGGCGAGTGCAGACCGTGCTAGTAGGGGCAAGGACATTTTGGACGACTTTATCTGACTGCCTGCGGTCGATGACCTACTAGTACGTGCTATTTTGATGTTTTGCTTTACTTTTGGGAAATGGGAGACTGAATAGATATTGTACTCGTATATATTATGGTTTAATATTGTCGCATATATACGGAGTACTTTCCACGGGTTTTCCACAATAGGAGTTGCTCTTATATAAAATAATGTTTTATTCAATGACAAATTTAATTGATTACTTCTTTTAAATTTAAGACTTCCGCTGTTGTTTATACTGTTTAATGAACACGCATATCGAGGAGTCGTGTTAACACGCATATCGAGGAGTCGTGTTGTGGAAAATGGCGTCAGTGGCGCGTGGGACCCAGTGGGTCAAGGATCGGACGGGATCGCTGGGCCAGCGCCTCCCCACGTGGCGGCCTCGGGAATTGGGGCCGTTACAATGGATGATTTGGACATTTTTTTTTTGTAAATTTAATTTGGGATCTGTTCCATGCGCTTATATGTTGTAATTTATGCAGGTATGGCTCGTCCGAAGCTACCGGTGACTAGGGAAGAGGCTGGACCTGAGGTCCCGAGGCCGAACCGGGGGCGAGGTGGCCGGAGACCCCAGACAGCATCGTACCGGAAAGAGAAAGAGAAGGAGAATGAGGATGGTAAGGGCAAGGCGAAGGTAGATGGCAACCGTGGAAGGTTACAATTGCACGATGAGGGTTCGACCCTCAATGCCGGGCGACCTGAGGATCTTGTTGTTGCCGGAGGAGAAGAGGAGGGGCATGCATCGGAGTCAAGTAGCAGTGACTTTTCAGATGCAGTGGCTACCATGATAGAAACAGATCGTAATGTGAGGGGGAGCGGAAGAGGTGGAGCTGGCCATGATGAAGGAGAGCCAGAAGTTGCTTTTGATGCGCGTGCTCCATTCCCCGGTGGTCCTGTAGACGGGGCGTTGCTGAAGAGCTTCAAGGATCATGTGGCTTTATCGATATGGAGGAATGAGGTAATTTCAATTTCATTGAAATTATTAACTTATCACTCATGGTCTTCACCTAATGACGAAATGTTTTTACATTTGCAGGAGCGGCCCGTTCTTAAGTGTATCAATCACGGAGCTCAAATAGCGGAATGAGATTTACAGTCGTGTCACCCGGACACGGCGGGACTTCGAGAGGATTATTCAAATGTTCGGGTTGAATGCGCCGATAGATCGCTCATACCGCAAGGCCAACAAGGAGTTGATCTCGCATTTGTGGAGCGGTGGCGGCGGAGACGAACACATTTCACCTACCTTTTGGTGAAATGTCTATCTCATTGAGGATGTCGACTTCCTCCCGAAGATCCTCATGTGACGGCAAAGTTGTTGAGGTGGACAACTTTGCTAGGTACACGGAGGAATCTCGCTCGGACGCTATCAAGATGGTTTCCAACCTACTTGGGGTTAGCGCCGAGGAGGCGAGGAGGAGGTGAATATCACCAAGGGGCTCACAGTGCGCAAACATTGGTTGAAGAGTCGATGGTGCCCCAAAGCTGGCTCGATACCCAGAAATTATCCTCCTGTGGAATGCACCGCCCGAGCGTACCTGCTGTACTTGTTGTCGTGCACTCTTTTTGCCGATAAGAGTGGGTCTCGGGTGTCGATCGCGCTGCTGAAGCTACTTGAGGACTTGGACGACGTAGGGAACTACGCATGGGGAGCGGCTGCGTTGGCCTACTTGTATCGACACTTGGGGTCCGCCACGAGAGTCCTAGTGTCCCAGATTGCTGGCTATCTCACATTGCTTGAGGTTTGTTTTAAAATAGACTGAATAGGCATTCTGTTGTTCGATTGGCCCAAATTGCAATTGTGGACTAACATTGTAACATTATATGCAGGGATGGGTGTATGACCATTTCAAACTTGGTCTGGCCACGCCCAATGCGAAGTACGTGGACTACGTGCACCCTCGTGTCTCCAGATGGATTCAAAAGCACGAGACGGTTGCGAATGTTGACAAGATCGGGGCCATTAGGAGAACCTTGGATAGGTTGCGACCAAGCGAGGTGAGCTGCCTATCCATGACCTCTGATGTCCTCTGATGACTGATTTCAAATTTGGTAATTTAGTTTACACCCACTTCTTGTTGAATTATTTGTAGGTCACTTGGGACCCATATGTGAATTTAAGGGAAAATGGCGTTGTGCAAGCGATGGCCTTTTACAAGTGGGAAGATCAAGTACATGGATGTGGTGGAGCCCTACCACCCGAGAGGATTCTAAGACAGCTTTGGCCATGTGCGGTCGATACCGATCCTCCGTACCGTCCATTGGAAGCACACAGAGGCCCATTTACGAACAAGTACTCCGTCAAGTATGGGTTCGAACATGACAATTGGGAGCGATGGAGGAACCATGTGTTGGCTGCTGAAGTTCGGGGCGAGAAGGCGGTATTTGAGTTTCTGGCTACACCGGACTACCTCCCTTGGTTCGTCAAAGTGTCTCATCCTGTTATCACGAATCCGGTCTTTGAGGACCGTGTAATGGTCGCCTCAACCATAGCAGACAATGAGATACTTGAGGTATTGGAATGGTTATACGTATTATGGCATTTATAATTATTTCCGCAATGTTGAGTATTGCACAAGAACCCGATAATTTTCACTAAAGAATAGGCGAGCCTTGGACGCGGCGTTGCGATGGATGGACCTCCCCCCGAGATGTCTAATTTTGACTCGGCGAGGACCACTCGACGACATGGTCAACCTCCTTTCGGGAAGGACTTTAAGTCCCACCCCACGAGTACATTTCCCGCGACCGCAACCTAAGCACAACCACGCGACAACCGGCCCTACCGAACCAGGCCCGAGGCACTCCCATCATGGTAGCACTTCCACACCCTCAACCCAGCCACATCTCACCTGCCGCGACCGACGGTGGCCCCCAGAAGAGAATGCATGGGAAGGAGTATCGAAGGAAGAACGTGAAAAAACCCAAGCAATGATCAACCCAATCATGGAGGGATAGACATTTGTATTACATTTTAATTACATTGTTAAATGGTTTATGTGTTTCCTTTGCCTGTTGAGTACATTATCATGACAGTTTATAATGTTTCATTATCCATTTTTCTGGTTGGAATTTGAGTTGGCTTCGTTCTGTTGTGTCGGTCACCCAGCACCGAATGCCAGGTGCAACTTTCGGCACAGATCAGCCGAGACTATTATGGCGGTTTCGGTCTTGCATGGCGGAGCTTATGCGTTAAGTGACGGTGGCGAACGATCGTGACTGGAACATTCGTTTCGGTCATGCATGACCGAAACGAATGTTCCAGTAACCATTTCCAACAACAAATGCAACTAACTTTCAATCATTCTATATCCTAACTTTGAAAATTACAAAATGTACAACCAAACTAATTGCATTGTTCCAGTTGTAACACTACGGTGTACCCAAATCTACAACGGATATGGTGGCATCAAGTAGAGTTGCAATGGGCGCGATGTCTCGAATACGAATCTATCTCGCCATCCTTTCGCACTATCCCGAACATACCGTACCCACGACGGGTATATGGATGGCAATGGTGCATTCGTGCTCAAGAACACTGTCAATTTCAACAAGACACCATTACCATATTGTCGGAAACAACATAACAATTAAACCAAATTCGCATTACATACCCTAAGCCAATGTATATTCCCGTCATTAATCATGGCAATGATAGATCTGTTGTGCCGGTGGATGGTGGAGCACCGCGTAGAGGTAGAAATGTGGAGGCACTCCCACGCGATAGGTTGACGAGAACCACATTGATCGCAAAGTGGCTACCAACAACCCCATGTCTGGAAGTGTGAACCATTCTTGGAAAGTTGCACCAACTTGATTCTCTACGCAATGCACCGCAATCTTCACACTCTCGTAACCCGAACCTAGCACTTCGCGCCAATGGTTTTCATGCCCGATAAGCTCATCGTACATCCTTCTACGGACGATCCTCCACCCGTCGTCATCTGCTAGTCCAAGCCCATGCGCAACACACCTATATCCACAATTCCCATCGGCTAGCACATCGATGATGCCCTCAACATGTAGCAACCAATCCGGATCTACGCAATGACCGTAAGCCATGTTAGTTGCACTTTGCTTGCGTCGACTACCACGACGCATTTTAGGAACAACTTTACTTTTCTTCTGCCTAGAACTTGAGGCCTCCTGAGTCGATAGCACGTACTCAAACTCACTCGGCAACCGTCTCGTAGAAGAGTCGGGACAGTCGTGTTTTCTCTTCAAAGACCCCGGTGTCCTCCCTTTTGTCTTAATTTTTGCCGGCGGCACAACACCTGGAGTAGACGACGGTCGACTAATCTCCCTGAGCTGCTGAATAATCTTGAGTCGATCGTCCTCATTACTGCATGCATTAAACTTTTCCAACACCCTTTCAATCTCATCGTGCACGTTGTACCCAGACGAGTCCACCGGACTCTCAGGTATCATACTCAACTTTCGCCAGTATACATGAATGTCCTGGAGAGGGATGGGCGTCCCAAGAAATATATGATGGTTCACTCATGTGCACAAGGGAGGCCATGTGTTGTGCGTATCGCGCAACCACAACGAGTGGAATCGTGACCAACATCCTCTCCCCGGCCAATTCATCTCTAATTAGCCTAAGCGCCCGTTGAGAGACATAACCGCGCAATCGTCGATACAACTCATCAACGTACTCATGTTGGACGACATTCAAACTTACCTCAAACGATGCCTTGATATTGTTGTGTTGGATTCTAAGGAGTCCATCAACCACATGCCATAGAGTCTCAAAATTGGCTGACTTGTTCCCAAGGTGTACCTTCGAGTAGAATGCGCGGACTCCACCCTCTCGCGTTGTCGTTTCCCCCAAAGTGCATAAGTCTATTTGTCCAAGCCGAGACAAATTTCTCCTTGTAGTTCTTTAACCATGTGTTGTCCAAGTACTCCGTAAGACCCTTTACATGCCCAAACTCACAACGGAGGTCATTCACCCTAACTTCGAATAACGCCTCCGAGTTGGCATACATCACGCTCATCCAACTACCCATAAAACGCGCAAAACCATCGTTCTCCCCAAACATCTTCTTAGTCTTAGACAAAACTACTTTGTTGATGTGCCAAGAGCAAAGGAGGTGAGACGAGGCCGGAAAAACTTCTTCTATTGCACTAATAAGGGCTAAGTCCCTATCTCAGTAACAAGCACGTCAAAGCTTAGGCCACCTATCCAATATGGATCTCAACTTCTCAAGTGTCCAAACATAATGCCCATGACTCTCTGATGATAAGAATGCGAACCCAACGGAGAACGTCAAGTGCGTAGAAGTGATGCCAACAATCTCCAACAAAGGCATTCGGTACCTATTTGTCTTGTACGTGCAATCCATCAAAATAACCGATGGAAAACACCTGACCAACTTTATTGAGTCGGGATGTGACCAAAATAACTCCGTGACAACATTCATATCGGGATCCTTCCTATGCCATGACAACCACTTATTCTTCTCCAAAATGTGCAAGAGTTGTTGCATTTGAGTCCTCCCACCCGCATCCTCCTTTCGGGCTTTTTGTCTTGCATTATATATAGTCCTCATTGTCGATACGTTAGTAACGTCTCTTTGCTTCAACGTATTTAGGATGTCTCTTGGCTTCACATTCCCTTTGTCATTTGCACCACAACTTCCTGCTCCGCCTTATCCAATCTCCCGGCAAAAAAATGGTCGTCCAAGTGTTTTGCGGGCTCGTGATTGTGCCTCCCACATATAACAGTGATATACCACAACGAGTCAACATTTTCCTTTACGTTGATAAGGAAAGGGCATCCACATTTCTTCGTACCGGTTTGAGTCCTCCCGTTTCGTCTTCTTCTTCATTTCTTGGTTTCAAGCAATTTTTTCCTCTTTACCCTTACCAACTCTTTGTAACATTCCCCTATAAGTCCCCGATCTCTCACAGTAATTTTCACCCTACCCTCGCGCTTAATGCCCCGGCGTCGAGTGCTTTGTCACTAGCACGAACATGTTCTCACGGCCTATCATTTGAAGCCATGAAACCGTCGCTTTCTTCTCTACTTGGAAATAGCCTACAAAGTGTAAACGTGTCCGTGTAGTCTGGAAATAAGGCGAAACCGGCATTACTCGCAATACAAACAAGTGTAACATTATAATCAACCGAAATGTACAAAGACAATCACAATAACATCCAAAAAAACATGTTATCGGTAGTACAGGTCCGCAACTAGCTTAATGGTCTCGCTCACGTACGACCGAGAGTTAATGAATACTCTCGATTTAACCGTTCCGTCAGAGACGCGAACCGTTCGGTCCTCTACGACCGAGACATTACATTACATCTCTCTGGTCATGCGAGGCCGAAACAATCGCGCACCACCTGCATTAAAACTTCTGGTTAACCGCAACGAATACACAAAACATTTTCAAAATTACCTCAAGTACGACCTCCTCTCGGCACCGAAGCAAGATAATCCTCCATTATATAGCGCGAGTCAAGTTCGGATTTGAATAAATTACCAAACCCTACGTTGACAAACAAATCATCATTTTCACAGTTATACACAACTCAACATTTCTAAAAAACACGAATATGGTTGTCAAACATTGTTACCTTGCTGTCGAATGATGACAATCCGCAATAATCGATCAACGCCGACAAACGCAGTGTGGATTTGTGGTTCAACCTTGTGGTGGGGTGCCTTTTTTTCTTTGTCAAAATGATTTGTGAGGTTTGAATCACTATATATACAAGGGCAAAATAGTCTTTTCCACTTTTGCTGAAATTTTTACAAAAACTTTGGGTGCCTTCATTAATTGGTGGGGTGCCCTTAGCGGCCCTCAAAACATAAGATATTTGTCTTGGCTTTTTAAATCACTACTTTATAAGCCTAGTAGACTCAAGGACTTGTTTAGACTATGGACCTTGTGTTAGGATTTGTATAGGTGGAGTAGTTGTCACTTTAGAGCCACTTCAAAGCTAAATTCCAAAATCTAGCACTCAAATACTAGCAAGAACATAAAACCAAATGCGATGTGCATAGGTTTTCTTTTAAGAACAAATATCAAAACAAACTGAGATTGGGTTGAGTGGCCATGGGTATCAAGTTCGAGCTTTAAGTACGAATAAAAATTATATTAAGAGATCTTATATCGGCTTTGTAGGATTAAGGTTGACCCTTTATATGGAGGAAACCACATTGAAAAACTTTACCCTTTCAAAAAGTTAGTTCAGACAAGTTGAGGAGTTGACGTTGGATACCGAATAATAAGCATTTTTTTAACCTTAATTCATTCAACCAAACATTAGAATTTTGATTCTTAGCAACTGCAATTCCTTAGAATTGAATTCCTATCCATTTAAACTCCACCGCGTTTACATTCCCTAAAGTTGAACTTGAAATAACCAAATGGGGTTACAACGGCATACGAAGATTGATGTAATTGGGAAACAGAAAGTAATGCAAATACTTAAATATAAAGTATGCAGTAAAATAAATCAAACCAGAACATCAGATGTGTTATCGCAGTTCGGTCCAAGACCTACCTCTGCGAGGCCACGCCCAAAAATAAACTCCAATAGTATGATGAATCAAATTGCAGGACTCCTTGCTGTGACTCCCTCACTGAGCTCCTCCTAGCACACTCTCATACACTCTTCTGTGGACCTTACATACACAAGATCCGTCTTGTGTGTGAGGCTCCCCCTCACTAGAACACCCAAGTCCCCATGGATGCTTTACAACTCGATAATTAAGTGAACATAACAGGTTCACAATACAAAGTAAACTGAATAACTGGTGTACAAGACTCAATCACTTTGAAAAATATTTAGACAAATGTAGATTACATAATCTTAACTAAACTAGCAAGATATGAACAATCTCCATATCTAAATAACCACATTTTTCATAATTAAAACGTGGTGATCAGTCTTCCAAATCGCAATCTCTGGCCTCTTCATAATTTTCAATTAACCATAAGCCGATTTAGATAAGATCAAATCTTCAACTACCTGATCTAGAAATCCTGTTGCAACTGCTTTGACCCATCGGTTGCAACCGCATATCATTATCCAAATCTCTAACTGTTTCAGATAAGATTTCGAGCACATGTATTATATGTTGGATTTGGATGACTCATTTACTGATAATTTCAATCGTAACAACTACAATGACAAATCTAAGCTGTCGATATGATTACGACACTAACAATCTCCCCCTTTGTCATTATGTTATCATAATCGGTAAAATGATTTTAGGAGCTAAAATAATTATCATGAATCAGCTAACATTATGCTCCATCATAAAGAGTCGCATTAGTCTTCAGTAATGTTCAGTGCTCTTCCAAAAACTTATTAAAGTAAAAAGATAAAAATACTGTTGATACAAACAAGTAATCAACAACTTCCACAGTGGTTACAACCGCATCAACCATCTGGTTCTACTACAATATTATATCTCCAAATAGTCTTCAATAGAATACTAGCAGAAGTATCTTCAGACCAACATACTTAAGAAAATTAAAATAAATAATATCTTTAAGGATGAAATGAAAATGAACCAACTGTCAAATGAAATCTCCCTCTTTGTGATTACATAACGACAAATGAATTAGGGGGGACCATACCATCATCTACTAATTCAAGGAGGAGTAGGATGAATAAGCTTAAAAAACTCGAACAACTTTTGGAACAAGATGTCATGTAAAGCTCGAATGACAGTCATCAGCTCATTCTCTTGTTCTTTCCTCGGACTCAAAAAGTCATCTCCATCTAGCCCTGAGTTGAAATGTGCTTGTGAAACTGGTGAAAATCGAGCAGGTACAGATGAAGTGGGATTATTAGCTGAAGTCTGGGTTTTCTTCTTCTTCTTCTTCTTCTTTTGAATTCTGGATAGGCCAGTTTCCTTACCATCAGTTGGAATCAGAATGCCATGTTGTTGCAAGTGGTACATCAGTGAGGTTGCTAACTGATTCGAGACTGGCAAGTCAAAGTCATTGAAGTGTGAATATCCGTCTTTCTTGATCTTGTTAAAGATTCTTCACACTTTAGCTGAAAATAGAGAATCTTGATTGTTCTCTGACACTTTTTGAAAATTGAGAAATTCAGTTAGTAAAAAGGGAAAGAATATATATTCATAGTTGGTTCCCAGTTTGGTCCTCTACAATATTGCTTGAAAGATGATCTCCCCAAGGTCGCAACATGCCCCTTGACCTATAGCATAAAGAAGTACTCGCATTTCCCTATCCAATATATTTCCATGTCTAGTAAGGAGAATGTTACTAGTGACGTGATTGTAGAGGCAAAAGTACAGGGTAGTCAGATCATTCGTATCCTTCTTCGTGTTCTTCCGAGACTACTCGGTCTCTTTTCCATATGTAATGGTAGTGATCAAAGCTGATATGGTGTTGAATTTCCTAAAAGGTTCAGGAAATCTATATCCTTTATTGTTGAAAGGACATTCAAGAAATTCATTGAGAATCCTAGATGAGAATTTTACGAATCTCCCTCTGACATAAACTTTTTGGAAGTGTGGGGACTTAATGTCAAAAACATCTAACTTAAGATTAACATACAACTCTTTTACCAGACTCATATTATATCTGGTTGGAAAAGAAAAGATTTTGAAGAGAGAACAAGACTTTAAGAAGGTTACCAAATTCTTTGTTTCGTAGTCTTTCTTGTGAAGATACGTTTTTGCATGGTATTTCTTTCCTTTGATAGTCTTAAACTTGGCTTCAGCTCATCATCAAACATTCGATATGTAAGTCCTATGTGATTTCCTAACTTCATTCTGGGTTATTCTGCTTTAGTATCAGAATATGGAATGATGCTCCTTAGATCTGGTGCTTCGAAGTTAGATCCAGTAAAGAATCGTTCCTCAGGTTCTGCCTCGGTTGCAACCGGGCTTGCTAGTTCACTAGTAAGAATCGACAACACAACTTTGGCCTTTTTAACCTTCTTCTTTGATTATTTTTTCTTCTGTTTCATTTTCAAGGAGGACGGTAAAATGGGCTCGTTATTTCCATCTTCATTTCCTTCTAGGACAATAGTCTATTCACGAATCACCCCTAATTCATAAAGGGTTTCCTGATCTTGAGTGTCTTGCAGACTAGTAGTTTCAGAGACTTTATGGACATGCTCCATTTGTTCTATCTGAGGTAGATCTGCACTTTCTTGAGCAATTGTAGTGGTAGCTGAATTGTCATTGGATTGATTAGGAGCCTTCTGCTCTGTGGTATCCATGGGCTCCTCAAAGATTGGTTCCTCATAAGTAGGTTCTTTATGAGTAGATTTAAATCCACCTTTAGTTGGCTTGGTGGTGGTTCTTGGAACACCTTCTTCTCCACTCATCTGTTGAGCACTTGATGGTTGTTCTGTAACAACCTGTGAAGATACACTTGGTTGTATCTGCTTTCCATCATGTTTTTCTTAAGCTTCTTCTTCTGGTGGAGGTTAACCAGTCACAATGGTGACATGCACATCCTTTGTTTGAACAAATGATGCTCAAAGTTCGTAGTTTTCAGAGTTTTCTGACTTTGTTGATGATGACGAAGGTGGGTTTGCAGCCCGAGTAGGCCTCTTCTTCAACAGTGGTGGATGACCATCTGATGAAGATTGAGATTTCTCTTGGATTGGAGACAATTGTGGAATGACACTGAGTGGGGTCAGATTCAGAACATTCATCCCTCTTTTGTTGATTTCTTAACCTTAGGTGGTACTAATGCCTTAGATGCTGTCTCCTTTGCTGTACTTTAAGTTCGAAACATCATACTGGACTTGTTTTGATTGCTAAAAAAAAACTTGAAGATCAAAAGAGACTTGCAAGGTGATCCGAAAAATGATACAAACGATGAGGTAGAAGACGATGAAAATGATCAAGAGAAATAACAACGGCTTCAATTTTGGTTTCCTTGATGCTTATCTGCCCCCTTTAAACTCTCAACAACCCCTAATTAATAAGACTAATGGTAATTACAATAAAAATTAAATAATAAAAATATTTGCAACGGTAATATGACCGTTTATGTTCAATATGTCTACCATAACTCAAAACAAAACACAAAATAAAACACAACACAAATAACAAATCATTACTCCTCCTTTATTTCATTTTTATTGCCAAAAAATATTAAAAGAATGGGGAGAGGTACGATTGTGAATTACACAAGGCTAATATAAAACCTAATAGCCCCTCTCAAAAACTCAAACTTATAAGCATCAAGGTCTTTAGTGAATATATCAGCTAATTGTTTTTCTGTGTGAACATATTCAATATATATTGCCTTCTTTCCACCAGATCACGGATGAAGTGATACCTCAATTCGATGTGCTTAGTTCTGGAATGCTGAACAAGATTTTCAAGCTGTCAATTGCACTTCGATTGTCATAGAACACATCATGCGGTTGCAACTGAATGTTATAGTCGCTTAACATTTGTTTCATCCACATCAATTGCGTGTAGCAACTCCCAACTGCGATACACTCTGCCTTAACTGTGGAGAGTGAGATTGAGTTATGTTTCTTGCTGAACCACGACACCATTTTTATTCTAGCAAAGAAACAACCTCTAGAGGTGTTCTTTCGATCATCAAAACTACCATCCTAGTTAGTATCACTATAACTAGCTAATGAGATGTTAAAATTGGATGAATACCATAATCCTAGATTGGATGAGCCAGCCACATATCAAATGATCCACTTGACTCCTATCACGTGCGATTCCTTTGGTGTAGCTTGATAGCATGCACATAAGCCCACACTGAATGAGATATCTAGTCTGCTTACTTTGAGGTAGAGAAGGCTTCCAATCATGCTTCTATAGAGTGATGGATCTACTGGTTTGCTATGCTCATCTTTGGTCAGCTTCTCATTTGTACCTATTGGTGTTCGTACATGTTTAGCTTATTCCAAACCAAATTATTTGACCAGAGAGCAAGAGTACTTATGTTGGGTCATAAACATAACTTTGCTGGTATGATGAACTTGTAGGCCAAGAAAATAATAAAAGTCTCATACCATTCTTATTTCAAATTCCTTATGCATATTGTGGACAAATTCTTCTACCAATCCATTTGTAGTAGCCTCAAATACTATATCATCGACATATATTTGTGCTATAAGGGTTGATGATGATTTTTGTTTGACAAACAGTGTCTTGTCTATACTCACACGACTGCAGCCATGATTTAGTAGGAACTTAGCAAGTTGGTCGTTCCTGGCACCCGGAGCCTATTTCAACAGAGTGCTTTCTTCAATTGATAGACATGGTTTGAGAAGGATGGATTTTCAAAACCTTTTGGTTGTTCAACATACATTTCTTCATTGAGTGTAACATTCAAGAATGCACTTTTGACATCCATTTAATAAAGCTTGAAACTAAGAGAACATGCAACAACAAGTAATAGATGTATGGATTATAATCTAGCAACAGGTGTAAAAGTTTAATCAAAATCTATTCCTTCTACCTGATTGTAACCTCGAGTTACTAGGCGAGCCTTGTTTCTGACCACTTTTCCTTATACATCAAATTTGTTCTTAAAGATCCAGTTGGTGCCTATTAAATTGGCATGCTATGGTCTTGGCACCAGAGACCAGACATCTAGTCTTTGGAATCGACTCAACTCCTCCTGCATTGCCATGGTCCAATACTCATCCTGCAGTGCATCAAACACATTTTTAGGCTCCATATTTGAAACATAGCAGATACACCCGACTAACCTCCTGTAGTTTATTCTTGCTGTGTCTCTGGTCATTATTCCTTGATCTTTCTCCCCAATAATGTTGTCTGGTGGATGATCTTTCTGAACTCTGCTTGAGGTTTCTCGAGTAATTGTGGATGATTCAAACTTATTCCTATATGGGGTATCATCTGTTTCAGGTGAAGCTTCTACTCTGGTTGCAACTGGGATACTGAGGGTGGTTCTTTATCTTTGTTGTTGACTTTTGATGGTTACTGTCAAAGGAAATATTGGTTGATTCCATTACTATCTAAATACGCTAATTTAGAACTTTGTAAGCCTTGCTGTTTGTGGAGTAGCCGATGAAGATGGCTTCATAACTTCTTGAGTCACACTGTTTCAGTACCTCCCTGTCATTAAGCACAAAACACTTGATTCCAAAGGTGTAAAAGTAAGCAAGATTAGACTTTTTACCTTTCTAGAGCTAATAAGGAGTTTTGTGAGTGAAAGGGCGAATATATGTTTTGTTGATAGTATAACATGTGTTGACAGTCTCTGCCCAAAGTTTTGTTGAAAGATTCTTAGATGTGAGCATGACTTTGGCCATTTCTTGAATGTGTCTATTCTTCTTTTCAACCACCCCATTTTGTTGAGGTGTAATTGGAGCTAAAAATCCTTAATGAATACTCGAAGCTCTACGAAATTCTTAGAATTTATAGTTTTCAAACTCTCTCCCACGATCGCTCTTGATCCTTATAATATGTTCTCTGGATACTATTTTTTCATTCATCAACTTCAAACAAAAGTCACTAAAACTTTCAAAAGCATATTATTTTTCTTTTAAGAAGAGAACTTAAGTGAAACGTGCAAAATTATCTATGTATACTAAAATATATCTCTTACCTAACAGACTTGTCACCTGAGTAGGTCCAACCATGTCGATGCGTAAGAGCTCATGGACTGCTGAAGTTTTGGATCTGTCCACTGATTTCTGACTTTCTCTTTTCTATTTTCCAAGTTGACATGGTTTGTAGATATTGATGGTGGAGAGATTGAACTTTGGGAGTTCTCGTACTACTTATGAGTTTGACAGCTTTCTTAAGTGTCTATAGTGAATGTGTCCCAATCGTTAATGCCATACTTTAGTGGTGTTTGCTGTTGAGTTGTAACAAGACCTGCTAAGTTGTTGCAATAGGTATCAATTGTTAGTAGACCTTTCTTAGGTCATAATACATTCTCGTTTTACATCATATACATCACATCTATTTTTGGTGAGATTTACATAGAAATTTTGATCACGTAGCTGGCTAATACTAAGTAAATTTCCCTTTAGATCTTCTATATGAATAACTTCTTCTAAGCCAGGCATATCAATAACCTTCAGAGTTCCTATGCCAATGACTTGGTTTCGCACACCATCTCCAAAAGTGACATATCCACCTACATTAGATTGATAGTTGACGAGAAGACCCTTATCGCTAGTCATATTCTTCAAGCAACCATTGTCAAAGTACCAATTAGAGGATGGCAATGACTTTAGTGATATATGTGCTGCATGATATACGTCCTTTTTAAGAACTCATCATTTCTGATGATTGTGTTGATAGAGTCCTTGTTCTTGAGCAATTTTCTAAGTAATCTCATGTTGCCTTCATGCTAGTTCTCGAATCATTTTGAAACACCTAGGACGTATGTGTCCCTTGATCCCACGGTAGTAGCTTATGGGTCTGAATCTTCTTATTTGCTGGTGATTAGGCTCGCTTTGTGCATTCATAAACTTCACAAGTTATCTGGTAGAGGCTTTGGAAGAGGATCCTTTGATGAAACCCCAGACCTTTGTGATCTCCATTTCATTTTCCATGCTGCATTAGATCATCCAGCTTGGCTTTTCCTTTGTTCAGCTTACTGATAGTGCTCTTTGCATGCTCCAACTTACTCATGCATTCGATAAGCTCCTTATTCTTTTCTTCAAGGAGGTGTTCAAGTGCATGAATGCATGTAACTATTTCTTACCACTTTGTGATCATTTCGGCACAGTTCCCTTTCATCTTTGCATGAGTCGAGTGATTAAGTAAATCATAATCATAATCATTTGAATTAATTACATCATGTTTGGTTTTTGCAGAGTTGCGTCATTGGTTGCAGCTGTAGGTTGAGATATGGCGGTTGCAACCGCATGCACGACATTAGAGGCAATTTGCTGATTCGCATGTTCTCTTTCATTTTCTGATTTTGAGTCACTCCATGTACTGGTTAATGATTTCTCATTTCTTCTGGATGGACATTCCGCCTGAAAGTGTCTTAATCCTCTGCATTCCCTGCATGTGAGCTTACTTTTATTTATTGGCTTTATTTTGCCCTATTTCTTTGAAGATTCTCCATTCCTACTAGTCTTCATATCCTGAAATTTCCCAAATAGTTCATTATACTTTTTGGTTAGCAAAGCAATGTCATCTTCTTCGTGGGTGACATCCTTCTATGGGCTGACATATTGAGATGCTGCTTTTAAGGATAGTTCTCTAGACTTCTTCTGTTGGTTGAGATGCATCTCACAAGTGGTAATACACTCCATGAGTTCTTCAAACTTTAGGTTTTGAGACCTCGATTCTCTTGAATAGCAGCAACTTTTACGTTGTATTTGGCAATGACGTTTGTGATTGCCTTTCGGACTGGATTTTTGTTGGAGTACTTCTTCCTCAATTGTTAAGCTTGGTTGGCCATGTCTTTGAGCTTGGTGGTGTACTCAACAACTATTTCTTCTTGTCCTATTCTCAGCATTTCAAACTGAGATGCTAGCAACACAATATTTGATTCACGAACATCTTCGTTACCTTAAAAAAAATTCTCTGGAATCTGCTATGCATCCTTTGCCACTCTACATGAAGAGATGAGCTTGAGGTGTTCTTGGTTGATGGCTCCGAATATAATATTTAACCTTTTGGCATTGGCGGATAAGAGCTTCTCCTCATCAACTGTCGAGTCAACTGGAATCTTTGGTTCTCCATCAACTTCAGGTGGCTTGTACCCTATCTCAATCGCCCTCCATGGTTTAACGTCGATGGACATAATGTACCCCTCCAAATGAGCTTTTAGTGCGTATAATTCATATTGGCCAACTGCCGTGGTCTCGTATTTGAGACACCTTCAAGTTGGTTTGATTAGTTTCCCGGAGACATTGGGGTTAGTACGGATCTCATTTGTCTCTGTAAACAAAGACTCCATAGTGCCTGCTCTGATACCAATTGAAATAACTAAATGGGGTTACAACCAAATATGAAGATGGTTGTAACTGGGAAATAGAAAGTAATGCAAATACTTAAATATAAAGTATGCAGTAAGATAAATCAAACCAGAACACCATATGTGTTATCGCAGTTCGGTCCAAGACCTATGTTTGCGGAGCCACGCCCAGATGTAAACACCACTAATATGATGATTCGAACTACAACACACCTTGTCGCGACCCCTCACTGAGCTCCTCCTAGCACACTCTCATACAATTTTTTGTGGACTTTACATACTCAAGATCCCTCTTATGTGTGAGGCTCTTCCTCACTGGAACACCCAAGCCCCCTTAGATGCTTTACAACCGGATAATGAAGTGAACATAACATGTTCACAATACAAAGTTAACTGAATAACTGGTGTACATGACTAAATCACTTTGACAAATGTATAGATAAATGTAGATTGCATAATTTTAACTAAACTAGCAAGATCTGAACAATTTCATATCTAAATAACCACGTTCCTCCATAATTAACACGTGGTGATCAGTTTTCTGAATTGCAATCTCTAACCTCTTCATAATCTTCAATTGATCATAAACAGGTTAAGATAAAACCAAATCTTCAACTGCTTGATCCATAAATCCTGTTGCAACCGCTTCGACCCACCGGTTGCAACTGCATATCATTATCCAAATCTTCAACTATTTTGGATCTAATTTCGAGCACATGTTGATAACAACTACAAGTGTACGACAATCATCAAAGTAATAGTGGCACCAACTCGTGTTGGTGTCGAGAATATCGTTTCCATAAGGATGGTTATGTTCTGATATTTAGTCTAATTAAGAAATAGAGTTAGGTACTTAATTGTTAGGTTTTGTAAAAATAAATTATTAATTAATTTAAAGTAACTAATTGCAAGTAATTAAAATAGGTCTTAAGCAATGAAGAAAATATCACAGGAAAACTAATTCACCCAAATTGTATCATTCAAATCCGATTTAATTATAAAGTTTCCTAATTCTTGCAATGATAGGCGAATTTCCTACAATTCACTCCATCCCGAGGTCTTGGTGATGGATATTCTAACATCTCACTCGGACTTCACCAGTCGGTGTGAATAGCGTAAATGAGATACCGCATTAAAAACTAAACTCAATTGCCTCCCTTGTCAATGACCATCATTCGATGCGTCATATGTTCTAAGGTTATGTTTCACTCAATTCGAGTTCAAAAGTTCTAATGTTCATGGTGACTCTCAAACCCTTGAATCTACACCTACTTGATTAAGGTAAGTATAGCATAGCAGACAAGAACACATAAATCAAAATATTGAATTGAAAGAACAAATATATTCACATTGAAATCAAAAGAATCCAATTTGGAATCCAAAGATCCCTAGAACAAAAGAGATTACCCCATAAGTGGGTTCAACTCAATACAATTCATAATAGGAAAACAAGAAAACATGAAATCAAACCTATAATTAATATAGAATCTAAGATCTTGATCACTATTCTTCAATCTTCACATGTTCTTCTTAATTCTCCAAAGCAAAGGATGATGATCCTTATCTTTCTTAACCATATATCTAGGGGTATTTTGGTCCAATAACCCTATGTATGTAAGAGAAAGATGAAATCCACCCGAAAAAAAGGGAATGCCAAGAAAAAGAGTGAATCGATCCAACAAAAAGATAAGGATTGATTCTCAAAAATCAATTACTTACACTCACTTATGAGTTCACTCATAACTTTTCTTTTTCATCACACCAATCCATATTTTTTTTATTTGGACTTTATTTGGTGGATTGATTCACTCTTTTTCTTGGCATTCCCTTTTTTTTCGGGTGGATTTCATCTTTCTCTTAAACTTTACAAGCTCTTTCCATCATAGATAAGGGTTGCTCATCAATCTAACTTTTTGGTAGGCTAAGGCTTTTTTTAGCTCGAGACATTGGAAGGTGCCAAAAGTTTTAGGTTAAACAAGGATCAACGTGGTATTACTGATGTAATGTACATGAGAGAAGTATATGATATTATGTATAACTTTCAAACATGGCCTAACTCATTTCCTCAATTCTTTAAGTTCAGAATTTATCTTCAAGTTGCTCTAGAATAAGTTCTATAATCCCCGAATCCTCATTAAAACTCACATATTTTAAGTTTATCCCCTTTTTGTATTGGCATAAGTCCTTTCCTACACTGGACATCTTCGGAGAAACCTCGATCTAGCCAAGCTAAACACTTAGGTATGTGCTCTTTACTCATCTTAGGTATATTATCTCATTGGTTTGATCACGAGTATATCTTAGATTGTCAGCCATATAAGGAAAAAAATTAAAATAATATCTCAAAGTGACATGTATATTCTTGCAAAATAAACATGAAACACCTCCAAACTTAAGATGTTCAGTGCCATCAATGAACTCTAAATACTCTTAAAATGAAACATGATAGTGGGCATGCATGAAAAACGACACACTAACAAAAGCTAATAGTTTAAAAAGTAGCAAAAAGAAGAAAAATAAAACAAAAACAAATGAGATAAGGTGTGGAAATAAAAACTCCCCTAAATAAAAGAGTAGTGCACCATTAAAGGATGTGATCAATCATCAGATAGAGACGGGAAGTCGTCCCTCACACTGTGCTCACTAGCGCTATCAAAGTAAATAGTCGAAGGTGGAAGCGGATAATTACGATACGTAGGGTGGCGAAACATGTGCCGCTAGTTGTGTGCTATCCCCTCCAAATGCATAGCAGTTTCCCGCTGATATGAACGTCGTTGTTGATGCATAACATGTTGATCGCGTTGCATCTCTTCCAATATGCGAAAGTAACGATCCTCTGAAAGGTAATGTTGTTGCTAGTAGTAGTGGGAATCAGTGCTAATAGTTGAGGGTCGTCTTCGTCTTGTTCGACGTGTGGTGCTTTAGATTGTGCTGCTGGTGATGGTGTTTCCCTGCACGAACGTCGCTGTGGTTGGCTCGAAGGTCCAGACTGTTGCTCTTGAGGTTCATCATCTGAATCAAGGTACCTCAGAGGTGACCCACATTGCCGTAATGTAGCATCGGATATGGGGTCCAACCTCAATGTGTACTCATTACTGTGAAAATGGACATAATGATGCTTGCACAAGCGAGTTATAATCCAAGGATGATACATAACCCCATAAAGGCGACCTACGAAGAAAACTCGTCAAGGAACGGGAGATGACCTCACCAAAGTCGACGTCATCACCAGCTAAGATATGCATTAATAGAGTAGTGCGCTCCAGTGTGATTTTGCTGGTATTCCCCATCGGCATTAAAGTGGAACAAATAAAGTGGAGCCAACCTCTGGTGGACCGCCTCAAATTCTCTGTAGCCAATTGTTGATCATGAAGGTTGTCCTTACTCATTTTCTACACAGCTCGCCCCAGAACACAAATAAGATCTGCTATTTATTGGTGGGTGTAATCTTTAGGGGACTGTTGAAAGTAGAATTTTGTCGAGTCCCTCGTTAAACCCAGAGCTTTGTTTACATATGCACCAGTAATACAAATGTCGATGCCCCTCACCCATACCTTCTTGTTAGGACATGCGTGGTATCCATTTGCATAAAATTCCATAGTGAGTTCATTAGATATCACGATCCTATCAATATCTCGCCTAATAGCCATAATGCTCCAACCATGTTGTTCCACAATGTCCAAAATATGCTTTCTGTATTTAATGGACACCGTAAATAGATGCTCATGTTTTATCCTAGTAATACTCAATGGCAGTGTCATCAGAGTCAAAGTCAGAATCAACCACAGGACGACGAGAGCGTGGGGGTTGGACAATCGGTAGTTTATACCAAGATGCACGTGAGGTACTCATCCTAAAAAGAAAATAAAATAAGTAAGTCTAACTACGATTGTGATAGAAAAACACAATATGCTTGTTAATGACATGCACATAAAGTGAGGTACAAATATATCAAATAGAGCACAACGACCCCCCAAAATTAAGTGAAAATTCATGGTGCAAAGTTGTAACAAACAAAATTTTCAATTTATGGACATAAGACCCATGCAAATACCCGTGCAAAGTGACTAGTGGTGAAGAAGTATTTAACAAACACCAACATGATCATGGAAGAAAAGCATACAACCACATGAATGAACACTATGTCAACAAGGAAACCAATCAATTTAAACGCAATTAGTATATCCACACATGAATATATAATGCCGAGGAGAAACAATGTAGATGAATTTATCAACAAGAATTCATTAAGGCATTTATTCAAACACCTAAAAAGCAAATGCACAAAATCAACACCAACACAAGAGCAAATGGTAATCCAACCAAACTTCAATAAATCATGTAAAAAATGGATCGAAAAAAATTGTAAAAATAGTTAGAATGCCTACCTTGTAGAGGTTGAAAGAACAACTCAAAAACATCCACAATGGAAGACAAAATAAAGCAGAAATCAAATAGATCTAATGTCCACCTACTAGTGTTGGTTGATTTGGAGAAGTATAGGAGAGATTGGTGGAGGTGGAGAGAGGTGAAGGTTATGGGGAGGGAGGTAGGGTCGGCTAGGAGATGGTTTTGTGTAATGGGAGAGTAGAAAAAGGGGAAAATCCCTTATATAGGAACCGGGTGCTATGCCTGGCGCCATGGCACCAAGCCAACCACCTAAAGTTTTATTTAAAAATGATGTATTGTTTCTGGCACTATAGCATGACGCCAAGCCTAGCGCCACTGAATCACATATATATTTTTTAAAGAACAAATATAAGGGCGTTAAGTTGGCACTGTCACGCTGGCACATCGCCACCTCCAGGACGTTTAAAAATTAGGGCACTATAGTGGCAGTGTGGCACCAACATAGCGCCACTTCCAGGAGATTAAAATCTTGGGGTGCTGAGGTGGCGCCGTGGCGCCCAGCTCAGTGCCAAGGTCAGGGAGGCACTACTTTGACAAAGTCAAATAATTTTAACTCCCAACAGACGCATAAGCCTCATGCAATCATCACGGAATCACACAAATACCAATTAACAATTATTTGAAACACAATTCAACAATCGAAAAGAACCAAACTAAATAATAAATTGAATTCAATGCACGAGCTAACGGCGACACGCTCGACCACTCCCTGTATTGGTTGTTTCGAAATCACCCACTTCGATGAAAAATCACATGAAAAATGGAGAACAACCTGAAATCATGTAAATACACCAAATTAGTATTGCAAAAAAATCCAATCGTTTATTAAACTAAAATTCTAAAAAAAATAAAAAAAAATAAAAAGATACTCAAGGGTGCCTCCTAGTAGCGCTAAATTTTACGTCGTTAGCTAGACGCCATCACATGATCACTATTTATCGGTAGCTAAAAACTCGCTTTGCCGCACGTTCGAACCGTAATAAAGCTTCACTCGTTGAGTGTTAACTTTAAATTTCTTCCCATCATCACTCCGAAGCTCCACCACTCCGTATGGCCAAGTTTGCACGACTGTGTACGATCCATACCACCGTGATTTCAGCTTACTCGAAAAGAGCTTGGGCCGCGAATTGTAGAGTAATACCATTTGTTCCGGCTTGAAAGTTCTATGCTCAATCATTTGATCATGCCACCTATTTCGTTCGCTCTTTATACAACTTGGCGTTCTCATATGCATGGAAGCAAGATTCATCAAACTCCATCAATTCAAGTAATCAAGCATCGCCGGCGGCTTTGATATTGAAATTTAACTTCTTCAATGCCCAATACGCCTTGTGCTCCATCTCAATCGGTAGATGACATGCCTTCCCATAAGTCAATATATACGGAGATGCCCAATTGGCATTTTGAACGCGTTCGATATGCCCACTGTGCTTCATCATGGTGTAATGCCCAATTCTTACGAAAAGAATTGATACTCTTTTCCAAAATTTGTTTCATTCCCGATTACTCACTTAGGCTTGGCCATTAGTTTGAGGATGGTAGGCCAATGATGTCTTGTGTCGCACACCATACTTTCGGAGCATTGTTTCCAATGCTCTGTTGCAAAAATGCGTCCCTTCATCACTCACCAAATCCCAAGGTGTCCCAAATCGACAAAAGATATTATATTTCAAGAAATCAATAACAACTTTTGGATCATTCTTCATCGTCGGCACGACCTCGACCCATTTCAAAACATAATCAAAGGCAACAAGGATATATTGCTTCTTTTGAGACATTGGGAAATGACCCCATAAAATCAATTCTCCATACATCAAACAATTCTACCTCTTGAATAGTAGTTTAAGGAAATTCTTGTCGTCGCAAAATATTTTCGGTCTGTTGACATTCGTTGCATGTCTTTACATAGATGTACGTGTCTTTGAAAAGACTCAGCCAATAGAAACCACATTGAAGCACCTTTGCCTCCATATGACCACAAAACGAAGAAAAATGACATCCTTCTAAAATTCCCACAAAATCATCCTTGGGAACACATGGTCGAACCAACCCGTCATTGCTCTGCCGCAACTAATAAGGTTCATCCCATAGATAATGCTTCACGTCACTCAAAAATCTCTTTTGCGTGGAGGGAATCAAATCGGGAGGCAAAACTCGACAAGCCAAGTAGTTCACGAAATTCGCGAACCATGGTACATCTCGTTGAACGTTCACTCTAAAAAGCTGCTCATTAGGAAAAGTTTCGTAGACCGACTTCTTTGTACCAACTTCTTGATGCGGTAGACGCGAGAGGTGATCAGCCACCACATTCTCACTTCTTTTCTTATCCTTGATTTCGAGGTCGAATTCTTGCAACAAAAGAACCCATCAAATCAACCGCGGCTTTGCATCTTTCTTGGCAAAAAAGTAATGAATGGTCGAGTAATCCGTGAACAATGTTACTTTAGAACCTATAATGTACGGTAGAAATTTGTTGCATGCGAACACTACGACCAACAATTCTTTCTCTATGGTAGTGTAGTTTTGCTGAGCGGGATCCAATGTCTTGCTCGCATAATAAAAGCACGAAAGAACTTCTCTCTCCTTTGACCCAAAACAACCCCCATAATGAAATTACTTGCATTGCACATTATTTAAAAATTGGACTCCCAATCGGGGACAACCATAGTAGGCGCTGAAATCAATGCCGTTTTCAAAAGGTAAAAGGTCTTCACACACTCATCAGTCATCGCAAAAGGAACATCTTTTTCAAGCAATCCACTCAAAGGTTTTGTGATTTTCGAGAAATCTCGAATAAAATGACGGTAGAACCCAACATGCCCCAAGAAGCTATGAATATCTTTGAAAGTTCGAGGCATTGGAAATTTCTCAATTGCAACTATCTTTGCGCAATCCACCTCCAACCTATTAGATGATACCCGATGTCCAAGAACAATCCCTTCACGGACCATAGAGTGCATTTTTCCTAATTCGACACCAAGTTAGCGTCTTGACAACTTTTCAACACTAATTAAAGATTCTGCAAACACAAGTCAAAAAATGCCCCAAAAATCGAGAAATCATCCATGAAAACTTCCATTATATCCTCCACCATATCTGAGAAAATTGCCATCATACATCGTTAAAATGTCGCCAGTGCATTGCAAAGACCAAACAACATTCTTCGAAACGCTAAAGTACCATATGGACAAATGAAAGTAGTATTCTCTTGTTCTTCTGGTGTTATAGCAATCTGATTATATCATGAATACCCATCAAGGAAACAATAATAATAAAATCCAGTTAGTCTGTCAAGCATCTGATCAATAAAGGGCAATGGGAAATGATCTTTTTGTATCGCCTTGTTCAGCTTTCGGTAGTCGATGCAAACACGCCATCATGTTACCATTCTCGTATGCAATGTCTCTCCTTCCTCATTCTGAACTACAATTATACCCCTTTTTAGGGAAAACATGCACTGGTAAAACTCATGAACTATCGAAAATGACATATAAGATTCCAACATTTAACCACTTTAAAATTTATTTCTTCATCACTTCTTTCATAACTGGATTTAAACGACGCTGAGGCTTCGCGGATTGCTTATGATCTTCCTCCATCAAAGTCTTATGCATACAAATTGATAGGCTAATTCCTTTAATGTCCTTGATAATCCATCCCAAAATCGATTTATGCTCACGGAGAACACGAAAAAGCTTCTCTTCCTCCAACTTGGTCAACAAATAAGATATAATCACTGGATATATAGACTTGTCCCCCAAGTATGAGTAACGTAAATGCTCAGGCAGAGGCTTCAATTCATGACTTGGTTCAATGACTGCACTTTCAGGATCAAGTTCTAACTACTCAACTATTTGGTGGAATTTCATTGACTTCAAAGCTACCAACTCTTCCACTTTCTCATGAAGTGTACATTCACTAGTGGGGGTAGCGGTGATGCTTTGCACTAAACATTTCTCCAAAAGATCATCTGGTGCTTGCTCTCGAGATAGCTCAGTCACACACTCTGAAACTCTATCCACCACTGCTATGCTCTTGCATTATTCATTTGCATTAGGGAACTTCATAGTATTGTAGACATTGAACAACACTACTTCATCATTCACTAGTAGTCTTAATTCTCCTTCTTGCACATCAATGAGCGCTCTAACGGTTGACAAAAATGGTCTCCCTAAAATCAAGAGAACTTCATCATCCTCATTCATGTATAGTACGACAAAGTCGACCGAGAAAATAAATTTATCCACTTTTACTAGTATCTCCTCGATCACACCTTTAGGATAAGACAATGAACGATCTGCTAATTGCAATGTCATGTTCACATGCCTAACCTCCCCCCAAACTTAACTTTTTGAAGACAGTTAGGGGCATCAAATTAATACTAGCTTCAAGATCACACAACACCCTATCAAATAGACAAACTCTAATAGTGCACGATGTAGTGAAGCTTCCGGGATCCTTTAATCTTTGTGGGAGCTTTCTTTGAAGGATGACACTGCACTCCTTAGTCAAGTTCACTGTCTCAAATTCCTCAAACTTCCTTTTTTGAGCAATGATGTCTTTCAAAAACTTGGTGTAGTGTGGCATTTGCTCAAGAGCATCATCAAAAGGAATATTCACTTGCAACTTCTTGAACATATCAAGAAGATTTTTGAATTGTTCTTGATTTTTTTTTCTTGAACCTCTGAGGATAAAGTAGTGGAGTAATAACGGGAGAGTTATCTGGGAATGTAATCATGCCTGACACTCTCTCTCGCATTGTTGAACTACCTTTCTCAACATTTTTGTCCTCTTTGCCTGCCTCGGATCTCTCAGCTATATCATCATCATCATCATGCAAACCACTCTGATCAATTTCATCACATATCTCAGTTGCCTCATATTCATCATGCTCAGACTCATTAGGCTCATCACCCTGCTCAATTTCAATCACCTCGGCCTGTTTATGTTCCATTGGCTTCTTCTAAACTGGCTCAGGTAGTGTCTTACCACTTCTCAATTGCACCGTGCTAACATTCTGCCTCGGATTTACAATCGTATTTCTTGGGAATTGGCCCTCCTGACGAGAATTTAAAGTTATCGCTAACTGCCCAATTTGTTGCTCCATGTTCTTCATTGATTGAGTTCTCTCCACTTCCATTCTTTTCAAAGCTTGTTTCATTCCATTTACAGTGTGCTTTACTCCCTCTATCTCTTTCTCATTCTTCTCAAGTCTTTGGGTATGATTAATATCCATAGCCTTTAAATATTGTTCAATTTCCCTGAAATAGGCTTGTTCTTCATGTGGAATTTGCCTTTGTTGCATTTAGTTCCCAAAACTCGGGGGAGTTGCTTGCAATGCATTATTTGGTTTTCCATACGACAAATTTGAATTGGAACTAATTCCCTAATTATATCGCTGCGGAGCTGGAGCCCTTGGCCTAAAGTTGTTCCCGTAATTTTGATTGTTCAGGTAATTCACTTCCTCATATTCCTGACTTTGAGGTGTTCGATCCAATGGGTTGGCCACCAAAGACATTTGATGAACATGCTGAGGATTGTGTGGTTGTTGATTAGCTTGTCCTTGTTGAAGCTTAGCCATCTGATTGGACAAATTCGACAATTGATCCATTATCGCTATTTGTGTATTAACCTCAAACATTCCGATGCCTTCTTTGATGATGTTTGTGCTCTTAGTTGCACGAAGGGATTCATAGACATCATCTCAAGTAACGCACATGCATCATCCTTGCTTTTAGATAGCAAGGTACCTCTTGAAGCCGTATAAACTAAAGTCCTCGTGTTCGGAGTCATGCCATAGTAAAAGACTTGCAGTTGAGCCCATTTTTTTAATCCGTGCCCTAGACACTTCCTCAATAACTCTTTCAATCTTTCCCAAGCTTCTCCCAATGATTCGGTCTCATCTTGCCTGAAAGAGTTGATTTCTTGCTTCTGTTCTGCCACCTTTACTATAAGGAAAAACTTTTGAAGGAATTTTTCATTAATATCATCCCACGAAGTAAAGTTCCCTGATTAAGCCCATGAAACCATGTCTTTGCTTTCCCCGCTAGTGTGAAAGGAAAAAGCCGCATCCTAATGTTTTCTTTTGGGACATGACTTATGTGAACCGTGTCGCACTTCTCCATGAACATTTCCACATGTGCCATTGGATCTTCATTAGGAAAACCATTGAAAAGACTATTTTGCACCAAATTAATCAATCCCGGTTTGAGCTCAAATGGACGATTGTTCACCTGAATCCTCATTACACCGTTATAAGTTGAACATCCGGCTTAAAGTAATTTCGAATGGGTTATTGCCTCTCATTTTTTCCTTGATTCGCAACCATATTATTAGGCTCTTGTTGTTGCTCCTGCATATCCTTAATATAATTTAGGAAAAGTAAATCAAGCTCGGACTCGTTATCTTCCATTTGGATCTCTTCTTCGTTTTGCAAAGACACAAAACCTGAAACAAAAGTGAAGAGAAGATCAAGTGTAGATTGTTATTAAAATTAAATAAAAAGAATAAAAAAATATTGCTAAAAATAATAACCCCAAACAAACTATCATACTCAAACTAAAATTAGTTGCCGTCCCCTGGCAACAACGCCAAAAACTTGATAGCGACCGCAAATGTATGACAAACGTCAAAGTACTAGTGGCACCAACTCATGTTGGTGTCGGGAATATCGTTTCCACAAGGACGATTATGTGCTAATATTTAGTCTAATTAAGAAATAAGGTTAGACACTTAAATGTTGGGTTTTGTAAAAATAAATTATTAATTAATTTAAACTAACTAATTGCAAGTAATTAAAATAGGTATTAAGCAATGAAGAAAATATAATTGGAAATCTAATTCACATAAATTAAGCAATGAAGAAAATATCATTGGAAATCTAATTCACATAAATTATATCATTCGAATCCAATTTAATTATACATTCTCTCAATTCATGTAATGATAGACGAATCTCCTACAATTCACTCCATCCCGAGGTCTTGGTGATGGAGATTCTAACATCTCACTCGGACTCCGCCGGTCGGCATGAATAGCATAAGTGAGATACCGCATTAAAAATCAAATTCAATTGCATCCCTAGTCAATGACCATCAGTCGATGCGTCATATGTTCTAAAGTTGTGTTTCACTTAATCCGAGTTTAAAAGTCCCAATGGTCATGGTGACTCTTAAACCCTTAAATCTACACCTACTTGATCAAGGTAAGTGTAACATAGCACACAAGAACACAAAAATCAAAATATTGAATTGAAAGAACAAATATAATCTCATTGAAATCAAAAGAATCCAATTTGGGATCCAAAGATCCCTAGAACAAAAGAGATTACCTTATAAGTCGGTTTAATTCAACACAATTCATGATAAGAAATCAAGAAGACATGAAATCAAACCTACAATTAATATAAAATTCAAGATTTTGATCGCTATTCTTCAATCTTTACACATTCTTCTTAGTTCTCCAAAGCAAAAGATGATGATCCTTATCTCTCTTAACCATATATATATATAGGGGTATTTTGGTCCAATAAAATAGGTTTAAAACCATAAAAATAGGAAAAAATTGGGTTTACTGGCTGTGGCGGCGCTATGGCACCCGCACATCACCCATGATGTGGGTAACGAAGCTTGTTCTGGCGCCATGACGCTATGGCTGCAATAAAATAACCTCCTGAACTTGGTGTTGTTGTGGCGCCATGGCACCGCAATGGCGCCAAGTCCAACAGTTATTTTTTTTCCTTCTTCTTCTATGGATTTTTTTCTTCATATCTTTACTTCATTCATTCACCGTCTAGTCTCGTTGTCCCTTGAACCTAATACACTCAAAAATACACTAAATAAGTCTCCAATCATCAATTACTTTACTAAATAATTAACTAAATCCTACTTGACACACTCAAAATCATGTTTCAAATCACATGTATTATTTGTTGGATTTGGATAACTCATTTACTGATAATGTCAATCGTAACAACTATAATGACAAATCTAAGCTGTCGATATGATCATGTCACTAACAAAACTCTCATATGGTGAAGAAAATATCACTTTAACTCTAACTAAAACAAATGTCATGAGTTTGATTCTTAACAATAACATTATATTTCATTGATTTCTCCTGGGTTATGAGTAGGGGTGGCAAAAATTCGGGTCTGGACGAGTTATGGTATGGACAACCCCTGCCATAAAGAAGTAAATTCATTATCCAAACCCAGTCCGATTTCAAATTCGGACAAGACTAGCTTGTCCAGACCCGTTTTGCTAAAAATTCGAGTTGTCTAATTGTCCGAATTTGTTGTAATCTTGAAAACTAACTTCTTATATTAAAAGCCTTTTCAAATATTAAAACACCTACATATTATAATCTCATGTGATGTAATTTGAAAAAGTACCTTTAAATTCATGTAATTAAACCTTTAATGTTTAGAAACAATTATTCAAGTATAAAAAATAAAATTTAATTCATTCTATAATCAAAAGATATCTTTAGTACATTAAACTTGAAATCTATTAGAGTAGATTAATGTTTGTTAATCTATTTAATAAATAGTAAGTGTAATATACTCTTTTATCAAAAATGTTTTTAACTATATTCAAAATCCGAATCGGGTCCGGGCTGGGTTTGAATTTACAAGGCCTTGTCCAGATCTGCGCGGATTTATTAAAACATTGCCCAAAACCCTTTTTATTTCGGCCGGACGAAATTGAGCCGACGGGTCCGGACATTAAATTGTCACCCCTAGTTATGAGGTTGGGGCACCCGACTAACTCTTATGGGATTAGTCAAACCAAAGTATGGAGAGGCTGAAAAGGTTTAGACACCTATAATTATAAAAAAATCCACGTAGCGATTTAAGTGAAACTCCCAAAATATTTTGAGCTCGGCTAAGCACACCCCAGCAAAAAAGTCAAAACTTAAAAAAAGCTCAATTCTACAGCAAAATGACTTTTACGCCCATATTTGTGATTAGTGCGCTCCACCACCCTTTTCCTCTCGTTTTGTGCACTCCGCCACCATCTCTCCACACATTTTATTCTTGTGATTTGTAAGGCATCATCAAGTGGTTTGGCCTCACAGGTCTGAATCTCCAGTTGGATAGTCGGTTAGAGCCTATCAAACCTCTAATTGAATAGTCGATCAGAGCTCATCGAACATCTAGTTGGAAAGTCGGTCGGATCCTACCAAACCTTTAGGTTGCCAATTGTCAATCGAATCCCACGTGACAACATTGAACATAAAAGATAAGTTTCAGCCATATGTCACTGAACCTAAAATGGATGTCTCGACTAAGGTTTTGGAGTTGGGTGCTTCGATTTGTATGAAAAGGGTATTTTGGTAAAAATGTTGGGATGCCCTCGTAAATTGAAATTCAAATTGGGGTGCACTCGGAATCGGGGTGCACTAAGTAAAGAGTGGGGTGTGCTTAACCATGCTCAACTTTTTTTGTGTTGGATTGTGAAAGTAAACCAATGTTGTGCTGACAGGTTTGTTAATTGGGTTGCCTAACTACCAGCACAAACCTTGTAATTCATCTTTTTTATCTGATGATCTTTTTAATCATATCTGGCCCATTTTTATGTCAAGAACTAGTAACTCATAATAACTTGCACATCAAATTATTCAAGGTTAGGCTAAGTGTCATATATAATAAGGGCCAAACCATTCTTGATATGCCCTAATTGGATGGTTTAGATTGAACAACATGTACACCATTGTAGAGCAGACTAGTCCAATGTCATTTTATATATTCAGTCATGAAGTACTCCTTATAACAAGGCTTTCCTTATCTATGTTTTGTTCTTTACAACCTGTAGTTTGAATTGCTTAGACATCTATTCTTGATGTTGATCTCTCATCCTCCCCCCTTTAAGAAGATATATAATTAAATGGAAGTATAATTGATTGATAATACAAGGGACCCTTTAAAAACAAATGCAAAGTCATTGTGGGTCAGTTAAATGATCTTGTTTTTTGGTTCTATAAAAACCAATGCAATAATAACATGAGACTAGGTACTATATTAGATTACTAATGAGACCAAAAGTTATGTCTATTGATCATTATGTATGGAATGAAAGACGTGTCAAGTTTATTAATTGAAGAAACAGATTCAATGATGTATAATTAGTTTAATATGCTACTTATATTTTTTATGCTTTATTAATTATCCATCTCTTAAAAAAATATTTATTCCACTTTTGAGGATTAGGTTTTTAAAGGCATTTAAATCTTTTTTCTAATTAATATAGAAAATTTGTAAACACTAATTTTAAAACTAGTAGAAAACTTGACTCAATAGAAACTGTAGAAATTCGCCGAGGTAGGGGTAGACCAAAATTAACATGGAACGCATTAATTAGCAGGATTTGAATGGTTCGAAAAGCTCACCATCAATTGCACTTACTCAAATACAATGAAAAAATTTGATCTATGTAGTCGACCCCAATTAATTTGGGACTGAGGCTATGTTGTTATTGTTATAAACACTAATTTTAAACTATCAAGTAAATTGTAAATTAACCAAACCTTGGTTCTAATCAATATTAATTACACTCGCTAATTTTCTAAAAAACTATGCACTCTAGTACCACTCATGCACTTTTCGTTACTAACAAAATTATTTATGTTATATGACAATTAGTTTTAGGGATTAAGGTGCATTATTTTTTTTTTCTGAAAATGGAGAACGTAAGTGCAGATTAATTAGGAGAAAATTAAGAAGGGAATCTATAATTTATTTGGAGTTGCGCTAAAGGAACCCCAACTATATATAAGGACATCATAGCAATTTAAATTCTTTTTTTTTATCCCTCATTGTAAATGACTCTTATGCGTTTCACTAAAATATATACGTTGATTTACCCTTATATACACATGTAGGGTGCCTTTGACGCATGCATTTCTTCATTTTTAAACATGCATCCTGCAAACTAATAATTAATGTATTTGCACATTATATATGAGCTAAAATTTTTATTAACAGTCCATATATATATATATATATGATCATATTTTCATGATCATAAAGAACTTATAAAAAATTGAATCATGGATATATTATCACCATTTTTGTCGGCTCTTGACCTA
The DNA here is from genome assembly GCA_039657365.1 of Stephania yunnanensis. Classification (NCBI taxonomy): domain Eukaryota; kingdom Viridiplantae; phylum Streptophyta; class Magnoliopsida; order Ranunculales; family Menispermaceae; genus Stephania; species Stephania yunnanensis. The sequence continues at coordinate 7,162,668 of CM077588.1, read as the reverse complement.
CTAATTAATTTGGGTTTTCTTCCCACCAACTCCACAGACATACAAACCCACTTCACCCTTCATATACTTTTTAAAAATATCCTCATTAACTCACTTTACAAACTTAATAAACAGATAGTGTTGCTAATCAGGGTTTTTCATTTCTTTAAAAAACAGAACCAATCCTTACACCCTTCACAAGCTCATGACTGTCTCAGTCACCCCCCTTTCTTTCAAATATTGTTCTTAGACTCAATAGAGAATAAGATCAATAAATATATATATAGTAAGTATTTCTCGTCTTAGTTTTCTAATATTTCACTTGATCATCTTGTTCTTTTTTTTTTTTTTTTTAGGGGAGGATAACTGATGAAATTGAGGCGTTATTATCGACGTAGTTCGGATCTATAGATAATTTTTTTTCTCTTATTTTAATTAAGTGTGTGGAGGGATTTTGAATTAATGCATGAAGTTCGTGCATTAGATCGAGCAGAGTAGAAGAATTTGATCGGGTTATTTTAACCAATTAATCCAACTAATTTAAGATTGAGGCTTTGTTATTATTGACATTATTATTGTTGTTTCAAGTGCGTGGAGAAATTCTGATGAGTCATAAGGCTGTGCACATAGCAACACAGGTTATGGTGATGGCAATAGTCATCTCTGTGGTCTTGTTGTTTTTGGGCATTGGTGTTTTAGTTTTAATTCATTTGTGCATTGTTGGGAGGGCCTTTAGAAGAGGTTTTGGTAGTACTAGTGCTAATTCAAACAGTGGTAACACTCATGATGTGAGAGTTGTTGAAAATGGTTTAAGCATTAATAGGATGTCAGTTGATGACTTAAAAAAGCTCCCAAGCTTTGATTTTCAAGTGGGGGAGAAGGGAAGCAGCCCTGTTGACTGTGCAGTTTGTTTGGAGAATTTCAGCATGGGTGATAGGTGCAGATTGTTGCCTCTTTGCAAGCACAGCTTCCATGCTCGATGTGTTGATTCTTGGTTGTTGAAGACGCCGATTTGCCCGATTTGTCGGACTAGTACCGCCGAGTTTAAGGGAGGGAAGAAGGTTTTGTTGGGTGATGGGAGTGGGCAGCAGCAGTCTGGTTTGGAATTGAGATCAAACCAAACAGTAGTTGCTGCAATTGATGGACTTGATCATTAATTAGATAATAGTTCATTAAGTTTGCTTGAATTATTATGGCCTAAAATTTGAGCTATATGTTTAGCTTGGTTGGTTGTTGTGGTTGATTCATGAAGATCATGTTTATTGTTGATTTATTCTCAAATCATGCAGAGTATATTCATTCATATCAATGCGCGCTTTTGTTTTAGTTTGCTATCTATATACACTTAAATTAATTAGATTGTGTGTGCTATCCATTTTAATTCTCTCTTATTACTGTGTGTACTAGCTTATGATCACGATCACTTTTTTTATATCATATGTATTAATAAATAATTAAGACTTGCTTCATGAGCAAATTAATTAAAGATCGATATATATTACAAATCATTAATCCAATTGTTTGTTAAACCTAAATGCTTCAACAACCCTACTAATTATAAGTAACTAGTAAATATGCATGCACCAACATTTTTATATATATAAAGAAGGGAAGGGATCGATTATTACCAAAAACAAGAAGGGTCAATCGCCTCAATTCAGTGTTTCACTTGATTTTCTAGTTTCATCACTAAAAAATGTACCAGATGCGACGGGCAAACTCGTTGCTAATTTGGTAAATCCCGTCGCTGAACTGCATTAGTGACGAGATTAGCGTCGTCGCTATTCTTTTGGCGACGGGTGTCAGAAATAGTGATGGGATCCTGTTGCTAAACCCATTGCTAATGCCCATCGCCATTCCAACCACGTGTGCGTGATCAACACACTTGTTCTGGCCATGCAAGCTACATGGCGACGGGTTCTTGTCGCTAACCCTATCGCCAAATGATGAAACGTTGGCACGGTGATGGCCACGTGTCATCATTAATTTGGCGACGGGGAGCTGTTGCTATCCCATTGCTATTTGTTTGAATTTTTATTTTTTTTAAAATGACTTTTTTCTTTTGTTACCAAAAAAATTATTAATTTATATTTAAACTAAATTTAAAAGAATTTTAAATTTTAAATTAATAATAAAATGAATATTTGAACTATAAATATTATAAAATTATAATTATAAAAATAACTGATTTTTAATTAAATTGATGATAAAATAGTTTTTGAATATACATTTTATTTGGTGGAAAAACAGATTTATATTTTATTAAAGTTAAAACATTTTAAATTAATAATAAAATTGTAATTATAAAAATAACTGATTTTTGAAAAGTTAAAATTAATAATTAATTTAATATTATAAAATTATAATTATAAACATTTTAATTAAATTTAGTTAAATAAACAAATTTCGGTTTTTATGTTTTGTTTGGAGGAAAAACATTTTTTTAGATTAGAGTAACAGATTTACAAATAAATAAACACAAATTTAATTACTTAATTGAAAGAAAAAACAGTAATTTGTATAAATATAACAAAAGATTGTTACAATGTATAAAAAAGTAAGTGTGAGTACAAAATATGAAACAAAAAAGTCTAAAATCGAAGTAACATCTCATGGAGGCCCGAATGAAATCCCAAGTCGGTCCATTAGAGCTCGCTCCATGCAAGCTAACCGCTCTTGAAACTCTCGCAACTCGTCACGAATTAACGTGTTATCCTGGATAACCCGTAGAAGTGACATATGCATGTCCTTAATGTCCTTCCGTAGTAGCTCAATGGGCTCATCATGAGCATAAATAGGCTGAGAAGGACATATGCATCCCCTTTAATTAATTGGGAACGAATCCGCCCATCACTAGATGAAGCTCTACTATGTTTACATTGTAGTATTTCTTATTGCGACATTTTCGACAATGACATCAAATTTTCGCATCATTCAAGTAAGTGATGCAATGTTGCATGACAAATTTTATAAAGTCTTTCACGCCAGCCACAAACTCTAATTGAGTGTAACGCCTTCAATATGGTTGTACATCAATCTCGAGACACAGACGTCTCGAAAGACCTAAAGAACCCTAATTGAATACACGTACACATCAATGATCACTATATCAATTTTAGTCGAATGTTAACCGTAATTAGTCGAATTGGTTGCATTTGCATATACTTTGTGTAATATATTTTATACATTTTAGTCGAATGTAAACCGTAATTAGTCAAATTGGTTGCAATATATGCACATACTTTGTATAATATATATTATTGTACAAACGTTATTATAAATTATTATAATTTTATTTGAACATACATCTACCATAATTATTAATTTTTAAGTGTTTTATTTTGTTTCAATTTATTTTGCCTCACTTTTAATTTTTGCTTAGTAATTTTTAATTTTATTTAAATATTTGCATTAATTTTTAAGTGCTTCAATTTTTTCTAAAATCTTTTGTTTATTTCATTTTTTCTTCATTAAATATATTATAAGTTTTACACACACACACACACACACACACACACACACACACACATATATATATATATATAGTATAAAAGCGTTGTTACATGTATAAATATTATTTTGTTCAACTAATTACATATTTCCTTATTATAATTAAATTACTTTTAACTACTATATATGTATATATAGTATAATATATTATACTATTTTATTTTTAGTCCTAATCGAAATTTAATTTGTCCAATGAATTTGTATCATTTAATTAAATTTTTATTAGTACATTGTACTGTATTAATATTTCATTTAACTTGTAAACTTCATACTTAATTTTATTTCAACTTAACATAATTTATATATATAGTTATATATATGAATATCTATATTTATATATATACTATATAAATGTCAATCCTCCCTGGCTAAGATTCAGTTACTCTCAAATTTAATAATTTTCATATATTACCCTTAATTTGATTTTTTAATTAGTTTAAAAAACAGTTAAATTATAATTTAATAATGGAAATATTTGGGATTCAAATATTAAATTATAACACATTACAAAAGAAGTACATATATATATATATAAATACTAAAAAAATTATATACAATAAACATCACAAAAAATCACAAAAAACTAATTAAATTAAAATCACACACATGCATTTTATTCATCACAAAAATAAAGAAATCATAAATATCAACATAAAAAATTATTCCAACATTTTAATCAATTTAACAAGTTTTTTTCAACAAAATATACATGAAATACAAATTTTTGTTCCAAGATTTTATTCCAACATAAAATACAAAATTACAAGTTTTTAATAAAACCATTACATTTTTTTTTAATTTAACATATATAAAACATTTATTCCAAATTTTAATTCCAACGTAAAGTTAAAATACATACAATTTTTTCACATAAAATACAAAAATTTCACATTAAAATAAAAATTTTAATTCCAAAATTTCAAATTATACATACAATTAAATATTTACAAATATATATATATATATATAAAATTATATAATAAATAAAAAACAGAATACATAAAATAAAAATATATATACTGTCGAGGTGGAGCGGAGAGGAGGCGAGCTGGTGAGGCGAGGCGGAGGCATGGAGAGAGGGGGGGTGGGGTGGGGTGGGGCGGGGGGTGGGGCGAGGCACGGGGAGAGGGTGGCATGCTTGAGGCGGTAGCAAAAGAACCTCTTCGAGAGAGAGGTGGCCTCGCCTTGTGAGGGGACGAGTTTGGGGGCTAGGGCCGGTGGTTTGGGGGTTTGAGGGTTTGGGGTGGGTCGGTGGTTTGGGAGAGAAGGAAGGAGAGAGGGAGAGGGAAAGGGTTTGGTCGTCGATAGGGCTAGGTGGAATAGCAAATGGGATTAGCGACGGGCTAATCTCGTCGCTATTCGTGCATGTGGCCCATTCCGTCATGTGGTGGTTACACGGCCACGTGGCGAACGAAATAGACAATTGAGTAAAAAATTTCCACCCAAAAATAGCGACGAGGGTCGTCGCTAACCCGTCACCATCCTGGTCATTGGGGTCAGCGACTACTCCTGTCGCTGTGTCGTCTCTAATAGAGACGGAGAATAGCTCGTCGCTAATCCCCGCCGCTACTACAAACCATTTTTTGTAGTGTGTGAGTGTGTCTAGAGATGTCGATAGAAAAAACCAATGATATATACATATATAAAATAAAAAAATACTTGGAAATAATGAAGGTTAATTATATGAAAATAAGAGAAAATTAATGGGGAATTGTATTTTTTTTTTCCTCAATAAGTTTGAAATTAAAATGGTTTTGATTATTTGGAGTTTTGAGTTTAACAAAATTGAATATGTCGGCAACGCATGATGAAGCTGATCAACAATAATATTGTGAATTATATGTGCCCATTTATCTTACATATTATTCTTTGGCCCTTTAAGTTACGGGTCTATAATTCTGGCTCCATCCGTACTGTTAATTGTTGCTGCATTGATCTCCACAAACTGATCCTATATATAGGATGACCTTTTGAAATTAATGGCTTACTTGAAGTGCACCTTTATGTCTTTATTGTACAGTACTAGGCCAATCTTCGAACTTAGGTTCATTGCATGCATGCACTGGACTCTCCATGTGGTTGACACTTTTGTCTATCATGAACCCAGTAAAGTCACTGTAGGGTCACCTTAATTTGATCAAATGTTTCATTCAGGTCATGACCTTCCTTACACTGAAATCAATTATGATATATATATATATGCATACGTTTTTTTTTTTTTTTTATGATATTGTGGTGTCCACCATACCCCTAATCGATCACTATTCCACGTGAGACAAATCCACCCAAAAAGATATATATACACTAGAACATTTTTTGCCTTTAATAGAGATTTTAAAACCCCTATTAAATAGAGTGTTATTAAATGTCATGTGAAAATGTGTTATGTTTTACTTTTTACTACATGTATTACATATAAGTTTTTTAAAACTCATATCAATTAGGTGTTATTTAATAACACCCCCTTTAATAGGAGTTTAAAAACTTCAATTAAATACTGAAATTATTTTAGTGATAGCTAGCTAGGTTGTATACGGACACTATATATTAAGGTAGTGATGATACTGTTCTAAGTGAGACCTTTGCAACATAGTCGAACCGTGTCACCAATTCTTTGTATTGGTTATTGGTGTGTTGTTTTTCTTCTCTGTTTACTGTTACAATACATATATACCATGCACTCTGTCTAGTATTGCTACACTCTACGATTTCTATTATTGTACTTCTAGTTACTGCATGCGACAGACGCGTCAGTAATACTCACTTGTTAACTAAACTTAACAATATTAATTTTAAATATTTGTCAAAAAAAAAAAATTTCAAAGACAACCTAACATTTCAATAACATATATATTCACAAACAGCGAGTGGTGGCACTAGCCGGCCCAACAGTGGAGGGGGCTAAATACCTTGAATTTCTTGATGACAAACTTGCGAGGAGCAATATTCCCTCCTTAAGAGGTATCATTGTCTAAATTATTAACTCACAAAGAGTTATGAGTCATACAATGAAGTAATTATGGTAGTTATAAAAGAACTAAACAGTCATGGCATACTCACAAATCCTAGATACGGGTCACAATGAAGTCTAGATGAGCCTAATGGGTCACAACAGACTGGCATAGCTACAACGTACCAATATACATAGTGGATGCACTTGGATTATCTTCATGATTTAGATTTATAATAGATCTAAATTATTCTACCAAAATTCATAATAGGATTACTTGATTTTAAAATTTCTTATATGATTAACTTATTATTTAATTACCAAATGTACAAACGTATATTTCATAATTTATAATTAATAGGTGTGTATATATATCTATTAGATCTAAATTCTACGTTGAGAATTTTAAATCTATCATACATAATAATTTAAAAATGTGATCATGGTAAAACTTTTTTATATATATTTATATATACCCATGGGAATTAGAGAAATACACATGGCATGGGTACTTTAATACCAACAATCAGATTAATCTCGATTAGACTATTGTACAATTGGTAACCTGTTGTCCCGGTTTACAATATTTTATAGTAATTAACACTTCTTGCATTAAAAAAGAAAAAAAAAAAAAAAAAAAAAAAAAGCATTACAGCATTAAATGTCATCAATGAATGATATTCGGATGTATTCCCTTTTACCCAAAAGTTAATAACAACCGTCATTTAGTCATGATTAGCCATTTTCTTTCGAGAAAATGAGAAAATAATATACTTGGAAAGTACGCTTTATTTTTTTTTGTTATTTATGATTCTTTTTTATCTATCACAGTAGGGCTCCACATCTTATAAAACATTATAAATGACTAAAAAATAAAGTGTGTATTTCAAGTATGCGTTCAAAATATGTTATTTTATCATTTTCCTTTTCTTTCTCTCTTTCTTTGACCCAAAAGCCAGTAATAATAACCCATCCACATTATTTATTGAAAAAAAAGAAAAAAAAAGGAAAGAAAAAGAAAGAAAAACATCCACATTTATCTTTCTCTTATTTCTAATAATTGATATAATTTTTTCTTATAAGAAAGAAACAACTTAATTGCCTCCATTAAGTTCGAACCAATTAATGATTAGGGGTGACTAAAAAAAGTACACCCTCATTAATAACTACTTAAAATAATGTCCTGGTTCGTACTCGTCTTTTAAAATACGGACATACTTTTAGGTCCAGACTCATATTTGTAAAACATAAGGATCACATTTTTTGTTTCTACCTATTTTCTTAATATAATAAAATAATCTTCTTAACCTAATTATTCACAAAATGCATGATTTCATATGTTTATATATCATATTGCAAAAAAAGACACATTATATATTCAAAATTTAAGTGTTAAAGTTTTTACATGAAGTAACATTATTATATATTGGTGAAATAACATCAAGAAAGTCTTCAAATACCCCATACGAATAAACAAAATACTATGTGAGTTAATCACAAAATGGGTACCTAATTTTATAAAAATTTTGTCTGGACCCAAATCTGCTTTTTAAAACAATCAAAAAAACATGTCCAGACCCATATTTATTTAAAAAAAATCATGTATGGATCTGTTAAAAGCGGGTTCGGACAAACGGGTATAGATAATTTTTGCCACCCCTGCCCATGACCTCTTACTCTCAAGCCTCATAACAAACTATTGGGTCATCCAAATGGTTGATAATTGATACAAAATATAACATGAAGCATGTAACTCTCTGATACTATATACATCAATTGTTAAACAATATAGAAGCCTACATTTTCATATTTTGAGAATATCCTATTTAATTTATTTATTTTTAAAAATACATCACTTGGACAAAAGTAACCAAAGTAATTAATAAGTGTATAATTATACATCATAATATATAGTTTTTAGTGTGATTTTGAACCATAAATCTCTATTTAGTGGTAACAATTTCTCATTTATGTGATTTACTGGGGTTAATTAGGACTTAAAATGAAGAATTGGCGTGAATATTAAAAGAATCAATCATGGTGATTAAAGGAGAGAAGAAATTAGAATTTTAGGCCGTGGCTCAAGTCGTATGTACGACCCATAATTTACTAATAGTAAATTAGTATATAATTAGGGTTACTAACTTGTGACGTGGCTCGATAGCGGGTATACGGTCTGAATACTTAGTGTGAGGATTTAGTAGTATAATATTTTGAGTGATGGATGCGTAGTTTGATGTATATGTATAGACTACTAAGTCACTCCTACTTGTATATAGTTGTCGAGACATTAACGGGAATACGCCTCGAGATGCGTATCGAAGTGGGATCGGGGTAAAGAGTGATGTGGTGAGTTTAGTTTAGTTTAATATAGTTTAATTAGTTGAATTAGTTGTGGTTATAGTTTATTTACATTAAATGTGACCTTAAGTTAGCAAATTAAAATAATAGTCATTGGATGCTCCTCAAGATACGTGTGAACACATCAAGAAACTAATTAAGTGTGAAATTGATGTCCGCAAGGGATAGTTAGTGGATGTAAACCATGATGTATAGTATTAAATTAGTCTCGAGATATGTGTATACATCACTACAAAAAAGCAGATGATCAGAGACGAAATATCCGTTGCTGATTATAATAAATTTTGTTGTTGAGTGTATTCTGCAACGGATCAAAGACGAACTTATTTCCGTCTCTAAAATGGTCGACACTAATTTACTCAACAACGGATCTGGATTTTGTGGCTGCTTAGAAACTGAAAAGAGACGGATTTGAGACGACTTTAGACACGAATCAACAATGGAACAGAAATGAAATTTATTTGTAGGGGATGATTGCAATCACATTCCGTTGCTAATCCGTCGCTGATCAGCAACGGATCAACAATTCGGATGTTCAAATAATTGATTAATGATATTAGTTGCTAATTCGTCGCTGATCAACAACGGAACAACAACGAAATAATGATATTCCATTGCTGATCAGCGACGGATTAGCAATGGATTAGAAACGGACCGCTTGAAGTCCGTTTTTTATCCGTCTCTATTTTCTGTAATAATACCCAGCTTCGTGGACTATGTTCTTCGCTATTTAGAGACGGAATAGCAATGTAATCTCTGAATTTCATTGCTAATCCGTCTCAATTCCGTTTGTAATCTTCTTATTCTTCTCACTGCCAGCAGCACACTGTAATTGGTTCTCCATAACCTGTAAACTCAAAATACAAGCATCACACCTACTCCATCGCCTACACCCCCTCCAACAACTCCTTGGGGGTGCTAACATTCCCAAAAAATTAGAATTTGCCATACATACATCAACAATGTATATCAACACCAAAGATTGAAATGAGGGAAAAAAGTACAATTCGACATTGAAAAAGATTTATGTATCCACGAAAGCTTATCAAGTATAGTAAATGTTCAAAAAACGTAAGTATTCACCAAAACCACCAATCCTATTGTTCAACATCAACCAAAAAAAACTTCTAATCTTATAAATATGCACAAAAAGGACTACTAATGTAAAAGTTATATAAACAACAGTAAAAGATATGTACAAAAGCAAAATTATCATATCAAAAGTAACACAAACAACAAGAAAATACATAAGTATCACCAAGCTGCTCATATCTCGTAAGCCAATCTTGCGTATCTCGATCAACATTGTCTTGTTGCTGTGGTGAATCAGCGGGATCTATTTGTGGTGGATGCTGCTGCTCACGAGTTGGTGGTGGTGGTGGTGGCGGCTGTGGCTGTGGCCGAGATAGGCCTGCTCTGTCCATGGTCATCCCAAATTGCCTCTGCATAAATGCCACAACTTGTCGTAATTGTTCGGCAACACTATCGAACTCTGAACGTGGCACCATCTCCGGCAACTAGGATGTGCTAGTGCTAGGATCTGCATATCTTCTCTTTTTTCTCCCTAACGACCCGAGACCATAGACACGTCCTTTGGGACACTCACCCGCCACATTGTAGTACACCACCTCGTCATCCACCGGCTGGTATGGCGTAGCCTGGGTTAGCTCATGCGTCTCCGCTGGAGCTTAGCCTGCATGGATAAACAATAAACATATTAAATGATATGCTTTTAAAGTAGACTTCCTACTATTTCACTCGTATTTCTATACTTACATAGAATCGCTCCGATCTAGTATCGATGAATGTCACCCCGTTGTGATTTACTGTGTGGGGATGCAAATACAATTCATTCACGGTAGGTAGCGTCTCAGATGTATTAGTCTGCACACAAAAGTTATAACAAATTTTAAAAATGTCACTTACTAGTTGGTCGGCGCACTTATATTCGCCAATCACAGAGCAATTGCATAGAAGTGAAATGAACTTAAAATTAATGAAATATGTACAATGCAATTCAGTTAAACTAGCATCAATGTGTAAGAATTAAAAAAAAAAAATAGATGAAAAGCAAACACGGGCATAGTGAACAAGTGTAAAAATGAAAAATAAATAAATAAGAGTGTAAAAAACACTTACCAATCTATCATCGGTAGTCACAAAAGACACCGAGCCACCACCGTGCTTCGAGGGTTCAGTCCTAGGTCCATCGACCTTAGTGTTCCTATTTATAGACGCTTTCCTAGACCTGGCAAGAAAATCCTCGCTCTCCCAATACTCCAAGTATCTCCTCCACGCCTCATCCGTAACATAGTTTGGCTGCACACGATTCTTCTTTAACTTGTGCATCAATGCGGTGTACCTTGTATCGGCAAGCGTGTCGTACGCCGCATGAATGAGATCCTCGTGAATCGTGTTATCACATCTAAAATTTACCTATAAAATGACAAGTGCAATGGTTACGAGACATTGAATAACTAGTATAAATCATAATACATTTGTTATTCCTGCGTACCTGCCACTGGCGCCAATAATGGTCTTTATGATGATTCAGTACCGACTTCCAACAATACCCTTATGGAATCATCCATTGCTTGAAAACTTTTGTCATCCTCCGGCACAAGAATGAGAAAATGCAATTCTCCGTGTTTCATTAAAATGCATAACATCGTAAAAATTTTCTAATAATTTACATCGAAAATTAGAAATACATATATGAATCAAATATAAACTTACGTATTATTCGCAATCAGTGTGATCGAGATCCTATGCACGTGAGGGGGCTTTGTCATTGTCCTCTGAGGTGCCCGTGAAGGGCCTGTAACTTGCAAGCCTGCTCTGCCGTTAGAAGATGGGGATGTTATTGGTGATGAGGTGGCTAGAGGCGCAGACATCGTCGATACATGTGTGTTATGTCTCGATGTCACCGATGGTGATTGCAATGGTCGATTTGGTATGGTTCTAGATGACGATGTCAATGGTACAGGCGACGCAGATGGTATGGAAGGCGAAGGTGACACTAACTGTAACTCATGATCGAGTGAACGAGAAGTTGGAATCAATAAGGCACGAATTAAACCACGATGCGGACTGCCACGACCTCCTCGACCCCCTCGTGTGGCCGGACCATGAGGTCCAGTCGGTATATCGATTCCAGAGGTCTGGGCTGCACCTCGTACGACTGGACGAGGTCCCCCTAAAGGTATCCCCCGACTGCCCTGAGGTAATGTGTGACCTCGAAGTGGGGGGTGATCACTACGACCCATGAAACCTAAAAAACACCAATCGTAAACTATTGGGAAGAAAGATTTAAAAAATTCACGTAACGTCGATCAAACACTGACATAACATAGACATATATTACTCGTTGTCATCCGTTTCAAATTCACTCTCATGACTAGAAGTTGATGATTCTTCCTCGGAATCATCTCCACTATCGACAATGAAGTCATGGTCTTCTTCACTTTGACCCACTTCCACTATGACGCGGGTCCCATTTGGGTCATCCAGATTGTTTAAATCCTGAGTTGCTTCGTCGACTACACATGTGGTGGGTTCACCATCTTGGAATGGAATCTCTGCCGAGCCTTGGTCATTATCGTCTTTGCTTGTTTCCTCGTTGCCTAATTTTGGTTGACAACAACAAACTGCTAGCCATTCTTGCGCTCGTTCCTTAAAGAAGGGTACGAAAGTTGTCCTATGAAAACCTCCCACATCAGCATCATCAATCTGGTTATTAAATGGGTAGAAGTTTTGCGGATCTTCATCTCCATTCTCACCGTGTTCGTACCAACAATGATATCCCGAACAAATCCGTACCTGCATATATGGTATTCAACAATATCGACGTCTAGGTATGGTACAAGTCAACATTTCTTATAATTACACCGACATATAATCTTCCTTTCACTTTAGTATGTAGGACAATGTTTTTTAGCAAATGCTATGAATTCTTTAACCCTCGTCGCGAATTCAATTCGAACGAAACCATTGTCGAGACGGTTGTACAGCCAGTCTCGACTTGTAGACGACATTCCTATCATAATTGTTCAATTAAATTAGTCAACTATTTAAATACAAGGATTGAATGTAGGACTCCTAATCTCAGGAACAATTTTTCAGGAACAATTTTTCTAACTTCATGTTATTTTTTGGATTGAATGTAGGACTCCTAATCTCAGGAACAATTTTCTAACTTCATGTATGTTTGTGGCTAATGTTCCTTATGTTGATTTCAACTTCCTTAAGGCCAAGCACCCATCATCTCATTCCCAACAAATCATGAACAGATGTACCTACATTACTATCAGCCCTAACACACTGCAACTCATTATGTAAGGGCAAGTACAAAGGTTGGCTCCTTACATCATTCCTATCGAAGACTTCATGTTTTAGAATTTACAAACAAGCATCAAACCATAAACATATTGACATATGTGTGTACATCCACCTATAAATACAGTAACACAAATCATAATATGTTAATTTAGAAAGAAATTCAATATCTTATAGGTCAACGACATTAAAGGAATTCAATCATAGAACGAAGTCAAGACAGAGAATGCTATGCGACAATTTTTAACACGATTATATTAGCCAAATAAATCATAGACATTAATACACAATGCATGACATTACCAATATAAGATCGATAGTAAAACAATCAAAATGAATTAATGTCAACTCATAAATGGAAATGAAATAAAGAGAATTGCCTCAAAGGGTTTACTTACCTTAAATGCACGCAATTCGTAACCTATACTGGCTCTCGGCCACTCCAAAATCGCATTCCATACCTTCTTGCGCTGACCATGATTTTAAAATGAGGTTTAGTTTAGGACATTAAATGGTTTACCAGATATTACAATGATTGATCTTATTCAGTTGTTTTCTCCTAACATGATTGACAAATGGGGACAAGGGTATCAAAACTTCTTTTTGGTTTCTTTTCCTAGTAAACCTAACATTTTATTTTCTTCTTTCTACGTTATTATATGTATTACACATGTACTTTTTTAATCATTTTAATATTGAAGCAAAAAAATGGCAATGTTCTGTATAAAGTCGCAATGGTTGCAATGATAAAGCATATAAAGTTAAATATTTCAGTTTGAATCCATGATCTCATCCACAATCTAAAGAACTATCGGAATAAAATTTTATCATCTTCAAAATACTATATAAAAATATGTAGTCTTATTTGTTTGTAAAAGAAACATGCTGTATCTTTAGTGTTTATTTCATGATTCAAAGTCCACTTCTTCAAGGCATTGAAGGTTTATGCTTCGACTTCAAATTGGAAAAATAGCTTTTAATTTGTAAAAAGCATTCGTTAAAATGGAACAATCTTAGTTTTGGATCATTGCTAAATGAGGAGTCTGCAAGTAAAAATTATCATTTTTTTTCTTTCATTGTTGAATTGCTTATTGTGGTAAAAACACAAGTATTGATCTAATTGTACATTTGTTTGTCTTTTGATTCGATTAATTCACAGATCAATGGTTAGGTTTTTGTTATACCTTGTGATCATCTTCTTCATTCGACACTAACTGGAAATCAAACACCCATCATCTTATAGTTTAGTGCAAATGTGTTCTTATTTTGGTTATATTATTTGCAAAACTGATCAAAAATGATGTATCAATGGAGAGATTACCTCACTTGGCAGCGACGAACTGCGACGAACAACGTCGAAGGGTTATACAGGCAACAACGGAAGAGGGCGACGACGATGGTTTTCGAGGCAGCGACGAAGAGCATTCCACGGCAGCGACAAAGAACGGCGAACGGCGGCGGGGGCTGCACAGCCAAAGGCGGCAGACTCCCTAAGCAGACGCGACGAAGAGCGGCGAACGACCACGGGGTTGCACAGCAAGCGGCGGTAGAGGGCTGAGGCAGCAACGATCGAAGAGCGTTCCACTACGACAACGACGAACGGCGGCGGGGACCGCGATACGATCGGCGCGACGAAGGCCTTGGTTTCCAACGCGACGACGAACAGCGGCGACCAACGGCGGGGGCTGCACAGCAGGGACGGCAGTTGGAACCACCTCCGGAAGACGCGACGTCCACTCGCAGCGACGGCAGAGGCCCCAACTCCGATAGACGGCAATGATTTCAGGGTTTGGGAGGCTGATTTTGGGGAGAAAGAGACTCAGTGTTGACGGAGAATCGGTCGAGAGAGAGAGAGTTGACGGTGGCGAGAGAGAGAGACGGAGGAGGGAGAGAGTGGTGAGAATGGCGGGTTGAGAGAGAGATTTGAGGAGGGAGAGAGTGGTGAGAATGGCAGGTTGAGCGAGAGAGGCGAGACATCCGTCCCCTCTTTACAAATCTTTGCATCGAAGCACGCACGAATCTCGAGATGTAACGAGCAGCTACAAGAAATTCAACTTTTGGTGGGAACCTTGGCGCCATTATTTTGAGACGGAATTTAATTATATCTCTATTCCGTGTCTATTTCCGTCTCTGATCTCTCTCTATTCCGTCTCTGAATGATTCCGTCTCAAATCCATCTCTAATTATTTATTCGTAGCAACATAAATAAATTCTATTGCTAATTCTCTTTCTAATTAACCATTTTTTGTAGTGCATTAAGATCAATGACTATTAATTAATCTTATCTATATATATAAGATTGAATAAATCAACTCATGCAAACCATTTCATTCTCATTCATTTACTAGAGAAGAAGTAAGTTGGAGAAGAAGATCAACAAGGTTGATGGGGGATTTATGATGACTTGGAAGGGATGATCATGCTAAGTGACTTACATCATTAGGTAAGCAAGTCTACACAACTAGTTAACAAAAACTTGAGAAAATTAGATGTATTAAATCAATTTTGGTTTTTGTGTGAGTTCAGAGGCTAGATGAGATTATTTTCAAAATTAGATTACATATTTGGATTACTTGCAAAAAAACCATTAAATATGTTATAAAAAAGTTTGGAATTCGGAGTTAAATTGACCAAGCTATGATCAATAAAAGTGTTAGAAGTATACTTGAGTTTTATTAAAAATGCATGCATATTTTGATAGTTTGTATAAGTCCTAAAACATCTTAATTAACCTCAGAAAACTAGAGAAGAGTCTCGAGAGGTTGTTGGCGAGATACATGGTATCAGGAGGTCGGATTAGCCTAGGAACTTTGCGTGGATTGTAAGTAAACTGATTGAGATATTTTTCTTCATTTCATAATTTGATGTTATTGCTTGTTTATAATTATTTATATTATTGTGCTTGTTTGGATTTTTAGTGCTATGATTAGTGTGATTTATCTTAGTATGTGATTGTTGTTAAATTAGAATTTGTGTGTTTAAGTTTAAGATGTAGTTTAGGGTGCAACTCACGTAGTATGTGACTCAGTCGGTATACTGATTAGTTAGCACCACGTACCTACTATGTGGTTGATGAAATGATTAAGCGGTGACCAATCATATTAATATTGAAGTACTATGTGTACTGAACTATTACATGAGGTCGATAAGCTGTGTTTCACAACTAATAAGGATAATGCATACGTACACTGTTATATAAGCTATTACTTTAAGGGTAATATTTATGCCAATGTGTGAAATGATTAAGCGACGACCAATAAGGGTAATACCAAAATACTATGTGTGCAGACCTATTACATGAGGTCGATATGTCGTGTTTCACAACTAAAAAAAGAGTGTCTATGCATAAGTGGCGACCAATAATATGGGGATACCGAAGTACTACGTGCGCGGACATATTACATGAGGCCGATATGTTGTGTTCCACATCCATTAAGGAGAATGCCTACATGTGCAACTAAATAAGTGACTAACCAAGGTCTATGTGATCAATAGGGTATATGTGGGCTAATGTGTTGGATACATAGCTTATTAGGTTTGGTTCTTTGATAAATATTTGTGTTGATGTCACATTGTTTACTTGTGATGTTTAGTGACAAGTTTATGCTTAAGTATTGTTATGTAATGAATGTATGTATTGTGAGTTGTTATCTTGTTGTATTTAGAAATGTGGATAAATGTCTCTCAGTGTTACTTTCTACATTACAATACTCACCGTCTGTTTTATGACGGTGGGTGTAGATCCATCGAGTAGCAAATCGACAAGGAGAAGATCGGTGACTACCTCTGATCCTTTGGAGTATTGTTACTTTTGACATCGTAGGTTGAAATTTTGTTGTATGAATTATATATCTTCTATATACTTTTTAGGCTGTATATATTGGGTTAAGTGATAGTTTCCCAACCAGACACATGTAATTACACTATTTATCACTATTATATTGGTTATATACATGTGATCATTGTTTCCTGATTTTCACAGTAGTTGTTTTTGTTAATGTGACGGCCCCAGTTCCTACAAACTGGGCCCCACCCTGCTTAGACCTATGTTGACCTCACAAGGTCAACACAAGCCTAGTTATCATTCTTATACCATTTTATCGTTAGTTTTATGTTTTAATGTTGAGTTGTTAATTTTGCAAGATTTAAATTAGTAAGCAGTAGAAAGAAAATAAATGAAGCAATTTAAATAACTCTAAAACATGTAAAATGGGACAATCTATGTGTGGAACCCTGTAATATATACCATGTATAAGTACGGTGGCAAAAATGAGCATATACATGTATCAAAGTGTCGCTCAACAAATCCCAATATTCTACAAAACATCAAAATAAATAAATATAATACAAAAACCTACAGTGTTGCAAAAGTATGAGTTGCTCTGAGAGTCCTCAGAGGTAGTCGCCATGCACTGGCTCATTTTCCTTGCTAGACGAGGGGCCTGCATTTGTCGCTACAAAAGGAGACAATTCTAGTGAGTAAATCTAGAAGAGTCTTAATAATACTCTAAGAAATAAATAAATAATTGATAAATCATGTGGGAATATAAAAGGACATGAATAGTAAGTGCATGATAAATAAACTAGAAATAAAAACAATGAAAGAAGAGTGTCGTGGAAACAAAAGAGAGAAGCCAAGTGGTCTTAAATCCATCGAGTTGCGATTATACAACCACAAACTCGACTTCCTACTATCGCAACAGTGCCAACACATTCAAAATTGTCGCAAACGTAGGGGTATAAACGACGCCCCGAATACCTCACCTCCCATCTACGACCCAAATCCAGTAACCCGAGGTATGATTCCAATTGAGAATCTGTCGCTATACCCAAAAGATTACCTTCCTGACTCACTTTGCACTCGGACACTCTAACTAGGAGTGGAATTTCATAAATGGGCATAATTAAAGAAATTAGACTCAAGAAGTAGAAAAGAAATACTGATAATGCTCTTACTAATTTACTTACAAATAACCATGCAAATTGCCAAGTCACGCAAACCGCTCGACATACTCGAAGTTCGCACTATTGTCTCGTGTTCAACGCGTCCGAATTCCCTAAGTTATTTCATAATCTTTATTAGACTCGATTTTTAATCTTATTCGTACTTATTCAAATCACGCACACATTATGAGGTCGATCTCGAAGCGAATCACTTTAGAAGTACTTTTCAATCACTGTACACATATAAAAAAAATTTCAATTCTGGTATCTATGGTTGAGCCCCAACACCGATTCAACGAGAGTCTCATCGATATTTTAGGTCTGTAATTCTTTTTGGTCCAAAAACTAATTTAAATAATAATTTATTTGGTTATATTTTCTTTTCATTTACCTCAATTTCCAAAAAAATATTAGATTTGTATGTTTTCGGTCACATTCGTCGGGTCTTGGGTCGACTCGACCATCTTTTCCGAATTTGACCTTTATTATTTTTCTTCCTAACATATTAGTTATTATTATTTCTTTAAAGATCCTATTGTTAGTATTATTATTATTATTATTATTATTATTATTATTATTATTATTATTATTATTATTATTATTATTATTATTATTATTATTATTATTATTATTATTATATACACATATACATATATTATTTATTTTATTTATTTTACAAACTAGCACGTAGCTCGAGAAATTCTCGAGATGAGAGTGCATACATCTCGAAGCGATTTTATCCCCAAAATCTTTGCACAAATCCCGAGATACACACTATGCACACATTTCAAAGCACACACCCTACAAAGAGTGAGCCCACCCCAAAAACATTACTCACATATAGTCTTTTTCATCAAACCCACCAAAACACCACAAACCACTTACCTTGGCGGTGGAGGAGAGTCCTCGATGACGACGAGCGCCAAAGCCTGAGGAGGCCTAGAGGGTGGTGGTAAGGTTGTGTGCGTAGGGATGGACGCCGAGTGTGGGGAGGCCGAACAAGTTGAGAGGGTAGAGGTAAAAGAGATGTGTGCTTCTCTGGTATATATATATATATATATATATATATATATATATATATATATATATATATATATATAGAGAGAGAGAGAGAGAGAGAGAGAGAGAGAGAGAGAGAAAAGAAGGGATGGGGTAAGGTGGGTAGAGGTGATGGGATAGGGTAGATGGGCTTAGGTGTCACAAAATTGGTGGATAAATATCGTATTTTTTATTGACTCTTTTTTTGTAAATTAATCAATTTATCTAAACAATATGACACATTTAGACTTAATTAAAACTATATTTTACCATGTATAGTGTACTAATAAAACTCCTACTATAAAATTTTCCAACTATGTAGCTATTTTAATGTGTTACTTTAATATACATACAATACAACAAATAGATATACATCAACAAAAATTAATTATCTCGGCCTTGATGCTCGTGGTTTGACCGAAAATTCTAAGTGGGGATTAGATCAAGGGTCAAAATGTCAAACTAGAGTCTAATTTAGGTTTTAATTTCTCGGGTCATTACAGTTAAGTCTTCCGCTGATAAGTTTAAAATAATAACTTATTAATTAACTCCGAAATGAAATGAATTGTAAAATGATTATTTTTAGTGCAAATAACTAGGTAAATAGGGTGAAAAGGTTGACAAATATGTTGTTAAGTTGTACGTGGAATGGATTAGGGCTTAAAGACGATATTAGGTCGGGCAATGCTTTAGATTAAGGGAGGGGCCGTCACACCGTATTTCTAGGCCGTGGCGTGGAATCCAAGCTTCACTGCCCCATTTTCATATTTGTTACAAAAAAATAGTGATTCGGGTCCTGGCTCGCGCTATATAATGGAGCCGTGGCCTTTATTTCATGAATTCCAGGTCGCGGCCTCACCTACGTCCCTGTCCGCGGTCTTGTCCACGGCTCGGAATTGAAGACCTACTTTTTAGTTCGAGTTTTTAGGAACTTCATTTTGGAATAGATTTTTTAGGTTTTGTATAAATAGTGACTCAGGAAATCATGGTTCCCAACATTTGTTTACGAAAGAACATCAAGAATTTGAGGTTTTCCATCATTATGTCCTACTAATCTCTTTGATATAAACCAGAGGTGGATCAAACAAGTCTTTTGGCATCAAACCTATATGAGATCTAACTTAATTCAGTTTAATTACTTTTCATTATTGTTTTATTCTCTTTGTTATTGATTGATTAATTAGGTTTAAACTTTGATTAACACCTTTATTGCCTTTCTAGTGAGTTGTACGCATATGTCCTTATGCAATAAGACCACACAAGTGGCAATTGACCATATCAATTAATTCGCCCTTTTAGGAATGGTTAAATACCTTTGGGAATGGTTAAATACCTTAGGGATTTAGGCTAAATTGAAAGCACTAGTGATCCAGCTGGCTAGGTGTAGCGTCTTCATAAAGCCTATTGTGGTCATCGTGTTAAACCTAATTCGCTTGAGTACATGGTTATTTGTTTGACTTGAGAAATAGTCATTGCCGTACCTTGACTATCAATATTAAGAAGTGTGAGGACCCGCATATGTTACTAGGTCTATAAATATTCTAGAACACATTTGAATTGCATACTTTATATAGATCGAAGACCATATAGTTGATTATGCCACTTGAGAATTTTGTGTACCAAGGTTTTAGACTACTCTTCTTGATTGATTTCTTTACAAAGTATTTTAATTCTCCGTTTTGGTGAACTTTTGAAAATAGCCTTTTCAAATCCCCCGATTTACTTTCTTATTGATTTGCCTAAGTTAGAAACCTTGGTTTTCGTGGATCGACCCCCTGCTTATCACTGCTGCAGTTTTTGCTGTAATTGATAATCTCATCGAGATTATATATTTTGACGTATTTGACATGCATCAAGTTTTGACGTTGTTGTGGAGAACGAAATCCTTTTTGACTTAGGTTTTTTTTTTTTTTTGTGTGTTCACCTTTATGCCCAAAAGTCTTCGTAGATCGAATTCCACCGGATCTCTACTTTTTTTTTAATCTGAGATAAAAAAGAACTGCCGTCGGAACTTAAAAGAAAAAAGGCAGAGGAAACAATCCTCAAGAGTTCAAGTGAGCGACGAGCAATCCCCTCCAATAGGTGATCAAGATGAAAATCCACCACTTGAGAGGCAGGAGGAACACCAAGTTGTTCCTCCCCAACATTTGAAAACACATTCGGTGCCACACACACCTATGGTGCCGCAAAGGCCTTTAGTACCTCAATACCAACCATTCATTCAAAGAATGGTTGACCCCGCTCCACAAAGGCTGCAAGTTCAACCTTAGGCACAACCTCAGGTCGATTATCGCATTACCATTCGGATGGTGAATGATGAGAAGCAGGATCTCCTAGCTCTTCAACGAATGTTCATGATACTTTTTATGATTACAAATGTGTTCATGCATACTTTAGTTCATGGTTAGGATAATCTAGTTGGGTTTATAGTCACTTAAAACCTAGTTGAGTGCATTTAGTTGTGGATAAGTTATTTAAGCCACTTATGAGTCTTAAACTTTGTTGGAAATTAGAAAAAAAACACTCAATCTAGAGCATTGTTTGGCATTGTTAAGATTGCATGTTCAGGGAGCTAGTATGAGGTTGAGACTTTGTGATAGATACCAAAGAGAGCAGGTGATCATACTTGTGCAAGTGGAAAAAGTCAGATTTCTAGGGTGCTAGAAGAGGGTGTGACCCTTGGGTTTAAATCATGTGATTGAAACACTTTTGGGGGATGAATGGTTTTTGGGTCTAAACATGTGATATTACTATAGTAAATTAGTCCCTAATCAAGGTTACTGACCCGAGACGTGGCCCGAGAGAGGGTACACGGTCCGAATATTCAATGTAAGGACCGATGAATGTGTTAGATTTGATGTGATGGATGCCTAGTGTGATGTATTTGTGTAGGCCTAATAAGTCACTCCTACTTGTACTTAGTTGTCTAGACGTGAGCAAGGACGTGCCTCGAGATGCATGTCTGTGTGGGATCGGGGTAGAGAGTGAATGTGAAAATTTTATTTAGGCTTAAAAATAGCTTATATAGTAATATTAATGTGGCTAAGGTCAATTTACATTAAGTTTACCTAAGTTAAGCAACTTAAAACAATAGCCACTTGATATTTCTCGAGACATGCGTCGACAAACCTAAAGACCAATTGAGTCAATTATTGGTGTCACTTAGCATGAGTTAGTAGGACACATGTTAGGTTGTAAACCATTAGATAAACCTCGATATGTGTGTGTACAACAAGATCAATGACTGTTAATTAATCTTATGTAATTCATATATAAGGCTAGATCAACACATGTAAACCATTCATTTCATTTAGAAAGCTTAGATGAGAAGAAAAGTTGTTGGAGAGAAGGAGAGTTGCTGGAGGAAGAAGAAGACCAACAATTTAGGTGTGGAAATTGATCAAGTTAGTGTGCATCAAGTTAGCTAACTTCTCTATATCATATATTTAGCTCAAATCAATGAATTCTTGAATTGAATGTTATGGGTTGTTGTTTTATGTTGTGGTTGATGTCAAGGAACTTTAGAAGTATGTATGGAGGTTCCTTAGGCATTAATATGTCCTATGTGTAGAGAAAACACAAAATTCTATTTGCAGAATTTGGGTTTTCCTGCACATAGCGTGCTAGGTATGAAAACTCAGTAGGTAATTTTGGTAGCGCACTAATATGATCATTAGCGTGCTAACTAGTATTAATAGCGCGCTAGGTGCTTGGGCAGCACAAAAATCTGAATTGACTAAAATTAACTTAAATACTTTAAACATATCCAATACCCCAAGTAAAGGTCTAAACACACTTACAAACTTATAATATGATATCAGGAACCTAAAGAAGAGTTTTGGAGGTTCGGATACGAGTTTTAAAGTGTCGAAAGGCCGGAGTACGTAGGAGATTGGCGTGTTTGTAAGTAAACTGATTGAGATATTTATTTACATTTCATTCCTATTTATTTGTTCTTTTCTAGTCATTTGGAGTGGTTTGCCTTTGTACTCCATATGCCATGACTTATTGTCCTTTCTCATTTCAGAGGTTGCTTTCATGGCATAGATTGTTGATTAAATGATTTCATTCACTCCAAATCATGTGTTATATCATTTTGATTGTTAATAAATGTTGTCAGTGAAATAACATGCTATTAGTTACATAGGGTTGTGAATCTATATCCTTTGTGCATTAGTATGCAATTGTTTTGTTGGATTCCAATACGGTGTTGTTTTTTAATATGAAAGTAGTTCTTGTATTTAGGACCATTGTATGATAGAAATCCAACAAACATTCGGGGTCACTAGAACTCCCAGGGTGATCAGGATTTCTCCACTATTTTGCGCATCACATTGGGTATGAGAGTTGGTGTTGGCAAACATAACTTGGGTAACTTCACGAGTCATAAGACTCGAGGTTGTTAGCAAGTATATATCCCAGATGACTGACATTTGGGATAATTATAAGGCGTATAGAACAATTACGACTTTCACATAGATGTAGAGCTCAGCCCCATCCTTATTAAGTGGAACAGGCATTGGGATAAGACTCCCGACCGACTGACCTAGATTATAACTACTTAGCCTAGTGTCAGTTTCATATTTATTAGGTGGAGTATTTTATATCATGATTTCCTTTCAGCTTTAATTCATATTATGATTCTTTTAGATACTTATTGTAAATTTTGGAAATGTGAACAACTGTCTCACAGTATTACTTTCTACATTACTGTACTCACCATCTAGTTTGTGATGGTGGGTGCGGATACTTCGAGTAGTAGACCAGGGAAGGAGAAGATCAAATATTAGTGTTGAGTCGTCATAGGAGAGCTTCTGCTACTTTTTTAGGTGATCATTTTGTGTACATATTATTTACATCTTTTTGGTATAATTTTGGGTTGTATTATGAGTTACAAGATTAGAATTCCTTACTATTTCATGTATTACTTTAAATGGTTTTATATGATCGTCAATTTATCTGGTTTCCACAATAGGTATTTTATAAATGCTTCCGCTAATTTATTAAGTCTTCCGCTAATTATTAAGGTAATGATAACAATCTCTTAATTATCTTTGATAATTTTGAAATGAATGCTAAGTAGTGGACGAGGTGAGTTATTGAAAAGGCTGACTAATTCATTGTTAAGTTTTATATAGTGTGATTTTGCGACGACCCTTGCCGACCCGGGGTGACGTGTCTCCATGTACTCCTTGCATGCTGGCCCAACTACAAGTGTACGACACCTGCCATCCTTACTCTGTCTCGAAATGTATCCATTTGTGTGTGTACAATGTGTATATAACATATTCAACGGAAAACGTATTTAAATACAAATATCTTCACGAATCAATTAAACCAATCTTAGTGTGGAAAAACCCAAAAGCGTACGAGGTAAACAACTGTACCATATAAAACGAAGCATGTACAAGATCGTGTCACTCCCCAATTCCCAAAAGAATCAAAATATCAAAATAATCACACGTACAAGTACTCCTCAAAGGTAGGCAGTCATAAGAAGTTTCCTAAGATCCCTTGCCTTTACTTGTACTCGGGTCTGCACTCAATCTTCACGGAAGAAAATGGATGATGAGTCCAGTCGGTAAAATCCCAAGGAACTCCTCCAAGCATTAATATAAATAAGTGGAAATCAATAAATACTGTTAAATAAACATGCGGAATGTAAACAGACAACTGTAAGTAGGGCATCACATGCATAGATAACAATAAAGCTCAAATATGTGTGCTTGTTCCAGTCAAACTAAATCATACTTCGGGATTTCCTTCCAGGACCCCACTAGTGGGCGCACCCAACTAGTTATCACCTAATCCCTCTCGGTGGCCGGCGTAGACCTACGACGCACCGACACATGTATCGGCTCCATAGCTCGAGTCGTTATCCACCGAGAACTCCTGATACACATGCTATGGTTTAGAATGCATAGACACACGACAGAACATTCGGTGGGAGTAACTCAACCAACCGTCCAAAAGATGACAAGATATGATGTAAGTAAAAGCACAAGGAATACTGAAAATGAATGGAAACAAGAAACAAAATAAATACTCGAGAGTTTTCCCTTTGAGTTTTACAAACCTCACAACGCGCTCCACTACCCCGTAATCAATCCCCGGGTCCAAGTCCACTGAGTCCTTGGTCGCCAATTGATCACCGTGTCAACCTATGTCCATTTATTAATAATTTAAGTTAGCATGATGATTTACAACAATTTACAACCTATGTCGTGGTTCTCCACCCCAACCCCGGTGGAACCGATGGCAGGGGAGACACCCCTGCCATCTCCACCTCGGCCATGGGGTTCAGCGTCCATGGTCTACCACCCCACTGTCAACCACCGAACCTACAAACAACCACCACTGAGACTCACCTCGACCGTGACGTCTCCTCTCCTTCCCGGCGCGTCCCTTCTTCTCCTCATCTTCTCTTTTCTTCTTCTTCCTCTCTCGGCCCGATCGGTTCTCTGTGTGTGTGTGCATGGGGTGTGTGTGTGATGTAGGTGTAGGTGGGGTGGTGGACACGTGGTATTTAATTGGACAACTGTTGCTTAGGTTTGTACAAGTGTGACACCTAATCGTGACACCGCTAAGACACTTGCCCGTGTTTCCGGGCGTTTCGATGCCCAATTTCGTGTCCGAACCGTGATATCCGCGTACACCCTTGTCGCTTGTCACTCAATATATATATATTCAATATTATTTACTTGACAAATTTTTATTCAATTTGTGTGTTTTTGTTTCCCTGACCTAATGTTCGGTCCCGACAACTACCCGGTACCCGAGTCGACACGTATATCGAGGCAAAATGCAGTTCACGCAATCTCGTTGTGTGTTAGTTTCCCCTGTCCTAATATTCGATCTCGTCAACTACTCGGCACCCGCATCGACACGCATATCGAGGGAAATACCATTCACACACCCTCACACATATTAGTTTGCAACATACACACATGTGATGTATTTAAATAAATTACACCGCAAATAAGCAACCAACATGCCATAAACATACATACCTAAGTTCACGTATGTCCTAGCCTACCGCGACATCCACGTAGATCCGAGCTAGCGTCCACGTCAGTAAATTTAATATGGGTCGTTACAGTTCTTCCCAACTAAATAAGATTTCGTCTCGAAATTTAACTGTAACTAAAGTCCCATACCAGAGAATAGTTGTGGGTATCGCGTCCTCATCGTCTCTCAAGCTCCCAGTTGAGTCCCTCTGTCTTATGATGTTGCCAACAACTAGGACCTTCTCGAGTTCCCTATTTTGGAGAATCTGTACTCGACGGTCAATGATCTCTATCAGTCTCTCCTCATAAGTCACGTCAGGTTGTATCTCCACTCGTCCCAACTCAATCGTCGGTCTCCGCCCTGACCTAGCGAGTCTCAATATGGAAATGTGAAAGATCGGGTGAACCCCAGCTAACTCGGCTGGTAACGCTAATCGATATGCAACAGGGTCTACTATCTGTGCGATACGGTATGGCCCAATGTATGTCGGCGCTTGTTTCCCCTAATGCCAAATCTTTGTTGACATTTCCAAAGAGAAACCTTCAAATACACTATATCACTCTCGTCATAGCTTAGACCATCGCGATACCTATCCGCGTATTTTTTCTCTATATCTTGTCAGCTTGTAGTTCCGCGTATTTTTCTCTCTATCCTGTACAGCTCGCAGTTTCTGACGAATTTGTTGAATTTTCTCTGTGTGATCAACAACTATCTCAGGCCCTACTGTCATTGTATCTTCCGACGCTGCCCAACAAGCAGGTTATCTACAGGGCCTCCCAAACAATGCCTCCTCCAAAATCACGTACCGTATTTCCTAATCCGCATGTATCCATAATCTCCATCGGTATCTTAAACATCGATCTGTAGTTTCTGCCCAATCAGCGTATTCCGGATTTCGTGACAGACCATTGACCCGCTCATAGAGCCCATCAACCCTCAGATACTCGGCAACCCGTTCAATCGATACGGTCGGTATCCTCAATTGACAACAAATATGTTGTTCCCATAGTCGACAACTTGGCCATGCACATAACTGATGATACTTGTAATAAACCATGCTCATGTATCAACTGCTGCATAACAGTCTGACTGTCGAGTCCACTCTTGCTCAATGTGTATGCTACGACGTTCGCTTTGCCAGAGTGATACTTAATAGCGACGTCGTAGTCCTTCAGCAACTTCAACCATCTCCGCTGGCGCATATTCAGATCCCTTTAAGTGAAAATATATCGTAAACTCTGGTGATATGTATATAACACGAATCGCTCTCCATAGAGATAGTGCCTCAACGCTTTCAGTGCAAAGACGACCGCTGCAAGCTCTAGATCGTGTACTGGATAAATAAATCGACAAAATCCCGAACCACCGAAACGTCTTTAATCCGGACCTTCGTTCTAACTTCCGGCTCAACTATCGCCGCATACGCCTCCATCTCTTGCGCTGTAGCTAGTCGACCTCTTATGATGGGTAAGTCAGTTGCCAATCCAAATAATACAAACTCCGGTATTCCAGGAATATGAAACTCCATCGTCTTTCCGTAACAATCTATCCGTGCATGATATGATGCTAACCAATCCATCCCGAGCAGTGTGTCAAACTTTAAATACTCTAATACTCAAGATCCGCTAGTAGCTGATGTATATCCACCTCTATCATCACGTCTCGACATATTCGGTCAGGGTATATCTTATCCTAGTAACTGTACTGAGAACAAGATGTCGCTCTAGTGTCTGTATAACTAACCCTAAAATCCAACAATAAGTCCAACAAGAAACAATAAAGTACTACCAGAATCAAACATAACATGCATATGGCGACCAAATATAAGTAATGTACCTTCAACGAGTTGTCTAGTCGCCCCGCTATCTGGCTGTGCTAACGCATGTACTCTATCTCTGGCCTAGTTTGATTCTCGTCGGGCGATGGTGTTGTCCGATAGTCAGCCCTCAATTGTCCCCTATGCCCATGCTGGTGGCATCTACGGCTATCCAGTCTACCCATCTGTCCGTCTCCAGATCTCGGACCTTGACCCCGGTCTTCCTGACCCTTGTCATGTCCCCTCTAATCTCGACCCTTACGGTACTCCTATGGTTGTGCCCTTTGTCGATCCACTGGTGCTGAGGTGATAGCATGAACTGGTTGTGGCTCCTCATATCGGAACTGACTGCCCCTGAAATCGTCCCAGCTACCGCTCTCCCGTCTATCATCTCTTCAGCCTTTATCCGGATGCTCCATCGATCTTTTCTACCTCTGAATCAACCTAGAACTCTGCCCCGACTGTACCTCCCTACCAGTCAAATGTCTGCTAGCCCTCTGCGGTATATACGTCTCATGAGCCAATGCCCTGTCAAAGATCTCCTACAATGTCGTGGCTCCGGTCGAGACAAATATTGCCGCAATCATGTCATCCTCCCCTCTGGTGAAATAATAAATCTGCAAGCGCTCTGTCCCGGCAACATCTAGAGAGGACTGCAACAAATGTCGGAACCTCTCCATGTATTGCATCAAAGTCCGACTTCCCTGTCGCAGGGCCAAAAACTCCTCCCTCGGTCTCAACCTAACCTCCGTTGGTATATACTGATCGTAGAATAGCTCCCTAAACTTAGCCCATGTCATCGATTCCGATGAGTATCCGTATATGTCGTCCACCAGACTGCCGCATTCCCTCTCAAACAGGCTCCCGAAAGTCGCGCCTGTACTGTCTCATCATTCCTCATCAGCTTATGGAAATGCTAATGGGACACTATCCATCTCCTTATAGCCTCGGGATCACCGCTGCCATAAAAGAATCCAGGCTGAAACTTCAGAAACTCTCTCAATAACTTTGCCTCTGGCGCCAGAATAAATGCTGATGTTGAATGAGTGCCAGCAGCGAGGGTGGCAGTAACTTGGTCCGTCATCGTGTGTGGAGGCGTAAGAGTCGACGCCCCCAAATGAATAACTGCGGTAGCTATATCTGTGGGTGCCTCTTCCGCCACCCCTGAACTGGTGTCTGTGGTATCCCCCGAACATCAGCTATCTCCGCCGTACAGTCATAGCTACAGGCTCTCTAGTTGAAGTGAGTGTCGCCAATACCGCGGTCTGCTCTCGTAATAGCCGTAATACCTCAGCCATGTGTGTCTCCTGAGCCGAGAGTCTATCCTCCACACTCACCTTAATCAGGACATCCCTAGTCGCATCGCTAGTCTATACAGTCTCAAACGGCGCACCAGACTATCCGTCCATAATCCGCATCAAGAACGTGCTTCGGATCAGTCTCCAGGTATATACATACATCATATAGTAACATGAAAATAAAACACATATATAAATTCTAACTCTACCCGCCTCACATCACTTCACAATCTCCTAAGCCAACATGGTCTCTGATACCAACTCTGGCGGCCCTCGCCGCCCCGGGTGACGTGTCTTCATGTACTCCTTGCCTGCTGGCCTAACTACACATGTACGACACCTGCCCGTCCTTACTCTGTCTCGAAATGTATCCACTTATGCTTGTACAGTGTGTAAATAACATATTCAGCGGAAAACGTATTTAAATGCAAAAATCTTCATGAATCAATTAAACCAATCATAGTGTGGAAAAATACTAAAACGTACGAGGTAAACAACTGTACCATATAAAACTAAGCATGTACAAGGTCATGTCAATCCCTAGTTCCCAAAAGAATCAAAATATCAAAATAATCACACGTACAAGTACTCCTCAAAGGTAGGCGGTCATAAGTAGTTGCCTAAGATCCCCTTGCCTTTACTTGTACCCGGATCCGCACTCAATCTTCACGGAAGAAAATGGATGACGAATCCAGTCATTAAAATCCCAAGGAACTCCTTCGAGCATTCATATAAATAAGTGAAAGTCAATAAATACTGTTAAATAAACACGCGAAATGTAAACAGACAACTGTAAGTAGGGCATCACATGCATAGATAACAATAAAGCTCAAATATGTGTGCTGTTCCTGTCAGACTAAACCATACTTCGGGATTTCCTTCCAGGATCCCACTAGTGGGCGCACCCAACTAGCTATCACCTAATCCCTCTCGGTGGCCGGCGTAGACCTACGACGCACCGACACATGCATCAGTTCCATAGCTCGGTCGTTATCCACCGAGAACTCCTGATACACATGTTATGGTCTGGAATGCATAGACACACAAGAGAACATCCAGTGGGAGTAACTCAACCTACCATCCAAAAGATGACAAGATATGAATGTAAGTAAAATCACAAGGAATACAGGAAATGAATGGAAATACGAAACAAAATAAATACTCGAGAGTTTTCCCTTTAAGTTTTACAAACCTCACAACGCACTTCACTGCCAAGTAATCAATCCCCGGGTCCAAGTCCACTGAGTCTTTGGTCGCCAATTGATCACCGTGTCAACCTATGTCCATTTATTAATAATTTAAGTTAGCATGATAATTTACAACAATTTTCTAAAAATTTTAGACCAAATTGTCCATTTCACGTTTTTCGAGGCAAAATCCGACAAAAAGTCGCGTCTAACATGCCCACGTATTTTCTTTTCATACAACTTTAGCAATTTCTATTTATTTTATCAAAAAATATTTTTTTTTTAGAATTTTCCAATTTTTTCGGAATTTTTCCAAATTTTCTTTCATTTTTTCGTCTTTTTTTTTTGGACCCAAACGGGTCGTCGACCTAAACGGGTCAGACCGACTCGGCCTTGGACCAGAACAGGTCTAGGCTCGGCCCATGGGCCGAGCTTGGCCCATTCTAGGCCCGGCCCAATGGGGGGATGCACAAGCGCGCCGCTCGTGTGTGCATCTTCCTCATTTGATCGAACCACTTTCACTTGTTCGATCATCATTTTTTTTCCTCTGTTCTCCCGGTGATGGGTTGGGGTGGCTCTCCACCCCAACCTTGATGGAACCGATGGCAAGGGGAGACACCCCTGCCATCTCCACTTCGGCCATGGGGTTCGACATCCATGGCCGAACCCACTCTCGGCCACCCCACCGTCAACCACCGAACCCACAACCAACCACCATTGAGACTCACCTCGACCGTGACGTCTCCTCTCCTTCCCGGCGCGTCCTTTCTTCTCCTCCTCTTCTCCTTTTCTTCTTCTTCCTCTCTTAGCCCGATTAGTTATGTGTGTGTGTGTGTGTGATATGTAGGTGTAGGTGGGGTGGTGGACACGTGGTGTTAAATTGGACAAGTGTTGCTTAGGGTTGTACAAGTGTGACACTTAATCGTGACACCACTAAGACATCTCTCCCGTGTTTTCGGGTGTTTCGATGCCCGGTTTCACCTCCGAACCGTGATATCTGCGTACCTCCTCGTCACTAGTCACTCAATATATATATATATATTCCATATTATTTACTTGACAAATTTTTATTCAATTTGTGTGTTTTTGTTTCCCCGACCTAATGTTTGGTCCCGTCGATTACT
The DNA here is from genome assembly GCA_039657365.1 of Stephania yunnanensis. Lineage (NCBI taxonomy): Eukaryota > Viridiplantae > Streptophyta > Magnoliopsida > Ranunculales > Menispermaceae > Stephania > Stephania yunnanensis. The sequence goes on along the minus strand of CM077588.1, from coordinate 7,131,118 downwards.
CGGTACGCGAGTCGACACATATATCGAGGCAAATGAAGTTTACACAATCTCATTGTGTGTTAGTTTCCCCTGTCCTAATATTCGATCTCGTCAACTACTCGGCACCCACGTCGATACGCATATCGAGGCGAATACCATTCACACATCCTCACACGTATTAGTTTGCAACATACACACATGCGATGTATTTAAATAAATTACACCGCAAATAAGCAACCAACGCACCATAAACATCCATACTTAAGTTCCCGTGTATCCTAGCCTAACGCGGCGTCCACGTAGATCCGAGCTGGTGTCCACGTTTTAAATTTAATATGGGTCATTACAGATTTAGGGTTTAATAACGAATTAGGCCGGTAGTTCGCAGTTTGGGGTGCCGAGCTGTCACGGTTGGATCAGAGCCAGTTATTTAGAGAACTTTATGGTGTAAGGCATTGTGATACCAACGTCACAGTTGGTATTTGAGCCATTTGCTAGAGAACTTTATATTGTAAGCATTGTGATACCAACGTAATAGTTTGTATCAGAGACATTTGTGTAGAGAATTTTGTAGTGTAAGGCATTGTGATACCACCGTTACAGGTGATATCAGAGACTAAGTTCAAGAATATTAAGGACATATTATAGAGTTGTTTGAAATTGTGATTGCAATGTCACTGGTGGTTATGGAAGATTAGTTTATGCTATAATGCAATACCAATGAAACAGTTGGTAGTAGAGCTAGCAGTGAGGTATAATTATTTTACAATGTGATACTTACATCATAGTTCACATTAGGACCAAAGTTACAAACTAGTATATAATGAAAGTGGAATAAAATTTAAATCTTAGATGTGGAAATCAGACGGTTCTTACTTAGAAATTATTAATCGGGAAGTAAGTGAATGTGAGTTAGGAATTGCTATGTGTATATGTTATGTTTTGTATGTATATATACCCAATATTTACGTAGTAGCTTTAATGGCCCATTTTTCAAATGGACCGCCACGAGGCCAATGCGAGCCAACAACCTGGCCTGCCAGTACAAGCTATGTCCCACATGCTATCTCATTCACCATTTAATCATTATTAACCTATATAAACAACAATTTACTGTTTAAATTGTTACTGAAATCAAGTCATCTACTAAGATCATTTTAATCCTTAATAACCACATCAGAAGTCTTTTACCATGCCAATTAAAATATGAACATTATAGTCATGCATTTAACTCTGATAACTATGACATCATATACCTCAAAGAGCTCAAAATATCAGCGTATAGAGTACTGATGTATCTCACAATCCCAAGTCCCAAAATAAAACAATGTATACATATAATACAAACGTACAAGCCTGGCTCGATGTCTCTGAATCACAAATATTTATGTAACTTGCCTTTGGCACGGCTCGTACTAATATCTGCACTCAAGCCATCACAAAAGGCAGATGACGAGTCCAGAGTGATTATTCCCAAGGAAATTAAAAGAGAAATATAGAAAGTGAATATTGAATTTAAACATAACTATTAAATAAACATGTGGAAATAAATACATGCAACCGTGCTCATTGCATGCATAAGCAATAGTGAAAGCTCAAAATGTGTTCCTAGAGCTTAGGGTCAGACTAGCGCCATACTTCGAGATCCCAACAGACTACTGCCGGCGAGTAGCGCTCAAGCAAGGCCAGTATCTAGATCCTCTAGGTGGTCGATGTAGAACTTACAACGCACCCTCACGTGCCTCGATGCGACTCTCGGGTCGACCTAGTCACTGAGATCCTTGACACACGTGTTATGGTCTAGTGGACATACACACAAAAATGGCACGGAGGGAGAGCCGTCCATCCATTAAACCAAACCAAGAATAGAGTATTGAAAGAAAAAATATGAATTTAAAAGAAAAATAAAGTACTACTCAAGAATTTCAATTGGGATACTACACACCTTAAATCGCACTCGACTTCCCGTCAATAACCCCTCGACCGGCTCCGCCTAGTCCTAGATATCAAAATTACTGCTCGAAATGACATATTCCCATTTATAATTGATTTTTAGTCAATTGGATGTGTTTTATGTTACTTAAGCAAAAATAATGGCAAAACTACAAGATTTAGCGAGCTAGGTCTAGGAATTAGCTCACTAGATTTCCAGGCAGTTATACATTCTTCGTCATGAAAAACATTAACGCACTATTTGTATGACTAACATGCTAAGTGTCATCCAGCGCGCTTGATGATGTCATTAGCGCGCTAATCAAGCTATGGACATCGATTTGCTGAAAATTTTGGGTTTCCAACAACCCCACCAACAACAACAACAACCTCAACACCAACCACTGAACGTAATAACACTTAAAACCTACCGAAACAACAACTGAACAACCACTAAGCAATCCCTATTGGATTCACACCAACACCTCAAAAATTGAGATCAAAAGATAAAGAAAGTTGAGGTGTTTGTGATTCTCACCTTGCTTTGATGATTCCACCACTCCAAACTCCACAAATCACCAAGTTGGAACTTCAAAACCCTTGGTTTCTTGGTCTCAATTTCGGATACAAAGATAAAGAGAGAGAATAGGTGGTGGAAAAAAAGGATCAATTGACTTTTATAGTCAAATGTGATCTCCCCTCACTTATGCATCTCAAGGCAATCTTATGAGCTTTATTTGCACCATTATTCATTCTCTAATGACTCTAATTGTGACACCGATGGCACACTTGCCCTTGTCTTTAACTCAAAAAGTGACATTTTCGGTGCTTCGATGCCTGATTTTGAGTCCTAAACAGTGACATACGTGTACTTCCATGTCCCATAACCACCAAATATACATTTCTTATTAATTATTTTACCCATTTTATTCATTTTATCTGTGTATTCTTTTCCCAGCCTAGCATTTAGCCTTTTAAACTACCTGGTACTCGCATCGACACGCATATCGAGGCGAATACTTAACACACGGTCTCGCACGTCTAATGTAATATACTCACACCCATTGCAATGTTATTTACCCTATTTCAATATAAAAATCGCAAACTAAATAAATCAGGAATAAAATAACTATTTACCTAGCTCCATGCACGCAAAGCCTAGCTGTAGGTCCCACGAGTGTCTGAGCTGTCAGACACGTCATTAATAACGGTGAATTAATTTCAGGTCGTTACAATAGCTGATGTCGTAATCACTATCAACATGCAGACGAAGATGGCAGATCAGTGTGAAGGTGGAGATTTTAGTGCAAACGATAGTCAGCTTACAGTTTCGACTGAGGATTTCGAGAGGCTTTTCGATTGAGATGCGTTACATGGTGAGGAATTGGCTGCTTTTATTTCAGATGTGACGATGTGTATGTCTGTAATTGTACATACAGATTCTACCGCTACTATTTATATTTCAATGTTACCAACGCTTGAGGCACATGTTGTTACGACTGATGATATGCAACGTTAGATTGACACAATCACTGCCCAAGGACATCAGTTGATCGAGCCCTCATAATTATATGAGCATATTTGGTTTCACCAATTTCTTACACCAAGCCTACTGCGACATTGATTCCAATACCTGAAAGTCCGATTGTATCTACTATTACCACCACCATACGGCAAGCACCAAAGATACGCGTAGCGCCGACATTACCTAGTCCATCGAAAATGTTATTAGTGATAGCACCAGTAGGGATTCCGGTTGACACTACATCGGTATTGACCGAGAACTGCAGGAAGAGGAAGAGAGGTAGGAGATTGAATAGGATGTTTGACGGAGCTAGTTTATCAGGATTGGAGATGCCAACTACTACCGCAGTACCATGCGTACACGTTTCTCCATTAGCACTTGCGATAATAAGTAGATTTCATTCCATATCTTCAGATGTTATGCTTCCACCTACCATTGTTCTTGGTTTTGCTAGCCGATCATCTTTGATAGTGCAACCACTGCATCAATCTTAGCAAGCTGAGGGTATAAGAGATCGATATGCATTAAGGCAAGAGCAAAGAGTCATTACAAGATCAACTGAGATGACGGGGCATATGATACATATGACGTGTGGCAGATGTGGTCATGAAGGACACATCATGAGTTTTTATCCACAGTTAGAAGTAGATTTCTTATTCCACCTCAGGTACACTTGTATTATCACCGTCGAAGATTCATCAGACATTAGGTGACCGAGGTCATGATGTGCTGAGGTAGGGGAAGATTTTGATTGTAGGTGTAGAGCAGAGGAGGCCACCGACATGTTATAGGTGTCATCAGGTTAGACACATGGTTAGTCAGTGTCCACACCTGCAGACTTTCAATATCCAGAGATAGAAAGTAGTTGGAGATTGTGGCATTAGTCCATAAAGACAACAATCAACACACGATCAGGCAATCTCAACAACACCAAGAAGATAGCCATCGTGTTACAAACATAGGGAGACTGGGCATATGCTAGGAAAACGTCCATAACCTCACGACTATCGCAGTCTGCCATGCAGCCAAACGTTGTATGTGGAGTGCCGTGGGGGCAGAACCGGACCTAGAGATGGCACACGACCTTGGTCGAGGGTACGTATTTAATTATTATGTTAATTATGCACTATTTGACTTAACAGTAGCAGTACTATTGATTGAGAATTGAAAATTTATCACTGGACCGAATAGTCCATATCACATAAGTTAATAAAAGAATGAAAGTAGTGATGTCTGAAAAGCACGCTTAAAAACTTTCATTGGAACAATTATGCCTAGTAAGATTTCTCTTGAGTACTATGACCATAGTGACGTCTATTGTGATATTGTACTTGTGGTAACTGAGCATAGACTCACCTATTGTAATATATAAACCCAGGATATACGGACAGGGGATCCACCTGCTGTAAATGGAGAAATACAAACTTTGGGGCTAATATCATTTGAAATTTTGACTAGGGTGATTGTTGAAAAAGTGAAGTAAGAATAGATTTTTAAGAGATGAAAACTAAGAGTCGACTAGTAAGTGACTTTATATGTTAAATGAGTCTGAGTTGTGAGATTAAGCTTACGATTAAGTTTAATTTTGAGTAAGAAATTTCTATTAGTTGGGAAGACCAAAACGAACTTAAAATTACTAATAATAATGAGGGCCGCTAAGGGCACCCCACCAATTCATGGAGGCACCCTCTTATTGAGGGCACAAATCAAATTACCAAGGGCACCCAAAAATTAGTCCCGAAATCCCAAAAATACCCCTCGTGCAAAACAGAGGCACCCCACCACCCAACCCCGTCCTCTTGAGGCACCCCACCACCCCACCACCGTATTCTTGCTTGACTTGCCCTACTTCTCGTCAATGAACCAACTAGCAATCTCGAATCTCAGTTGTCTTCATTCCTCTCCGTCTCTCTCCGCTGTTGTAGAACATTTTTCGAGTTTGAAGGCTCCGAGTTTTGGTCGATTTCTTCTCCACATTAGGGCTCGATTTAAGTTTTTCATTCACACACTCAAGTCGTGAAATCGATCGTTTGAAGGTACGTTGATAGTCTAAGTAAGTTGCATTTGGTAGAGTAGTTGTTATGTTTGTGTGGCGGTGCATTCAATGGTGCATTTATTGGAAAGTCGTGGTTCTCGGCCACACAGGCCAGAGATTTTATTTACAATCTTGGCCAAGCATGGCCGAGACTAGGGGAAACTTTTGAAAACTTGTGGTTCTCGGCCAGACAGGACAGTATATTTTACACAGTCTCAGCAACAAATGGCCGAGAGTTATATTCTTATCTCGGTCACCACTTCACGAGAGCAACCATTAGTGTATAGTTTATGTTCTGTCAATGTTAAATAACCGAGAGTGTCAGATAGATCTCGGTTGTCCATGACCAAGACTTTTATTGTCGTCTCGGTCACCACATCACGAGAGTAAGTCGAAGTGTATAGTTTACGTCATGTCGGTGATGTACAACCGAGAACGTAGCATTTCTCTCGGTTGTCCATTACCGAGACTTTTATTCCTTTCTTGGTGGATGTTGACCGAGATGTTTGCATAACTCTCGGTCCTGCGAGGCCGAATCAATCGCATCCGTAAGAAACCCTATGTTGACAAACAAAATCATCAATTTCACAGTTTTTTATCTAAAAAATAGTTCATTCAAAGCTTCATATGGTTGTCAAACATTGTTACTTTATTGTCGGATGATGTCAAGACGTAAGAATCGATACACGCTCGACAAACACAATTGTGGCTTTAGGTTTCACTTGTGATCCAAGGTGGTGGGGTGCCCCGTTTTGCATTGAAATGATTTGTGAGGTTTGAGTGAGTATATATGAAGGGGCAAAATAGACATTTACATTTTAGATGGGAAAATGAGAAAAAATATGGGTTCCTTCATGAATTGGTGGGGTGCCCATAGCGGGCCTCATAATAATTAGTCCCTAATCAAGGTTACTAACCCAAGACGTGGCTCGAGAGTGGGTACATGGTTCGAATACTTGTTGTAAGGACTAAGGAATGTGTTAGATTTGATGTGATGGATGCCAATGTGATGTATTTATGTAGACCTAATAAGTCACTCTTACTTGTACTTAGTTGTTGAGATGTGAGCAAGGATGCGCCTCGAGATGCATGTCAATAAGTGACCAAGGTAGAGAGTGAATGTATAAAGTTTATTTAGGCTTAAAATTAGCTTATAGAGTAATATTAATGTGGCTAAGGTCAATTTATATTAAGTGTACCTAAGTTAAGCAACTTAAAATAATAGCCACTTGATATTTCTCGAGACACGCGTTTACACATCTAAAGACCAATTGATTCACTTAGCATGACTTAGTAGGACACATGTTAGGTTGTAAACCATTAGATAAGCCTCGATATGCGTATATACAACAAGATTGATGGCTATTAATTGATCTTACGTAATCCATATATAAGGCTAGATCAACGCATGTAAACCATTCATTTCATTTATAAAGCTTAGATAAGAAGCATAGTTGTTGGAGAGAAGGTGAGTTGCTAGAGGAAGAAGAAGACCATCAACCTAGGTGTGAAAATTGATCAAGTTAGTGTACATCAAGTTAGGTAATTTCTCTACACCATAGATTTAGCTCAAATTAATGAATTCATGAATTGGGTGTTGTGGGTTATTGTTTTATATTATGGTTGATGTCAAGTAACTTTAAAAGTGTGTATGGCGGTTCCTTAGACGTTAACATGGCCTATGTGTAGAGAAAATACATAACTTTATTTGCATAATTATAGGTTTTCCTACACATAGCATGCAAAGTGGGAAAACTAGCGCGCTAGGTAATTTTGGTAGCGCGCTAATATGGTCATTAGCGCGCTAGGTGCTTGGGTAGCACAAAATTTTGAATTATCTAAAATTAACTTAAACACTTTAAACATATCCAATATCCTAAGTAAAGGTCTAAACACACTCAAAAACCTATAATATGATATCAGGAACGTATGGAAGAGTTTTAGAGGTTTGGATACAAGTTTCGAGGTGTCAGGAGGCCAAAGTAGCTAGAAAATTGGCGTGCTTGTAAGTAAACTGATTCAGATATTTATTTACATTTTATTCCTATTTATTTTTCTTTTCCATTCATTTGGACTGATTTGCCTTTGTATTATATATGCCATGACTTATTTTCCTTTCTCATTTCATGAGGTTGCTTTTATGACATAGATTGTTGATTAAATGATTTCATTAACTCCAAATCATTTGCTATGTCAATTTGATTGTTAATACAAGTGGTTAATGAAATAGCATGCTATTAGGTAGGTGTTGCATAGGGTTGTGAATCTATATCCTTTGCGCATTAGTATGCAATTGTTTTGTTGGATTCAAATGCCATCACTACAAAAAAACAGCAAATCAGAAACGAAATTTTCCGTCTCTGATTTGCATAAATTCCGTCTCTAATCCTAATCAGCAACAGAACAGAGATGGAATAAATTCCGTCTCTGATTTGGTCGACGCTGATTCAATCAGCAACGAAATTGTGATTCCGTTTCTGATTAGAGACGGATTAGAGACGGAATTTAGAAATGGAACAGAGACGGAACAGAAATGGAAATTTTTCTAAATGGTACGATTGTTCATGCATTCTGTCTCTGATCCGTGGCTAATCAGAGACGGTACAGAGACGAAAATCATGCATTCCATCTCTGATCCGTTGCTAATCAAAAACAGAATCAGAGACGAAAATCATGTATTCCGTCTCTGATTCCGTCTCTGATTCATCAATTCCATTTTTTTTTTAGTTTTCACACCTAAGCTTAATCCAATTGGTTCTCCCTAACCTCTAAACTTGAAAAAACAACCAAAGGACCTGCTCCATTGTCTGCACCCCCTCCAACAACTCCTTGGGGGTGCTAACATCCCCCAAAAAAACAAAATTTGACATACATACACAAATCAACAATATATATCAACAACAAATATTCAATTGAGAAAAAACATAAAATTCGATATTAAAAAGGATTTATATATACACAAATCAACAATATATATCAACAACAAATTTTGAGTATAACATTTGTCCTCATCAACTGATCATTGTGTTGGTGAATTCCCCATCGCAGAATGCAATTTACATATAAATATAAACACATACATCAGCGACTAGTTGATAAATTTGAAAAGGAAAGAATTATGCATATGATTACGTGTTTTCACGAAGTAGATCCCTTTGATTCTTGCATCTCCAACTCATGCTCCGCTACCATGATACAAGAATCAGCTTCAAGTGAAGAAGAGGTTCCTTTGTTGTCTTTCGAGGATAATCCTCTAGTTGAAGTTTGCATGGCAGTCGTGCACTGCACATCAGACGTAACTCCTACCTGATCGATAATCCTCTAGAAAAAATGTAAGAGAAAAACATAAATGCATTTAGCTTTATTCTAACATCAAATGAGCTATTTTTACTTATTAAATGCAGAAAAGTTTACTACCTGGTAATTAGCTTTGAAGCGCCCTAGCAAATGACATTAAAACAACACGTACACCATCCAAATTACATAACATCAACACTATGATTTTGCTGATGTTATTCTTTTGGAATTAGAAAGCAGATTGCATCAAAACATTAGGATAGATATAGGTCCATTAAAAATAGTACAGTGAATGGTAATGCATTCACTAAAAAGATGGCAGACTTAGTTTGATCAATGAGGGTTTGTTAGGTGGAATATAGAATAATCAAAATGATTCCAAGAATGCAAGGACCATCTCTACAACTAAAAAAGATCCCTTTTTTGGAAACAATTATCAAGGGTGCCACTAGAAAAACTCAATTCCAAGCTATGTATTCTATGCTGTGGATCCCTTTCTCCTTGGAGATTCTTTAACCGAGCTCCTATCATAAGAGAACGACTATGAAAATCTTTTGTTTAATAACAGGGGAAGTAACTTCTAGATTGGTTAGGACAACATTTTTTTTTGGTACAAAAAAATGTTAATATGATGGCGGATGCAAGTCGTACTCAGGAACAAAGAATAGAAGTTGCCTGACCTTTCATTTCATAGAAAAATTAAAACACTTGCTTGCACATTTAGGCCTACCTAATGAATAAATGGTAGTTAGGCTGCTCTAGGAGGCTACCCTTATAGCTTGCCTTAAATTTCAGGTATACGATGAAAGGAAAATTCTAAAAAGATGTTCATTACATGGTCTCTATTCTAAATATGTGACTTAAGCTATGAGTGTCATCGTAGCGCCGAGAGAAACAAAATGGTTCACTGTTGGTGAAATAAAGGAAAGCAACCTCAAATCCCTCTACTATTAAAGTGCCCAACATATTACAAAACAATTGCCGGCCATTGTCCTACGAACACTGTTCTCTCAACCACATGTGTTGTATAGTGCTTGATTAGAAATCTAATACAAATAGGTCAGCTTGTTCAAATAACCGGCAAGCCTCAAACAAGAATTGCAGAACTATAGAGATGCTCTCAACTCAACAATAATTGAATCTTAAACCTCCAAGCGCAAATGGAGATGGATGAAAACCCTCGAGTTTAAAAGGGATAGGGGCGAGGGGGAGACAATATAGATGTCTTGTTTTTCATTGAATATGTAATTTTCACATTGATTATTGCTACAACATCTTTAATTTTTAACTCCTCTAAACCCATATACGCATGGGTCTAACCCATAGTTGCACTGTTTCTAAGTACATTGCAAAAATAAAAATAAACAAGGTAAAAAATGTTTTAATTTCTTCTTTTCTCAAAGTATGAAGGAGAATGTCAAGAAATTGGAAGTTCAAGGGAAGGAAAATCAACACTACCAATACATAATAGTCGATTAAAAAAAGTTTCCATACCAGAGAGGCTTCAACACAAAGCACAGGAGAGCTGCTATTCTTTGAAAATGCCACCAAGCTAGTGAGCCTCGGTGGGAAAGTCACATTTGTTTTCTCGAACGAACTGGACAGATATTTTAGAGAACGGGCCTACAAGAGAAAAAAAATAGACAGTACGAGCCTATAGCATGCATGCAAATCAGAAACATCCTAGTACGGAATGCAACATGTTAAAATGCATGATCGAAGATTGCAACCATTCCTCATCTTTCCATTACAAAGGTCTAAACCATTTCAAGTCCGCTGATAATTTCTTCGTATACAATCAATAGATGAAACAGTTCGAATCATATATGTAACATTGAAATGTAAGGAATTGCAACCAAATCGCTTATACTACTTCAATGTAGACCAAAAAGAAAAGCAACTCGGCATTTTACCCTTTTCCAATCATTAAAACCAAACAATATCATCTTCAAACTGCTAAAACAGTGACAAACCCAAAAATCGGCCAGGTACAACTTAAAGCGGTAAATTTGAATGAAGCGGGAAGCAGGCTTAATGCCAGTCCTATTGAACACGTTGGTTACAAAAATATATATTAATGAACAACAGCTTACTAGAACACGACTATAAGTCAAGTAAGTGAGAAAATTTAATGGAACAACTTAATAAAATATTTCTAGAGATATATTTCGGGGCACAGAAATTGAAACCCTTCAAGTAAATAAAATTGTGACTACAGCAAGAGATTATAACAAGCATGAATTTACTTGTCATAGCAGGCAAAAAATCTCACTGCGAAGGCTGTTAGTATGTCATATTTGTCCTCAGTACCTTTAAAAGCTTGAACCCACCCTGTTATTTGTCTTCAGGTTCCAATCTTTTGTGGATAAATCCAAACTTGACAATGTCGATGACCAAAGAATGCTAATCTTGGAAATGATACATGCTTAATATAGTTAGGGTCCGCTACAAGTATCACCACCAAAAACTCAACAATTTAAGTAGTAACCAAATGCAGACAATGAAAGAGTTGCTTTCGTTCAATTTTCGACGATTTTCAATCCTTCAAAACTCTCAAATCACTACAAACTAACCACGCCAAATCCTACTTATCCCCATTAACTTCCAAAACAGAACGAAAAGATTGAACAACAAAATTTCAACAAAAAAACCCTAAAAATAGTTTCAGTGAGTGAGGTACACGAAGTCTCGCCTGAATATCCGCCAATTGGCCATTCGTCGCCATGATCGAGGCAAGGTGTAAGCTACAACAACAATTGAATGAATCAATCAAAATCAGACAACAATCGCGAAAAGATCAACAAAAACAATCAAGTTTTCTGGAACGATTGAGATTACCGGCTCCGCTAAGGAGCTCGATCTTGGAGAAGCTCATCCCGACCGCCTGCATCGCCATCGCTCGGTGGATGAAAAGAGGATTTATAGCGAAACCCTAATAGACCGATTAATCTCTGACTCTGTGTTGATGGAGAGAACACTTTGATGGCGAACGAGATGGTTGGTTGGTTGGTTGGTTTGAGAGGAGAAAGGGCAGAGATTAATGGCGGTGCGAGGTGAAGGTTGAGGGAAAGATGGCATATGCGAGGGCAGCGGCGTCGGCAAGGGCAACGGCATTGACGGAGGCGAGAGGGGACTCGAGGGTTATGGCTCAAACAGAAGAGAGTAGAGAGAGAGAACGAGACCGAGACCGAACTTGTGGGATTTTTTTTTGGGGGGGGGGGGCACTCATCAAATCTTGAGATTTGATGCACAAATCTCGAGATTTGATGAACGGTTATAAGAAAACAAAGTTTTGGTGGGAATGTTAGCGCCATTTTTTAGAGACGAAATTTAATTCCGTCTCTGTCTTTATTTTCGTCTCTATTTCGTCTCAATTCCGTCTCTAAATTAGTCCGTCTCAATTCCGTCTCTAATTATTTTTTTTAGCAACGGAACTTAATTCCGTTGCTAATTCCGTTTCTAAATTTCATTTTCCTTGTAGTGCATGTTGTTCTTTGAATATGAAAGTAGTTCTCGTATCTACGACCATTTTATGATAGAAATCCAGCAGACATATGGGGTCCTTAGACTTTCCAGGGTGATCAGGATTTCTCCACTATCTTGCACAGCACACGAGGTATGGAACTCGGGGTTGTTGGCAAGCATAACTTGGGTGACTTCACAAGTCATAAGACTCAGGGTTATTGGAAAGTGTTCATCCTAGTCGGCTGACATTTGGGATAATTATAAGGCGTATAGCACAGTTACGACTTTCATAGAGATGTTGAACTCAACTTCATCCTTATATAGTGGAACAGTTATTGGGATAGGACTCCCAGCATACCGGCCTCGATCATAACTACTTAGCCTAGTGACAGTTTCATATTGATTAGTTAGAGTATCTTATAGCATGATTTCCTTTTAGCTTTAATTCATATTATTATGCTTTTAGATACTTATTGTATATTTTAGAAATGTGAACAAATATCTCTCAGTATTACTTTCTACATTAATGTTCTCACCGTTTAGTCTGTGACGGTGGGTGCAGATACTTCAAGCAGCAGACTAGAGAAGAAGATCAAGGATTAATGTTGAGTCGTCAAATGAGAGCTTCTGCTGATTTTGTAGGCGATGATTTTATGTATATATTATTTACGTCTTTTTGGTATAATTTTGGGTTGTATAATGGGTTGAGAGAATAGACTTCTCTACTATTTCATGTATTACTTTAAACGATTTTATATGATCGTCAGTTTAATTGGTTTCCGAAGTAGGTATTTTATAAATGCTTCAGCTAAGATTATTAAGGTAATGACAACGATCTCTTAATTAGCTTTGATAATTTTGAAATGAATGCTAAATAGTGGAGGAGGTGAGTTAGTGAAAAGGCTGACTAATTCGTTGTTAAACTCTATATGGTGTGGTTTAGGGCTTAATAACAGATTAGGTGCGGCGGTATGCTGTTTGGGGTGTCGGGCCGTCACAACTCTAATCCCTATAAACTAGGCCTGATCGACCTAAGCCTACGTGGACCCCCGAGTTGGCCCTTGTAAGATCAACGTAGGCCTAGTCAGCGTCTCTTTTCATTATTATAACTTATTTGGTGATTTAAAGTTGAATCGTTGTAATTTGCAAGTTCAATAGTTTAATAGCGGAAGCCAAACTTAAAGAAATTTAAACAATTCAAAGATATAAAGTCGGACATCCTAATGGTGTAGAACCTTGTAGTGTATAGGTAACATGCTTAAATATGGTAACAGTAAGAGGAAAATCATGAATATACATGTATTAATGTCACTCAAGTCCCAGAAAGATCCCCAAGTGTTATCAAAAAAACATATACATATATATAGCAACAACACAAAAGCGCAAAAACCTACAAGTAATCAAAAAGAGAAGCTGCCATGAGAGTCTTCATAGGAAGTCACCAATCACTGGCCCCTTGCCCTTGTTCATATGTGGATCTGCAATTATCATGGAAGGAGACAATTCTAATGAGTAAAGCCGGTATAGTTTCAATCATAATTCATGAATTTAAATAAATAAGTCTAAGTATCATGCGGGAATTTAAAATATAGAAAAGTAAATGAAATTGGATGATAAATGGACAAGAAAGTAATACCTGCGATACAGAGTGTCTAGAAGTCAAGGGAAGGCGTCTAAGTATTCTACATCCATCGAGAGTGGGTGCCCTTACTTGACTTCCTAGAGCCGCGACTCTCCATGTTGACAAGCTTCGTTCGGTGTAACCTGGGGCATAAATGGTGCCCAGACTACCTCACTCATGTCTATTACTTGCGATCCAATACTCGAGGGTGAGGTCATGTTTGTCCATCTAGCTCTAAACTAAGGAGTACCTTCCTGACACACTCAAGCCTTAGACACTTAACGATATAAAATAGAGTCAAAGTAAATGGAAAAACAAGAAATAAATCCAAAAATATGATCAGAATTGGAATTGATCCTCTAGCTGGTTTACTTAACTTTGATCAATGCTAACACGCGCTCTCGCAACTCTGACATGCGTCCCAATCAACTCCCCGATGCCCGACTCTAGCTAGCTAAGTACCTGGTGTCCATTTTGATTGGTTATATATATATGTTAAAGTCATTAAGTTGCATTTAGCATCATTGCTACTAATGCAATTTAATTGTAATCTAACTTGCACATTTGTAGTTTTTACACTTTTATTTTCTTGGTATATTTCTATTAAAGGTTCTTATTGTGTGAGCAATATAATAACTTGCATATTTGTAGTTTTTACACTTTTGTTTTCTTGGTATTTTGCTATTAAGGGTTCTTATTGTGTGAGCAATATAAGTCAACATATTGGTGCTAAAGAATCTCATTTAGAGACCTACAAATAATTCCAAGTCAATTTAGGATCTAATGGCTCCTTTTATTCATTTAAAGTCCTCATTGGGCAATTAACTCAACCAAAAGTGTTTGACTTGTTTAATATTGTTCAACATACCCTTTAGAATAATTAGAATAATTAGAAACAATTTCAAGTTAGTTTAAAGCATTAGTTTGCAAAACATCCCCTTAAGGACTTTAAAATAATTACTTGAAAACATGAAAAATGGCTTAAAATAAATAGAATTTCGTAAAATTTTCGACATTGCTTCCGTGAAGTCCAAACACTTGAAACCATGATTTTTAATTAATAAAATCTCATTTATAAGTCCAAAAACTCAATTTGCAACTCCAAGTGAAATTTCAAGTCCTAATTTGCAAGTATGAGATTTTTAGTTGAACTGCAACTTGAGAACACAAAAATTGGTGTACACCTTCACAATGATATAATAACATATTCTAAAAATTTTGGTCCAATTCTGGCATCGTTCGATGCTCGGAATGTGTTAAATAAAATCCAGCTCAATTAGAAAATCGTCTTTTGGCTATTTCAAAATCATTTTCGAAAACTATTCAAAACTCATCGAAATAACTTGAAAATTTTGGGAATCAAATTTGTAGTATGTTGATATTCTTTGCAAAACTTGGTGAATTTTAGACTACTATAGACCATCAGAAAATATCTTAAAAGTTTGCCAAAAATCTACCCAAAATTGTCCATTTCTTTTAGTTGACATTTTATCAAACAGTTGAGATGCAACATCTTGAACTCAACATTGATTTAATCCACACAAGCTTTATCCATAATTAAAAAATCCATTTAAAATACCAAAATAAGAATAAAATCTCAATCATTAGACATCTAGAATACAAGGAATCAACTCATCAATGATTTAAAACTCATTCCATTATCATTATCAACGTCGTCGTCGTCATCATCATCATCATCATCATCATCATCATCATCATTAAGAACGCCAAGAAAATGATACATAAATTCATTCCAATTCTTTCTAGCACTACAAACCAACTTGTGATACTCATATAGAACTAAAAACTCACGCATAATACCTCCATTTACTAACAAATTCAATCCATGCATGATTCAACACTAAAAACCTCAAATTGAGACATAAAAGCATTAAGTTTCTTGATAATTCTTGAACACCATTACTTAGGTCTTTTAAGAGCTTGAAACCACTATATTCTAGGTTAATATCTCACTAATAGATGACCCTCAAAATTTAGCTCACTATGAATCAAAGAAAACACTCAATTTAAGCATGAAAAATGAAGAATAAGGGTTACCTAGGTTTGATTTCTTCTCCTCCTTACTAGGACTCTTGATTTCTCTACAGTCTCCCCTTGATTTTTAAGAATCACCAAGTTTCAACTTCTCAATAAAGCTGGATTTTGTGTTTCTTGATTTGCATGTGAGCTCAAATGAGTTAAGTCCCACTTTTATACTATCTAATTTCATTATCAATCACTTCTTAATCTCTATAACATTCAAAGGCCCTTATTTAACTCACCCCTACACTTAATTGACATCATTATTAACTCATCTTTCCTAGTATGATACTTCCTAGATCATCTCAAGAATGATTAAATGCCACAATAAATCATTCTCAATTATAGTCTTATGTAATTTCTTAGTTTTATTTAGATAAACTTAGACACATTAACTCAATTGGGTAGTCTATTAATGACTTATCATTGTGTATTGAACTCATACTAGTTTTTGACTATTCAGCACCCGGTGCCTCGCGCCTCAGTACGTATCTCGAGGCATAATGGGTCCATATTTGGCCTATTGACGTTTTATCTTACTTGGTCAAGTTTGTTAATTACTTAGCTTAGTATCTCGTTATATAAATTCATAATTTGTTCATCTAAGCTATTGCGTTCTAAATAGCCCCGTACCCGCATCGCACGTATCTCTAGGAGTTTTTTCATGCATTTCGACACAATCAGACCAATAATTTACTAAAACTTGATACTTTTTAGTATAAAATAGGCATTACATACACCACACATAAATAAAATACCTCAGTGTCGACTCCTGAAGATTGATCACTCTCGCCACATCAGGTCGAGACCATGTCACTATCCTGAAATTGATATGTGGCACGAGTTAGAATTCTCGAGTCATTACAAAACCCTTAGCCCTAATGCTACCCATAATTTTACCACTAGTTAGCCCATTTGAGTCGAATTAAACCTCATTTTCTTGATTACCTATCATTAACCCTTAGCCGTTAACGTTGCATCCTTTTACCTAGTTGAAAAGTTTGGTCAACCATAATGAAAGTGAGAAAAAGCAAGTTTTGGAATGAAACGTACAAAACCTCAAGTTTGGGGGTATTTCTGAGTGAAACAAATTCCCAACAACTTCAAAGAAAAGAAATATGAATTAGGCTTTGAATTCAATGAAAAATTTATCATTTTAAGACAAAAATTCAAAAAGAATGAGCCAACTTAAAGAATTTGTTGTTGGAAAAAGAGGAAGAATACAATTTGAGAGTGTTGTGTTCATACATTTAAACTCCTTATGTGTGTTAGCTCTCGGTGCTTATAGTGAGGTTAATTTGATATTTTCCAATATTTATATTTTTCATATATCTTTTCCTTTGCACACTAACTCGGCCCCATTACAACCTACTTTAAAGACCTATTGACTCTTAATCGTGCTAAATCTACATTAGTGGAGAGTGTGGTTGCATTTTTCGCCTATGGTACCCTTTTGAGTGTTGAAGCACTAATCTTTTCAAAAATTGTAAACTTGCGTGCTTGAGTGTATAGACTCAGAAAACTCTTAAGTAGTAGGCGGTATATGTCTTGACTAAGTCTAGTTCTTTGAAGTGTGATATCTACTGCTATTTGGATTATGTTTCTAGACAAATCTTAACTCCAAACCTCTTTGATAGGATGATTAATTCAGTAGCATTGGAACCAAAGGAAACTCCACTAAACTTGAAATTGGGCATAGGGTGAGTTAGTTGTTATTTAGCTAATAAAGTTATTAGGAGTCTAGTTTGTTTAGTCTTATGGTGTGTTGTCATGCATTCCTTTGCTTGAAATGTATAAAATCTAAGTTTGGGATGTTTGATAAGTGTATAATTAGACATCATAATATATAGTGTTTAGTGTTATTTTGAAGCATAAATCTCTATTTAGTAATAAAAATCTCTCATTTGTATGATTTGCAGGTGTTATGACTCAAAATGAAGAATTAGCCAAATATTAGAAGAATTGGTCATGGTGATCAACGGAGAGAAGAAATAAGAATTCTAGGCCGTGACCCAAGCCGTATTTTTAGGTCTCCATTTTTATTACAAAAAAAAAGTGATCCAGGTCGTGGCCCCTATTTCATGAATTTCAGTCGCGGCCTCACCCACGGCCCTGTCCGCGACCCCTTCTGTGGCCCGAAATTGAAGACCCACTTTTTAGTTCGAACTTTTAGGAACTTCATTTTGGAATAGATTTTTTAGGTTTTATATAAATATTAACTCGGAAAATCATGGTTCTCAACCTTTGTTTACGAAAGCATATAAAAAATTGAAGGTTTTCCATTATCATGTCCGGCTAATCTCATCGATCTAGACCGGAGGTGGATCAAAGAACTCTTTTGACATCAAACCTATGTGAGATCTAATTTAATTCAATCTAATTTCTTTTCATTGGTGTTTTGTTCTCCTAGTTATTGATTGATTAATCAGAGTGAAACTTTGATTTAAACCTTTATTATCTTGCTAGTTATTCGTACGTATCCGTCCTCATGCAATAAGACCAAACAAGTGGCAATTGACTATACCAATTGGTTCGACTCTTTTGGAATCGGTCGAGTTCCTTAGGGATCTAGGTTAAATCGAACACACTAGTGATCTAGTTGTCTAAGTGTAGCACCCTCATAAAGCCTATTGCATCCATCGTGTTAAACCTATTTCACTTGAGTATAGGGTTATATGTTTGGTTAGAGAAATAGTCATTCTCGTGCCTTGACTATTGAGATTAGGAAGTGCGAGGACCCGCGTACGTTATCGGGTTTATAGCTATTTTAGAATACCTTTTAATATCATGTTTTATATAGATCGACGACCATATAGTTGATTACGCCAATTGAGGAAGTTTGTGATATCACGGGTTTAAGTTACTCTTCTTGATTGAGTTCTTTACAAAGTAGTTTAATTCCCTATTTTTGGTGAACTCTTGAAAATAACCTTTTCAAATTCCTCGATTTACTTTCTTGTTAATTTGCCTAAGTTAGAAACCTAGGTCTTCGTGGATCGACCCCTTGCTTGCCACAATTGTAGTTCTTGTGGTAATTGGTAATCTCATCGAGATTATATATTTTGTCGTATTCAACATGCGTCAAATATAAAAAAATAAAGGTCATTGTAATAAACCTTGCATTTAGATAATAAGAATCTCAACACCCATGTTTATCGAAAATAAATACTCTATATAACCTAGCTAGAGGGGTTTCAAGAACTCATATAGAGTTTAGGTGAGCCTAATAGATCCAACAAGAAATGCTATTAAAAAGAAATACTATATACATCAATTGCTAGACTTTGATTATCACAATTATTTTGCGAGGTTATTTTATGGTTATAAATATAAGAATTAACCTTTGTTAAATTGAATTAGTTTTCGCTCAACAAGAGATTATATCCAAATGTGCAGAGTAATTTTTTTAAAATATATATAAGAAGCAAATGCTATATAAGGATAAACTACCTAACACCGCCTCGCCATTTGGGAAACATATTTTAAAGATTATAATGTACTACGAAAATGAGGAAAATGCTTAATTTAGCGGAGTTAAGGTTGCTCCTTATTGTGGGTTTCTCTATCCATTAATAAATAAGTAAATAAAAACATATCAACCTAAATTGTTGCCATAGTTGTCTTGCTACCAATTGAACTTATATTATTTCCTCAATATAGTTAGACGTGCACTTAAATCATTATAGTTTTTTTAAGGTCACTTAAATCATTATAATTAGTTAGTAATTTTACATTGCATATGTAGTAATTTAAATTGGTTAGTATACTTTTTCAAGAGAAAAATTGTTTGAATATTTATTTGTGCTTTTTAAAATAAGCACAAGGCTCTCAAATTAAAAAAAGAATTATATTAGTTTTTTTTAATATATGAAATATTCTTTTATCAAATTAGATTTGAGTACTTTTTTAAATTTTATTTTTTTAGTAAATTATTTTTAATATATTTATATTTGATATTGTCGACCCATAAAATGCGGGATGCAAACTAATTTTTATATAAGAGAAGCATTTTTTAAAAGTAATATAATAAAGTGAGGTGTTGTTATTTGTTAATTTGATTTAGATAGATTTTTTTTTTTTTTTTGCGAAACTACTCATTAGTAACATTTTCTAAAAAAAAAAAAAAAAAAACTCATTAGTTTACAAAAAGGGACATATTAGGGTTCTCTTTCCTATTAATATAGGATATACAATTACTTGATTGACATGTGGCTACTAGTTTTTCAGTCAATTGTTTGAAATGTGTGCTTTAAAGTAATCATTACTTGCACATCAATTACACTGCAACCAAGCCATCAATAACTCTTTCTAACCTAAATGTAATATCAATTGTTTATGTTAATCGGATGGCTATGGTTGAAATATTCATGTTTCACCCTCATTAACTCAATGTACATACCATGACCATAAAATTCATAGATGTTTTGTATTTTTTCCCATGAACTTGTTGCCCTAAATGTTGAGGATGTTATTGAGGGTTGAGTTTGCATGTAAATACTTAGAAATTAGGTTACAATTGCACGTGACAACCAATTCTAATTTAGTCTTGAATTAGTTGAAGTCTAAGTGCATGGATTGAACAATGATAATGTAAATTGAAAGTAAATCTGAAATAAATAAAAAAATGTGATGATTTGAAATAAGTTTTGGCGTGGGTTTTAGGTATTAAGGATAATTTTAGTTGGAATGCTAGGAATTGCGCAAGACGACATGTATAGCAGTTACATTTTTGTTTGTGGCATATTCCGTGGTATTGATTGATATGGTATGGTTATGTATCTTCACTTATTTTCTTTCCTCATTTCTATGACCTTTCGATCTATTTCCATTAATTTTTTTTATGCACCTTCTTGTCATAATAGCCTATATATTAGCGTAATTATGCCCATGGTACGTTTTGTGACTACATGTATGTTCATGCATTCCTTAGTTCACTGTTATGACCATCTAGTTTAGTTTAGAGTCGCCTAAAACCTTGTTGAGTGACTTTGGTTATGGATTAGTTAAAAATATCAACTCCCTACATGTAATGTCCTAATATAAATTCTCTACATCAAATTTCAATTGTTCCCATTAGTTATGTATTTTTGTTTTTTACCTTCCATTGGACAAAGTCGGAATTGTTTAGTTTGGGGATGGATCCTTCTTTAACTTTACTCGTAACTGTTTTTAGTATGAACCACTACACTTTTTAAAATGTTGATATTGTTGCATTCACTTCTATTGATCATGCTTTGTATTCTACATATATAGATTCAATAATGGCTGATCGAAGAGTAAGTTTGTTGTGCTATATGAATGGGGACATGGTCGAAGGACCATCAGGAATTTCATACACTAAACCGCCTGTTCGACATCTTAGAGCGAACATGGGTTTAGGGTACGAGGAATTTATGAGTTTTGTCTATAATTCTTTGGAGATAGACAATGAAAAGATGATATTGACCATCACATATCGATATCCAGCGTACATTGGTAGTGGTACTGCCAACTACGTCCCTGTGCGAATAGATGATAAGGCGAGTCTCAAAGATGTTTGGGAGATTGTGGCAGAATTACCACCACCAAAATGCATGGAGCTTTATATCGATTTGAGAACGAGAGATTCGTATAATAGTACAAACTGTAATATGGCGTTAGATTCTGTGGCTGGACCTAGCACTCAACCAAATATGGAACAGAGTCATTGTGCATCGCCCTTGTTGACTGCAAATCCCGAGATGGACGAGGATCCTCGTTCCTGTGATGAGTTGAACACTAGTGAAGACGGAGACTATTGCGGTAGTGACGAAGGTACTAGTGAAGAGAGTAGCGATGATGATACAGATGATGAAGGGGGTGATGCTCATCATGTTGATGATGGCATGATTCGATACACATTAAATCGAGTCATTGCCGATGATGGCTCATTATCTTGTCCTCCAATTTCGAGCGAGGTTGGGAACGATGATTTTTTCGACGAAGAGGCTGCTGGAATTGATGGTGCGCCCGTGGGTGTTCGTGAATTTGTCGTACCTTCTCCTGCATTTATGGAATTGAGTAGCGAGGCATTGCAACCCCTCAATGAGAATGCTATGATCCCTTTAAGGTCTTTATGGAATGAGGGAGCAGAATTTCAAAAGGGCATGCGGTTCATGTGTAAAGTAGATATCCAGCATGCCGTGAAATTGTATAGCATTAAAGAACACAGGCGATTTGTGGTGACTCATTCTACACCTAATGTATGGATTGTTCGTTGTAAGAAATATGTAGATGGATGCACTTGGAGGTTGCGTTGTTCGAGAAGAAAATCGCATGGAATGTTTGAGATTAGTAAATATGCAGGACCACATACATGCAGCTACGCCAATCTGTCCAAAGATCATGCGCATTTGGACTCCACCGTTATATGTCGTGAAGTTGAAAATGTGGTGAGAAGAGATCCGTCCATCTCAGTTCCAGTGCTTCATCGGATGATCAAGGACAAATACGATTATGACGTTCGTTACAAGAAAGTGTGGTTGGGGAAGAAGAAGGCAATTGCTAAAGTCTATGGAGACCGGGAAGAATCGTATAAAATGTTACCGCGGTGGATGGTCGCTCTTCAAGAAACCAATCCAGGGACACGTGTGGAATGGCGGCATGGGGAGCCTAATGCCAACAATGAGGTTATATTCAAATGGGTTTTTTGGGCATTTGAACCTTCTATTGCGAGCTTCGGACATTGCGGACCAATGATCAGATTGATGGCACATTCTTGTATGGAAAATACAAACACAAACTCCTAATTGCCACTGTTGTTGATAGTAATAGTCATGTATTTCCTTTAGCATTTGCCATCGTTGATGAGGAAAGTCAACACTGCTGGGGATAGTTTATGGCTTGCTTGCGACATCATGTGACTGATAGGGATGGTCTATGTGTCATTTCGATCGACACCGGTATATTGTTGGCAATGAACAATCCGCAAAATGGATGGACTCGTGAAAGAGCTCACCAGATTTTGTCTCCGTCACATATGCGAGTAATTTTAACATGAGGTTCGGGAGCAAAGAATTAAAGGATATGGTGTACTTAGTTTGGTGCACAACATCAACCCCGAAAATTTAAGGCGATCATGACGAACTTCAAGAAATGAATGCGGAATGTATTGCGTGGTTTAATGACCTTGATCGAGCACAATGGACGAACGCATACGACAAAGGATATCGATACGGATGGATGACTACAAATCTAGGCTGGTATGGTTTATCGTCTCCATAAGTTGGTACCATTGTTTATTTAATATATTTGATTTGTTACGTTTACATCTTTGAAACACATATGCATATTTTGTCACTATTTGTAGAATGCTTTAACGTCATGGGTATTTTGTTAATACCTTGTAGAAGCACCTTTTTATATATATATATTTAATTAGTTTTTTAAATTGGACTTAACTTTTTTTTTTCCTAACCTTACAATTTTTCTTTTTTGGATAGACTGACCTTACAAAATTTTAGTTAATTAATAATGCAATGCCACGTCATCGACCAAAATCAATTTCTAAAGAACAATTCAAACAAAGGTTTAATTAGTAACTTAAAACAACAGTGACTAATGTGATAAATCACCGCAAAACTTTCACGATCACAGTCACATAAATTATCGAAGGAAACATACAAAGAGAAAATGTTAACACCTAAAGTTATTTGGAAAGTCTCAAGATAATTGAAAACCTACAAGCAAAAAATAAGAGCATCCCCAATGGAACATGGATTAGATGTCAATGTGCGTCATGCACTTATGATTAAATAGACATTAGGGTGAAAAAACCTCTCCAATGTAAATGTACATTTTATTTTGAATGTTGAGTCGACATGGCATGTAATTAAGGAATAAACATTGTTGATTCAAATGTCTACTTCTAGATGGTACAATCTATAACCACGTCAACAATTCTCTCCAATATATATACATATATATATAATAATTAATTAGTTTTTAAAATAAAAAGTGTAATTCATATTGACTATTGGAGATCTATTTTAAAATTTAATGTCTATCTTGTTGGAACAAAAGGCTTCGGACGGAGAAATTAAACTGAGAATGGAAGAAATCAAACAAAGACTTGAGGCGCGTAATCGCTTTCTTTTAGACAAAATTTTTCCCTACCGATTGAAATCGCGTATACATAATGGGGTTAATCGAAACTTACCTTTAGGATACAATCAAGTTTCTAATGGTTGTTGGATGATGTTTGTGTAACACAACTCCAACCTAGAACACTCTTTGAAGAACTTAAGATAGAATGATGCTATGGACTCAAGAACACACATCTTGATTAAAAAAAGATGTGTTTCAATGTGTCTCAATCTTTCAATGTATCTCAATGTGTATAATACATACTAGATCCCTCTGATTTGTAGAAAACTAAGGGATATAGTGTCTATCCACCAAGAGGTGAGTTTTTGTGCGAATTGGTGCGAAGAAACGGACAAAAAATGAACCAAAAACACTCAAAAAAAAACTCGCACCTTTTCGTTTTCTGTTGCTAGCACTGAGCCGGCGCCAGAACCAACAAGTATTTTTTGAGTTGGTGTTGAGCTGGCGCAACAGTGCTGACTCAACACTAGAACTAGCAAGTTTTTTAAATCCAACAATTTCCCCTTATTTTCAAATTATATGGACAAATAAATTGAAATTATACTTAGGAAATAACACGATCAAAAACATATACAACATCATTTCGAAATTGATACATAAATGAGAAGTGTCTTTTGGACTTGAACTTCTCATTTAGTGTAAACACTTAAAAGTTTCATCAGGTACTATGGTGAACGTATCTTGAGCCAAGAACCTTGGGATAAAAATTGAAAATGTTACACATACCAATTTCATGTAAGTAAAAGTGTTATGTTGATTGCACATTATGACCTTATGCAACTCCTTTCTATCTTGAGTGCTCTAGAGTCGATTAGGCTCATTAGAAGCGGCCACACTTCTACACCCATATAGGTAAGTCTACTTAAGTTAATCTGCGAGTCACTCTATTCGACTTATTAAGACTCAATTGTCAACTTTCGTCATGTAGAACCAATACTAGAACCAGGAAGGGACATTTTATAATATAAGTTTTCTAGTGTTCCGTAATCTTCATTTGACTTGTTAGTACCATATTGAACTTATTATGTATTTTCAAGAATTAAGTTGGGTTTCCATCAAGTGATGATCTAATTAAGCAAACCTAAGTCTCATTCCTTTTGATGTCTGAGACACCATATCTCTAACAAAACCCTTTGTTAATGGATCTGCTAAATTCTTGTTAGCTTCCACGTAATCAATTGTACAACCCCATTTTTGAGTAATTGTCTCAAAAGATTATGTCGTAGACTTATATATCTAGACTTTCCATTATAAGTCTTGCTTACGTGCTTATAAAGAGTTGTCTTGTTATCACAATTGATTAATATAGCCGAACATGGTTTGCTCCATAATGGCATCTCCATTAACCAATTCCTAAGTCATTCCGCTTCCTTGCTTGCATCTGCTAGGGCAATTATTTCTTATGTCATTGTTGAATCAGAAAAACATGTTTGTTTCTTTGAGCTCCAAGAAATAGCCGATCCTCCTCGCGTAAATATCCATCCACTAGTTGATTTGGAATTTGACTCTACATTATTCCAACTAGTATCACTGTAACCTCCAAGATTGGGGATATCCATTAAAATGTAGACCATAATGCAAAGTCCCCTTCAGGTATCTAAAGATCCTAGTAATCGCATTCCAGTTTTATTTCCTTGGATTACTAGTGAACCAACATAGCATATAAGTCGTGTAAGCTATATCCGGTCTTGTGCAATGCATAGCATACATGAGACTTCCTATCACACTAGAACACTCTAGTTGTGATAAACACTACTTGGTGTTCTTTACTAGTTTTAAATGAGGCTCGATAGGAGTACAAACTGACTTTTGATCAAAATGACCAAATTTCTTCAAAATTTTTTCAATATAATGAGATTGAGATCATTTAAGACCATTATCTTGTCGTAAGATTTTGATTCCCAAAATCACGTCAATTTCTCTTAAGTCCTTCATGTCAAAACTAGTAGAAAATAACTGCTTAGTTTCTTCAACTAAGGCTATTGAAATCCCAAATATTAACATGTCATCCACATATAAACATATGATGACACCAACATTATTGTCAAATTTGCTATAAATACATTTATCAGCATCATTGACTTTGAATCCAAATGATTGTACAACCGTGTCAAACTTCTCATGCCATTGCATAGGAGCTTGCTTTAAGCCATAGAGAGATTTTACCAATTTGCAAACTTTCTTCTCTTGACCTGCCATAACAAAACCTTTCGATTGTTGCATATATATATATATATATATATATATATTTCTTCATCTAGATTACCATTTAGGAAAGTCGTTTTGTTGGGGCATAACCAAATTAGTGCCCTAGGTCAATCCATTAACCGTCTTTATGAATACTTTTAGCTAATAAAATAGAGGATTTCATTTGCTATTTATTATAATTAACTTGCATGTTTACATTATAATAAGATCCATGGGTATTTACAGAAATATCCTAAATGTCCCTAGTCGATCATTATACTGAGAACTATAATGAATTAAGACTAGTGCGAGTCTTGATTGATGATCATATGATGATTATACGTATATGGATACGAATCAAGATCACAAGTACTTGTTAGGGAACAAAGTACTGGATCGACCCTCTATGAGGACATCACATGGATTAAGTCATAGTTGTTTCTCATGATAGGTATATTTTTCAGTCCTCTGACTTGAGATTACCAGAGACTTCAACATTAGGAATATAGTGATTTGACACAATCAAACGTTGTCTTTAACCGGATGATTATAAAGGTTGTGATTGGTTACTTTATGAGCAATGTGATGAAGTTATGTAATCAAAATAGAATTTGTCCCTTTCATATAAAGAGAGATATCCAGTAGATCCCTCGATGTGTTAGACTGTTAAATGGCCTAGTCTAAGTGAATTGATATTGATCAATGTCACTTGGATGTTTTCAGTCTACCTAAAGATCGAGACTAGTACGATTGGACATGATGGATGACAATTCCATGCCTTATGTTTGATCAAAAGGATATCGTGTGACAAAAGGATGTTATATACACTATTGATTAGGTTGTATCGATTTGATAGTCGTACGACTTGGGTAGTCATAATGTCTTGCTAGAGGCCGCTTATGTCTTGTATACCAAAATATGTTTTGGTACACTGCCAACGTTGTATGAGCCTATTGGGTCGCACACTAAGAATGGTTTTGCGAGATTTTAAGATGGTTCAGAAAAATGAATTTTATATGATAAAACTCATGACAAAAACGTCTTTGTGGTGTATTACACTTATACTTCTTTAAGTAGGGTATATATGTAATTTACTTAACCGTCTATATACAAGGGTTGTATAAATAGATGCTTTAAGTTACAATACACGTATGAAAGATCAAAAGGCCGAAACTCTATTTTCTTTTTAGAAACGACTTAGGGTTTTTGGTATGCTCTGGATCGTTTTGGAGAGAATCAAAAAGATTTGGTATTCTCTCAAAGCTAACACTTCAAATCTCGGCCGTTGTTCGTGTGTGGACTACTGGTAGAGGGCGTTCGTCGTTGGCAACGCCTTAGAGATCGATCAACCTTCAGAAAAGTATATTGTGACTGAGGTATGATTAAGTTTTTCATGGTTTAAACGTTTTTAATGGAATTAGATTCGGATCCTGTTGGAGTTTTTGTCAAAATTGTTTTGTAATCTCCGCTGCGTATGAACCCCAAAACCCAACAATTTTTACATCCACTTAATGGATATCTAAATGATGAATAAAAGCAATAGATATGAACACCCGAATGAATGTTATTCTTGCAACCGGTGCGTATGTATCAAAATAATCAATGTCATGCTTTTGTCTATAACCCTTAGCTACTAGACGCGTTTTGAACTTGTTTATTATTTCATCGGCATTTAATTCTCTTTTAAATACCCACTTGCACCCAATTGCCTTTGATCCTGATGGAAGATCAGAAAGTACCCAAGTTTGATTCGCCAAAATCGAATTCATTTCATCATTGATCGTTTTTTTCTAAAATGAAGCATCCCTTGATGAAACTGTTTGTTGAAAACAAAATAGGATCATCATCAACATTAAGGACAAATTTTGTTTCTTCCTTAATATCACATCTATTTCTTTCAACCAAGTAGGTTATAAAATTTAGGCCAAAAGATTTATCAATCTTTTGCGTCTTACTTCTCCTTACTTCAACATTCTCACCATCGTTAGTAGGAGGATTATCTTGTTCATTAGAAGAACTTGATGGAAAATATTCTAGATTCCCACGACTTTGTTCCTTATATAAGTTTTGAGACAACACCTCTAGATTCTCAAAATTTGGTTGCAAAAATATGTCATGTGTTTTGTTTAAATATTCAAAGAATTGTACATCTATAGATTCAATTATATCATTACCTTCCAAATTCAAGAATCTATATGTCACACTATGCTTTGAATAACCAATAAAAAACATTTTATAAGTTATATTTCTCAATTTATGTCTTTTTGGATCCGATTTTCTTACATAAGCTAAAGAACCTCAAACTTTAAGTCTCTTAAAATTTGGTTGTCGCTTGAACCGTAACTCATATGGGGTGACATTGGTGTTCTTTGGCTTCACCTCATAAGTTCAAAGACAAGTTAGAACTTAGTAGCATGGAATTATCCATCTCTACTAATGTTTTATTATTCTTTTCCGCTACACCATTTTGTTGTGGTGTATAAGATGTCGTTACTTGATGTATAATTCCATTAGTCTCACAAAATTTTGTGAACTCCTTGGAACAATAATCACCACCACTATCGGATCTTAGAGCCTTAATTTTCTTGTCCCCAAATTCCCAATGCATTTGGGTACGCCCGCCTAGACCCGTGCAGTCCCGAGTCGCTTTCTCAATGAACTAGACGAGCCTAGTCACCTCAACTTATCAAAATTTTAAGGTTTTTAAGGTTTATGAAAGAGTTATTGCAGCTTATAATACAAATGGAAGCAAAAATCATATTCTAATCAAATAATGGGAAATAACTCAATCAAGGGAAATTAGGAATCTATATAAATGTGGAAACCCCCAAGACAAATATATATCCAAGTCAACAAAATGAAATTATGGAAATCACCTCAAACCTAGTTCCTGCTCCAAAACAACCATATATGTATATACATAAACGTCATACAAAAAGGATAGGTACGAGCCTACATCTCGGTACCTCACGTCCAAATGCCACAAAAAGTCTCCTAGACACGTCCCCTTGCCCCTACCGCTCTCCGTCTTATTCGCACCCACCGTCACAAACTAGACGGTGAGCAACCGAGAGAAATTGAAAGTAAAGCCGTAAGAATATAACAAGAATTCATGAAACGACAAACAAGACAAGCCTAAATATCATGCGGTACCGAAATGCAGAATATAAATAAACAAGAATGCATGATAGACAGACTGAAATGATAGCAATCGAAACATGCGTGTTCTACGAGTCAAGAGAGGCAATAAGTAGTCCATATTCCACAACAATACCACAACAATCCACAACCATCCACAACAATCCAAGACATGGTATCACACAATCACTAGGGGTGGTCAAACACTCGTGCGCTCGAGTGCCCGCGTTTTATCCCTTCTAGTGCAGCCGCATGTACCTTCGAGACGTACTTATGCCAAGAACACACATACAAGAACATAGAATGGAATGCCAATGATGGGATAATAACGAACACAAGAAAAGTGAAAATGAATCACATGATATCTTCTTAGCTGGCTTACTAACGTACAAATGCTTTTTAAGGCAAGTGTACTTACCCGAGATTATCGTAATCCACGTAAAACTCCCGCGACTCCTAACGCGTATCCTCAAGTTTCCCGTTACCCGACAAGGTCTAAACTCGTGTTATTAGGTCGAGTCATTCACTAACACTTAGGTTTAAACTTATCATTATTTCCAATGTTTTGAATGGCTCTGACGGTCATACATTTTAATAAATAAAAGAAGACACTCTCTCTCGGTTTTGAAGACAAACTACGTATTCGCTTCATCGCGAGTCATAGGCTCGGCTCGGCCATGATGCGGGTCACGTCATGGTCTCGCGGACCGGCAACATGATCACGACATCATAGCCATTCATCGCCACGCGACGTTTGAATAGCAACTATATATTTTTTCGACTCGACGATGGCATCACACGAACTAATTCCAAAAGCCTTACGTACGTTTGTTTCGGACTTAGCCGAGGATTGCTAGACGTCAACTAATATTAAGTGAGACCTCGACAACCTTTAATGATCGTGGTTCGACCGGTAGGACCGCCGGCGATGGTGGTTTCCGGCGAGCCTCCAACGTACACATCACATGAAATATCGATTCCTTTGCACCTATAAAACTGTTTTTGGTCACTTTTAGGGTCATGTGGGACCCACATACGAGTTTTGGTGGGGTCCCCGACACGTTCCGGCCCCGGTGGTCCGGCGGTGGCGCCGCCAAGGAGGACCTTTTTCCGGCGAGAGGGTCAACACTTAGCAAAAACCGAGTTTGTTGTATGTATACAACAAGTACTTTGCATGGGCCATGCGGGGGTGGTTCCGGACGTTTTGGACTCCGGTGGGTCTCCTGAGGTCGCCCACGGCCGGTCCTCGTCACGGCAACCACACGCACACGTAATAAGTGTGACGAACAACAACCAAAACAAAGAGAAATGAAGAGAAACGCGAGCCGAGAGGGAGAGCAAACCGCGAGGAGAGGGAGAGTGGCGAGAGTGCTCACGGGAGAGAGAGAGAGCGAGACCTCCGGCGACCTTCCTCGTCACCACGGACCTCCGACGACGGCGTGGTCTCGCCAACCGAATGGTGAGCAAACCTAGAGAGAGAGAGCCCGTGAGAGAAGTGAAACGCGAGAGAGAGAGAAAAAAACCGAGGTGAGAGTGTTACCTCCGGCTGGCGGCTTCCTCCGGCGTCCCGGGTCCGGCCACCGGCGAGAGCAGAGGCGGCGGTGAGCCGAGGGAGAGAGAGGCCGTGAGTGAGAAGTGAAACGCGAGAGAGAGAGAGGTTTGAAGCCGTGAGTGATGGGAGAGAGTTGACCGAGGTGAGCGGGAGAGAAGATAAATCGGGAGGAGAGAGAGAGTGATGGGAGTGTGACGCGAGTGATGGGAGTGCGAGGTGCGAGTGATGGGAGTGGGTGGGGTGGTTGGTTTCTTTTGTTTGAAATTTCAAATCAATATGGTGGGGTGTGTCCTAGGTGTGCCTTGCCCACCCACAAGTCCCCAACCTTAACCCCCGGGTTCCCGACTCACCTTACCTCATCGACCCGTATTTTTCTCCGTTACGTGCACACTTTTACCGTATTTCCTCCCCGCTACCTAGGCGAGAACTCACGCATAAACAAAAAGGAAATCGCTCGAGTGGCTCGTGACACGCATTTAATCCATAATGCTATTACACATATCAAAAATCGTAAAATTACCTCTGTCGACTCCCAAGGTTCGAAGTACCGTCCCAAGATCGCGTGGCGGTCACGATCCCGACACGTGTCACATAAGTCGTGTTAGAAATCGAGGGATGTTACAGCCTCCCCCACTTATTAGAATTTCGACCCCGAAATTTATTAATAAGTAAACTAAACTTCGACTCACCTAATCAAATAGATAGGAAAGTGCTCTCGCATGTATGACTCTAGTTCCCAAGTTAACTCCTCGTCCCCGTGGAATTGCCATTTCACGAGAACGGAAGGGATTTCCTTGTTCCTCAATATCTTGACTTTACTGCCGACAATTTGAATTGGTCGTTCCTCGTACGTGGCATCGTCTTGCAATTCGATCCGACTCAGTCCACGGTAGGTCGTCGCCTCCGCCCGACTTATCTAGTCGAAGCATTGAAATGTGAAATACTCGGGTGAACACCGACGAGCGCCAAGGCGGTAGCTCTAACCGGTAAGCAACCTTACCGACCCTCTTCACAACTTTGAAGGGACCGATAAATCTAGGAGCAAGCTTCCCTTTGATTCCGAATCGTTTGTGACCCTTCGTAGGCGAGACTTTCGTGTATACATAATCCCCCACGTCGTATTGAAGCTCATCGTGATACCGATCATAGTATTTCTTTTGCCGCTCTTGAGCACTCTTAAGCCTCTCGACGGATCTCGCCGTACCTTCTCGCAGGTGATCAACAACAGCCTCAGACCAACGGTCACAACATCCTCTCGGCTCACCCAAAGAAGAAGGTGATCTACAAGGCCCGCCATAGAGCGCTCAAACGGTGTGCCATACCGATACTTGCCTCGATAACCGTTGTTGTAAGCAAACTCGCACAAATGAAGATACTCTTCCCACGACCCGCCGTATTCCAAAACACACATCCCGAGCATGTCTTCCAACACCAGTATCAACCTCTCTGACCGTCCGTCTGTCTCGTGGATGGAACGCCGTACTCAACTCTAGTCCGGTGCCGAATCGAGCCCGCATGCTCGCCACAATAACGAAGTAACCGCGCTCCTCGATCCGACACGATCGACAACGAACTCCGTGTAGTCCGACAATCTCACGCTCGTAAAGAATGCTCACCACAACTCTGTGTAGTGGATACGGTATGAAATGAGCAGATTTCGTCAATCGATCCACAATTACCCGTATGCTATCATGGCCACGAGGAGATCGGGGCAAGCCACCGACAAAATCCATAGCAATGTGCTCCCACTTCCATCGAGGAATAGGTAGGGCCGCAGCAATCCTCCAGCCGTCGATGCTCGCCTTTCACACGCCGGCATATCTCGCACGCTCTAATGAATTCGACACATCGATTTCATCCCCGGCCACCAAAAGAGACGTCGCATGTCAAGATACATCTTGGTTCGACCCGATGCACGTAAAATCGAGAACGGTGAGCCTCCCGGAGTATCTCAAGCGTAAGTCACCGCCAATGGAATCCACACGCCCACGATACCTCAAACAAGAGTCCGTCGACCGACTCCAACTGGATGTTCTCGAATCGTCACCAACTTGTCAATTGTTGGTACGACTCATCGCCTTGTCGTCCTCTAGAACAACCAAGAGTGAAACGGTCTCGCAACCTCATCCGACCACAAATCTATATCCCGGTAGTCCCCGCACGTCCGCCGAACTCCTCAACTCGGCGCCTCAAGAAGACCATACTCGTGAGTCATCCGACATACGACCACCTCAAGATCGATCCCCTACGCTCAAAGCATCAAGAACCACGTTAGCTTTCCCCGATGATACTCTAACGAGAAATCATAGTCCTTCAAGAACTCTAGCCAACGTCTCTCGTCTCAGTGTTCGCTTCTCTCGAGTGAATAAGTACTTCAAGCTCTTGTGGTCCGTGAATAACTCGAAACGTACGCCATACAAGTGGTGCCTCCATATTTTTAATGCGAACACTATTGCGCCCAACTCTAAGTCGTGTGTCGGTAGTTCCTCTCGTGCACTTTCACCGTCGAGATGCATAGGCGATAACTTTGCCCTCTTGCATCAATACACAACCCAAGCCAACCTTCGACGCGTCGTTGTACACCACTAAGTCTTTCCCAGCTCGGCAACGCTAACACAAAGCGTAGTCAATTTCTCGCTTCAAAGTGTTGAATGCATGTTCACACTCCTCATCCCAATCAAACTTTGCATTCTTCTTAGTCAATTTTGTCATCTGAGCAAAGAATCTTGGAGAAGTCTTGCACAAATCGGCGATAGTATCCCGCCAATCCCGTAAAACCGCGAATTTGCGTAATCTGTAGTCTGCGTAGGCCACTCAATCACCGCTCTAACCTTCTCTCGGGTCAACAAAGAACACCGTAGCTCCAACAACATGCCCAAGAAATCGGACTTCCGACAACCAAAACTCGCACTTGCGAACTTGGCAAACAACGATGATCTCTTAAAGTCTCGCAACACTCGTTCGTAGATGCCCTCGTGCTCCTCACGAGTCCCGGAATAGATGAGGATGTCGTCTATGAACACAATCACGAACCGATCAAGGTATTCCTCATCACACGATGCATGAGATCCATGAACATTGCTTGGTGCATTAGTCAAACCGAACGCATGATCAGAACCGAAAATGACCGTATCTCGTGCCGAACGCCGTCTTTTCTCGATCTTCATCCCTAATCCCGAAATGGTGATAGCCTCGATCGCAGATCTATTTTCGAGAACCATCATGCGCTCTCGTCAAACCGATCAAACAAATCATCAATGCGCGGCAACGGATATTTGTTCTTCATCAGTAATTCGGTTCACCGACGATAATCTATGCATAGCCTCAAACTTCCATCCTTCTTCTTCACAAATAGAACTCGGTGCTCCCAAGGCGACATACTCTGATCGATGAAGCCCACTCTAACAAGTCATCTAGCCGACTCCTCAACTCTTCAAGCTCTCGGGGTGCCATACTATAGGGTGGTATCGAGATCTAGCTTAGTCCCCGAACAAGGTCAATAATAAAGTCAATCTCCTCGGGGTGGTAATCCCGCAAATCCTCCGAAACACATCTCGGGAAGTTACACACAACCGGTACTTCAAAAGCAAATCTCCCGCTTCGCTCCAAAGGCTGCTCATGACGCTCGCAACAATCTCAATCTCGTCACTCGTGGCTTCCCCGCCTCTCGGTGATAGGTAGTAGCGATGCCGTGCCCCGAATGCCGAGCTCCGAACCACCTTCTAACTAATCGTGATTCTCTTCTCATAACAACTAATGTGAGCATGAAACGATCCCACCAATCCATGCCCAACAAAGCATCAAACTCCAAAAACTCGAGCACTCTCATATCCACCGGTAACTCATAACCCCCTATCTCTACCGAAATATCGAGGCACAACAAATTCGGTAAATCTTATCTCCAAAGAATGGTGCCGAGGATGAGGGGTTTACTAAGCCTAACAGTTTCAAACCTAGCTTATCTACCATTCGACCAAAGAATAAATGAGACAAGGGGAACCCGAATCGAACATGGTGTGCATGAAAGTACCACAAATAGAAATCATACCCTCGACAAGGTTTCGGATGCCCCCGGTCGTGCTCAACACCGCTCGAACGCGTTCTTTCCGAGGCCGATAATGCCGTGGCGGCGTACTTTTGGTGGTCGAGGGCACTCCTCTCGTATGTGACCGACCTTTCCGCACCTCGTAATGTGCACGGTATCCCGCGATCCTCGAGTCCGGCTCGGCCTCGTCCTTGTGCGGAACTTTGTGTCCGAGTCCGACCGGCCCCCGTGTCCTCCTCTCGCTTGTCTCCTTGATCGGCACTCCCTACTCCGCAGTCCGTCTCTCGTGATCGCCGTCCCGATCGACTAGGCCGTGGTGGATGACCGGCAAAGCTAGGTACCGGCGGATTAGTATGGGCCTCGACGAATAGTCGATCGTGCAACGACCCTACGCTCTCGAGTCCCGCGATCACGAAATTCCACCTATTCTTCTTCCTCTTCTTGTCCGATGATGCTCCTCCAATCGGACTCGGTCCGGCCGATCTAGTCTCCTTAGATGAGTAAGTAGGTAACTCTCTCGAGCTAAACTCCGCTCGTATGCAATCTGTAAAGTCTCCGCCGTGTAGTGACTACGTAACCACCGATCGTAAGTAATAGACCCTCGTGAAATAATACACTCTGCCGCTCTCGGTGTCGCCGATCCTCCAAAGATAAGGCAACAATGATGAGAATCTACCCATATACTCCATAACCGACTCATTAGCGCCCCCGCTCAACGTCATGAACTCATTCCTCTTTGCTCGAAGTACGCGCCGGTGGAAAGTATTTCGATTAAACCGGGTCTTGAAGTCGATCCAGCCTCTCTAACACCCCCGGTAGTAATGATCGTCGTCCACCAATCATCTCGCCTCTCCATGTAACATCGACGAAGAGATAGTCGCCGCATGTGGTCCTCCGTGGCGATGGTCGAGTGAATCTTCTCATGATTCTTCGTAAACAACTCGCTGTCTTAACATCTCGTGCCGCCATAAAACTTCATGGGATCATGTCTCTTAAATTCCTCCATCGCTTTCGCTTCTCCAGGGCTCCTGACTCTTCGATGGAGTCGTAATCGGAGTGACCTCTCGCATTAGTTATCGGCGCAAATGGTGCCTCTGTCGCCGAGCTATCACCGTCACTAAAGGATGTGCCTCTCGCTCGTTCGCGCGTGTCTCGGCGCAACAACAGCTCCTCGTGTACGCTCTAACTGAGTCTGAGCCGCGGATGCCGCAGCAATCGGGGTCTCGCCCTCGAGTAGTAGTATGTGGCAATGGTGTAGTCGAGTCGATGGTGTAGCGAGCCGGTACGAGTGTCCTCAACAAATGTAACATTTCCCGTAGCCGCGAATCTCGCGTCGCAACTCTCGAGTCAAGGCATGCACATCGTCCGCACCGGCATATCGTGTGCCGATGTGCCGCTATCGTCGCCCGACCGGCTCCGATCCGTCATCGTCGTCCTCGAATCAAGAAAACGAACTTCTCGAATCGCCTATAGCTACCGTATACTACAATAATATACATAGCAATCATAATATGTATTAAAATAATTTGACTCGCCCAATTACTTCCCCCGACTAAGTTTCTACGGATCCTAGTGGTTTCCACTTTTCTATTTGACCGTTCCTAACTTCCGCCGGTTTCAATGGCTTGTGTTTTATGAATTTACAACATGAGTCGTCTATATAACCAAACCCGTAGGCTCGATACCAACCGTGACGGCCCCAAATTCCCAATGCATTTGGGTACGCCCGCCTAGACCCGTGCAGTCCCGAGTCGGGCCAATGAACGGACGAGCCTAGTCACTCAACTTATCAAAATTTTAAGGTTTTTAAGGTTTATGAAAGAGTTATTGCAGCTTATAATACAAATGGAAGCAAAAATCATATTCTAATCAAATAATGGGAAATAACTCAATCAAGGGAAATTAGGAATCTATATAAATGTGGAAACCCCCAAGACAAATATATCCAAGTCAACAAAATGAAATTATGGAAATCACCTCAAACCTAGTTCCTGCTCCAAAACAACCATATATGTATATACATAAACGTCATACAAAAAGGATAGGTACGAGCCTACATCTCGGCACCTCACGTCCACCGCCACAAAAAGTCTCCTAGACACTACCCCTTGCCCCTATCGCTCTCCGTCTTATCCGCACCCACCGTCACAAACTAGACGGTGAGCAAATCGAGAGAAATTGAAAGTAAAGCCGTAAGAATATAACAAGAATTCATGAAACGACAAACAAGACAAGCCTAAATATCATGCGGTACCGAAATGCAGAATATAAATAAGCAAGAATGCATGATAGACAGACCGAAAATGATAGCAATCGAAACATGCGTGTTCTACGAGTCAAGAGAGGCAATAAGTAGTCCATATTCCACAACAATACCACAACAATCCACAACCATCCACAACAATCCAAGACATGGTATCACACAATCACTAGGGGTGGTCAAACACTCGTGCGCTCGAGTGCCCGCGTTTTATCCCTTCTAGTGCAGCCGCATGTACCTTCGAGACGTACTTATGCCAAGAACACACATACAAGAACATAGAATGGAATGCCAATGATGGGATAATAACGAACACAAGAAAAGTGAAAATGAATCACATGATATCTTCTTAGTCGGCTTACTAACGTACAAATGCTTTTTAAGGCAAGTGTACTTACCTCGAGATTATCGTAATCCACGTAAAACTCCCGCGACTCCTAACGCGTATCCTCAAGTTTCCCGTTACCCGACAAGGTCTAAACTCGTGTTATTAGGTCGAGTCATTCACTAACACTTAGGTTTAAACTTATCATTATTTCCAATGTTTTGAATGGCTCTGACGGTCATACATTTTAATAAATAAAAGAAGACACTCTCTCTCGGGTTTTGAAGACAAACTACGTATTCGCTTCATCGCGAGTCATAGGCTCGGCTCAATGATGCGGGTCACGTCATGGTCTCGCGGACCGCAACATGATCACGACATCATAGCCATTCATCGCCACGCGACGTTTGAATAGCAACTATATATTTTTTTCGACTCGACGATGGCATCACACGAACTAATTCCAAAAGCCTTACGTACGTTTGTTTCGACTTAGCCGAGGATTGCTAGACGTCAACTAATATTAAGTGAGACCTCGACAACCTTTAATGATCGTGGTTCGACCGGTAGGACCGCCGGCGATGGTGGTTTCCTGCGAGCCTCCAACGTACACATCACATGAAATATCGATTCCTTTGCACCTATAAAACTGTTTTTGGTCACTTTTAGGGTCATGGGACCCACATACGAGTTTGGTGGGGTCCCCGACACGTTCCGGTCCCCGGTGGTCCGGCGGTGGCGCCGCCAAAGGAGGACCTTTTCCGGCGAGAGGGTCAACACTTAGCAAAAACCGAGTTTGTTGTATGTATACAACAAGTACTTTGCATGGGCCATGCGGGGGTGGTTCCGGACGTTTTGGACTCCGGTGGGTCTCCTGAGGTCGCCCACGGCCGGTCCTCGTCACGGCAACCACACGCACACGTAATAAGTGTGACGAACAACAACCAAAACAAAGAGAAATGAAGAGAAACGTGAGCCGAGAGGGAGAGCAAACCGTGAGGAGAGGGAGAGTGGTCGAGTGCTCACGGGAGAGAGAGAGAGTGTGAGACCTCCGGCGACCTTCCTCGTCACCACGGGACCTCCGACGACGGCGTGGTCTCGCCAACCGAATGGTGAGCAAACCTAGAGAGAGAGAGCCCGCGAGAGAAGTGAAACGCGAGAGAGAGAGAGAAAAACCGAGGTGAGAGTGTTACCTCCGGCTGGCGGCTTCCTCCGCGCGCCCTCGGTCCTGGCCACCGGCGAGAGCAGAGGCGGCGGTGAGCCGAGGGAGAGAGAGGCCGTGAGTGAGAAGTGAAACGCGAGAGAGAGAGAGGTTTGAAGCCGTGAGTGATGGGAGAGAGTTGACCGAGGTGAGTGGGAGAGAAGATAAATCGGGAGGAGAGAGAGAGTGATGGGAGTGTGACGTGAGTGATGGGAGTGTGAGGTGCGAGTGATGGGAGTGGGTGGGGTGGTTGGTTTCTTTTGTTTGAAATTTCAAATCAATATGGTGGGGTGTGTCCTAGGTGTGCCTTGCCCACCCACAAGTCCCCAACCTTAACCCCCGGGTTCCCGACTCACCTTACCTCATCGACCCGTATTTTCTCCGTTACGTGCACACTTTTACCGTATTTCCTCCCCGCTACCTAGGCGAGAACTCACGCATAAACAAAAAGGAAATCGCTCGAGTGGCTCGTGACACGCATTTAATCCATAATGCTATTACACATATCAAAAATCGTAAAATTACCTCTGTCGACTCCCAAGGTTCGAAGTACCGTCCAAAGATCGCGCGGTCGGTCACGATCCCGACACGTGTCACATAAGTCGTGTTAGAAATCGAGGGATGTTACAATCACCTCCATTTGACAAGATAAACTTATCCGACTCATAGACAAGACATAAACCTCTCTTATTAAGGAGGTCACCGGATACAAGATTCTTACATATTTAGGTACATAATAAACATTAATTAAATGTAAAACTCTTCCTAAAGTAAGCTTGATATCCACCGTTCCTTCGTCAACCACCTTGGTGCGATTGTTGTTCACCACGCGCATTTCTTCAATAGTAGGCAAGATATTTGTAAGTCTTGAAAAACTACGGTCCTTGCAAATGTGTATGGTTGCGCCGGTATCTAGCAACCATCCCACTTCATTTGCAACCGAATTGATTTGGCAAACTATTGTTATGAGTTCCATGTCCATGTGCTCCACATTGTGACTTGCCTTGACTGCTTCCTTCTTCAAGAATTTTTTCTTGGATCGATACTCTCGTGCATAGTGTCTCGGTTTGTCACAATAGCAACACTTTCCTTTCTTGTTTGAAGTGCTTTCATTGGCAAGTCCTTTGAAATTTGAATCATTCTTGGCCTTAAATTTCTTGGAACGATGAGATTACACTAAATTCGCCCTTGAACCGAATTCAAAAGTCAAGTCATCTCCCTCTCTCTCTTTCAAGACTCTTCCTCAATTCGACGATGGCGTTGGAGGGATTCGAGAACTCTTCTCCTCATGAATGAGTTTCTTTTCGTAATTATTCCAATTTGTAGGCAATTTGGAAATAATCACACCCATTTGAATTCTTCTTCAAGAGAGATTTTAGCCATTTTAAGATCACTAACAATATTTTGCAAGTCATGAACTTGAGTAAGTAGAGACTTGTCGTTGGTCATCTTAACATCCAAATAATTTGAAATTAAAAACTTACGATTACTAGACTCTTAAATTCGGTATTTGGTGTCTAGTGCAGTCCACAACTCCTTCGCCGACTTAGTGGTTCGATGCGCCACATAAACATTGTCGGATAGTGCATTAAGGATGTAGCCTCGGCAAAGATAATCATCTTCTTTCCATGCGACACGTCGATCCACTATTTCATTTGAGTGTTCTGAAGTTGGTTCAGGGAGGGTCTCAAGCGCGTCATCAATGATGTAACTTGAGATATGTGAGAAAGAACATCACTTTCTCTTACCATCAGGTGAAGTTGTTACTGTCGAACCTTTCAAGGTGGGTTAAATCATGGTTCATGATTTGTATGGAGTGGGGAACAAACCTTCCATTCAAATTGCGTTTTGAAGACAATGAAGAACCACCATTCCCATTGGATTGAAAAATTCAGTCCAAAGTCGAAGAAGCCACTGATGAAGAGGAGACAAGCTCTTGTCTAAAATTGTTGGAACAAAAGGCTTCGGACGAGAGAAATTAAGATGAGAATGGAGGAAACCAAACAAAGTCTTGAGGCATGTAATCGCTCTCTTTTAGACAAGATTTCTTCCTCTACCGATTGAAACTGCGTATACACAATGGGATTAATCGAAACTTGCCTTTCAGGATACAATCAAGTCTCTAATGATTGTTGAATGATGTTTTTGTCACACATCTCCAACCTAGAACACTCTTTAAAGAACTTAAGATAGAATGATGCTATGGACTCAAGAACACACACTTTGACTCAAAAAACTTGTGTTTCAATGTGTCTCAATCTTTCAGTATATCTCAATGTGTATAGTACGTACTAGATCCCTTTGATTTATAGAAAACTAAGGGATATAGTGTCTATCCATCAAGAGATGAGTTTTGGTGCAAAGAAACGGACAAAAAACGAACAAAAAACACTCAAAAAACTCGCACCTTTTCATTTTCTGTTGCTGGCGCTGAGCCGGCGCCAAAACGCTAGCTCTGCGCCAGAACCAACAAGTATTTTTTGACTTGGCATTGGGCTGGCACCACAGAGCTGGCTCCAGCAAGTTTTTTTTTTTTTTTTAAATCCAACATATTTGAGTCGCATGGGATAAGCATTCTCTCCACGCTGTTGATTACAAGAATCCAAGCCTACAATCAACATTAATTTACCATTGAA
Organism: Stephania yunnanensis; assembly: GCA_039657365.1. Lineage (NCBI taxonomy): Eukaryota > Viridiplantae > Streptophyta > Magnoliopsida > Ranunculales > Menispermaceae > Stephania > Stephania yunnanensis. The sequence goes on along the minus strand of CM077588.1, from coordinate 7,089,756 downwards.
GATGTTCTAAGGTATATTTTTATGTCAATAATTTACTACATAATTAAAGAAAAAATCTCGTCTATTATCTCTAAACCCAAATAAACCCAAAATTAATCACCCATATTCCTAAACCCAAGACTATATCCCGCACATGCTCACACATATTTATAGCCACGGCCCACGGATAACAAATTGAGTTGATATTCGAAACCCAATTAATTTATCCAACTTTCTCTATCATGCATGCAGGTCATGCCAAATTTCGGAACCATGACAGCAACAATGCCAAACATGAGCCACCCCTCAACAGCATCACCTCAACGAAAAGTTATTGTTCGAGTAACTTTGTTGAATTAATTAATTTCATTGATGACTTTGTTCAAATTTTTTACAAATATAAAGTTATGCTTTTCTTTTGTTATAAATTAAAGAAACTACAGGTTCCTGATGAACTAAAATTCAATTTTTTTTTTTTTTTTTTTTATGAAATGGAGACGATACTCCTTTTTATTAATATCCTTAACTATATAAAATATTTTTTTTCAAAAAAAAACTATATAAAATATTTACAAGTAGAAAAAAAAAGATGATATTAAGGGTAGGGTATTGTGAAACATACCCACTGACTTTCGTACAAAAAAAAATAGCCTTTAATCGAACCCGAAAAGTTAAAAACACAACTTACAAGCAAAACACGGATTTTTTCCTTGATTAGTATGATTGGGTGTAAAAATTATCAACTTAACACACCCACCAAACTATTTCCCCATCTAACACACCTGTTGCCATGTAAGCGCCACGTAGTTTGTTGTGTGGTTGTCCCAGTGAAGTCGTGACCTCGGGTCACGATTTCACTTTAACGGAAATCGTGACCCGAGATCACGACTTCATTACTAAAGTAAGGAAATCGTGATCTCGGGTCACGATTTCCGTTAAAGTGAAATCGTGACCCGAAGTCACGATTTCACTTTAACTCCAGAGACAACCAGAACCAGATCTGGTTTCGTTTCTCTCATTCTCTCATTTTCTTCTCCTCACTGCCTTCTTCCTTCTTCTTTGTTTCTGTCCCACCGATCCCTTCATTTTATTCCCACCGATCCCTTCCTTGAGCTCCACTACATTGGCTCCATAGGTGCATATCTCCATCGTCAACTTCAGATCCGAACCGCAACCCACCGAAGTCAACAACTTTGTAAGATCTTTTTCTTTGGAGCTTTTGTGTGTTTATGGTTAATGTGGTTCATGTTATGTTGAATGTTTAAATTTTTGTTAAGTTTTTCCCACATTCGGCTGTTTTTTATATCTTTTTTTGTTATTTAAATAAATACATTCGGCTGGTTTTTTTTTTTTTGTTATTTAAATCGTGTGGGCTGTTTTTTTGGAGATATTGTATGTTAATGATTCATGTGGGTCAAGTCATCTTGTATGTTAATTTTTATTTTATTGATACGTCTCACAATCTTGTTTGTTTTTATTTTATTTTTAAGGCTGATTTTTGTTATCCGATTTATTTTGGGTCGTTTTTTTTTGGAGATTTTGTATGTTAAAGCTTCATGTGGTTCATGTCATGTTGTATGTTTAATTTTTTGTTATTATTTTGTGTCACATTCTACTGTTTTTTTTTTTTTTTTTTTAAGACCGGTATTTTTTTATCCGATTTATATTATTACTTTTTCCCAATTAGTTGATGTGGTATTAATGAAGCAAAAAATCTCTTATACATGTCCATACTTGAGTAGAAAAATTTCGAAGAATAAGGTACTTTGTAAGGTCGCTTTAAGGTCTCTTATATTCTAAGCTAGCTAGGGTAGTTGTTTATAATATATAATAGTTATTTGCATATAATAGTTGATTTGTTGCTGAATAAGGTACTTAATTTGATCACTAGGCTATTTAGTTATATATATATATATATATATATATATATATATATATATATATTAATAAATTTACCACTACACCAATTCTACATATATAGATTGAAGAATGGGTGATCAAAGAGTATCGTTGTTGTGTTGTATGAATGGAGACATGGTACAAGGAGCATCAGGAATTTCGTACACGAAACCGCCCATTCGACATCTCAGATCGAAGATTGGTTTAGGGTACGATGAACTGGTGCGTTATATCTGTAATTCATTGCAGATAGACAATGACTTACAGAGATTACACATGACATATCGATATCCAGCGTACATTGGAAGTGGATCGGCCAACTACATCCCATTGCCAATAGACGATGAGTCGAGTCTCAAAGATGTTTGGGACTTTTTGTCACAATTACCACCACCACATTGCATGGAGATTTATATCGCTGTAGTTCCGAGGCAACAATACAATAGTTCCAATTGCAATGTAGAGTTACATTCGGAGCCGGACCTAGCACTCAACCAATTTTTTAGCATAGCCATTGTGCATCGCCTGTGACGACCGCAAATCCCGAAATGGACGAGGATCCTCGTTCCTGTGATGATATGAATACTAGCGAGGATGATGACTATTGCGGCAGTAATGGGGATACCAGTGAAGATAGTAGCGAAGATGATACCAGACGATGAAGGGGATGATGGTCATCATGTAGATGATGGCATGATTCGATACGCGTTAAATCGAGTCATAGCAGATGATGGCTCCTTATCTTGTCCTCCACTTTCGAACGAAATTGGGAACGATGATTTCTTCGATGAAGAGGCTGCTGGAATTGATGGTGCGCCAGTGGGTGTACGTGAATTTGTCGTTCCTTCCGCTGTATTTATGGAATTGAATAGTGCGGCAATGCGACCCCTCAATGAGCATGCAATGATCCCTTCTAGGTCTTTATGGAATGAGGCATCTGAATTTGAGAAAGGCATGCGGTTCATGTGTAAGGTAGATATCCAACATGTCGTGAAAATTTATAGCATCAAAGGACACAGGCGCTTTGTGGTGACTCATTCTACACCAGATGTATGGATTGTTCGTTGTAAGAAATATTTGGATGGATGTACGTGGAGGTTGCGGTGTTCGAGACGAAAATCGCATGGAATGTTTGAGATCAGTACATATGCAGGACCACATACATGCATCTATGCTAAACTGTCCAAGGATCATGCGCATTTGGACTCCACCGTTATATGCCGTGAGGTAGAAAATGTGGTGAGAAGAGATCCGTCCACCTCAGTTCCTGTGCTTCACCAGATGATCAAGGACAAATTCAGTTACGACGTTCATTATAAGAAAGTATGGTTGGGGAAGAAGAAAGCAATTGCTAAAGTCTTTGGAGATTGGGATGAATCGTACAAAATGTTGCCGAGGTGGATGACCGCGCTTCAAGAAAGCAATCCAGGGACACGTGTAGAATGGCGGCATGGTGAGCCTAATGCCAACAATGAAGTTGTCTTCAAATGGGTTTTTGGGGAATTTGCACCTTCTATTGCAGGCTTTAGACATTGCAGGCCAATGATCCAAATTGACGGCACATTCTTGTATGGAAAATACAAATAAAAACTCCTAATAGCCACTGTTGTTGACAGTAATAATCATGTATTTCCTTTGGCATTTGCCATTGTTGATGAGGAAAGTCGAGATAGTGGGGATGGTTTATGGCTTGTTTGCGACATCATGTGACGATAGGGATGGTGTATGTGTCATTTCGATCGACACCCGGTATATTGTTGGCAATGAACGATCCTCGAAATGGATGGACCAACGAACGAGCTCAACACAGATTTTGTCTCCGCCACATATGCAGTAATTTCAACATGAGATTTGGGAGCAAAGAATTAAAGGACCTGGTGTACATAGCAGGAGCACAACATCAACCGCGAAAATTTAAGGCATCCATGAAAGAACTCCATCAGCTGAATCTCGAATGTATTGCGTGGTTTACTGACCTAGATCGAGCACAATGGACAAACGCATACGACAAAGGTTATCGATACGGCTGGATGACTACAAATCTCGCGGGTATTAAGTTTGATTTATTACGGTTGTTACTATTAATTACTTAAATTTCGAAGAATTATTATGTTTCCAAGCTAATACGAATATGATTTTTTTCTGGTCACAAATGTAGAATGCTTTAACGGCGTCCTGAAAGGCGCGCGATTTTACCCCATCACCGCTTTAGTACAGATTACATTTTACCGTGTCGTGGCATACTTTAATAAAAGACGAGACGAAATAGGTGTGGCCCTAGGCGGGGGCGAAACGTACACGACGTACGCAATGGATAAGTTGTCAAAATGGGGAAATGTGGCTGGAGGGCACAATGTAACATTAGTAAATCGTGACAATGGTACATTTGAAGTAATCACTGCACCACGTGGCTATCATTTGAGAAAAGGGGGTAACAAGCAAGTTGTGAAATTAGAGGCCCGTAGGTGCACTTGTATGAAGTGGCAGTGTTATGGCATTCCATGTTCCCATGTTCAAGTTGTTTGTGCTAGTGTTGCCATAGATCACTGTCAATACATCGAGCCATACTACAAATTGTCTGTGTACAGTCAATGTTATGCCGCAAATTTCCAACCCATTCCGCATGAAGATTATTGGCCTAACGCAAGACTTCCACACACGTTGTTGGCTGATCCATATCGGAAGCGAGTCAAAAAAGGTCGTCCTCAATCTAGCCGTTTGCGCACTGAGATGGATTGGAGAGGCAATCAGAAACAGCCACGGCATATGCAGCGTGAGAAGGAATGGAGAGAAACCCCGACAACGCTGCGATGTAGTAAGTGTAAGCAGGATGGACACAATAGGCGCACTTGCAGTCGTCGTCAGCAAGGACAACCGTCTAATGCTTCATAGTGAAAGACTCTTTCAAGTTTTATGTCATAAACGAACCTATATTTTCCTTGTAGTATAGGTTTTTAGAAGTTTTTGTATTATTTGTTTGATGAGAGATAGATGTGCTATATTTCAGTTCTTACATGATTTGCAATGATGGAAGGGGAGTAGTAATGCATTATATGCATCTTGAACTTCGTTGTAGTATGCTACGTATATTGCACCAATCCAAAAATCAGATTTCTTCTTTGTAGATTTTTTGTTTTTGAGTGGGTATCTTCTTCTTATTGTTAAAACCATGTTCTTGGTGGTTTTATAGTGCTAGGTATTCCAATATGACCGTTTATGACCGTTCTAGGGATCCAAGGGTCAAAAATGAATCAAAAATTAAAATTAAATTTCTGTTTCCAATTTTCAACAAAAGCTGGCAGTGAGTAATTAGCGCGCAAATTCTGGGACCTAGCGCGCTAATTCTGGACTTAGCGCGCTAATTCTGGACTTAGCGCGCTAATAAACTTATTAGCGCGCTAACTGCAGGGACCTCAAAATAATTATTTTGGCCCTTTGTGTTACTGACCCTTATACTCGTCCGGGACCTAACCAACCCTTATATAACATGTTATACATGTTTGTTATGAGTCATTAAGCCTAATTGGGTGGTCCGGATATGTTTACAAATCCCGAAAACGGAAATTCACAATTTCATAATGTCTTAGGGGCTTTTCTGCAAATTTGCAGTTTTCTTTTTGAAGACCTTTAAAAAATGAGATTTTATTTTTCGAAAACATTTATAATGAACTCTAATATGCAAATGACCATTCACACAAAGTTTTCACATTGTTTAAACTCATAGACCTAGTTATGTGTTTAAATTCCACTTTGAAGCTTGAAGTAAACTTGTAACTTTGAAAAATGGTTTTAGAAACTTCATGTATGCATGAACTAATGCATTTGGCTTGCGTGAAAGAATTTGTATACTTTACATTTAAATTACAAATTGCGGCTTGGACTTTCAGCTTCATTTCTTCATATGAAGTTTACAATGGAATTAATGACAACATTGGTAATGATTTTGGGTTTCAGCGCGATATGGATCCTGGCCCTATAGATGACTCGGTTTTGACTATGCAAGCTCTCCATAGATCTACCCGCGTTTGGAATGGCCCGGTAATACTTCTTTTCGCATGTTTCTCTACTACTTTTTAGCTGCATAGCCACGTTGTAACTAATTTCACTTTAATCTCATATTTTCATAGGAGCCTGGTATATTGACTATCAGGCGGAATTCAGCTGCACTTCACCGGTTGGTCCAACTGGATCCACGCATAGTTGGTTATCTTCATGAAGTGGATTTTACGGAATTTGCGCGAGTAGGCTTCATTTCAATTGATTGGCATCTCATAATGCGCCCTTGTAGAGAGGTGGAGGCCCGAAACTCACACGTTCCATTTTCCGTCGGCGAGATGACTATAACCCTCCAAGATGTACAAATCATCTTGGGGTTGCCGATCGATGGATTACCACTGCGGCGCGTCGACCAAGATTACGAGGCCTTGTGCTTGACACAACTTGGATTCCCTTTCCCCGAAAATAACGGAGATCGGAGGGCGGATTCAAATCCCAAGCAACTTTCAAGGTGGTTTCCAAACCTCCCGAGATAATGCTAATGATGTGGAAGTGCAACGCTATGCGAGAGCATACATCCCGCAACTTCTAGGGGGAACACTTTGTTTGCGACAAGTCGAACAACCTCGTTCACATCACATATTTGCAATTTTTGGAAGATTTCGAGGCGGCGGGACAATACATTGGGGTAGTGCAACTCGGCTCACCTATACTGGACAATTATGTCTTGCGTAGACATTGATGGAGCCGAGATAGCGAGTCCATCATCTTATTGCAATTATGGGCATGGGATAGGTTGTCGTTTCTTGCACCAATAATGGGTAACGTTCTTCGAGACCCCGTATTAGAAAACGAAGAATTCTTTCCACCTCCTCCATTTGGTCATAGGTAATTACTATTTTCTCACATTATAATTTCAATATCTTCATATCTATGTACATGTGCCGACATACATGCATTGCGTTTTCTTTTTCACTTGTGAAGGTGGAAACATGCTTTGGAGACAACGGGAGCATCAATGCACGTCCTTACAAAGTACGGAGAAATGATAGACATGCAAAAACCGGATGAAGTAAGAGACATACAGAATTACTTCTCCACGTAGTGCCTTACACATACATCATCTAATATGCGTTTCTTATTCATATCAAAATGTTTTTGTTGACTACAGGTAATATGGGAACCGTATCCTGAGGCAGTGATAATGGACCTACCTGCGTATTGTAGCAGTGGTCGTGCTATTTGGCGAACGAGAGCACCTTTGATTTTTTTCTGTGTAGTCGAAATGTATCATCCCGATAGAGTCATGCGCCAATTCGGTCTCAGGCAAAGGATGCCACCTGTACAGAGCACAAACATTCAGCTGCATAAGATTGACTTGAGAGGGAAGACGGATAAAGATTGGAGCGCAGAACATAGCGCTTATGTCTGCATGTAGAACGAACGTGCCTCCAATATTGCAACTGATGAAAGCTTAGAGGAGCCAATGGACTTTTACAACCCGTATATGCTATGGTATCGTCGAATTACACGACGATTCATGTCTCCTCGTGGAGCTATTGTTGAGGCCTTGGTAAGTACAATTTGATTTTTTTTCATTCATGAATCCTTTCCAAATTGTTGTTTTCCTCGTACTTTAGCATAAAACTTCTTCAATATTTCATATGTAGGCACATGGCATTACTTCAATTCATCAGTTGACACTGGGTGATGATGTATCTATTGCCCGTATTAGAGATGTAGCTGCATCGACTTTGACTGCAGTACACGCAGATTATCGGATGCATAATGTGCCCAGTTCATTTCAAGCTTCTCATCATTCTTCCCATGCTGATACACCTTCGAGGCATGACACTCCATTGTATACTCCATCAGTGCCTTTCAACGAGTTTGGGACTCCATATACTCCTTCGCTTCCTCCCACCATGACATTCGAGGCTATGGAAGCCTTTCCATTTGACACGGCACCTACATCTTCGCGTCATTTTCATGCAAGTCCAATAATGATGAATTTATCTCGGGAGTACAAGTACTCGGGATGGCGGAATGCGGGACAACGATGATATTCAACCGAGAAGATGCTCAAAATCCGGTGATGTGGGTCATTCGGATATTCCACTTGCACGAAATCGTAATGTCCGAGTCGTCGAAGAGAACACGGTGTGGACTTTGGAAGTCATTATTTGGGGTCGACTAGGACTTTTTCTATATTGTTATAAGTCATTTCCTCTTTATTCATTTTTGTCTTGTAGTTGATCACCAACCAATTTCATCATTTATATCAATTCAACTTTCAAGTTCTTTATTTTTTTTTAGTTTTAACTAATTTTTCTTGATGTGTTTAACCTCTTGTATTCAAAAGTTGTGTATGCTATTATGTGTATGAAAAAGGTACTAAAGTATTTGGATTGTCAATGGTCTCCTCTCATGAATCATAAATAGCTTTGTCATCATTTTTCATGAATTAGTTGCGTGGGAGCACAAGAGCAAATTGGTCCCGAATTAATCAAAAGGGCCAAAATATCCCAGGACCACCCAATTAGGCTTAATGACTCATAATAAACATGAATAACATGTTATATAAGGGTTGGTTAGGTCCCTGGACGAGTATAAGGGTCGCTAACACAAAAGGGCCAAAATAATTATTTTGAGGTCCCTGCAGTTAGCGCGCTAATAAGTTTATTAGCGCGCTAAGTCCAGTCTTAGCGCGCTGGGTCCCAGAATTAGCGCGCTAATTACCCACTGCCAGCTTTTGTTGAAAATTGGAAACAGAAATTTAATTTTAATTTTTGATTCATTTTTTACCATTCACACAAAGTCGTGACTGCAACTAGATGTTTATTACTACATTTTTTTCATTTACCAAAAATGCAGGGAAAAAAAACTAAGCACAAAAAATACTAATTAGTAAAACGTAAGTTGCAGTCACGACTTCTATTCGATGGAAGTCGTGACTGCAACTCACGACATCCATGTCAATGGAAAACGTGACTCTAAGTCACGTTTTCCAGTGACCAAAAAAAAATTTTTACGTGGCTGGTGATTAGGCGCTTACGTGGCAACAGGTGTGTTAGATTGGGAAATAGTTTGGTGGGTGTGTTGGGTTGCTAATTTTTTCTCCCAAACGTATTAATCAAGTAAAAACTCCAGCAAAACACAGCAGCCCAAAAAACACTTCTCCACAGGGAGCCACTCTCCACCAAAGCACCACTCCAGTGAAGTCATTTCTCATTCCACATACGCATCCCCCTTTAATTAAAGATGAAACTAAAAATGAAAAGCCCATGACCATGCTACCCGACCACCAACAAATATTCCCATCTAAATAAAACATGAATAGAAGGCCCCAGAGCAATAATAATCAATAGGCCTTCAATGAGGAGCAGACAATGAATGAGATCTCCATACCAAGCAGATTACAAAAAAAAAAAAAAAATCACCCAAGGAACTGATAACCCTTATTCAACCACATTTGGATAGCCTTGCCACGCTCGCCGATGCTTGCTGCCAACTCCCACAAGTCAGCACCAGTCATCGGACGTCAAAATGATGGGGATGGGGGAGTACCAGATGAAGAGAGAAAGAAGTGTTTCTTTACAGAAAGTGTAAAGGAAGGGTATATGGAAAGGAGGAGGTGGTGAGTAGAAGAAGAAGAAAGGCAGGGTGAGGAGAAGAAAATGGGACAGCGATCGCCAAAGCCGGTCACATCGACACCAACGGCCCAAGACAGAAGATTTGCATGCAACGGTAGTAGAGTAGCTAGTAGTCAACGACACTAGAGTTTCTCGTGTGTGAGAGAAAACCCTAGCCTTCAATTACTCTAATAAAGTGAGAGAATTTGACCAAGTCCAAGTTTTATTGTTTTTTTTTTTTTTTAATTTAAATGAGAGTTGAACTCCCAACTCATCAAACCAACTTGCTTTTTGGCAAGAAATAAATATGCCTCTATACCATCTCCCTAGAGATGGTTTGATCGGCCCAAGTTTTGTCGCCAAAGGATGAAAGATGCTACCTGATCACTATATATATATATATATATATATATATATATATACTAGAACAATTTCGGTATTTAATAGAAATTTTTAAACCTTATTAAATGGGATGTTATTAAATAATACCTAATTGATAAGAGTTTTAAAAAATCACTACAAGAAAAATGATATTTAAAAACGGAATTAGCAACAAAATTAAGTTCCGTTGTTAAGAAAAAGTGGTTAGAGACGGAATTGAGACGGACTAATTCAGAGACGGAATAGAGAGAGATCGGAAATAGAGTCGGAAATAAAGACGGAATTTAATTTCGTCTCTAAATAATGGAACCGTCCATTATGTCTCGAGATTCGTGCGTGCTTTGATCTAGATACCCAAAAATGGGGACCAAACACAAAACTCTCTCTCTCCCTATAATCTCTCTCCTCACCTCACCGCTCACCTCACCGCTCTCTCTCACCGTCACCGCTCTCACCGCTCTCTCTCACCGTCACCGCTCTCTCATCTCTCTCTCGTCAACGCTCTCTCTCTCTCTCACCGTCGCCGCTCTCTGCTCTCTCACTCTCAGCTCTCTCTCGCTCTCACTCTCTCCGTCTCAAATTCCTCTCTTCGTCCGGGATTCGAGTTTCGATTCGTTTCGAACCTTCGTTGATGAAATTTACGGTAAGCATCTTCAATCGATGCTTCTATTGAGATTGTTGTCGATGCCCTAACTAGTTGTTTGTGCCTTTTTTTAGGGTTTCAATTTCTAGCGTTTCCGATCGTCTGTGTTGTTTGATTGTTCATGCGATTAGGTTTTTTGGATAGATGTTAGGTTGAATGTCGAACCTTGAAATTTGTTAGAGGTTTTGTTGATGCTGGGGTTTGTGGTTCTCATGTGTTGCGTTTTTGCTCTATCAATCATCAATAATGTCTAATTCGTTTGATTCATTTGTAAAGTTTGATGCTTGATTGTGATTTTAGTTGGTGGAGTTGATTTTGTGTTATGGGTTTTTTTTTTTTTTTTTTTTTTTTTTTTTGGGTTTATGATTTGAGGGTTGTTAATGCTTGATGAAAGGATTGGTCTTTAATGCAGTGGTGAATTATGTGTGAATTGAAATGGGTTTTGACAACGAGTGTATTTTAAACATACAATCACTTGCTGGGAGTATTTACGTCCGTGTGTGTCGTTTGCTTGTTCATCCAAATGAAGCATTACAATCGCAGTGTACTCATTTATACTGCAAGCCATGCCTAACTTATGTCGTTAGCACTACTCGAGCTTGCCCGTACGATGGATATCTGATGACTGAAGCAGACTCGAAGGTTCTCTCGATTCTGTTCCTTAATTTTGTGTTTGTACGAGGTTTTTTTTTGTTGGAGTTGCTTATTTATTTTGAAAGAAATTTGCAGCCTCTGGTGGAATCAAATAAAGCTCTTGCTGAGACCATAGGCAAAATTGCAGTTCATTGCCTCTATCACAGGAGTGGGTGTACATGGCAGGGCCAATTGGCAGAATGTACAAGTCATTGTGCTACTTGCCCCTATGGGAATTCCCCCGTTGTATGCAACAGGTGCGTGATGGGGCATGTGCCCTAGGTCAATCCATTAACTGTCTTTATGAATACTTTTAGTTAATAAAATAGAGGATTTCATTTGCTGTTTATTATAATTAATTTGCATGTTTACATTATAATAAGATCCATGGGTATTTACAGAAATATCCTAAATGTCCATAGTCGATCATTATACTGGGAACTATAATGAATTAAGACTAGTGTGAGTCTTGATTGATGATTATATGATGATTATACGTATATGGATACAAATCAAGATCACGAGTACTTGTTAGGGAACAAAGTCTTGACCCAACCAGCTGAGAACATCACATGGATTAAGTCATTGTTGTTTCTCATGATAGGTATATATTCCGATCCTCGACTTGAGATTACCGAGAGACTTCAACATTAGGAACACAAGTGATTTGACACAATCAAACGTTGTCTTTAATCGGACGATTATAAAGGTTGTGATTGGTTAATGTGTGAGCAATGTGATGAAGTTGTGTAATCAAGATAGAATTTGTCCCTCTCATATAAAGAGAGATATCCGAGTGGATCCTCGATGTGTTAGATCTTAAAAGGCCTAGTTTAAGTGAATTGATATTGATCAATGTCACTTAGATATTTTCAGTCTACCTAGAGATCGAAACTAGTACGATTGAACATGTTGGATGACAATTCCATGCCTTACGTTTGATCAAAAGGATATCGTGTGACAAAAGGATGTTATATACCCTATTGATTAGGTTGTATCGATTTGATATTCGTACAACTTGGGTAGTCATAATGTCTTGCTAGAGATCGCTTATGACTTGTATACCAAAATGTGTTTTGGTACACTGCCAACGTTGTATGAGCCTATTGGGTCGCACACTAAGAATGGTTTTGCGAGATTTTAAGATGATTCAGAAAAACGAATTTTATGTGATAAAATTCATGACAGAAACGGCATTGTGGTGTATTACACTTATACTTCTTTAAGTAAGGGTATATGTGTAATTTACTTAACCGTCTATATACAAGGGTTGTATAAATAGACGCTTTAAGTTACAATACACACACGAAAGATAAAAAGGCCGAAACTCTAATTTCATTTTAGAAACGACTTAGGGTTTTTGGTATGCTCTGGATCGTTTTGGAGAGAAACAAAAAGATTTGGTATTCTCTCGAAGCTAGCACTTCGAATCTCGGCCGCCGTTCGTGTGTGGACTACTAGTAGAGGGCGTTCGTCGTTGACAGCGCCTTAGAGATCGATTAACCTTCAGAAAGGTACATTGCGACACTGAGGTATGATTAAGTTTTCATGGTTTAAACGTTTTTAATGGAATTAGATTCGGATCCTGTTGGGGTTTTTGTCAAAATTGTTTTGTAATCTCCGCTGCGTATGAACCCCAAAACCCAACAGTGCGGGACTCAAATAGTACATCGTCAAGTGCAAGAACATGCTCAGAACTGCCCGGTGAGTCCATTGAAGCATTTAATTTGTTATTTTCTTGCTCTCTAATAATTAGTTTTGTTTTTCTTATTTTACACTTTTTGTGGTTTTGCAGGGAGTCCAACCTCAAGCACAACAGGCATATGTTGGTCAGGACTCAGCGGCACTAGCTACTGCTGTTTCCCCTGAACAGAAGCAGATTACTTCTCAGGTAGCAACACAGGCCTCTCAAGCACAACCCTCTCAGGTTACAGCAGCACTGTCATCTGGTCAAGATCAAACTCAAGTGAATGTTAATGCCCAACCTCAAAATGCAACCCAGGCCGTTCCAACTGCAGAACAGTGGTATCAACAGCAGCAGCAACAATTTCAGTTTCAACTTACATAGGAGGTCACAGATCATTGACTCATTATGTTTAATGGGCTTTGAAAAACCAGTGGTTGTTGATACATGCATCTGTATGCAAATTGTATACATATATCACTTTTCAAGATGAGTTAATACTGATTTGTCACTGACATTGTCTCACAGAGTTCCCAACGCCTGCGGGATCGTGAAATGCTTATGGATAGTGAGGAAAGGAGGATCATTATTTTCAGCTCCAAGACATGTGGTGATGTTGGGCTTGAAATTGGGAATGCCATCCGTGTTCACCATCCATGGTACAGTGAATACTTTAAATCTTTTATTAGTCATTGCTCCAAATTTCTATATGCACAATGGTTTGTCAGTGAACTACTCGTAGAACTTTAAGAAAACATTTTTCCTTTTTCCTTTCTTGCTGGGGCAAGGTCAAAGAAGTGGCATTATCCTGTATCCTGACCTCAGTTGCATGAACTTATGCGAGATACTTTCTGTCTACAGAATGTACCAAGGTAGAACTGCCATAATAAAATTAGGGATTTTTTCCAGGTGGTTTTGGCCCTTTGGGTGGTTTAGAATGCTTACAGTGTTATTTCATACTTGTCAACCCAAATTTATCTATTAGTTGTTCTCTGTAAAATTGCCCAAGTAAAAAAATTTGCATCGGTTTAATTATTACTATTTTTTTAAGCCCATTGGTTTAATTATTTTGACATTCATATTAAGTTGTCAATTTGGATGATCCACAGTTTTGAATTTTGGGCAGGAAAGAGGTAGCACTTGTAGAGGGCGGGGGGATCATAATTCTATGTACATATTTCTCAATTTCTGATACCAGTGACCAGCCTTGTCTCTAATTAAGGGAAGCTTTGAGGTTAGGTTTTATATGGTCCTGCTCTTTCAAATTTCTTATGTGGTTGTAAGTTTACAAGGTTCATCATCATCGGCTTCTGCAAAAAGGGAGTGCGAGCACGTCTTGAGCTTCGAACTTGGTTTCTGTTTTCAACCATATCAAAGGAAAGCTGTGGGCATCAACAGTAACTCATTTAATTGAGGAAGAAATCTTATTGACTAGTTTTTTACTTTGAAAATAAAAAAGTAAAACATCATCCACATGAATGTGAGTTGGAGAAACAAGGACAAAAGGGGAGGGGAAAAAATGGAGGATCGATGTTGGACGACATATGAAAATGATGAAATGTGAATGCTGAAATATAGGTTCACAATGTTGATGATAGTGACATACGCAAATAACAACGGTCCTCCCCCATACAACAAAAGGTATCCCCTTCCACTTTGAGTGTCTCTTGGCACTCACATTTCATAGTCTGAAGTTTGAAAATGAACTCTTTAGTTTTCTCTTGCGACTTTAGTGATATATTATGTCATTGAATTAGTTGCACTTTGGCAACTATTGCTTAGTTTTCAAACTGCTCACTGAGGTCATCCGCACCACACCCTATGCCTCATTTGAAAGTTCTTATTTCATCCTGAGAGGTTAAGTTCCAAAGTTTATAATTTAGTGGTTACAGTAAACGTTTTTTCTTAGTTGACTATCAAATTTTAAGGGTATAACTATTCTAATTTTTATTAGTATTAAATACTGATGCATGATAAGCAAATAATATCTAGTCTGTATTTTAACTTGTTGACTTGAGATGTTGAATGATTATATGCATTTGCTTTGCTTTTCTTTTCTTTTCTTTTCTTTTTTTTTTTTTATTGGTAAAATTTGCTTGATTTTCTGCCCAAACGTATCAGGTCTTAACACTTTGTGGGGACTTAGGATGACAACTTGGTCTGAATCTTGGCAAACTCTAGTGCTTTCTTCCCTTGTAATTTGTTGGTGACGTAATGGCGACTGTACTCGCCATGATTGTACTTCTTATATTTAGATTGATACTTCTTTTTGTTTCATTGGATTGTTGTTCAGAATTTTAAAAATTCCATTTACTTCTTCTTTCTTAGCGTACACCCCCTAGTTTTAGTTTGGTTGTTGGTGATGCTATTACATGGTTTGAGATTCGTGCTTGATTTCTGTTATGGGATTTGTGTATTTGGTTATTTGGATCACACTTGGTTTTAGAGTTGCAACATATTGATCTGCTGTGATATCACAGTTTATGTTGTTGATTTACGAGTTGTGACTTTATTTGAAGGATTTTTAGCTTAACTGCAGTGAAGGAGCTGTTGGGGTCAATGGATCTCATGGGTTCAGAAATCTTGCTGGTTCAGTTGTTCAGCTGCTCGGTTTAGTTGGAGATGCAATTACATCAGCAGAGGCTAATACATTTTCGATTTGATTCTATAGTTCTATGGGTTGGTGATGTTGTGAAGTATGCATAACTATATTATTTGTTAGATAACAGAATCTCGTAGCTTGGATCATGAGTAATTAGTCTCTTGGGTCTTGAACAGCTTTAACTTGTCTTGAGGAATATCTTTAAATTTTCAGTTGGTACTTCTGGGATAAAAATGTGAAAGAACTGTTACTTTGTGCTTAATAAATGCGTTATTGTTGATTTGCACTTCCTTAAATATATGTAAATCTATTGATTTCAAGTTGGTTTGCTGTTTTTATATTCATATGTTTGCGTATATTTGGTAGGTATATAGTGATGAAAATGACAAAAGATTTAGATTTACTCTTTAGAATGCTTCACTGTTTATTGGGAGGAGCTTAACTTTTTTTACTTTCACAAACATTTGTTCATCTTGCTTTAACTTGTGGTTTAGTCTTGGAGTTTGATATTATCTTTTATTCAATTATCTTAACTTTCTTCTAGCTATTGATTCTCTTGAATGTTTGTTGTGGCATTACTACCATCATCAACCATTCTTCATTACAATTGACTTTTGTTTGTGTTAATCTAGAACTAAATTTCATGTCATTGTTTGGAGCGAGAGATAATTTGCTAATTAACATCATGTTCCTTCTGGATAATGATGAATTTCTTTTTCTTTATTACTTTATTTATGTTGTGTTTAACTCATACACTTGTGTTTGTGATGATGCGTAGTTCTCCCATAATATTGTTTATATTCCTATTATTGTTTGTATAATTTAGTGATTTTTTCTTTTTGATCTTTTTTTAGGTGTTTTGTACGAAGTCAAGTATTTTTTGAAGCACAATCAACTTTATATAATCTCGGAACACTTCTTCATCTGCTGTTTTTTTTTCATTTAGAACAATTTTTGCTTTTACTTTTGTAGAAAGATACGAAATAGAAACTTTTTAGATTGTTTTTGTTGTTTCGTGTACAGTACATTGAGAAAAGATAATTTTAATGATATGTTAAGTTTATATAAACTGTGCAATATCAATATATTATTTAGCTATGATTTGTATTATATATTGGCAGGTTAAATGTGCTTGGATTGAGACCTATATATATATATATTGAGACGGATTGAGACCTAAACAAAGCAGAATTGAGACGGATTAGTAACGGAATTCAAATATTTCGTTGCTATTCCGTCTCTAATTTTCGAGGCAAAGCTACATAAATCAGGAACGGATCAGAGACGGAATTATTGTATTCCGTCTCTGATCCGTTGCTAATCAGAAACGGAACAGAGACGGAATACAATAATTCGTCTCTCGATCCGTTTCTAATCGAGACGGATCGAGATCGTCTCTAATCCGTTGCTAATCGAGACGAAATTAATAATTAATAATTCGTCTACGATCTTGATTAGAACGAATGCATTAATTCCGTCTCGATTAGATTAATGCAATTACAATTGTTCCATTTATAAAAATTTCCATTTTTGTTCCGTCTCTGTTAGTTTCTAAATTTCTCTAATCTGTCTCTAATCGAAACGGAAACACATTTCCGTTGCTGATTGAATCAGCGTCGACGATTTTAGAGACGGAATAAATTTCGTCTCTGTTCCGTTGCAGATTTCATTCAATTAGAGACGGAATTTATGCAAATCAGAAATGGAAATTTTCGTTTATGATCTGTTGTTTTTTGTAGAGAACCTCTATGTAATACATGTATTAAAAATTAAAACATAACACATTTTCACATGACATTTAATAATACTTTATTTAATAAAAGTTTTAAAACTTCTATTAAAGGCAAAATATATATATATATATATATATATTTTGTCCCAAGTTGTTCCCAAGTTGTTGGTTACAATTGATAGACTAGTTAATTTTATGCGCCTACAAAATGTATTAGTAAAATAGACTGAAAGAATTATGTAATTCTTTGTGAAAAAAAGGAAAAGAATTTAGATTATGTCACGTACCCTTGTTGATATTAATTTTCAAATTAAGTTTAAGGCTAATTGAATTTGCTAAAAATTAATTATTTTGACTTCCGAAAAAATTTAATTATTTTGAGCTTTTTAATATATATGCATTATGCATGGATCATCATTGGTACAAAGAACGGCGGATAACCAAAGTAAAGGACACTAGCTCCCTGGCATATATTCAAATATGGGTACGTCGTGCACTTACTATAGCACATGCATGAATCGTCCATTTATTCATGTGTTGTACGTACTTTCCCATAAATCGTTCCAATGTGTTCCCTCTTTTGTTTAAGGAGGTATTAATTAGTGAAGAATTTACATATTTACAACAAAAATTAGTTTATATGAGTAAAATAAGTGTGTATTTTTTTTACTCCATAAGTAAGGTAAAACGCGTTTTGAAAATGCGTCATTAGTGTGCAATGTTGAAAATATACAAATGGCGCATTTTGAGAAGCGTCGTTCATGTATTCTGAACATCCTATGTAGCGTCCACGTGGATTGTCCAATAACATGAATGACGCATTCTCAAAATGCGTCATTCATGTATTTTGAATATCCCACATCTCACGTAGCGTCCACGTGGTTTGTTCCATAACATGAACACGTGGAGTGTTCCATTTCCATAACACGAATGGCGCATTTGGAGAATACGTCATTCGTGTTATGTGCACTAGTCTGTGACATTTGCACGGTTTGCATTGATTGGTTTGTCCACCTCGAAATACATGTGTGACATTTGCACGATTTGCATTGATTGCACGAGTTTATGAGTTGTCCACCTCGAGATACGTGCACGACGTTTTGCATCGATTGCACGAGGTTGCATGAGTTGCACACCTTGAGATACGTGCATGACGTTTGCATGAATTGGACAAGGTTGCATGGGTCGGCCACCTCGACATACAAGAGTAGCGTTTGCTTGACTTCTCGACCTCGAAATACATGCACGACGTTTGCATGAATTGTCCATGTCGAGATACGTGCATGTCCTTTACATGAGTGTTTACCTCGAGATACGTGCGTGACGCGGGTTGTCTACTTCGAGATACGTATGTGCCCTTTACATGAGTTGTTTTACCTCGAGATACGTGCATAACGTGGGTTGTCCACCTCGAGATACGTACGTGACGCGGCTTGTCCATCTCGATACGCACGTGTCGTTTGCATGAGTTATGCACCTCGAGTGTAACAAATAACTCATTTTGAGAAGGAATAATTAAGACGATTTTATATTTTGTACGGATGACTTCTTTTGAAAATGAGATATTCATTACACCTCATCAAACACACCACGTCATACATCCACATCATCATCAATAGCTCGTTTTCAAAAGGAGACATACCATACTTTTGTAACTTTTGTAATTTTAAAGTAATCCCCCTTATTTGATGAATAAAAAAGTAAACTCACCCTATTTTTTGAAAAACACCATTAATTAGTTCCCACAAGTACGTACTATCATTTTTATTTTTATATTTTTCAAGAACATATGCATCCTCGCTTGAATCTTCTTCTTGTTTTGATATAGACAAACAAATTAACACGAACAAGATACATAATTTGATGCACGAACGGACAATCCTTCCTAGCTTGACTTCACTGCTGCCACTAAAAGAGAAGTGGCCCATCCTCTTGTCCTTAAATCGCAAAGTTGCTCTCTTCTCCACATGCTATGTAACTTTTATACGTGTTCACAAATTTAATGTCAATATTGCAACAATGGTACAGTTGCGCACATAATCGAGTCCAATAAAAAAATTTGAACTATATAGTCGATCTTAATTAATTTAAGACTGAAGTTATGTTGTTGTTGTATTGCGACAATGGTACCACATATTATATTGAGGCACATGCGCCATTAACGCGCACGCACAATGATTTTTATTCGATTTCCAAGATTCTATAGTCTATACTATGTACAATAATAGTTGTCCATGGACACTTTGAAATGTGGGCACACACATATCCCGATGCAAGATGCAAAAATCAAAGTTGTGAATGACGAGTCAATGTATGTTGGGGTGACTTACTAATTATTATCCTAAATATATAGATTACATACGTATGTGCTGAGCTCTCATCAACATAGCAATTGAAGAAAAACAATGGAAAATTCATTCCCCTCTTCAACACAATCTCCTCCTAAACCTCACATTGTTCTCTTCCCATTCATGTCCAAAGGCCACACAGTCCCCCTCCTCCACCTTGCCCGCCTCCTCCTTCGCCGTGACGCCTCCATCACCATCTTCACCACCCCTGCCAACGCCCCATTCATCACCAAATCCCTCCCCCCAATCACCCCCACCTCACCATTCTCACCCTCCCCTTCCCTCACCACCACCCACCCCTCCCGCCCGGCGTCGAGAGCACCGACAAGCTCCCCTCCATCTCCCTCTTCCTCCCCTTCGTCTCCGCCGCCAAACTCCTCAAGCCTCACTTCGACCTCGCCCTCCCCTCCCTCCCACCACCCCCTCCGCCATCATCTCTGACGGATTCCTCCCATGGACTCTCGCCTCCGCTACCGCCCTCTCCATTCCTCGCCTCGTCTTCTACGGCATGAGCAACTACGCTGTCGCTGTCTCCCGTGCCGTCTCCCTCCACCACCTCGTTGCCACCGTTAACTCCCCTGACGAGCCCTTTTCCATCCCTACCTTCCCATGGATCCGCCTCACTTTAAACGACCTCGAACCGCCATTTAACGACCCCAATCCCAGCGGCCCCCTGTTCGACCACGTCATGGAGGTAGCCATGGCGACAATGAACAGCCACGGCATGCTCGTCAATAGCTTCTACGAGCTAGAACCCGTCTTTGCAGATAACATAATTAGAGATCTCAAGCTCAAGACCTGGAATGTTGGGCCTCTCTCTCTAGCCGTAGCAGAGGATCAACAACAACACGAGACTATTTTCAACAATCACGACGACGATCTGAACAAGCGGTCGTACTACATGCAATGGCTTGATGAGATGGAAAAAGAGGGGAAGTCTGTACTATATGTGGCCTTTGGGTCACAAGCAGATATTTCCAAGGCACAGATTATGGAAATTGGACACGGGTTGGAGAAATCAGGAGTGAATTTCATGTGGGTGGTGCGATCATCCTCGAGTCACGCACCAGAACATGAAAGTTGTACGTACAAAAATGATGATGATGATGATGATGATGATGATAGTGATGAGTCAATATTATTATGGTTTGGGGAGTTTGAGGAGAGGGTGAGGGGGAGGGGAGTGGTGGTGAGGGAATGGGTGGAGCAAGTTAATGTGTTAATGCATAGGGTGGTGAGAGGGTTCATGAGCCACTGCGGGTGGAACTCGGTGGTAGAGAGCGTGTGCGCGGGGGTGGTGGTGGTGGCATGGCCGATGATGGCGGAGCAGCATTTGAATGCGCGGATGGTGGTGGAGGAGTTGGGGGTGGGAGTGAGGGTGACAGCGGAGGGCGGAGGAGTGAGAGGGTTCGTGAAGGCGGAGATGGTGGAGGCGGCGGTGAGGGAGGTGATGGAGGGGGAAAGGGGGAAGGAAGCCAGGAGGAGGGTGGAGGAGTTGAGGGAGGGCGCCAGGAAGGCTGTGAGGGAAGGGGGGTCATCTTGGAAAGCTTTAGATGATTTGCTTCAAGAGATTAATTAATTTGTACTTGTGGGAAGAATTAGCTAGTTAGTTAAGTAGTCGTATATAAGTGAACTTTTCCTTAAAATTAAAAGAAAAAAAAAACGTAAAAGTAATTTACTTTAGTCACTAATTTTAAGCACTTACTGTGCATTTTGCATCGAGATATGCATACTCGTGTATTGCACGATATCCGACTGAGTCAGCATTCAAATCGGTGTCAAAAGTGAGTTACTCAATTTCAAAAAAAAGTAGTATATAAGAACTTTTTTTGTTCAGAAAGAAAAAATTACTATTTGCTTGTTAAATTGTTTTTATCAAATATAGATTTTAGTTATGCAGCACTGAGAAGTGACTTGGTTTTTTTTTTGGTTTTTTTTTTGATAAAGAAGGCAAATTCATTCATTCATTGTCTATTGAAGATCATTCAATAGATCAGTGGAGATAGCACAGGGAATAGCATAAAATCTCCCCAGTTACGTACAAGTAAGACCATGTCTATGGCTAGGAATTAAAGCTAGCTAGCTAGCTTCTGTGCAACTTTATTTGTGTTGCGCAGGACAAAACTAAAGTAAAGAAATCCACGTCATTGCGTTCAGATGTACGTGTGATGCACCTCGAGATGCAATTCATGAGCATCTCAAAAAGTATCGTACGCACATCTGACGTGATGTCCCTGTGGACTCCTTCTCAAGTGGACTCCAAGGGCCAAGAGAGGTTCCCTTAGACAAAGTGTCCAAGGTGATAAGTGCAAACAGATTAAAACTAGTATGACCAAGACTTAATTTGCTTGTTCGTTCCTATTCTACCCTTGTTTAAAATAACTTTCCTAAAAAATAAATATACAAATTAAATAAACTTATTAAAAACTTAAAAACTTAATTAAGTGTATCAGTTTAGTACTTTCTCAACTTAGGAAGTTGATTGACTTGCTAATTTAATTACCAATATACCATAGGAATGTTAGATTTGATTGCCCAAATTAAAGAAAAGATTACAAACTTGGGAGTTGAGAATCAAACTCAAATAGCAACAAGCTAGGCGCGAGATATCTCAAGATTAATGTCCTTTTAGCTTTAATATATACCTACACACATAGTCATTCAATTTTAGAAGTTGTAGCACAAATCAAAGTTACCCAACTTTACAAATTGTAATACGAAAGTCACTCCGTTGGTTTTTTAATTGGGAATCTAACAAGTGTGCATGCACAAGTGGCACCACCTTAAGCTTCAACATTAAAACTCTAGGATTCAAATCCACAATGAAGGAGAAGAAGAGAAATGTTCTCTCTTGTGCGTGCGTAAAATAAAAAATGTAGGTAAAGACATCCTCATTTTTTTTTGCCCCTTCTATCACATAAAGTTGAATGACTTTGGGTGCAATGCCAATGGCACCACGTGTGCACGCTTGCCAGATTTCCAATTGGCCGAAAAAGCCACGTTGGTGTGAATTTTGTGTTACAATTTACAAAGTTGGATGACTTTGTGCTACAACTTGTAAAGTCGACTGATCATATTATACAAACGTAATTTTAGCGACCAAAGCGTTACGAATTATAAAATCAGACTATTATTTGTATAAAATTTACTTGATTTATTTGGTCGTTAGTGATGCTATTCAAAACAAAAACTAGGATCGATCGCGGCGAAATTATAATTTGGGGGCCCTCAATTATGTATAAACTAGGCATTAACCCATGCTTCGCGCACGTGATAGTTTAACTTCTACCAAACTATTTAGAACATTTTCATGTATTTTTTGGCATTTGCAAGTGATTTTTGTTCCAAAACCAAACATTTACCTTCATTATTATTTTCATGTACATAAAAGAAAAGTTATCTTAAAAAAAAAAAAAAAAAAAAAAAAAAACTAAAGAAACTTGAAGGTTCACTTTTCCTGTATGGAAGAGATTGTAAATTCTTCTTCCAAATGATTGGAGTATGGACTCTGAAGATGCGGACACTTACGAAAATGTCTAGATTCACACCATCGCCTTCATTCCTCCCTCTTAACTACATATCTTGCTTTACTTAAGCTTGTTTTAGCTCCTATGACAAAAGCACGCCAATTACATGTTTTTAGATTACAATGGACTATATGAACAAGATGAAATTTTCATATGAAGTTTGGGAAATACCGGCTTATACATATGAACTTTGTGTTTGCCGCAGGGGTTCTGTTTCATTGTTTTGGTTTAGTGGCATATACAGCGATGTAATAGCCATGATCTCCAAATCCATATAATATTGTACGAAAGTTGGACATGATGAAAATATCAAACATCAACTACTACTAATGAAGATTTCATTGTGGAGGCATAGAAAATCTCTAGAAATTATCTGCTTATCTTACCTGCAATTTGTATTTGTAGAATACATAACTAGCTAATGTCAAACCTACTACTCTCTTCGGGACCAAGAGTGTAAGGAACCGTCCGAATCCTAACATATTCCTACTTGCGTTATGGTTTTTTTTAGGATTAATATAAATACAACGGAGGCTTATGGGGTTGTTTTGTGTGTTTATTAGCTAAATAGATATGGTCTTTACCTATACAATTATCTCGATCCACATTGTATAGTCGATTGCCTCTCCACTTGCAGTCATATCCACCCCATATGTTCTTACAAGAGCATCCATCACACTAACAAGCATTTTTTCTCCTTGCATTCATTGATATCTAATAATTCAGTGAAAAAAGAACAATTATTCCTTGGATAAGATCTATGGTGTCAAACTCAATGATAATTCAGGTGAAGCTATTGAAAATAAAAGTAAGATTCAAAAAGTCACACTCACATTTGTGACCATACTTGCAAAACCCAGGGGGACATCGGCAGCCTTTCAGCTCATTTTCCTATTTCCACACAAAAATCATTCGCGTTCATTAATATGAAGACCACAAGGAAGCAAAAATACTATAAAATTATGATTTCAAACATAATAAAGGGGGATAATTGATAGAGCAAGATAATCGAAATTGTTAA
Source organism: Stephania yunnanensis (assembly GCA_039657365.1). Lineage (NCBI taxonomy): Eukaryota > Viridiplantae > Streptophyta > Magnoliopsida > Ranunculales > Menispermaceae > Stephania > Stephania yunnanensis. The sequence continues at coordinate 7,065,679 of CM077588.1, read as the reverse complement.
TTGAATGGTGGGATATAATTAATTAATATGAATACATAACCAGCTAAAGCTAAACCTACTACTCCCCTCAAGACTAAGAGCGTAAGGAACTGTCCGAATCTTGACATATTCCCACCTACATTATGGATTTTGTTAAGATTAATATAAACGCAGCGGAGGCTCATGGAGTTGTTTTGTGTGTTCATTAGCTAAATACATTATTTTTACCTATACAAGCTTCCTGATCCGCATTGTATAGTCGATCGCCTCTCCACTTGCAGTCATATCCACCCCATGTTCTTCCAAGAGCATCCATCACACTGATAAACATTTTTCTCCTTGCATTCATTGATATCTGACAACTTAGTGAAAAAAAAGTTATTACCTGGATAAGATCAACGTTGTTGAACTCAGTGATAATTCAGGTGAAGTTATTGAAAATAAAAGTACGATCGAGAAAGTCACCTTCTCATTTGTGACCATCCCCGCGAAACCCAGGGGGTAGCGGTAGCCTTTCAGCTTATTTTTCTATTTTCATACAAAAATCAATCGCGTTAATTAATATGAAGACCGCGAGGAAGCAAACTACTATAAAATCACGATTTTGAACATATAAGAGGAGGATAATTGATTAAGTAAGAGAATTAAAATCGTTAATCATGATAAGGAGAATGGATTGCAAGGCATGCATTCGACATATTTTGTGTTTTCATTAGCTAAAACAACTCCGTGAATATTCAAGATCATTTGTGAACGTAGTTAGCCAGTGAATCCAAAAGATTGTTAGGGGCCAATAATGGACATTGAGCTATCCTAAAATATTATGTCGTGCAAATGAACTGAAATATTTTTTTTCAGAAACTGAAATAATCTTAACATCCGACAGAATATGCAATTGCAATTCAAAAGAAGCAGTAGTTAGTTTTTCTTCAGCGGGGATAACCCTTTGTCATCATTTGCAGGAGACAAAAGATAAAATTTATAACTTATAAAAAACCATATATTATTCCCTGCAAGTGTATATGGTCTTAGATGATCATGGAGTTCTTTTGTGTACGTTCATTAGCTAAATATATATGATCATTACCTATACAAGTATCTTGATCCACAATGTGTAGTCGATTGCCTCTGCAGTTGCAGTCATATCCACCCTGTGTGTTCTTGCAAGAGCATCCATCACACTGACAAGCAATTTTCTTCTCGGATTCATTGATATATGATAACTCATTGAAAAAAAAGAACAGTTATTCCCCGAATAAGATCAATGGTGTCGAACTCAATGATAATTTAGGTGAAGATATTAAAAATAAAAGTAAGATCCAGAAATGCACCTTCATATTGACCATCCCCGCGAAACCCAGGGAGGCAACGTCAACCTTTCATCTCATTTTCCTATTTCTACACAAAAATCAATCGTGTTAGCTAATACGAAGACCACAAATAAGAAACAAATACCATAAAATTACGATTTGAAACATATTAAAGGAGGATAATTAATAGAGCAAGAGAATTAAAATCATTAATTGAATGGTGGGATATAATTAATTAAATTCTTATCGTACTTTTTAACGTCATTGTTTCCAACCCTCCCATCTGCAATCAAAGAAATAAACAAAAACAGAAAAAAAAAAAAAAAAAAAAAAACTTTGTCAAGTACTTAACTTGTTAACAAATCAGTCAACATCGAAATACATATACCCAGAGAGTTCTTCTCATGAGTTCTTCTCATGATCATACAAAGAGACAGGATAAAGTTTCTTTCAATAAAGTTCAGTTTTTGAATAACCACCTGAATTCATATTCTACAAGAATCAGAATTTATTTGGAAAAGTATTTCCAAATCCAAATAATCATCTTTATTCGTTTAGTTCCTAGTGAAAATAGCCATTCATAACATGTACTAAAAATGCCCCCAAGGGGTGTGCGATGGCAAAGAAAAGATCATTAAACCTTCAATTAAGGCAGATGTCTCAGACTCTAAGATTTGATTTTTGGTAGCTACATTATATATCCTCTTGGTTTTCCTAAGTTATAGGGCTAGGTAGTTTAACTAACTATAATGAGATCAGATGAACCAAAATAAGGAAAGGCTGAAAAAGGTTTAGACAATCGTGATTATAAAAAATACTTAGAAATCCTAAAAAACAACAGTAAAAAGTTCTAAAGGGGTTTTCTTCACAAATCAAGATACTTTTTTCCATCATATTAGACATTGCAAATACATGTTCATGCCACAATATATACATATGTTGAATATATAGCATGTCATTTCACCACAACTTTTTTTTTTCCTTTAAACCTTCACAAAGTTGACATATTCATGTCAATAAATAAAAAGAAGTTAGATAATATATAAAGTATTAGATGGATATATATATATATATAATCAAATAAATAATTGGTTTTCAAAAATTACCTCATCTTCATCATTTGATGGGTTAAAATTTTTGAAGATCGCTCGATAGACAATATTTTTGACAAACATTTGTCTTAATGTTCATCATCTGCAGTTAATAACAATATTATATCTCTTTTGGTCACTCGAAATACTGCTACATACAACTGACCATGTGTAAAGACTTGCTTCGATAAGAATAATCCCACAAATTTTAGTAATTGGCCCTGACTTTTGTTGATCGTCATAGCAAAAAATGGGACTAATGAAAGTTGGCGTCTCTTTAACTTGAACAACCATATGGACTCATTAGGTGACATTATGATCCTTGGAATTGTCACCATATTCCCAATGTTAGCTGCGGAGATAATTGTCGATGTTACTGATCACGTTGTGAGATGTTTTATTATTAACCTTGCTCCTTTACACAAACCCTCAACCTGATTAAGATTTCTAAGAAGCATGACTGGCACACCCACTTTTAATTGGAAATCATGATTGGGGACTTTTGAAAAGTAACCTTTTCCCCTGGAATTAGATCCATGAAAATTTTATTCAACTGATTCATTGTTTCATTTTTTGGAATCAAAATAGCATGCTCTTTCAAATGAGAAGAGTTGTGAAATCGTTTAGTAAATGATGGGTAAACAGCTTGTACAATACATCTTATAGGGTCTCCATCATGGTGTACTAACGTATTTGTCGATATTATTATAACTCATTATCTGGATCGTCATAAAATGCTCAATTTTCAACTTGAAGCAACCACCTATTAAACGAAGCAAGATCTTCAGATTGTAGCCCTGTAGACCCAATGGAACACAATATTCCCATAGGTAAGAAGAATTAAACGTAGCTTCTATAATATCAACTTTTCAACCTTTAGGCACAACCGATAATATTTGCCTAAAATCACCTCTAAGAACAACTGTAAAGCCGCTAAAAAGTTTTTCATAACTATTCTCATACCTTATTTGAAAAATGTCTCTCAAGTTCATGTTTAAAGCTTCAAAAAAGTATTTGTTGGCCATAGAAGCTTCATCCCATATTATCAATGATGTTTTGCAAAGAAGTTCAGCTAAATGGGTATCACGTCAGATTTCGCGAGATGATTCGGCAAAAATCTCCAGTGGGATACAAAATCGTGAATGAGCAATTATACCATTCGACAACAAAAAGCTGATATTCCTGATGATGCAACTAGCAAAACTATTTTATATTTCAACCTAAGCTTGCTAATTATTATTTTCCACAAGAAGGTCTTCCCTGTTCCACCACGGACACTAAAACAAAATAGTCGACACTTGTCATTAAAGGATGTTGATGGCATACTTGTTGAAAATCTTTCACTATTATGGGATGTAGGAAATCGGTTGGTAGTTGAGGAGTTAGATTACGACATTGATAAGATGACGGTGTTACATGAAGAATTATAGTGTGCACGTTCGATAGTGATCATTGGCGCGCGGGATGAATTTATGGGCGGAAAACACATAGGCAAATGTATATTTGTATAGATATATAGGTTATATATACAAATATATATAAATGAATACTAAAGTTTAAATCAAACAAAATTATACATTGGATTTGTCTCGAGATACACGTAGCTTGAGAATTGAGAAAGTAAATGAATTGAAAGATTTGGTGATTGGCATGGTGACGCCTCGAGATGCGTGCAACCACATCCCAAGAAGAATAAATAAGCATGTGATATAAAAGCGTAATTTGATTTATGTACCCTTAGATCAGCTTCGAGATTCGTGCATGCGAATCTTGAGAAAAATTATGATTTATCAAGCTTAAGTCGATTAAGAGGAATGGGTTCGTTGGTAATCTTGAGGTCGAAAACATTATGATTTATGAATAAAATTTATTCATTAGATTTGCCTCAAGATTCGTGTAATGCGAATCTAAAAAAAAACTAATATTTGTCTTCTTCATTACAGTCGCCTCCTCTGTATATGGTTTTGATTGAGAAATCGATTGAGAGAGAAAAGGAAACGGAAGGGGAGGAGAGAGATCGAGATGAAAATTGAGAAGGTGAGTTGATTTGTGGTTGTGTTGTTGTGTTAATGTAATTGTTTGGCTGTTGATGTTGTTGTTCGTTATGTTTTAATGGAGATGCATGGGACGAGTTTGGGAAGGAACAGTGGTGGACCTTGGGGAGCCAGGGTCGGTCGCCCCTTAATCCACGGGACCCCTATAGTACCCCTACCTATAGTAAAAAATGTTATACTTAGTTTTTCATACGGTCGCTCCCCTAAACCCAGAGAACCCACGTATTGTCAATTTTTTTTTCACGCTTAGTTTTTCATACTAATATAGTTTTTTTGTTTGGAAAAAAAAATTTAAGGTTAAAGTTCGCCCCCCAACAAGATTTTCTAGTTCCACCACTGGGAAGAAAGAAGTAGGAAGGAGATGCAAAGGAGCAATCTCCTTTTTGGTTCGATCATGGGGTATTAAAAAAAATTCATTGTCCCTAGTTTTGAATGGGGGGAGGAGATGCACACGCACGGGTCATGGATGTGAACCCCCTGCCCTGGGCCGAGCCCATAGCCTGGGGCCAAGCTCGATTCATAGGGTGAGCCAGGCCCAATGCCTTATCCAGGGTTAGGTCACCCAACAAAAAAACAAAAGAAAAAAAGAAAGAAAAAAGAAAAAAAGAAGAGAAAATTGCTTGAAAAATATAAAAAAATCTAAAAAATAATACTTTGATAAAATAAATAGAAATTGATGAGTTTCTATTAAAAATAATGAATTCGATATCTGTGTGAGACTTTATGCTGGAGTTTTTACTTCAAATATCACAAAATGGTCGGATTGATTTAAAAATTATTAAATTGGCTTTGGATTCAATTGTGACCAGTTTAAGGGCTCTAATTAAATAATATTGGACACAAATTAATAAAAACTGGTATATTTTAGGTTCTTGGTCGACAGGGAAAGGTTTATAGATCTCGGGAGTCGTGTAAATCGGTTAAAAACTAGAAAAGTTCGGCACAGGTAAGTGAGTCTCGTGTTTTTATCAATTGTGCAACGCAATTAGTATAATTAGTTCATATAACATTATGGACTGGGAATGGGGCAATGCACTGTGACTTGAACTGATTTTTATGAGAAATTATTCAGAAAGAGGTACAATAAGTGAATCGGACTGGAGTGATGATGAAGGTGATTGGTTAGCTACCAACACCTTCCCTTCAGTAACCTTAAGGTATCCGGTTGTTGCTTTCCTATTTTAGTTGGTAGCTATGTTACGCCTGGATATACCACATAAATCACAAGTCGGCCAACGTGTGAGGTTCTGTGGACCGTAATTCAGGGTAACGGGGGTTTATAGCTCAATTTTGAAGTGAAAATACAAGTCACGAGTATAGTTGCAATTGACTTGTGAACTTGCATTCCGTTATTTATTGTTATATTATTTTAATGCCTGAATAGATATGTTTTGAATTCGTATTGATATTCATTGATTTTTTTTATATTAGTTGATAATTGATATGTCTATGAGCATCTCTTACTGAGCAAGTTGGAGCGCTCATTCCCCAATTAACATTTTAGGTTAATGATTGCGCTTCGACTCAGGTGAATTGATTTCTCACTATTTATATATTGTATTGAATTACTATTTTATAAATATGTTATCGATGATACTTTATATTCGTATTCCAATGTGAGTTCAATTTTTCAAAGATTCTCAATTGAGTAATTGTTAATTGTAAAATATCAACTTCCTCAAAAATCGATGAATTAAGTATTAAATTTAAAAGAAGTTAAACAAATGATTACAACTTCATATAAACCAAATGATTAGCATCATAATAAAGATAAAAAAATCACAAAACTTTGTTTAATATTGAAAAGGTATATATATATATCATGAAACTTAAAGAATGTATTTTTATGATTGTAAATTACTTGACAGTGCTAAAATATTGTCACAAATAGTTGTCTAAGTTTATATCCAGTTGCTCACGATGCTACTTCCATGAGACAATCATTTCATTCCTTATCATCATCTAATAACACTAATGCATAACATGCAGCTTTAAAAGATGGGTTTAAAATCTCATTTATGGTTCTAATTTGCTCGAATGAAGTACTCCCCTTTTCAATGTTAAGTAGCATCCTCAAATAGTAACGTTCACTACTTGATGGATGGTAAAATACATCATCCCAATTCACTACAAGAAATTAAAGTTTTTGTCACGGCTTTGATTTCGTAGGGACAAGTTGTTTTTTCGTCACCTATAGTTTTTGTCACGGTATTGTCACGGAAAAAGTAAAGTTGCGTATACTCCGTTGCAAAAACGTTTTTGTCATGGAAATTAGCGTGACAAATACCTTTTATGACGGATCTCTGACATATTTATTACGAGATTATTGCACGTCATAAAAAACACTTTTTTGTTACGACTGTATTTGCGTCACAAATGTTTCATCAAACAACGAAGAAAAATGTTTTACGTCACAAGACTTTGTCCGTCACAAATACATGTAGTTACGACTTTCTACTGGTGACAAAAAATAATAATATTTTATATGTACATTGCTCCGTCACAAAAAAAAAAAATTTATATAAAAGTTGTTGTAACTATCTTGCATCTGTCAATATAAAAATATTGCATCTATTAAAATATTAAGAATTTACTTTACTTGCATTACAAGGCCAACATTATCAATCTATTCAAAGTTTGATTTTTGTAATTTTGAATCCAAAGTACCAAAAAAATGATAATACTTAATTTAGAAGTCTAACATAGCAAAATAAAATTAAACTTTGACAGGTTTCTTCATGGCTTAAGTCTAACATAGTAAAATAAAATAAATCCATGTTTTCTTCAATGTTTTCACTCCATGCTTCTTCAATTTCTTCTTCACGTGAAGCTTTCTTCCAGTTCATCATCTTTACCCTTTGAAGTCCCATCCAATTACGCATCTAAAATTTCAAAGTTATAAATATAAGTAATTGCACTTAAACACTTACATAAATAAAAAAAATATTTAATAAATCATAACGTACTAATAAAATTTCAACAGAACCTTCACTTAAATTAAAGATTAGCAAAAAAATTTAAACATTTTGTAAACTTCCGCATGCATCAAATAATTCTACAAGTCAAATATAATCACCTTCATGAATCATAATGTATTACAGAAATTCCAGCAAAACCTCCCTTTAAATTTAAGATTCTTAAAAATTTCGCTTGCATCAAATAATTCTACAAGTCAAATACATCCTTCTTTAGTGAACCATAATGTATTACCAAAATTTTAGCAGAACATGCCCTTAAATTAAAGATTCACAAAAAAATTTAAACATTGTGCAAACTTCAACATGCATCAAATAATCATCTAACTCAAATAAATTCAAACATGAATAGTGCTTAAATTATTGGTGCAAATTTATGAGTTTCATTTGTATAGAACATAAAATAATAAAAAGCTCAAAAAATCATCAAAAGTTAGAGGGTCAACATATACTAAAAGCATTAACAATTCCTGAAATAGTAGTTTAGCTACCAAATGTCATTCAACTCAATGATAGAATAAATTGTCAAGTTTAGGAGATGAGTAAATTTGTGAAAGTTCATTTTGCAATTGCAACTAAACATAAAATTTGATATTAACATAAAAAGGAATTGTTATGATGTAAACTAAATATGTATTACTAGTTATGAAGAAATAAATCTTTTCTTACCACGAATTCTTCTGTATCTTCATTCGATCTAGCTCCTGCCCTTTTATAATAAGCTGTCAACCATACTGAAGCGCGGTCTGCGGGTGGACCTTTATTTTCTCTCTTAAAGGCAAAATTGTCAAGTAAGAAATGATTATCTTTAAAAAAATAGAGAACACTCAAAATTTTTGTAAGAACCTACTCGATTACCTTATGACGTACGTTCGCGAAAGACTTGCGACCTGTTCGATCGCAAATAGTCTTTTGTTTTCTATTGTCAGCATTTGTTTTAGCAATTTTCTGCATCAATATTAAAAATACTTATCACACGTATAAAAATGAATTAAATTGAAATCCAACTTATTATTCATTTCTAAAAAACTAACTCAAAGATCTACAAAATTTTAAGGTAATTGAATAAAAGGAAGCATTGTATCCAATGTGATGGAATTATTTTAATGAGCTGAAATCAAATGCAAGACTAAAAATTGTTCATACCTATCCATACATTCTTGAGAATTTCGATCAACTAAAGATATCCAACTCTTATCCATTATTTCTGCACTGGGATTATCAAACATGACATTAACACAAATAAATTAAGATTATTACAATAGAATATATTAATCATCCCTAGCAAGTGTACGAACATGAAATTACAAACAACTATAACATCAAAGATTAAGCAATTACCTCAATACATGATTGTAATGCATTATAATGTTGATCATGACATGCTTTACTGGTAAAATAAATATGAAATATTATACCAAATACACAATGTAGATGTTAAGATATATCTTGAGAATTCCCAATTATTAATTTTCAGATTGTCGAGACAAATCTAAGAGATTTCCTTCAACATGCAAGGGATAGAATAGTTCAATAAAATCAATGGTCCGAAATATATTGTTCATCTGATTAACTATTATGGTTCAACTCTGCATTGCAAAAATAGTTAATCCTCCATATCTTCATTTGAAAAATGTTATTTGTGTGCAGAGGAAGGCTAAGCTTTGAAATAGTTAAGTTTGGAATCAAAGCACATATGAATGAAGGTACCAGCAACAATGGATGATGCTCATCAACACTACGAGTACATGTTTCGAATCTTATCCATAATTGAATATGATGTTCATTTATTAATGTATTACTCAAACTGGTAACAAAAATCACAATTCAATAAAGTTTTTTTCAATCACCAATTTTATGGTGTTTTCACTTGTGACCTTTGGATTAAATTCTAGTGTTTTCGAAATGTCCATACTGGTCTCCTATACATAAAATTTCTCTTGAAACTTCATTAAACATTGGAGCATTGCGAGATTTAACAGCAATAGTGTTAATCGAATGAACAATCCTAAAAGCCAATCTGACAAGGTAATACCCATCGTTTAGAAGGATTATGCATTGTCTGCCTATGCAGAATGGATCAAATAGCACACAGTCCCTTAGGAGGCTCAATTGAAGAGGTTGGAAACTTGGATTTTTTATTTTTTTATTTTTTATTTTTTTTTGGTCAAACGGAAACTTGGAAATTGGAATCATCAAAACAGAATAGGTACTTCAGTTTAATTGGTGTACGTTTCGTCACAATTGTTTGATTGATAATTTTAAAAAGTTTTAACTGATACTAGTAACTATGCTAATCTTCTTGTACCTCTGTTTCGTCATTGATATCATTGACAATTTAAGAAAGTACACCTGCATGTTATATACTATTTAATTTGTTCTTGAGATCTTTGCAGGTGTTGTCTATTTCTCAACCAAGTTGTGTTGGTGAAATGGTGATTGATTATCTAGGCTATTACTTACTTTAAATCTCCTTTTCGTTAGTTGAGATGTAACAACTAGGAATTTTTTCCCTACATTTAGAGATTGGTACTGAGTCAAAATTCTTCTTTGTCAATTTAAGGAGTCGAGTAAAATTTGGGTTTGTGAATCAAATTCTTCTTTGTTTGCAGATCTAAAAAGCAGGATTTCAGTTGGATTGGCTTCAATAGCATCAAACACTTGTGATTTCAAAAAGGCAGTTCATGGAGAAAATACATTGCCAGTTTTATGCATCGGCCATGGAGGTGGAAGTCTACCTTTATTTTTGCCGACCAGGGAGCGGCGACGCCGAGCAGTGACCAGGGACCGGCGACGCCGAGCACCGACCAGCGAGCAGAGGCGACCAGCGAACCAGGGAGCAGAGGAGACCAGCGACCAGCGAGCAGAGGCACCGGCCGAGCAGAGGCGCGAGGTGAGGCGTCGGCGAGATGCAAGACGACCAGGGAGGAGGCGCGAGGATGACGACCAGGGAAGGGGATGACGACCAGGGAAGAGGATGACGACCAGCGACCAGGGAAGAGGACGACGAAGCAGAGGCAGGAGGAATGCAAGGCGCGACGACGACTAAGTGGAGGCGCGACGACGAGGATGACGACGACGGCGGATCGGAGGCTTGAGGAGGATGATTGGTGTTTGTTGTAGGGCGGATGAAGGAGTTGGAGGAGTGGGACGAGAAGGGCGGAAACAATTTCGGGGGGTTTCGCGCAGAAAAATGGAAACTAAAAATGGGAAGGAGGTTGCGGGGGGTTTCGCGCGTGCATAAAAAATTGTGTGTTTTCTTTTGTTACGGAATAATGATTGTGAGCAAACACATTTTACGTGACGAAATTTTTTTACCTTTTTGTGATGGAAACATGTTCGTCTCTAAGGCTTCTTTTTATCACGCAAAATCTAAATCGTGACAAAAATAAGTGTTAATGTATAAAATCTTTGTTTACGATTAATGTACCGTCACTAAAATGTCTATTGGATACACTTATTTTTAAATCATCTTATACATGCACTCTCATTAACTAAATTTTAGTTATGCAACTACTCTTACAAAATAAAATTGGATATCTAATTAGTTTGAATGGTTTGTGTTATTCATGGGGTTTGAATAGTAAGTACATTGAATTGAGTATAATTTAGATCCTCATATGGCCCTCTTTTTATTAGATTTTACAGTAACTTTTTTAGTAATGATGTCATAAGTGTTGTATGGGCTAGGCTTCTTACCTTAATGGTGCTGATAATATTTTTGGGATTGCACTGCTTTGGTCAATGAGTAAAAAATAACCCTTCGACATGACCCGTTAAACTTTATAAACTACTTCTACTAACAACCACCATCCTTCACGCAACAAAGTTATTGATTTTTTTTTCATCTTTTTTGCATATTGATTAAGCTATTCAATTTGATATTTTTTTTGGTGTTATTTAATGGACGAGAAGTTATAGGTTGTTCTTAGCACCAATCACGCAAGCAACCAAAATATGATCATATATATTAATTTCTCCCCTTGTGGTCTTATTTATATTCTTAAAGGATTCATTGATGCTTCCAACACTTTAAATGGTCAGCATGGTCATTAATAGTTTAAAAATATAATATTTCACCTGCCTAAAAAAATATGGTATTTGAAGTCGGAAATGGCTATTTTTTAATTTTATTATGTACTGATTTTTATCAGACGACTATTAACATAGCACTATGTTCTTACATTTATAAATTACTTATATTAAAATTTATATTTTTATAATTTGTTGAGTTTCTTAAACATTAATTTTATTTTATTTATAATTTATTCATTTTGCATGTGTGTAGCACGTGCGGAGCACGTTATGAAAACTAATATATATATATATATATATATATATAGTTATTGTCCCAAGTTGTTGGTTACAATTGATAGACTAGTTTTATGCGCCTAAAAAATGTATTTGTAAAATAGACTGAAAGAATTATGTAATTCTTTGTGAAAAAAAAGGAAAAGAATTTAGATTATGTCACGTACCCTTGTTGATATTAATTTTCAAATTAAGTTTAAGGCTAATTGAATTTGCTAAAAATTAATTATTTTGACTTCATAAAAAATTTAATTAGTTTGAAGCTCAAATATAATTTCCTAAACTTTAATATATATGCATTATGCATGGATCATCATTGGTACATAGACTGGCGGATAACCAAAAGTAGAGGACACTAGCTCCTTGGCATATATTCAAATCAATATTCAAATCAAAAAATCTATTTGAACTTTTTGAGTCCAGACTCAAAAATTTTTTACTAGTAATTTAAGATACTTACATAAACAAAAAGACCTAATTACTCTCATTTTTAATACCAATACACACAAAAATATTCACATCCTTTACCTCCTCCACTGTCAAGATTGCCCCCAACAACTGCCGCCGACGTCGACGCCGACGAGTGCCGCCCCCGACCGCCGACGACTGTCGTTGCCGACCGTCGCCGACTACTGCACACCTTCATTTGCTTTCTGCTCAAGTTAGTACAAACCTTACTTAACTCTCACATCTCTCCCTCCCTCGGCCCCTCTCTCTCTCTCTCTCTTTTTAGATCTCTCTCTCTCTCTCTGTGGCCAGATATCTCTCTCGGCCTTCATCTCTCTCTCTCTCTCTCTCTCTCTCTCTCTCTCTCTCTCTCTCTCTCTCGACGATCGGATCTCTCTCTCAGCTAGATCCGGTCACTCGACCAGATCAGGCCGAGAGAGGCGATCGGATCTGACCGATTTTTTTTTTTTTTTTTTTTTTGATAAAGAAGGCAAATTCATTCATTCATTATCTATTGAAGACCATTCAATAGATCAGTGGAGATAGCCAAGGGAATAGCATAAAATCTCCCCAGTTACGTACAAGTAAGACCATGTCTATGGCTAGGAATTAAAGCTAGCTAGCTAGCTTCTGTGCAACTTTATTTGTGTTGCGCAGGACAAAACTAAAGTAAAGAAATCCACGTCATTGCGTTCAGATGTACGTGTGATGCACCTCGAGATGCAATTCATGAGCATCTCAAAAAGTATCGTACGCACATCTGACGTGATGTCCCTGTGGACTCCTTCTCAAGTGGACTCCAAGGGCCAAGAGAGGTTCCCTTAGACAAAGTGTCCAAGGTGATAAGTGCAAACAGATTAAAACTAGTATGACCAAGACTTAATTTGCTTGTTCGTTCCTATTCTACCCTTGTTTAAAATAACTTTTCTAAAAAATAAATATACAAATTAAATAAACTTATTAAAAACTTAAAAACTTAATTAAGTGTATCAGTTTAGTACTTTCTCAACTTAGGAAGTTGATTGACTTGCTAATTTAATTACCAATATACCATAGGAATGTTAGATTTGATTGCCCAAATTAAAGAAAAGATTACAAACTTGGGAGTTGAGAATCAAACTCAAATAGCAACAAGCTAGGCGCGAGATATCTCAAGATTAATGTCCTTTTAGCTTTAATATATACCTACACACATAGTCATTCAATTTTAGAAGTTGTAGCACAAATCAAAGTTACCCAACTTTACAAATTGTAATACGATAGTCGCTCCGTTGGTTTTTTGATTGGGAATTTAACAAGTGTGCATGCACAAGTGGCACCACCTTAAGCTTCAACATTAAAACTCTAGGATTCAAATCCACAATGAAGGAGAAGAAGAGAAATGTTTTCTCTCTTGTGCGTGTGTAAAATAAAAAATGTAGGTAAAGACATCCTCGCTTTTTTTATACAGTTGGCCCCTTCTATCACATAAAGTTGAATGACTTTGGGTGCAATGCCAGCACCACGTGTGCACCCTCGCCGGATTTCCAATTGGCCGAAAAAGCCACGTTGGTGTGAATTTTGTGTTACAATTTACAAAGTTGGATGACTTTGTGCTACAACTTGTAAAGTCGACTGATCATATTATATAAACGTAATTTTAGCGATCAAAGTGTTACGAATTATAAAATCATATTACTATTTGTATGAAATTTACTCGATTTATTTGGTGGTCAGTGATGCTATTCAAAACAAAAACTAGGATCGATCCTAAGTATTTAAGGGCTCGCGGCGAAATTATAATTTGGGGGCCCTCAATTATGTATAAACTAGGCGTTAACCCATGCTTCGCGCACGTGATAGTTTAACTTCTACCAAACTATTTAGAACATTTTCATGTATTTTTTGGCATTTGCAAGTGATTTTTGTTCCAAAACCAAACATTTACATTCATTAATATTTTCATGTACATAAAAGAAAAGTTATCTTAAAAAAAAAAAAAAAAAACTAAAGAAACTTAAAGGTTCACTTTTCCTATATGGAAGAGATTGTTAATTCTTCTTCCAAATGATTGGAGTATGGACTCTGAAGATGCAGACACTTACGAAAATGTCTAGATTCACACCATCGCCTTCATTCCTCCCTCTTAATTACATATCTTGCTTTACTTAAGCTCGTTTTAGCTCCTATGACAAAAGCACGTCAATTACATGTTTTTAGATTACAATGGACTATATGAACAAGATGAGATTTTCATATGAAGTTTGGGAAATACCGGCTTATACATATGAACTTTGTGTTTGCCGCAGGGGTTCTGTTTCATTGTTTTGGTTTAGTGGCATATACTGCGATGTAATAGCCATGATCTCCAAATCCATATAATATTGTACGAAAGTTGGACATGATGAAAATATCAAACATCAACTACTACTAACGAAGATTTCATTGTGGAGGCATAGAAAATCTCTAGAAATTATTTGCTTATCTTACCCGCAATTTGTATTTGTAGAATACATAACTAGCTAATGTCAAACCTACTACTCTCTTCAGGACCAAGAGTGCAAGGAACCGTCCGAATCCTGACATATTCCTACTTACGTTATGGATTTTGTTAGGATTAATATAAACACAACGGAGGCTTATGGGGTTGTTTTTTGTGTTTATTAGCTAAATACATATGGTCTTTACCTATACAAGTATCCTGATCCACATTGTATAGTCGATTGCCTCTCCACTTGCAGTCATATCCACCCCATATGTTCTTCCAAGAGCATCCATCACACTGATAAACAGTTTTCTCCTTGCATTCATTGATATCTGACAACTTAGTGAAAAAAAAAGTTATTACCTGGATAAGATCAACGTTGTTGAACTCAGTGATAATTCAGGTGAAGTTATTGAAAATAAAAGTACGATCGAGAAAGTCACATTTACATTTGTGACCATACTCGCAAAACCCAGGGGGGCATTGGCAGCCTTTCAGCTCATTTTCCTATTTCCATACAAAAATCATTCGCGTTCATTAATATGAAGACCACAAGGAAGCAAAAATACTATAAAATTACGATTTCAAACATAATAAAGGGGGATAATTGATAGAGCAAGAGAATCAAAATTGTTAATTGAATGGTGGGATATTATTAATTAATATGAATACATAACCAACTAAAGCTAAACCTACTACTCCCCTCAGGACTAAGAGCGTAAGGAACTATCCGAATCTTGACATATTCCCACCTACATTATGGATTTTGTTAAGATTAATATAAACGCAGCGGAGGCTCATTGAGTCATTTTGTGTGTTCATTAGCTAAATACATTATTTTTTTACCTATACAAGCTTCCTGATCCGCATTGTATAGTCGATCGCCTCTCCACTTGCAGTCATATCCACCCAATATGTTCTTCCAAGAGCATCCATCACACTGATAAACAGTTTTCTCCTTGCATTCATTGATATCTGACAACTTAGTGAAAAAAAAGTTGTTACCTGGATAAGATCAACGTTGTCGAACTCAGTGATAATTCAGGTGAAGTTATTGAAAATAAAAGTACGATCGAGAAAGTCACCTTCACATTTGTGACCATCCCCGCGAAACCCAGGGGGTAGCGGTAGCCTTTCAGCTTATTTTTCTATTTTCATACAAAAATCAATCGCGTTAATTAATATGAAGACCGCAAGGAAGCAAAAATACTATAAAATCACGATTTTGAACATATAAGAGGAGGACAATTGATTAAGTAAGAGAATTAAAATCGTTAATCATGATGAGGAGAATGGATTGCAAGGCATGCATCCGACATATTTTGTGTGTTCATTAGCTAAAACAACTCCGTGAATATTCAAGATCATTTGTGAACGTAGTTAGCCAGTGAATCCAAAAGATTGTTAGGGGCCCAATAATGGACATTGAGCTATCCTAAAATATTATGTCGTGCAAATGAACTGAAATATTTTTTTTCAGAAACTGAAATAATCTTAACATCCGACAGAATATGCAATTGCAATTCAAAAAAAGCAGTAGTTAGTTTTTCTTCGGTGGGGATAACCCTTTGTCATCATTTGCAGGAGACAAAAGATAAAATTTATAACTTATAAAAAACCGTATTATTCCCTGCAAGTGTATGTGGTCTCGGATGATCATGAAGTTCTTTTGTGTACGTTCATTAGCTAAATATATATGATCATTACCTATACAAGTATTTTGATCCACAATGTGTAATCGATTGCCTCTGCAGTTGCAGTCATATCCACCCTGTGTGTTCTTGCAAGAGCATCCATCACACTGGCAAGCAATTTTCTTTTTGGATTCATTGATATATGATAACTCATTGAAAAAAAAGAACAGTTATTCCCTGAATAAGATCAATGGTGTCGAACTCGATGATAATTTAGGTGAAGATATTGAAAATAAAAGTAAGACCCAGAAAGGCACCTTCATATTGACAATCCCCGCGAAACCCAGGGAGGCAATGTCAACCTTTCATCTCATTTTCCTATTTCTACACAAAAATCAATCGCGTTAGTTAATATGAAGACCACAAATAAGAAACAAATACCATAAAATTACGATTTGAAACATATTAAAGGAGGATAATTGATAGAGAAAGAGAATTAAAATCATAAATTGAATGGTGGGATATAATTAATTAAATTCTTATCGTACTTTTTAACGTCATTGTTTCCAACCCTCCCATCTGCAATCAAAGAAATAAACAAAAACAGAAAAAAAAAAAAAAAAAAAAAAAAAAAAACTTTGTCAAGTACTTAACTTGTTAACAAATCAGTCAACATCGAAATACATATACCCAGAGAGTTCTTCTCATGATCATACAAAGAGACAGGATAAAGTTTCTTTCAATAAAGTTCAGTTTTTGAATAACCACCTGAATTCATATTCTACAAGAATCAGAATTTATTTGGAAAAGTATTTCCAAATCCAAATAATCATCTTTTTTTGTTTAGTTCCTAGTGAAAATAGCCATTCATAACATGTACTAAAAATGGCCCCAAGGGGTGTGCGATGGCAAAGAAAAGATCACTAAACCTTCAATTAAGGCAGATGTCTCAGACTGTAAGGTTTGATTTTTGGTAGCTACATTATATATCCTCTTGGTTTTCCTAAGTTATAGGGCTAGGCAGCTTAACTAAATATAATGAGATTAGATGAACCAAAATAAGGAAAGGCTGAAAAAGGTTTAGACAATCATGATTATAAAAAATACTTACACTACAAAAAAACAGCAAATCAGAAACGGAATTTTCCGTTTCTGATTTGCAAAAATTCCGTCTCTGATTGCAATCAGAAACGGAACAGAGACGGAATGCGTTCCGTCTCTGAAAACGTCGTCGTTGATTGGATCAGAAACGGAAAATGGATTCCGTCTCTGATTTAGAGACGGATCAGAAACGGAATAAATTCCGTCTCTAATTCCGTTTCTGATTAGAGACGGAATAAATTCCGTTTCTGATTATTTCCGTCTCTGATCCGTTGCTAATCAGAGACGGATCAGAGACGGAATTTGATCCGTTTCTGATTTATGTATCTTACAAAAACGAAAATTAGAGACGGAAATAGCAACGGAATCCAAAGATTTCGTTGCTATTTCCGTCTCTAATTTTCATTTTTGTTTAGTTTTTAAAGTCTTACATATATAGGTCTCAATCCAAGCACATTTAACTTTGCCAATATATAATAAATTGACATTCATACATCGACAATATATATCAACAAATATTCAATTGAGAGAACAAAAATGTAAAAATCAAAAATTGAAAAAGATATATATCCAAAAAAAATTGTATAGTATTACAAATGCTCCAAATTTCTAAGTATTCACAAAACCACCAATCCTATTGTTCAACAACCACAAAAAAAAAAAAAAAAACTTACAATCCTATAAATATGCACAAAAAGAATTATCAATCGAAAAGTCTTGAGATGTTCTTCAACACCACCTGCACAGCCAAGGGACATTTGAAACAACTTAATAATTGAATAGTTGAACTTAAATTTTTCAGGGGACATAAGCATCATAGGAGATAGAGCTAAGGTAGAAGAGCAATGACTCACATCGAACTTATAGTGACGATCCCTGCACTCGACCATCAAAGTCTACAAACAAGCAAAAAGATTAACATTAATTCATTTGAGATTTAAGAATCCACAAACGATGATAAACACTTTGCATATCTTGATTTAAGTAAATTAAATTCTTACCAATTCAAAGGAGGAAGATAGCAATGTTTGTCATTTTCACTTTTATCTTCATTTTCTAAAAACATATAAGAAAACAAAAATATGCTACCTCATAGATAGACCAAAAAACTCATAAGACTATTTTCAATCAATCCACTTTCACAAGCTACAAAATTTATCATAAGCTCACTCATCTCATTTCAAACCGAGCTTTTTTAACTTTCAAGAACCAAACAATAAACTGTTTAATCCATTTCATAAAGATCGATTTACATTGGCTTTCACCTATTGCAACCCACCCCTTATTTTCCAAGCGTGACGGTGACTCCTTTACCTTTATCTAGAGCACACAATATTCTACATAGGTTGAGTTTGACAATATCAACTTGATGAGGAACTAGGATACCTTTTAAGTTGTGAAGTATGAACTTAATGAGTATCAAACTATTGATCACACCAAAAAAAATTATATGGACTTGTTATTGCCTAAATTTAAAGAAGACATATCCTTATTCAAACAACAATGCAAATTATAGATCATTGGTTTATGGCTTATGAGAAACTAGGATACCTTTTAAGTTGTGAAGTATGAACTTAACTACTTCTTTCTCTTAAATATTTAACCAATGTTTTGCCCATCTCTATCTTTGGTTTATGGCTTATGTTTTAAGTCAAAATGCTCTATTTCAACAATACAAAGAGCAGAGTCATTAGACAACTCTATTAAGCATGGAACTGTTAACTAAACTAAACATTTGTGAATTTACACATTTAATAAGGTCATGTGGAAAAATTACAAGTCATTTTGGGAAGAACAAACTTACCTCGACTTTTAGCATTTCCTTCTCAATCACTTGTCTAAGCCTATCGATTTCCTACAAAGTTCCAAAAAAGAATACATTGTAAGCAAGTAGCAAATTTCTAATAAAATTCTAATAAATTGTTTGGCACATTGAGCTGAAACTATAAAAGATAAAATCCGAATAAATAGTTTCTAATTACTACTCATTAGCTACTTATGTCATAAATCCATTATGCATCAAACAACTAAAGAGAACCATTTTCAAGTCCCTAAAAGGAAAAAAGAATGATTCAAATTCACATCAATAGTTAGTCTAAAAAACAACTAAAGAGAAACATCTAACATACCATTGCCACTGAATTCTCTAATATGCTTGTTTTTATAGGCTTGAAGGTTAACATAGAAAACTTTACCTTTTTCTCACTACAAAGTTGCTTGTATGGGAGAAGCATTTTACTGGCTTTCCATTCCATTCCCTTCTTGTATCACGGCCAGCTACATCATCCCGTCTTGGCGAAATTGGAATATAGTTTCCCACTTGAAGGACAACAATTTCAAATGGCATTAAAAATTAAAGGATTGACATAATGCAGACATGAGCTCAAAACATGGTTTAGAGCACAATATTTGGAGAAGTGTTACTAATTTGCAAAAACGAAAGAAAGAAAATGAAAGAAAATTTACTTGGCATCGGAACTTGTAGTGATCCTCGCACAAACATGCAACAACTTGAATAAAACTTTACCCTCATTGGAGTAGACTGTCTCATCACAATAATGGTCATCACTTATTATGCACCACTTGCATTGGAAACTTCTAAAGTCAAGGTATATACGATACTCATCTAATAGGATCTGTTCATTGCGTAGCAGTCAGCTAAACTTACACAACATTCCGAAAAACTCAACACAAGATCTACCAAAGTCAAGATGTATCAAGCATCCATAAATTTATTCAATAACCTACTAATTTTCTTAAAACCAAAGTATACATTTATCAAATTTGAATAAAGTCCGCCACATGAGGAAAATAAAAGACTCAATGAACATTGAGGTAGAACCATAGAATATAAGCAAACTAAAATTGGATGTCTAAATGACCTCACAAGGCCTTTCGAAGGTAAATGAAGGACCTACTACGAAGCAAAGAAGGGTTGAAAAAAAAAAAAAACCTCAAATACAAACTTACACAAATTGAGAAATAATAGGACATATACCTAAAGACTACAAGTTCAAGATATTCAATTAATATAACCTCACATGCATGTGTAGCAAGATCCATAAGAAATTTAGATTCACAACCATATATCCCATAAGATTAATCACCAATTACTTTGTAAGTAAGAAAGCCTACCGAGTAGGTTTTCATATTAAAAATCTTATGGGATTTATACGATATCACTATACATGGAAACTATTTTTTTGGATTTATACATGGAAACTTTTACTTGTCTATATTGAAAATCACACAAATCTACAAATTTAGCCAACTCACTAATCACTAATCACTAATCACACAAATTCAGCCCTCAATTTAAGGCTAACCAAATTTAGCCAACTCACTAATCACACAAATCCATTTCCCTCAATTTAAGCCATATTGAACAACAACACAATACTTGATCAACAAAGATTATCAAATGGATTTCAAACCTAAATACCAAAGCTTAAACTATTGAAGAAAAAAATTGAAAATCAAAGGAACCGAAAGTGAAGAAGCATTACGTACTTCACAAGAAGCGATCGGTGCACCAAAACACATAGAAATCACTTGAAAGTTCAAGTATTCAACAAAAAAATCAAAACCCTAACCTTCCCCCGCACCCCAACCTTATCTTCAACCTAAACGAGATTTTCCCGATGAGTGAAGGACGAGCTGAAACCACTTCCCAACCTTATCGACGAAATTCTAGAGAGAGAGAGATCGAACCTTCTCGAAACGGCGAAGAGGACACAGCGAGGGCCTCCGAAGCGAGAGAAAGCGAGAAAGCGGTGACCGGGCGAAGAAAGAAAAAGCGAAAGCGAAAGAAAGCGAAAGCGGTGACCGAAGCGAAAGAAAAAAAGCGAAGCGAAGAGAGAAGGCGAAAGCGGTGACCGGCGAGAAAAAAAAAGAAAGCAGCCGAAGCGAAGAGAAAGAAAGCCGAAAGCGAAGAAGAGAAGCGAAGCGTGACCGGCGCGAAAGAAAAGGCCGAAGCGAAGAGAGAAAAGCGAGCGAGCGGTACCGAAAAAGCAGAGAAAAGCGAAGCGAAGAAAGAAAACAAAGCGCGGTGGCGAGGCGAGAGAGAAGAAAGCGAGGCGAGAAAAGCGAAGCGAGGCGGTGTTGTTGCGTTTAGGGTTGAGCGAGAGAGAGAGAGAGAGATTTGGGCGTTTAGGGTTGAGAGAGAGAGAGAGAGAGAGAGAGAGTCTTTTGAATCATTGAGATCGAACCATGCACGAATCTCGAGACGTAACGGACGGTTGTAATAAATGAAATTTTTGGTGGGAATGTTGGCGCCATTTTCAGAGACGGAATTTAATTCCGTCTCTAATTCCGTCTCTGATCCGTCTCAAATCCGTCTCTGAATGTTTCCGTCTCAATTCCGTCGCTAACTTTTTAATTTAGAAACGGAACTTATTCCGTTTCTAATTCCGTTTCTGATTTAGCAACGGAACTTATTTCCGTGTCAAATTCCGTTTCTGATTTGCTGTTTTTTTGTAGTGTTAGAAATCCTAAAAAACAACAGTAAAAAGTTTTAAAGGGGTTTTCTTCACAAATCAAGATACTTTTTTCCATCATATTAGACATTGCAAATACATGTTCACACCACAATATATACATATGTTGAATATATAGCATGTCATTTCACCACAACTTCTTCTTCTTTTTTCCTTTAAACCTTCGCAAAGTTGACATATTCATGTCAATAAATAAAAAGAAGTTAGATAATATATTAAGTATTAGATGGATATATATATATATAATCAAATAAATAATTGGTTTTCAAAAATTACCTCATCTTCATCATTTGATGGGTTAATATTTTTGAAGATCTCTCGATAGACAATGTTTTTAACAAACATTTGTCTTGATATTCATCATCTGTACTTAATAACAATATTATATCTCTTTTGGTCACTCGAGATACTGATACATACAACTGACCATGTGTAAAGACTTGCTTCGATAAGAATAATCCCACAAATTTTAGTAATTGGCCCTGACTTTTGTTGATCGTCATAGCAAAAAATGGGACTAATGAAAGTTGGCGTCTCTTTAACTTGAACAACCATATGAACTCATTAGGTGACATTATGATCCTTGGAATTGTCACTATATTCCCGATGTTAGCTGCGGAGATAATTGTCGATGTTACTGATCATGTTGTGAGATGTTTTATTATTAACCTTGCTCCTTTACACAAACCCTCAACCTGATTAAGATTTCTAAGAAGCATGACTGGCACACCCACTTTTAATTGAAAATCATGATTGGGGACTCTTGAAAAGTAACCTTTTCCCCTGGAATTAGATCCATGAAAAACTTATTCAACTGATTCATTGTTTCATTTTTTGGAATCAAAATAGCATGCTCTTTTGATAAGTCGGTATTTGTATATATTTATTAGTATATTTTAGTCTATTTTATTATTTAAAGTATTTAAAATAATTAATTAATTATATTTTTTATTCATTTTTAGGTGAAATGGAGTGCGCGGTTGAGTTCATGGCAGAAAAATACTCGAAATGGAGTATTTATTTGCAGAAATCGGATGTCGGATGTGTTGAATAGCCAACGAAACGTTCCAGCCTATCAGCGTACTTCGCGTCAGCACGTATGCCGCGTCAGCACCGCAAGCCATTCATCACACTTCGGTAGCCGTCGATCTGCCTCGCGATGCGCATTAGCACAGACTCCCAGAATTTCGCTCGATTCTGCGTGATTCTCCGAGCCACGTGGATGCCACGTAGCGTTCATCCATTAGTCCAGCGAGGCGCTTTGACGTGGTCCAGCCAATCAGGATGTGACACGTGGCGTCGAGTCAGCAAGAAGCAACAGAGAGCGCGAACGTGGCGGCAACAAGTCAGAGATGGTGGCAGACGTGGACCTATCAGAAGTCGACATATGGAGCGGACCCAGATTTGCAGCTAATCACGTATTTCCACGTGGCAGACTCCGTTTTCAAGCCAAAAACACCCCTACGATGCTCCTCGAACCAGAGCGAACTTTTCTTAGGGGGACTAGAGAGACCCAACTTAGGCAACAGGAAGGCCAAAATCATCTGAACATGGCTGCTTTACACCAAATCACCATGGGTCACGCCAATCAAGAGCTTCAAGCTCTTTTGGCGCAACAGCCCCTCTGCATCAACTATCCGGATAATGCCGGAAACTTTGAGCTGAGGTCTGGGTTTATTCATCTCCTACCATCCTTTCATGGTGGCGAGAATGAGGACCCCATCACTTTCCTGAAGGAGTTTCACACTATCTGCAAGTCACTGAAACCCTCTAATGCGGACGAGGAAACAGTTAAGCTCATATCTTTTCCGTTTTGCCTTAAAGATAAAGCCAAGGAATGACGTTTCTACCTTCCACATGGCTGCATTAATTCCTGGAATGATATGACAACCGCATTTTTGAATGAATATTTCCCTGAGGATAGAGTTGCTCAGCTCATCAAAGATATATGCAGCATCAAAATGAGACTGGGCGAATCATTCGGCGCATATTGGGATTGTTATAGGCGATTACTTGCTAGTTGCCTGCAGCATGGCCAATCTGAGAAGGCCATAGCTCGATTCTTCTATGTTGGCATGTCGCCCATGGAACGACGCATGATTGATAATGCGTGTGGGGGTCACATTCGTGACAAAACTCCAGCCCAAATGACACAACTGTATGAGGACATCGCACAGCAGTCACGCCTTTATGGTGATCTCGATGCTACTGCTTACCGAAGTCTGATTACAGGCAATGTCTCGAGTTCCACTGACCAGAAAATTGATAACCTAACCTCTATAATGGAACGTCTCCTCTCCTCTGGTAAAGTGCAAGTCCAAGCTTGTGGCTTTTGTGCTGCCACAAATCATGCAACTGATGAATGTCCTACACTTTTTTATGATGATCAGCAGGCCAATGCCATGGGTAATCAGTTCCAAGGGCCACCTCGAGTCCCATTCGGGAATACCTATAATCATGCCACGGCTGGGAATAACCTAAACTTCAGTTATGGGCCTCAGAATCAGAATTATCAGACATTCATCCCCATAGGACAACCATTGCCTACACCCTCCACTAATTCCTCACTTGAGGATATGGTTAAAGCCCTTATGAGCCAACAAAGCCAAATTATGAATGAAATGAAGCAATTCAGGGCTACTATCGATAAATCCTTTATTGAACTCAATTCGATGGTTCGAACTCTTCAAGTTCAAGTGGACCAACATGCACAGCAGATTGGACGTCTCGAGGATAAAGGAAAGTTGCCTTCGCAACCTTACCCGAATCCTAACGCGAGTGCTAACGCAGTTACACTCCGTAGTGGTAGAGAGCTGAAAGGACCCAAAAGGCACAATGGGTCATCTAATGCCCATGACCAGGCCAATGAGGAAGAACGCGAGGTAGTCACCCCGTCTGCCCCTAAACAGACGGTAACTACTCCAAAGGAAGCACCGCCCACTTTTAAGGTCAAACCTCCTTTTCCACAACGTCTCATCTTAGATAAGAAAAAGGAGGAATATAAAGAAATTCTCGAGACCTTTCGGCGAGTGGAAATTAATATTCCACTCCTCGACGCTTTGAAGCAAGTCCCTAGGTATGCAAAGTTTCTTAAGGAACTATGCACTAACAAAGGGAAACTGAAAGGCAACGAAAAAGTCCAAATGGGAGAAACCGTCAAGGCTATCCTACAAAAGAAGTTGCCTCCTAAATGCAAGGATCCTGGGATGTTCTCAATACCTTGTGTTATAGGTGATGTAAGCATTCAGAGGGCTATGTGCGACCTTGGCGCTTCCATTAATGTCATGCCATTGTCTATTTATGAGACATTGCATGCAGGCTCATTAGAGGAGACTGGTATTGTCATTCAGTTAGCAGACAGTTCCGTTGTCAGACCTTTCGGTGTTCTCGAGGACGTTCTAGTCCGAGTGAACGAGTTTGTGTTCCCTGCTGACTTCTACGTGGTTGATATGAGAGAGGAGTCATTCCCTAATGCTTCGTCAGTCCTCCTTGGACGTCCGTTTTTGAAAACGGCTAAAACGAAGATAGATGTTGATGATGGATCCCTTACCATGGAGTTTGATGGTGAAGTCATCAAATTTAACATCTACGATGCAATGCGATACCCCAGTGATGTGTCTTCTGTAGTGTGCACCATGGACAGTGTGGATCCACTTGTTGAGCAGACCTTACTCATGAGTGGCGGTGATGAAGTTAAAGTAGTGTTAGAGCATCATCTCGACACTACTCATATCCACGAGAGTGATCTGACCTTCGACACTGATATCGAAGATGTTGTTTTCGAGTTGGATTCAATCCAACCCCTGCCCCCAACAGTCCATTATTTGGAGTTACCTACTTCTAACTCCGAACTTTCTCCCTCTTTGGTTAAAGCTCCCACACTTGAGCTGAAACCATTACCTGAGCACTTAAAGTACATGTTTTTGGGTGAGAATGACACACTCCCTGTGATCATCTCAGCCAAACTTACACATTTAGAGGAAGAGAGGCTCCTTCGAGTACTTCGGGAGTTTAAACAGGCTATTGGGTGGACCATAGCAGATATCAAAGGTTCGAGCCCTTCCACTTGTATGCATCATATATATATAGAAGAAGGGAGAAGCCCAGAGGAGGCTCAATCCGCTCATGATGGATGTAGTGAAGAAGGAGATACTGAAGCTCCTTGTTGTTGGTTTCATTTACCCCATCTTTGATAGCAAATGGGTAAGCCCTATCCAAGTGGTTCCTAAGAAAACGGGAGTCACGGTAGTCACCAATTCACATGGCGAGTTGGTTCCAACCCGTATCCAAAATGGATGGCGGGTATGCATTGACTACAGGAAGTTAAACGCTTCCACCAGGAAGGATCACTTTCCCCTACCATTCATTGATCAGATGTTGGAGAGACTAGCAGGTCGTTCTCATTACTGTTGTCTTGACGATTATTCCGGTTTTCATCAGATACCGGTAGCACCTGAAGACCAGGAAAAGACGACTTTCACTTGTCCATTTGGCATTTTTGCCTATCGACGCATGCCCTTTGAGTTATGTAATGCCCCTGCCACCTTTCAAAGGTGTATGATGAGTATCTTTTCAGATTTTGTTGAGCATTTCATTGAGGTCTTCATGGATGACTTTACCGTCTACGGTGATTCATTCGATAGTTGTCTCAACAATCTGACAAAAGTTCTCACCAGGTGTATCGAGAAGAACTTGGTTCCGAACTATGAAAAGTGTCATTTTATGGTGGACCAAGGTCTTATTTTGGGACACATTGTCTCAGCCAGAGGCGTAGAGGTAGACCAAGCTAAAATTGATGTTATTAAGAAACTTCCCTACCCTACGAATGTGCGGCAGATTAGATCTTTCCTTGGACACGCCGGTTTTTACCGTCGTTTCATCAAGGACTTTTCTAAAATCGCACAGCCTCTATGTCGTCTACTTCAAAAGGACATACCTTTTGAGTTTGATAAGGCATGTAAGAGTGCATTTGATGCACTGAAACACTCACTTACTAGCACACCGGTGATTCAGGCCCCTAATTGGGAGCTCCCATTTGAGATTATGTGTGATGCTAGTGATTATGCAGTGGGTGTAGTCTTAGGACAGAGAGTCGGGAGAGCTTCACATGTCATTTACTATGCTTCTCGTACTCCAGACGCAGCTCAGATGAACTACACCACTACCGAGAAGGAGCTCCTTGCTGTTATCTTCGCACTTGAGAAGTTTCGGCCTTATCTCTTGGGTACCAAGGTTATCATTTACTCTGATCATGCTGCCTTGAAGTACCTGATGAGCAAAAATGATGCCAAACCTAGGCTCATTAGATGGATACTCCTACTACAGGAGTTTGACATCACAATCAAAGATAAAAGTGGTGCAGAGAATCTAGTCGCAGATCATCTCAGCAGAATTAAAAATGTTGAGAGTCCTACCCCTCTAATGGATGATTTCCCTGACGAGCACATTTATGCCGTTATGGAAGATCTCCCCTGGTACGCCGATTTGGTGAACTATATCACTTCGGGTGAGTTATCTCCTCACCTTTCGAAGGCTCAGAAGCATAAATTAAGGAGTGATGCTAAATATTATGTATGGGATGACTGGAAATTTTGCTCCGACCATGTTATCAGGCGTTGTGTTCCTCAGACTGAGAGTCATTCCATATTGACTTTTTGTCATACTTACGCCTGCGGTGGCCACTTAAGTCACCGCCGGACAGCTAGGAAAGTTCTTGAGAGTGGGTTTTACTGGCCCACTATTTTCCATGATTCATACATGTTTACCAAGACTCGTCCTAACTGTCAAAAAACTGGTAACCTTAGTCATCGAGACCAAATGCCACTTACTCTGATTCATATTTGCGAGATATTTGATGTATGGGGTATAGACTTTATGGGACCGTTTCCAGTGTCATTTGGTAATGTTTACATACTCTTAGCAGTGGACTACGTGTCTAAGTGGGTGTAAGCTAAGGTTACACGCATTAATGATTCTAAAGTGGTATGTGAATTCCTCAAATCGAGGATTTTCACAACATTTGGTACCCTACGTGCCCTGATCAGTGATCGAGGCACTCACTTCTGCAACCGTATGGTTGAAAGCCTTCTGAGGAGATATAATGTCACTCATCGGACTTTTATAGCATACCATCCCCAAACGAGTGGCCAGGCAGAGGTCTCTAATAGAGAGATCAAATCCATCTTAGAAAAGACGGTAAATCCAACTCGTAGAGATTGGAGTACACGTCTTGATGATGCGGTTTGGGCTTACCGAACGACGTTTAAAACGCCAATTGGGATGTCCCCATATCGCATTGTGTTTGTTAAAGCTTGCCACCTGCCAGTCGAGCTCGAGCATAAATCTTACTGGGCTGCGAAACAGTTTAATATGAAGCTCGATGAAGCAGGAAATGAGAGAAAGCTCACTCTCCAAGAGTTGGAGGAAATCAGGAACGACACGTATGAAAATGCGCGGATTTATAAAGAAAAAACGAAAGCGTTCCATGATAGCAATCTCTCTAGGAAATCTTTCCGTGTTGGTCAGAAAGTACTTTTATTTCAGTCACGTCTTAAGATTTTTGCAGGTAAGCTGAGATCGAGGTGGACAAGACCATATATTGTGACTGCAGTGTATGATCACGGAGCAGTGGAGATTCAGAGTATGGAGACTGGTAATGTGTTTAAGGTGAACGGCCACAGATTGAAGATCTTCTATGAAGACTTCCCGAGCCATGATGTGGAGGTCGTTTCACTGGCAACGCCAGTATATATCGATTGACAGACTCCGATCAAGTCGAGCTAACGACTTTAACCAAAAGCGCTATTGGGAGGCAGCCCAAACTTTGCTAAGTATTATTTAGTTTATTTATTTTCATTTTTTTTAGTATTTTACATGACTTTGTATCATTTCCCTTATCATTTTCTTCATCATATTCTTTCACCATCTTGTTTGTTTTCTATGTGTGACCTCCTTGACCTGTTTTAAACCTTGAGGACAAGGTTTGGAATAAGTTTGGGGGTGCTTTAGGGATTGAGGATTGTTTTGGATTAATTTTTGCGAAAGACAGCAGGTGAGATCGTTTAATTTTTTTTATGCGGTTATATGCGGGTATTGGATGGTAATGGTGGTGTTTTATATCATTTCTTTCATTTCTTTCATTTCTTGTCCATTCACATTCCATTCTCATTTCATTAGGATTTGATACACTTTCATGCATATATTTAGTATGTTATTCTATATTTAGAGTCACCCAAAACTTTGTTCATGCCTTTGATTGTGGATGAGTAAATTATAGTTGTTTTTTTAATTTGAAACTTAGAGAAAATTAGGAGACATACTTAATCAAGTTCGTAGCTCAGCATTTTTATGATTTCATGATTAGAGACTTGGATGATGGTTAAACTTAGTGCTAGATAACGAAAATGAGTAGAAGGTCTAATTTGTGCAAGTTATATTATTTTGACCCATATTTGGTGGATTTGCTTGATTATAGTGAAAGTGAGAAGTACAAATAGGAGTTTTCTTAATGTAGAGTGTCCTACAAGTTTCCACAGGAAATGGAGCAGGAAAACTTGTGGTAGGAAAAAGTGAGAAAATCGGTCCACGGGAAATGGAGCAGGGACCGTATTAATTGAAAAATTAAAATTGGAGAAAAAAAAAAAAAAAAAAATATATATATATATATATATGAAAAATATTGAAAAAATGCGGAAGTATAAAACTCATCAAATAAAAGATTTAGTTCGAGTGCTTTCACTATATTAAGTAAGATTTTAAACTTGCGTGGTTTAATTCTATAGACCAAGAAAACTTTTGAGTATTTGATGGCCTTTGTTTTGACTGAGTCTTTTGTTTTGAAAGTGGGATCTCAATTTTGTTTGGGTTGCGAGTCTTGACATATAATAACTCTGAAATTTTCTGAGTTACTTGTTAATTTGGTGACTATTTAAATCAAAGGAACTCCATGAATTTGGGTCGGGTATAGGATTAGTTGAGTCATTGCATTATTATATTAGAAGTCTAGTTTATTTGTGTCGTCATTTACACCTTTGCTCGGGACGTGCAAAGTCCTAAGTTTGGGGGTATTTGATAAGTCGGTATTTGTATATATTTATTAGTATATTTTAGTATATTTTATTATTTAAAGTATTTAAAATAAATAATTAATTATATTTTTTTATTCATTTTTAGGTGAAATGGAGTGCGCAGTTGAGTTCGTGGCAGAAAAATAATCGAAATGGAGTATTTATTTGCAGAAATCGGATGTCGGATGTGTCGAATAGCCAACGAAACGTTCCGGCCAATCAGCGTACGCCGCGTCAGCACGTATGTTGTGTCAGCACCGCAAGCCATTCATCACGCTTCGGTAGCCGTCGATCTGCCTCGAGATGAGCGGTAGCACAGACTCCCAGAATTTCGCTCGATTTTGCGCGATTCTCCGAGCCACGTGGATGCCACGTGGCGTTCATCCATTGGTCCAGCGAGGCGCTTTGACGTGGTCCAGCTAATCAGGATGTGACACGTGGCGCCGAGTCAGCAAGAAGCAACAGAGCGTGCGAACGTGGCGGCGACAAGTCAGAGGCGGTGGCAGACGTGGACCTATCAGAAGTCGACACGTGGAGCGGACCCAGATTTGCAACTAATCACGTATTTCCACGTGGCAGACTCCGTTTTTCAAGCAAAAAACACCCTTACGATGCTCCTCGACGCACGAGTCACCTCCAAAACCCTAAAATCAGTATCCGAGTACATTTTGGGGTAGTTATATATAGTTTTAACATAGGTATTATTGGAAGAGCAAATTAATTAGTATTTTTTAGAGAGATCTATTAATTTTTAGTAGTGATTTTTGAAGATGATGTCCGGCTAATCGATTTTTCTCGCCTAAGTCGAAGGGGAAGCGAGTTGGAATCATGGATTCATGGCATTCTATGTGAGATCTTTTATTTTATTATTTTATTTAATTTAATTTCTCCTAATTCATTGTTGGTGATTTTAATTATCATGATTTAGTTCTATAGTGTGTATATGGCCAGTGCATGCTTTTAGATTGATAATCTATTGTTATTTGGAATATTAGTATCCATGTAATTGTGCTTTAGACCAAAAAAGTAACAAACATTCACATGGTTGTCGTAAAACCCTTCCGGTCATTGAATGTACAACAATTGGATCTAGGTTAAATCGGTAGCGGTTGTGACCCGGTTATCTAGGATTAGTGTTCCCATAGATTTATATTAATACGGTTAGTGTATTAAACCTGATTCGCGGATGTCTAGGGTTATACATTAATTAGGGAAATAATTAGTGGCGGATGTCCTGATTATCAAAATTAGGGGAATTAGGAATTTCTGGCAGTTGTCGATTTTCCATAACTAATCTAGGAAAAATTTAATTAATAACTTTTAGGGAAAGATTGAGGACCATTGAATGCTATTAAATCTTGATTCTGATTTGTGGAACTGGAGATTTGGGTGAACTTTTCATTCTTGATATTAATTTTTGTGAACTTTTTATTATTGCTTGTTTAATTAATTATTTTATTGATTTTCTTGAAAACCCTCATATTTAGTTAACTTGGAGTAAATTCACGTCTCTGTAGGATCGACCCCATATTTACCACTACTACACCCTTGTGGTTGGTAACTCTTTTACGGGTTATATTTGGCACGAACGACATGCGTCATCTTTCAAATGAGAAGAGTTGTAAACAGCTTGTACAATACATCTTATAGGGTCTCCATCATGGTGTACTAACGTATTTGTCGATATTATTATAACTCATTATCTGGATCGTCATAAAATGCTCAATTTTCAACTTGAAGCAACCACCTATTAAACGAAGCAAGATCTTCAGATTGTAGCCCTGTAGACCCAATGGAACACAATATTCCCATAGGTAAGAAGAATTAAACGTAGCTTCTATAATATCAACTTTTCAACCTTTAGGCACAACCGATAATATTTGCCTAAAATCACCTCTAAGAACAACTGTAAAGCCGCTAAAAAGTTTTTCATAACTATTCTCATACCTTATTTGAAAAATGTCTCTCAAGTTCATCTTTAAAGCTTCAAAACAATATTTGTTGGCCATAGAAGCTTCATCCCATATTATCAATGATGTTTTGCAAAGAAGTTCAGCTAAATGGGTATCATGTCAGATTTCACGAGATGATTCGGCGAAAATCTCTAGTGGGATACAAAACCGTGAATGAGCAATTATACCATTCGACAACAAAAAGCTGATATTCCTGATGATGCAACTAGCAAAACTATTTTATATTTCAACCTAAGCTTGCTAATTATTATTTTCCACAAGAAGGTTTTCCCTGTTCCACCATGGACATTAAAACAAAATAGTCAACACTTGTCATTAAAGGATGTTGATGGCATACTTTTTCAAAATCTTTCACTATTATGGGATGTAGGAAATCGGTTGGTGGTTGAGGAGTTAGATTACGACATTGATAAGATGACGGTGTTACATGAAGAATTATAGTGTGCAAGCTCGATAGTGATCATTGGCGCGCGCGATGAATTTATGGGCGGAAAACACATAGGTGAATGTATATTTGTATAGATATATAGGTTATATATACAAATATATATAAATGAATACTAAAGTTTAAATCAAACAAAATTATACATTGGATTTGCCTCGAGATACACGTAGCTTGAGAATTGAGAAAGTAAATGAATTGAACGGTTTGGTGATTGGCATGGTGACGCCTCGAGATGCGGGCAACCACATCCCAAGAAGAATAATAAGCATGTGATATAAAAGCATAATTTGATGTATGTACCCTTAGATCAGCTTTGAGATTCGTGCATGCGAATCTTGAGAAAAATTATGATTTATCAAGCTTAAGTTGATTAAGAGGAATGGGTTCGTTGGTACGTAACATGTATTTCGAGAAAGATCAAAGCATAAATGAATAAAATTAATTCATTAGATTTGCCTCAAGATTCGTGCAATGCGAATTTCGAGAAAATCTAATATTTGTCTTCTTCATTACAGTCGCCTCCTTTGTATGTGGTTTTGATTGAGAAATCGATTGAGAGAGAGAAGGAAACGGAAGGGGAGGAGAGAGATCGAGATGAAGATTGAGAAGGCGAGTTGATTTGTGGTTGTGTTGTTGCGTTAATGTAGATGTTTGGCTGTTGATGTTGTTGTTCGTTATGTTTTAATGGAGATGCATGGGACGAGTTTGGGAAGGAACAGCGGTGGACCTAGGGGAGCCAGGGTCGGTCGCCCCCTAACCCACGGGACCCCTATAGTACCCCTATGTATAGTAAAAAAATGTTATACTTAGTTTTTCATACGGTCGCTCCCCTAAACCCAGAGAACCCATGTAGTACCCCTACGTATTGTCATTTTTTTTGTCAAGCTTAGTTTTTCATACTAATATAGTTTTTTTGTTTGGAAAAAAAAATTTAAGGTTAAAGCTCGCCCCCTAACAAGATTTTCTAGTTCCACCAACGGGAAGAAAGAAGTAGGAAGGAGATGCAGAGGAGCAATCTCCTTTTTGGTTCAATCATGGGGTATTAAAAAAAATTCATTGTCCCTGGTTTCGAATGGGGGGAGGAGATGCACACGCGCAGGTCATGGATGTGAACCCCCTGCCCTGGGCCGGGCCCATAGCCTGGGGCCAGACTCAGTTCATAGGGTGAGCCAGACCCAATGCCTTATCCAGGGTTAGGTCACCCAAAAAAAAAAAAAAAAAAAAAAAAAAGAGAAAATTGCTTGAAAAATATAAAAAATCTAAAAAATAATATTTTGATAAAATAAATAGAAATTGATGAGTTTCTATTAAAAATAATGAATTCGATATCTGTGTGAGACTTTATGCTGGAGTTTTTACTTCAAAAACCACAAAATGGTCGGATTGATTTAAAATTTAGTAAATTGGCTTTGGATTCAATTGGGACCAGTTTAAGGGCTCTAATTAAATAATATTGGACACAAATTAATGAAAACTGGTATATTTTAGGTTCTTGGTCGACAGGGAAAGGTTTACAAATCTCGGGAGTCGTGTAAATCGGTAAAAAATTAGAAAAGTTCGGCACAGGTAAGTGAGTCTCGTGTTTTTATCAATTGTACAACGCAATTAGTATAATTAGTTCATATAACATTATGGACTGGGAATGGGGCAATGCACTGTGACTTGAACTGATTTTTACGAGAAATTATTCAGAAAGAGGTACAATAAGTGAATCGGACTGGAGTGATGATGAAGGTGATTGGTTAGCTACCAACACCTTCCCTTCAGTAACCTTAAGGTATCCGGTTGTTGCTTTCCTATTTTAGTTGATAGCTATGTTACACCTGGATATACCGCATAAATCACACGTCGGCCAACATGTGAGACTCTGTGGACCGTAATTCAGGGTAACGGGGGTTTATAGCTCAATTTTGAAATGAAAATACAAGTTACGAGTATAGTTGCAATTGACATGTGAACTTGCATTCCAGTATTTATTGTTATATTATTTTAATGCCTGAATAGATATGTTTTGAATTCATATTGATATTCATTGATTTTTTATATTAGTTAATAATTGATATGTCTATGAGCATCTCTTACTGAGCAAGTTGGAGCGCTCATTCCCCAATTAACATTTTAGGTTAATGATATGCGCTTCGACTCAGGAATGGAGAAGATTATGAGTTTATAGTCTTCTCTAAGGTGAATTGATTTCTCACTATTTATATATTGTATTGAATTAATATTTTGTAAATAGGGTTGGGATATGATTTTACGACCAAGGTTTGTGTCAGATTTTGTATAAAGTATGATTTATCAAAAAAGTTTTAATTTCGATGCATTTTCAATTATTTATTCGATATACGATATATTGTTTATACCCATAGAGGTTTGGAAATGCTTAGGAGAAATTGGATTGACTTGGTTAACAAAACTTTTCAATAAAATTTAAAATCAAAACGGATGCCAATGGATTGGAGAATAAGCACGCTTGTGCCAATCTTCAAAAATAAATGAGACATTCAAAGTTGCTCAAACTACCGGGGAATTAAACTTATGAGTCACACTATGAAACTTTGGGAGAAGATAATTGACAATAGGTTAAGGAGAGAAACAACAATATCAGAGAACTAATTTGTTTTTATGCCTGGGAGGTCAACTATGGAGGCGATTTTCCTTGTAAGACGATTGTTAGAAATATATAAAGAAAAGAAAAAAGATCTTCATATGGTATTCGTAGATTTAGAAAAAGCATATGATAGGGTCCATAGAGATGTTCTTTGGTGGGTTCTAGAAAGAAAATGAGTGCATGCTAGATACATAGACACTATTAAGGATATGTATGATGGAGGAGTAACGAGTATAAAAACATTCGGAGGAGCTACAAAAGAATTTCTCATTACGATAGGACTACATCAAGGATCAGCCTTAAGCCCATATCTATTTACTTTAGTTATGGATGAATTAACTAGACATGTTCAAGAGGATATACCATGGTGTATGCTATTTGCAGATGATATTGTCTTAGTGGATGAAACTAAAGATTGAGTGAATAGGAAATTAGAACTGTGGAGGAATACATTAGAATCTAAATGCTTTAAGTTGAGTAGGACGAAAACCAAATACATGCACTGTGAGTTTAGAAATACTAGACATCGAGATGACGGAGTGGTAAAATTAGGTGAAGTAGAAGTTCCTAAGGTAAACCACTTTAGATACCTAGGATCAATCATACAAAATGATGGTAACATTGAAAATGATGTCACACATAGAATTCAAGCTGGATGGAAGAAATGGCGGAGTGAACAGGGGTGATTTGTGATCGAAACGTTCCTACTAAGTTAAAAGGAAAATTTTATAGGACCGCAATTAGGCCAGCTATGCTCTATGGAAGTGAATGTTGGGCGGTAAAGCAACAACAATTACATATAATGAACGTAGCAGAAATGAGGATACTTAGGTGGATGTGTGGTAAAACTCGTAAAGATAGAAATATACAAATTCAAAGATAAGTACGAGTAGCACCAATTGATACAAAGATTAGGGAAGGGCGGTTGCAATGGTTTGGTCACCTGCAAAGACGGCCTACGAATGCCCCAATTAGAAAACTTGACGCAATAGAAACTGTAGAAACTCGACGAGGTAAGGGCAGACCAAAGTTAACATGGGATGCATTAATTATGATGGCTTTGAATGGTTTGAAAAGCTCACCATCAATCGCACTTAATCGAGCACAATGGAAAAGTTTGATCCATGTAGCCGACCCTAGTTAATTTGGGACTGAGGCTATGTTGTTGTTGTTGTTGTATACGATATATTGTTTATGTGATTATCAGGTATGAAGGACGGTTGTAATGTTACTCTAATTGAATCCGACTGGTGTACCGATTAGGATCTCAAGCCAGTTATTGCCCTAATTAGGATAGGGGATGCTACAAATTTGAAATTTGAAGTATTCTCCTTTGTAACATAGGTATATCTTCTGATAATATGGAACTATTATTTTTCCAAAGTTCAGATACATCATCCACATAAGATCTCAAAGAAATCATAAGCAAATAGGATTATATGTACTTATTTGACATATGATTTGATAATATCAAAATGTAATATAAAAGTTAAATTTGGTGTATGCAACTGATAATATTTTAGATTTACATTTGTAAAAGAAAAACTTTCCTAATATTTTTTTAAGTTCAAAGACTATCATTGCAGTATCGTGAGCTAATTGAATAATTATCAAGTATAAAATAATATATAACCATCTAAAAATGTAATTATTAAGTATTAAATTGAAAAAAGTTATATTTTTCCTAGATTGAATGATTAAGTACTATATTTGAAAATATAAGATATGGGGAGGTCTTGAGTTCGACTCCTAGTGAAGTAAAAAAGGGATTACATTTGAAATAAGCAACTTCTATATTTTGTACCTAAATTTTTATCAGAAAATCTTGAACATGGATTGTCAAAGTTAAATTATAAAGATGTTATCGATGATACTTTATATTCGTATTCCAATGCGAGTTCAATTTTTCAAAGATTCTCAATTGAGTAATTGTTAATTGTAAAATATCAACTTCCTCAAAAATTGATGAATTAAGTATTAAATTTAAAAGAAGTTAAACAAATGATTACAACTTCATATAAACCAAATGATTAGCATCATAATAAAGATAAAAAAAATCACAAAACTTTGTTTAATATTAAAAAGGTATATATATATATATATCATGAAACTTAAAAAATGTATTTTTATGATTGTAAATTACTTGACAGTGCTAAAATATTGTCACAAATAGTTGTCTAAGTTTATATCCAGTTGCTCACGATGCTACTTCAATGAGACAATCATTTCATTCCTTATCATCATCTAATAACACTAATGCATAACATGCAGCTTTGAAAGATGGGTTTAAAATCTCATTTATGGTTCTAATTTGCTCGAATGAAGTACTCCCCTTTTCAATGTTAAGTAGCATCCTCAAATAGTAACGTTCACTACTTGATGGATGGTAAAATACATCATCCCAATTGTCTTACCTTGTTGTCTTCTAGTCCAAAAGTTATTTTTGAATTCCACATCTAACGCAAAGGAAATTCAAAATAAGTTAACTATCTTGCGTCAGGGTGCACTTTATTAGTTTCAAACCATGCAGTGAACTTTGTTCTATCTATGTAGGTGTTCATAACGACATCCAATGAATCACCTTCTTAAAAAACAACAGAATGTTCACAAAAAAGATAGAATGACAATCTCTCCATGATAGGTTCTCTATAGCGTATATCAAATTGAAATATTCTCCAACAGGCTTCAGTTGCCGAGATAATATATCTACAATCTAAATAAGTCTTAATCTCGTCAATTCTATTTTTATTATCAAGATATTCAACTGAAGTTGTCATACGATCATGCCCTTTATGCACATACTTGAACAATATTTTGTGGATCTCAAATAGTTACATGATTCCACGTTAATATGAGTATCATACTTTATGATCATATCCCTGTTATACGGAACCATATGACGGTTGTTCAATAATGATCCATTTTTTTCAACCGTGAATCCAATTTTTCTCCTTCTATACATTGGGAATCCCTTCGCATCCAAAGTTGTTTGCTTAATATTTTTTTTTTTTAAATGTTTCATAGTTTTACCATTGGGCTTGCATGGAGACTTCATGTTTGATGTACTACGTGGACCATGAATCATAAATTTTTTAACAACATTGTAACCTTATGGATCAACATTAGGATACGATACTTCGACACTTACGGTTGTATCGATATATTTCGAAGACTGATTTTTCTCATTTGGATGAATAAATAGCAAGATATGCGTATGTGGAAGACCACGCTTTTGAAATCCAATAGTATAGGGAACTGCAATTTAGATAATTATATAGTAGTTTGCATATTTGCAGTCGTAAGGCTAAAAGTCATGCAAGTTATAGTTAATTCGAGAAGAATAATGTATATACCATTAAAAAACTATGGGCTAAAATTGCTTTAGGTTTTATATGATGTGAGGAAAATGATTCATTGACCCACTTTGAGCACCTACCAAGTCGAATGTCAGGCATTTCACCTCGAGATACACACCACATACATCTCGATGTGTATTACACGCATTGAATTGGATATATGCTTAAAGTGGGCTAACCTAGCACTTTCCATGAGAAGGAATCATGTAGCTACCTGCAATTGGGTCACCAAATACTTTTTTATGCTTACGTGCATGAGCTCACATAATTTGATCTCGAATATTCTGCATTTAATTTTGACACTATTTTCATTATCTTTCTATTGAATCATGCGTGTAAATCTGATTAGAAGATCAGGGTAGCCAGCCCATCCACATATTGTCATTGCATCTTGATAATTCTTGACTCGATACCTTAGGCTATCGTATATGATGAAGGTAATGCAATAGATTTCCCCATATGGTTGAAATCAAAATCACCACGATGGACAACATCCATCAAACTACTGTAAAGTTCTGTCCTCTACTTTTTTATTGTTTCTAATCCTGCGAAATCTTTCTTCTTCAATAACCATATAACAATCAATAATAAATTGTTGAAGAAGTCTGCCTAAATACAATATTATTGGTGACTCATTTAGTCTTTATTGGAGCCTAAAACAATAGAATTCTCGCATAGGCAACACTTTACATGGGCGAGACATGTTTGAGACAACCCTCAAAGAGATATGCCTATCCTATAACCACCCTCACAATAAAGAAACAACAATGGGTATGCGAGTGGCATGAAACTTGGATGAAGATCAGTGATTCTTTACAACACGTTTGTTTTATGCTCAATTATAATATCTCGATTGGCATTTTTAGAAATAAAATCACCCACGATTTTCCTTGCTATTTCTGATGCTGTCGGGAGATTATATTGTCACCCACCATAATTTTTGGTACTTCAAATTTGTAAATGCAAGTGGCAATTTGGTTGATCTTGAAATCAATCTCTCACCATTCTGAAAGATTTCGCCAAAATATTGTTCGCGTCCAATATCTTTGATAAGGATGTGACAATATCCGGGTCAATATCACTTTTTAATGTTTGTTGAAAAGAGACCTTTTTATTCCGTGTCTCATTTTTTGTATTGTATATATATAATTGCGTGAAATACAACCTTGATCCATCTTTCTGTAATAATGAGCCAATTCTATGGATGTTTTGCCCATTGAGTCTAAAAACATAAGGTCTTTTTTCTTTATTAATAGCAGTATCAGTTTTACCACCCATTGATGCGAAAGTAAACATTGAGTTATATGCCCTTATGTTCTTTCAAAATTTAGCATATTCGCTACCAGATCAGGGATGTAAGAGATTCTTCAATAATTCATGAGGATTTTTCATTAATGGAATCTCTACTCGACCTTCCATACCACAAAGCGAAAATCTTGATTGTGAGGTTTTCTATCTTTTTTGGTCCGTTCTTCGTACCACAAAATTACTTCACAATGTTGACATGTATACGTAGGAGGACCAATGTTCCGAAGAACATTTTGATCATTTGTATATGTAAATTAAATTGTATATTACACATTATTTTCTATATTATATTTGTTAAGTTATGGTATTTGTGGCAAAAAATTTATTTTAAAATACCACATGAAACCAGTGCACTATGTATGTAACATGATATAATATAACTATACATAAAATTTAATATATTCGACATAGATCAAAATGTTGGTTTATAGGAACATGGTAAATATGTTAATGCTAACTTCTGAAATTATTCGTTAATAATTATTTTTTTAGTAGAAAGATATTTATCTATTTTTTGCTTACAATATCATTTTAATTAGATTTTCATGCGATAGGGGTGTCAATAAAGTTTATAAGTATCTTTTTCAGAAGTCATATTACGCCATAAGTTCAGAATTTATGAAAACAAAACAATTTTCTCCTTAAAAAATAGAAAACATTTTTTTATGCATACATACATTATGTATAGTTAATCTGGAACTTTATTTGGAAAAAAAAATCATTTTTTGATGCACATATTTTTAATTATAAGAAAACGACATAAGTTATCTTGAACATTGATAAGTTGCTCATCAAGTAGATTTATTATTTTTGCGTAGGTGTATAAAGTTTCATTTGCTTAGCTTCCTTCACTGATTCAAATATTGTTTGAGGAAAACAAATACGAATATATAATGTATAGAAATAACTCAATGACCAAATAAATATATGAGTACATTATAGTTAAATTAATGGTTTTTTCCATATATAAGGTTTTTTTTAGATATGAAAAGTAAATAAAAAAAAAATTTGTAGTGCGAAAGCATCGTAAGTTAATTTCTCATGTAAACAATCTTCAAAAAAACATTCATATCTAATATATTTTTAGAAAAGAATCATACACCTTTAGATAGCCTTAGATTCTCTTGAACATTAATAGGCTGCTTATCAAATAGATGACTTTTTTTTCCTTTGCGCATTAATTTCCCCTTCCATAACTTCATTCCCTAATCTGCTTAATGCAATGTAAAGAAATTCTTTCTTTAATCAATATAAGGAAACCACAACGACCTTCTTATATATGTTAATAAGAACTCATATTATTAATTTTATGTATATGAGTTGATGTGTTGCACATCCAAATTGAATGGTGTCTCCTTCGTATATTCCTCTTCATTGATTACAATAGAGTTTAACAGTTGCAAGGTACATGATTATGTTGTTCTTTCTGGATAGACAATACAATTGTAAGAAGTAGTGACATCATGATATATTTATTGTGCATGATAAATGTAAAGCACGGTAGAGTAAATTTTATACCTGAGACCATACTACAACGTTGACTTGTAGATGCTTGTTTATATATCTGTATGTCAATATTTACATTCTTAAAACTGTTGAGAGACGTATTGTGCAAAAATAATGAATCACTCCTATGAATTATAAAATATTGGTCACCGCCTTTAAGATTTTTCATGGTATTACCACACTTCTGCCTCTTGGCATGTAGTTTGATATTTCTTATCATTCTCGCATTTTTGGAAGCGTGTTTTTTAGGATTATTCGTTTCATCCATCTAGATTTAAAAAACATAATAAAAATTTGGTGGATTATGGTGGAATGTTAGCAATCTACAGAGTAACACAACATAATAGAATTGGTGGATTAAAATAATTATTTAGTGATCGCACGAACAATATATGTCACAGAACTTCAAGAATACTTATCATCAATCATTGTTTAATCATTTGTAGATTTCGATCAATTGGCCTCTGTTGCTTCAAGCTAGAGTACTTAAATTGGCCTCTGTTGCTTCTCGTGTCTACTTATGTCTTTGACATTTATGGGTAATAGTTTTAGGCACCACTTCTTTGGTGTTTTCTTATGTTGGGTGGGGTTTTTTCTCTGATTTATCTAGACATATTTAGATGGCCTTGATATGGAAGGCAGTTTGCACTGGTTTTAAACGGTTTATGAGAGTTTTCATCAACCTGTTTTCACCGATCGATGCAAAGGTGTTGTAGGAAGGTATAAAAGGAGTTTCAATTATTCTTTGAATTTTCTAGGTATATGGTTTTTTGAACTTGGGTATATGTTTTTTTTTTGTTGGAAAAGATATATGTATATACACAGTTACTATAGTTTTTATTGTAGTGGATTGCGGAACAAAAAGGTTCCACTCCCATTCATTTAACATAATAGAAATAATCTCTTTATTATCAAAAAGAAAATTAATGATAAAGTTTGTCTACCAAGTATGCTTCTATCAGTCTATGTTTCTTCTTCTAGGTTCTCGGTAATTGAGGTGGTTTTTTCATATATATTTTGTGTATTCTCATTACTCATACTGGATTCTCAGGGCATGGTTTTGTATGACACCGTTGCTCTGCTCCATATCTTACATCGGTTAATACCGCTATGATCAACTTGCAAAAACGTACGGATGGGTGGGGTGGCGCTCTTCTCTGGCCTCCCTGGAGGTGTCTGGCTAGTACATAAATGTATACATTTAGGTGGGTTTTTGGTTCAATGGGATGAGACCTAAGAGAATGCAGTTTCGTCGGGCCCCTATGGCCGTGGAGTTTATATAAATTTTGGCCTTTGGATTACCAAGTGAGAGGTGTTATGGGGGTATTTACAATGGGAAAAGGAATTGGAGTAGTCTCGTAGTGTGAAGGCTCTGTGGGTGTTTCACACAAAGCTGTTGATGGAAAAAT
This sequence comes from Stephania yunnanensis, assembly GCA_039657365.1. Classification (NCBI taxonomy): domain Eukaryota; kingdom Viridiplantae; phylum Streptophyta; class Magnoliopsida; order Ranunculales; family Menispermaceae; genus Stephania; species Stephania yunnanensis. The sequence continues at coordinate 7,023,143 of CM077588.1, read as the reverse complement.
GGTTCCCATTCTTTTGTTTTTTTGCTTCTTTTGTAAATCCCTATTTTTAATCTCAGTTTTCTACTTTCTATTATTTTGTATATATATTATAATAAACGAAGTCCCGCCTCCTTTTATCCAAAAAACAAATACAAAGAAATTGTGTTTTTTAAAACTAACAAAGAAGAGCATTAATTGTTTCATTGAGACAAAAAAATTGCATAACCAAATTACAAGATGACAGAAAAAAAAAGAGGCCACAATAGTGTTGCCCCGACATGTCTAATCCGATGACTTGGTCAAAAAATGCGAGCAACAGTCAGGAATTGAGTTTTTTTTTCTTTGATAGAGAAGCGTTGAGTTCTAGCAAATTGAATAAGGAGACTTAAGAGAGGAAGTAGAGTCAATTTCCTATTTACGTGTAACGATGCTGACTTTGTATGTTTGACTTGGTAAACATATTGCCGTCTTTTTTAGAATTAATTTTATTTTTTGGCAACATTTTGAAATATCCTTATTTTTGAAGGTACAATTGGTAACAGTAATTCATTTAATGGAAGGAAATCAAAAACATTGCTCCACTATATATGGATCGCTGAAATAAATATGGAATGAATCATTATTGTTAATTAATATATTTCAACCATAACATTTTTATGCTCTTAATGGTGAGCAAGTGAAGTGTTGCAATACAAAGTCACTGCATTCACTACATAATACAACTAAGCAATGTCAAAAAGTCGAATCGCATTGCAGAATCAAAAAACTGCCTTGCCTGCTCATTGAGAAACTTTCTCAAATTATCCGAATGAACTTCCTCAATAGGTTAGTGATGCACTTTCGCAACAAAGAATTCAACGACTCCCTAAACGCATATGTCACAAGAACCTCCTCTATCGCATCCAAAGCTTTAACCTTTTTGCCACTTTCCAATTTCAAAAAAAATTTCGCCCTCTCAAAGGGAGGATCCCATGTGTTATCAGGCTGGGGGCGCAGTTCGTCTTCCCTTAATTATGGACATCGAATTAAGACATTTAAAACAAAAGTGGAGATTCATTCCAAAGAGAAAACACAATGCAATCTTATACTATGTCCATTTTTCATCTTTATGTTTCAGAAATCTTAGGAAAATGTGACTGGATTTTAAGGTATCGATTAAGGAGGCAAAAAGAGCATTACCAATTGCTTTCAACTTGTGAATCCATTAAAGAAAAGAAAAAACATCAGGACAAGCTTTATGTGCATTGCGTGTCTTCAAAGGGGAGAAATCATTTTGTGCAAAGAAGTAAATTTCAAATTCAATTTTTAAAAAAAAAAAAAAAAAACATCAAACTTGAGGATGACAAAAGGATTCATGTCTCACAAGTTTTTTAAGATTTTGTTCCAATGACTTCTTCTTTAGCTCCAACTATTCACTATATGGCAAATGAGCAAGGGGAGACACTGAGTCACGAGCACTTCTAGTCTTTAAGACTACACTACTGCTTTTGAGTTTGTCTTCCAAAGCAACATCAACATTGATAGGAAGAGAAATGTTTGTGTCTTCATCAGCTAACACTATTTCAACAGACTACATCGCAAAGGATCAAAGTCGAAATTTTCATGCATAAAAATAAAGCACTTAAAAAGTTAAATTGAACACTTTGTCTACACCACAATTAAAAAGAAAGCCAGTTAGACTTTCGAGAACCATCTCGTTGAAGCTATGTATTTGGCGAAAGCCACTCAAATGCTTGTAACTTTAGCTTGCTTTCCCTCATTTAGTTTCTAATAAAAAATTAAGTAATTTATCATAAAAAATGAAAGTAATGAAGAAAGTGCACCAACGGCAATTCAAAGTAATTAAACATAAAAACCTTTCCTCTTCTAAGCCCCTAAAAGTGCAAATCCCAAAAATTTATTTTATCATAAAAATAAAAGTAATTAAACATACCAAATCATTTTATAAAAATATATAAACCAAATCACACACCATTAGAAATAAAAGTCATGTCCATACTACCAAAATATAACAACCCAAAACATGTTTGTAAAAAGGTGTAAATTGCAAGTCTCCAAAAATTCATATTGATAAGAACTATGGTTTGATATCCGCCTCTGGGATATAATCACTCCAATCTCTTTCACTTACAATTTTTTGAAACCATATGTTCCTTTTTTCGCATCTCTTCTTGGCACGCCTCATTTTATGTGCCTTTTTTTATGTATCATAACAAAAGTACTCGAAAAGCTCTGATTTCACCTTGTGTTCATGGAAACCTCTGGAATTAACAATATCAACACATGACTCTCTAATAGAACTACAATTTCCAAAATTAAAAAAATGACATTAATTTACCTCACTTATCTCTCGATATTTGTATCGGAGCTCCAATTCTTCCCTCTCTAATAGGCTCTATGGGTGTTTTATGTCCAATACTTAGTTTTTTCTTAAAGACTGAGTGTTCTATATTGAACACTCAATTTTTTCAAGGACTGAGTGTTCTATATTGAACACTCGGTTTTTTATTTAAATATGAGTGTTTATGTCCAACACTCATTTTTTTTCTTAAAAATTGAGTGTTGTATGTTGAAAGCTTAGTTTTTTTTCAAAGATTGAGTGCTCTATGTTGAACACTCAGTTTTTTTTTAAATATGAATGTTTTATATCCAACGCTCAGTTTTTTCTTAAAAACTGTTCTATATTGAACACTCTGTTTTTTTTTTTTTTGAAAGACTGAGTGTTCTATATTGAACACTCAGTTTTTTCTTTTTTAAATACGATTGTTTTATTTTTAACACCCAATTTTTTCTTAAAGACTGAGTAATCTATGTTGAACACTTAATTTTTCTCAAAAACTGAGTATTCTATGTTGAACGCTTAGTTTTCTTTTTTTTAAATACAATTGTTTTATGTCTAACATTCAGTTTTTTCTTAAAGAATAAGTGTTCTATATTGAACACTCAGTTTTTAAAAAAATAAAGAGGTCGAACACTTAGTGTTTTATGCTATCGAATATATGATTGAAACACGAATATGAAAAAACTTCTGCCTTTTAGCTAGGCATTTTTATTCAAAACTAAATATGAAATTCAAACACTATATAAATCAATAATTCTGAAAGGAAAATAATTCTTAAAAAAATTCTTACTCACCCACTGGTAGTACTTGCGCAAATTGATGATACTCAATGACCTTGGAACTTCCAGTCCTTCTAATATCTCAAGCCTATAAAATTCGGGCCTAGTTAATTTCTTGACCTTATATAGCCTTTCCCAGTTAGGTGACAACTTTCCCCTTGACATGAGATTCGAGACTTCAATTTTTCTCAGGACATAATCTCCTTGTTTAAAGGCTCGACCTTTAACTTTTGCATTGTAGTACTTTGCCACTCTATTGTTGAATGCAGCCACCCTTACTGGTTTGATTGCATATTAAAATTTTGGATTCTAAAGGACTGCATCCCGTTTTCAACAGGTATAGCAGCTTCTGCCCCATAGGCAAGTTGGAAAGGTATTTCTCTCACTTTTGTCTTGCTAGTTGTCTTATATGCCCATAAGACACTATGCAACTCATCTGCCCAAAGTCCTTTGGCACCGTCCAACATTTTCTTCGGACCATCTAGGATAATTCTATTTGTCACTTCAATTTGCCCATTAGCTTGTGGATATGCAACTGAAGTAAACCATTACTCAATATGCAACTTTTTGCAATAGTCACAAAACTTGGCATTATCAAACTGTTTTCCATTGTCAACCACCAAGACTTGAGGAATGCCATATCTACATATGATCGAATCTCAAAAGAATTTCTGAATCTTTTGCTCTTTAATAGCGGCTAATGTTTCTACTTCCACTTACTTTGTGAAATAATCAATGGCTACCACCACAAGTTTTCTCTAACCAGATGTTGTTGGAAAAGGCCCTAAAATATTCATTCCCTACAATGCAAATGGCAAGGATGGTGTAAAGTGTGTTATGTGCTCTGCCGGCTGGTGGTATAACGGTGCATACCTCTGACATTAATTGCATTCTTTAGCAAACTCTATCGAGTCTTTTTGTATGGCAGGCCAATAAAATGCCTGGTGAAGTATTTTATGGGTCAGTGCTCATCCTCCCAAGTGTTGTCCACATATTCCTTTATGAACCTCACACAATGCATAATCTGCCTCCATCAATGACAAACATCTCAGCAATGGCAAAGTGTATGATTGTTTGTAAAAAACTCCTTCAAGGATTGCATATTGTGCTACTCTCATCATTAACCTTTTTGCTTCTTGTAGATCTTCAGGAAAAAACCCTTGCTCTAAGTAATCTTTAATTGGGAACATCCAACACTCTTCATTATCCACGACAATGACTTCTTTAGCTTTGATACTAGGTTGGGGAAGAGTCTCAAATTTTACAGTATCATATTTTTTTCTTCAATGAGAGCTAGCTTTGACAACTCATTTTCCTTTGTATTTGTTTTCTTAAACAACATGGTAAATTTAGCAATCAATAAAATAATTGATTTCCACTCTCACAAGATCATAATACTACTTCGACTTTGGATATTTAACTTCATATTCTCCTTGTAACTCCATGACTACTAACTAAGAATCACTATTAAAATTTAAGTGTTTAACATAATGAGTTTTATCTAACCCCAATCCGACCAATATGGCTTCATATTAGCTTTATCTAACCCCAGTCCGGCCAATATGGCTTCATATTCTACCTCATGATTTGTGGTTGAAAAATCCAACTTTACAGCAAACCTGACTTGAACCCATCAGGGCTGATGAGGATCACACCCGCTCCACTTCTCATATTGTTGCATGATCCATCGATGTAAAACATCTAGTACTCTTTGTCCTCACCTTCTATCTCGTTTGAACGTTCTTCTACCTCAGGAAGAGTACATTCAATGATGAAATATGCCAAAGCTTATCCTTTAATAGCAACCCTTGGTTCGTCCGTGATATCATATTCACCCAACTCCACAGCCCAATTTATCATTCTTCCACTAAATTCTTGAAATAAGAATTTCTCTACTTGTTTGAACTTTCTTCTATCTTGTATGTAATATCCTTCTCAGTGGCTTGTTTGTCAATACCACAATTGAGTAGGACTGAAAATAAGGGTGCAATTTCATTGCCGCCATCACCAATGCCAATAAGAGTTTCTCTGCTTGTTTGTATCTAGTTTCTACTCCTTGCAATACCTTACTAACATAATAAATTGGTTGTTGTGCATTGGCTTCTTCTATTATAAGAACGACACTCAAAGCTACTTAAAAAACAGCTAGATAAAGAAATAACACCTCTTCTGTTGAGAACTTGGCCAATCAAGACATGAAATGGAGAGAAATAACTCAATCAGTTTACTCACCTCTATGCCAATTTCCTAGCTAATTCGGCCTCTCGATACCTCGAAACACACACCCAAACCTCTAAGACTCTTCTCTAGGCTCATGGTACCATTAGACATGTTTTCCTATTTGTTTAGACCCTCAGTTAGAGTGCTAAACTTGTTTAAGGTGTTTAAATTCTAGTTAGGAAATTGTAGATTTTGTGTTGTCAAAGCACCTACCACGCTGGGTGGAATGTCTAACGCGCTAATGACCCACTTAGTAGGTTATTCAAACCAATTAGCAAGCTACACGCAAGTAGCACGCTACACGCAAGTAGCACGCTATCAAGCACGATTAGCGTGCTAAATGCAGGAAAACCCAGAATTTTGCATTTTGAATTTTGAGTTTTCTCACCCATATGGCCATCTCCAAAGCCTTGGGTCCTTGTTCTCCCTCACTAGAGAACCAGTACATCTACCATGACTATAAGAACAACCCACACTTTAGAGATATATCAAATTCTTGAATTTAAACTAAGTTAATGGTGTAGATCAACTTACCAAATTGTAGACCACTTTTAGCTTGAACAATGCCTTCAAATTCCACCAGAATTTCTCTTCAACTTGTTGATTCTCTTCTCTCTGATCTTCTCTCTAGGTTCCTTATTTCTTAAGTTATGTAAAATGAAATAAATTGTATGTTTATCTCATACATTTATATACATAGGATAAGGATGATTTGTACCCATCGATCTTAATGTGTATGCGTATCGAGAGATTGATCTAATGGCTTACATCTTTTTTCACATCAACTAACTCCTCTTTGGTAACACCAATTGCAACTCAATTGGTCTCTTGATGTATTCATACGCATCTCGAGAAACATCAAATGGTCATTGTTTTAACTTGCTAACTTATGTATATTTAATGTAAATCAATTATTGCCTTATCAAATTTACCTATTTCAGCCACATCAACTTCAATTAGCTTACTACATCACTCTCTACCCCGGTAAGCAAATTGTGCATGCTAAGAGGAGAGGAGATATGTTCGCCATTACTACCACGAGAAAGTCGCTCCACTGGCCCATCACTACTCTCCACTAACTCCTCCTTGGTAACACCAATTGCAACTCAATTGGTCTCTTGATGTATTAATATGCATATCGAGGAACATCAAGTGGTTATTGTTTTAACTTGCTAACTTCGATACATTTAATGTAAATCAACTGTAACCTTATAAAATTTATCTATTTCAGCCACATCAACTAAAATTAGCTTACCACATCACTCTTTACCTCGGTTCCATGCCAGCACGCATCTCAAGGTGCATCCCCACTTACGTTTCGACCTCTATTCACAAGTAGGAGTGACTTACTATATCTACACATATACAATAGACTAAGTATTCATCATACCACAAACAATATAGTACTTGGTTTTCCTGCCGAGTGTTAGGTTCGTATACCTGCTCTCAAGCCACGTCACGGGACGGTGACCCTTAATTATGGACCAAATACATAATTAGAAACTTAGGTCGTTACAGTCAGTATATATAGTACTTCGGTATTACCCTAATTGGTATCCGCTTAATCATTTCATCAACCTCATATAGTAGATACGTGACATTAACTAATCAGTATACCGACATCCCCGGGTCTCATATCCCGTGAGTCGCGCGCACTCCAAACCACATCATAAACTTAAACACACATATTCTAATTTACCAAAAATCACATAATAAGATAAAGCACGACAATCATAGCACTAAAATTCCAAACAAGCACAATAATATAAACAACAATAAACAAGCAGCAACATCAAAGAACGAAATGAAGAAAACTATCTCAATCAGTTTACTTACGTAGCTCCTATGCTAATCTGATCTTTTGACACCTTAAAACTCGTACCCAAACCTTCGAGACTCTTCCCTAGGCTCCTAGTATCATTTGACATGTTTTATAATGTGTTTAGACCCTCAGTTAAAGTGTTAAGCTTGTTTAAGGTGTTTGAGTTTAAGTTAAGAAATTGCAGTCAGTGTGCTGTCTAGAGCACCTAACGTGTTGGGTAGTTTATCTAGCACACTAGTGAATCTCCTTAGCAACTACATCAGCATACACTTCATATATAATCATTAAACCATTAAAATATGTATGCATTTATTTAATAAAACTCAAGAACACACCTAATATTTTGATTAATCATAACTTGGTCAATTTAACACCGAATTTCAAACTTCTTTATAGAAAGTTTAATGGTTTTTTGCAAGGAATCCAAATATGTAACCCAATTTTGAAAATCATTTCATTTACCCTTTGAAATCACACAAAAACCGAAACTGAAACTACACCTCTAATTTTCCAAAACTTTGTGCATAGTAGCTTACCTAGTTGATGATCCTCACATCTAGCTTGATCACCACCTCTAAAACACAAAATCTTCATCAACTCCCTTGCTGATTTCTTGATTTTCTTCTCTAACTTACTTCTTCTTTAAGTAATTGAATGAGAATGAAATGGTTTGCATGAGTTAATCTATTCAATCTTATATATTTAGATAAGATTGTTTAATAGCCATTGACCTTTATGTACTACATATCTCGAGACTAATCTAGTGGCCTACATCTTGACACAATTCCACTAACTCTCTACTACCTTCCTCTAACTAACACCAATTGAAACTAAATTGGTCTCTTAATGTGCTATCGCGTATCTCGAGAATCATCAAATGATTATTGCTTTAACTTAATAACTTATCTTACAGTTAATGTAAAATCAATTATAGTCCACATCAAACTTAATTATTTAAGCTATATTAACATAAATTAGCTTACTACATTACTCTCTACCACAGTCCCACGTTGGCATGCATCTCGAGGCACATCCCTGCTCACGAACTCTATACACAAGTGGGAGTTACTTACTATGTCTACACAATATAATACATTAAGCATTCATTATACCATAAATGGTATATTACTCGATCCTCACACCATGTATTGGATTCATATACCCGCTCTCGAACCACGTTACAGGTCAGTAATCCTTAATTACGGATCAAATTCACTATTAAAAATTTGGGTCATTACATTCTCCGACCTTTCCTTTTCCTCGTTCAATCCTTTACCTTTCTAACTCCTCCTTGAGATCATTCTCTCCCTTATCAGAGGTATTATGGGTTTCTTCTCTAAACCGTGATCTTCGCGGATGAGGTATGTGGTGTGATTATCAGTCTTCTCTGGTTGGTCCCAACCGACGATTAAATGGGTTTCACACCTCGTTAAGACAAGTGTTCCGAGTAGTGACTGCCATAGGATATAGATATGTGTGTTCTATGTCAAAACTCAATTTTTTTTCTCAAAAAATGAGTGTTCTATGTTGAACACTCAATTTTGTTTTTCAAAGAACGAGTATTTTTTGTCGAACACTCAGTTTTTCTAAAGAACTAATTGTTTTATGTCGAACACATAGTTTTTCTAAAGAACTGGATGTTCTATGCTAAACCCTCAATTGTTTTTCAGAAGCAGCCCTTGTGATGACCTAAAAACCCAAAAGACATGCGCTATGGGAAATAAAGTAATTTCACAAACCCTACACAAGTTAACCCCACTATATAAATCAATTTGAAAACCCTAGCCCCCTTTTTGATTGAAAATTTAACTACGGGGAGAGAAATAGGAGATTGAGGTGTTGAAACTCTAACTCAAGGAGAACCCCGAATCGAGGTACACACATCTCCCTCACCCTCTTAATCTTATTTTAAATGAATATTAAACTTGAATTCAATAAAATAAGTAAAAAATAACTTTCTTTAGTGATTTATGGAACTGATAAGGCGAGCGGCGACTGAAGCGACCGGCGGCGGCCTCACTGTCGCCGCCACCAGTGACTTTGTTGTCGCCGCCAGCGGCAGGGTGAGGGCGCCACCAGGTTGCCCCCACCAGCACAGTAAGAGAGGAAGGGAAGAAGGTGGTATCATTACCACCCCCACCCTTATGGCCGTCCTATCCGTAGGTTGGCAGGGGCGTTGTTGTGCCCCTAGTCAGCCCTGGCTTGGGGCTGCTGGGGAGGCACCCAACGCCGGTCGGTGCTGGGCTCCACCACTGATGGTAAGGGAGGAGGGTTTCCCCCTTCCCTGCCGACCTTACACGCCAAGGGCCAACAGCCCCTGATTCGATCAACCGGTGTTGACCGTTTAACACCATTAAAATAATAATAATAATAATAATAATAATAATAATAATAATAATAAATAAATAAATAAATAAATAAATAAATAAATAAGTAAATATATAATATATAATATATATAATAAAGTATAATATAATAAAGTACAATAATATGTATTATAAATAAGCAAAAATAATTGCTTTCAAACGGGGCACTACCCCATTTCTGAGGGAGACCTATCGAGTCCCACCCCTCGCATCTGGCCACGGGGGACCCGCGCCCACACTAGTGGATCCCAAAGACCAATAAATGAAATATCTAATTAATTTAAATTAAAACATTTATTGATGAGATGTATTATGGTGGTATATTGTCGAATGAAGGGTCACATCGGGCCCCGAGTGTACCAAGATTCGTTATAGGCATTGCTGCGAGTTGAGGTAAGTGGGGAGCTTCGCTCATACATTAAATGTGGCTTGATTATTAGATAAATAGAAATTTCATATTTTTATCCAAAGACTTGGGATTTGGTTGCATGTAGTTAATGGTATGAATACGCTCATATATGGAATGCATGTGATGTGAACAAATTCATTATTCGATCCAAAAAAGGTGATGGAGCTACATGCTTATCAAAAGAGAGTGGTCCACGTCATGAGTAGTGGTGGTGTGGCAGTGTGCCTACCAACAGAGAGTGGTATGCGCCATGAATTGCAGCAGTGTGGCTATGATCCTACCAAAAAGAGAGTGGTTTGCACCACAAAGTATCAAGTTCACAAGTAGTCACAATCGGAGATGGCTTGGAAACACACAATGTTGGTTTGATGGAACTAGATGGAGATCACAACGACCATTGTGACCGCCAATAGTTCACATCATCTCGAGGGTGAGTGTTTCAGTCACCGGATTCAAACTATTAACTAGGATGCATTGAATGGAACTATGATTTATATTTATTACTAGTTCTTATATTGATTCTCTTGTTGAACCCCATTGCATGAATGAATGATATTTGTTTACAAATTAGTATGTTTACCTTTTTATGGTGTGATTTCAAAAGAATGCTCATTTCCTAGTTTGTTGAATGATGAATTTACCTTTAAGTGATATTGGACATGGAACTTGTTTACATCCCCTTTTTATGAACTAGGATCATGTCTTTATTTCTTTCCCTTAACTGCTTTACAATTCGATTTACTACTACATGTGTAGAATTGTTTTGTTTTTTAGGTAATTCTTGCATTTTAGTGTTTGAGCAAGTCTTCTCTCTTATTGAGCTTCATTGGTTATTTAGCCCACCGCACTTACTCTTTAAGTACATCCACATCCGTGTTAGCTCGCGACAAAGGAAATGCACCCGCTTGAAGTCTTTCCTTATTTTGTGAGAATTTTGCATGCTTCTATTATATATTTATTTGATTTTTAGAACAATAAGTTTGGGTTGTAAATTTAGGTAGATACTTTGGGGTAGTTTAGAACCCTCATTATCTATTTTGGATTATTATGGAAATTTTATGGTTTATTTGTAAGCATCTTGGGATGGTTGAGATTATTCAGACTTTTGGACACTTATCACTTTAATTAGATGATTTATGGAATTATAGTTTTAATTTCACATCCGCATTTATATGGTTAGTATATTGTTCCACAAGTTAAATTAGGATGTCAAACTGTTATTTGGACCTGGTTCAAGTATCGGGCTTGAGTAACGATTTTAGCCAGGCGACCCGACCCTAGTTCAGGTGAGGGTCATTTCAGTTAGTATCAGAGCATAGGTATTAAAACTTAGGGAAAATGGTTAGGTTAGTGAAACCTTAGTATATAGAGCCTTTAAGTTTAAAGGTCGAGTTTAAGTCGAATAACTCAATGATATGCGACACTGGGTCAAGTCATCTTAAAGTGCACAAAAGACTAATCATAAGATGAGAAGGGATTGAAAATATTAAATAAAACATTAATATAATGTTATTTGTTTTTGTAATGTAATATTTATAACGTTTAGATATTCTTGCCTACTCTCTTAACTTGTGGGACTAATCTCATTTTTCGTTGCTCCACAATGCATGATGAGTAACCGCAAAGGGACATACTATAACCTAAGGGAAGCTCAGGAAAGAGAAGAAAGGCATTGGCGCAATCAGATGGAACAACGCATGTCTGTAATGATAGAGGCAAATCAGAATGTCATACATAACTTGACCACCGCATAGGAAAGGAACATGGCTGGATCTACTGCAAAATCAGAGTAATGATGGAGTAGCCGGACATGCACCAGTGGGGCTAGGGCCTGATCCTCTGTTAGCATCGATACATGAGGACCACCCTGTAGAGGAAAGTGCTAATTCTGTCACGACTACAGCTGCAGCAGCTGTACCCATAGTTGATGGAGAGAATGAGGCATGTCGAAGAAGTAAGATCCAGAAGGAGTTCATGAAGTACAATGTGCCACACTTTTACGGGGACCCTGATCCTATTGAGGTGGAAGCTTGAATACTGAATATGGAAAAGATGAAAGATACTCTGGCATTGACAAGAGAACCATGGTATCGTTGGCGGCTTTCTTGCTAAAATACAAGGCGCATAAATGGTGGTTGTTTGTCTCAAAAACTCGAGGGATCAAATATTAGTTGGCCGCAGTTCAAGCATTTGTTATATGATAAGTGGTTCTCATAGACCTTCAAAGGAAACAAGATCAAGGAGTTCCTTGTCTTGGTACAAGGCAACCTGACCGTGGCTAAATATGCGTCTAGGTTCAATGAGCTAGCAAAGTTCGCGTATGAGCATGTTCCATCCGAGACAACTCGTATGAGACAGTTTATCCAAAGATTGTGGAAAGAAATACGTGTTATAGTGGCAGGATCAGGGTCAGAGACTTACCAGCAGGCTTATCATCGGGCACTCGAGTGTGAGTCAACACTTCGTGATAAGGATGATATACAATTTCAGGTTGGATCCAATCGGTATAGTCAGGGCAAGCGCAGTTTTAGAAGTAATCAGAAAGGTCAGAGAGGAAACTTCAAGGAGCAAATATTTGGGGGATCAACGAGTAACCATACATTATCTGGTGGAGCTTCGAGAGTACCATACATTCCGACGGGGAACACCACACATTCACGTGCCCCCGCACCTTCGGCTTCTCAAAGTGTGACATTCAGACCATCGCGTCCACCACAGCAATCGCAACAGAGCAAGAGTAGAGGGCCAGCAGGGCCCAGACCGAGTGCATCAGCCAGTGTTGCGCAGGCACCTCCGACTTATTAAAAGCCACAGGTGATCTTTTACCGATGTGGGACTCAGGGCACTACCAGAATAAATGCCCTAACCCACATATATCTGAGGGAAGCATAGTCCCATGTACTCGTGGAAGAGTTCATGCAATTGTTGAGCAGGATGGAGAGGCCTCGCGTTAGTTGGTCGTAGGTACGATTTCCATTAATGGTCTGGATATGCATACATGATTTGATCTTGGTTCTACCATTTCGCTCATAGCGAAGGCTGTAGTTCATACTTTGATGTTGACACTGGTTATAACACACACTTACTTGATTTTAAACTTAATTGTAGCTTTCCAAATCCCGAGCATATTACTGGGCATGGACTGGTTAGCGACGTATCATGCCAAGAAAGATTATTTTCATAAAATTGTAGCATTCCAAATCCCGAGCATTTCCCCTTTTAAGTTCTAGGTTTGTACAGCGAACAGCGTCACCACCTGTAGTTGGGTTGTAAGTTTGGCTAAGATATAGACCATTGGGAGCTTGACTTCTATGTGAGAGGAAAGACAAAAAGTTTTGATTTAGACGATCCCAGTGGTTAGAGAGTTTTCGGATGTTTTTCCTTCAGATCTTCTAGGAGTCCTTCCTCATTGGGAGATGGAATTTATGATTGACCTCATACCCGGTACAAGACCAGTTTCCAATACACCTTACCGCATGTCGGCTACTGAGTACAAGGAGTTGAAAACATAGTTAGAGGAGTTGACTCAGAAAGGCTTCATTACACCAAGTGTATCGTCGTGTGAAGCACCAGTGTTATTTGTGAAGAAAAAGGATGTCGATTTGAGGATTTGTATTGATTACCGACAATTGAATAGGGTGACTATCCGAAACAAGTATCCATTCTCCAGGATCAAAGACTTGTTTGACCAACTGATGGGATCAAAGTTCTTCTCTTAGATAGATCTGAGATCCGGTTATCATCAGTTGCGTATACAGGAGGAGGACATACTGAAAATAGCTTTTAGCACCCGCTACGGACACTTTTAGTTCACTGTGATGTCGTTTGGGCACACCAATGCCCCGATAATGTTTATGAACTTGATGCACTGTGTTTTCAAGCCGTTCCTTGATCAATTTGAGATTTTGTTCATCGATGACATCATGATGTACTTCAAGACTGAGTCAGATCACAAGAAGCACCTTATGAAAGTGTTGTAGACTTTGAGGAAACACAAACTCTATGCTAAGTTGAGAAAACATGCGTTTTGGGTTTCAGAAGTGAGGTTTTTAGGACACGTGGTGAATATAAGGGATATTAGTTGATCCTGCGAAAATTGAGGTGATCCTTAGATGGCCACAACCCACTAATGCATTCAAGATTTGGAGTTTTCTAGGTTTTGCAGGGTACTATAGACGATTCGTGCAAGGTTTCTCGTCGATCGCTTCACTGCTCACCAACTTGACTAGGAAATGAGTTGCCTATGAATGGAATGATTCATGTGAGAAGACCTTTCAGTTATTGAAGAAACGTTTAACTATCGCACCGATTCTAATTTTACTGGAGGCTGTGAGGGAGTTGTCAATGTATACCAATGCATTGAGGACTGGTTTAGGAGGTGTATTAATGCAAGACAAGAAAGTAATTGCTTATGCATCCAAGCAATTGAAAGTACATGAGAAGAACTATCAAGAGAATGACTTGGAGTTGGCGATAGTTGTTTTTGCCTTGAAGTTATGAAGTTACTACTTGTATGGGGAGAAATTCACTGTCTACTCAGATCGCAAAAGTTTTAAGTACCTATTCACTTAGAGCAAGTTGAACATGTAACAGAGGATATGGTTGGAACTTTTAAAAGACTACGATTTCACGCTCGAGTACCACCCAGGGAAGGCTAATGTAGTGGCAAATGCTTTGAGCCGTGTACGACTAGAGATAGAGTTTGTGACCGTAATGAATGTACATGAAGTACCCGTAGATGGCTCAATTGTTGGCTTAGATGTCTCAGAGGGTCAGTCATGAGTTCATATGAGAGCAAAGCTAGTGGTTGTGTTTAGAGTAGTTGATTGTCAGAGAGTCGATTCAGGATACGGGAAGTACAGGTCACTCGCAGATAGCACTGATGACGTGGATTATAAACTTTCAGCTGATAGGGAATTGAGATTTCGAGACATATTATGGATGCCATCTCATAGATAGTTGAGAGTTGACTTACTTCGGGAGGTGCACAGATCTCAGTTTATCGTTCATCCCGGGGGTAACAAGATGTAGCAGGACATGCGGAGGATGTATTAGTGGTCGGGGATGAAATTGGACATCGCTACTTATATCCAAGATTGCGAGATATGTCAGCAAGTAAAAGCAGACCACCAAAAGCCGGGGGATTGTTGCAACCGTTACCTATTCCCCAGTAGAAGTGAGAACACATAGTCATGGACTTTCTTTCGGGGCTACCGACAACTCAAAAAGGGCACGACGCAGTTTGGGTAGTTGTAGATCGTTTGACTAAGTCAGTCCACTTCGTCCCTATTTCTATGGAATATTCGGCATGCAGGTTGGGAGGCATATATGTAGATGAGATCGTTAGATTACATGGAGTCCTAGTATATATTGTAACGGATCGCAATCCGAGATTTACCTCTCAGTTTTGGAGTGGGTTTAAGCACCAGATAGGAACTCAGCTCAATCTCAATACGACCTTTCACCCTCAGACAGATGGGTAGACCGAGAGATTGATACACATACTTGAGGGTATGCTCCGAGCTTGTGTGCTGGATTTATGCAGGAGTTGGGAGAAGTATATTTCGTTGTGTGATTTTGCGTACAACAATAGTTTTCAAGCAAGTATTGGCATGGCACCGTTTGAGGCACTTTATGGGAGACTAAGTAGATATCCAGTTTATTGGACCAAGGTAAAAAAAACATCGTGTTGATCGGTCCAGAACTTGTGCATAACCAAACTGAGAGGATAAAATTGATTAGGCAATGATAAGGACCATGGAGAGGTTGTGTTTAAGGAAGGAAGATTTTTACTATTGAAAGCGTCACCAACGAAAGGACATTACCGATTTGGATTGAAAGGAAAGTTATCTCCCAGGTTCATCGGGCCATTCGAGATCAAGAAACGAATAGGCCCAGTATCATATTGCCTTGAATTACCACCACAACTAGCTGGAGTCATAATGTCTTCCATGTTTCTATGTTGAGGAAGACACATAACAAACATGCACCGATGATCGATTGGAGGCAAGTTGATTTGAGGGAGGACGTGTCCTACGAGGAGCAGCTGATTTGGATCGTGGATAAGAAAATGTATAAGCTTCGGAAGAAAGAAATCTTGTTGGTGTAAGTTTGGTGGCAATCCTATGGAGAACACGAGTTAACCTGGGAGCAGCAGGACTATATGATGGAGGAAATTTCATTTATTTTCAAACCATAAGGTATGACTTTATTTTACTTTCGATGACGAAAGTTCTTTAAAATTGGGGATGTTGTGATGACCCTAAAATTCAAAAGATTTGCCCTAGGGGCAATAAAGTAATTTCATAAACCCTACACAAATTAACCCCATTATATAAATCAATTGGAAAACCCTAGCCCCCTTTTTGATTGAAAATTTAACTACGGGGAGAGAAAATGGAGATTAAGGTGTTGGAAGTCTAACTCAAGGAGAACCCCAAATCAAGGTACACACATCTCTCTCACCCTCTTAATCTAGTTTTAAATGAATATTAAACTTGAATTCGACAAAACAATGATGGAAAACCACCTTATTTAGTGATTTGTGGAACCGAAAAAGCGAGCGGCGACCGAAGCAGCCGGCGGCCTCACCGTCGCCGCCGCCGGCAAGGTAGGGGAGCCACCAGGCTACCCCCACCAGCACAGTAAGAGATGAAGAGAAGGAGTGGTATCATGACCACCCCCACCCTCATGGTCGTCATAGCCGTAGGCTGGCAACGCCCATGGCCAGCCTTGGCTTGGGGCTGCCGAGGAGGCGCCACCCCACCACCGGTGGACAGGGAGGGGGTTTCCCCTCCCTGCCGACTTTACACTACATCAGGGGCCAACAATCCTTGATTCGATCAACTGGTGTTAACCGGTCAACACCATTAAAAATAATAATAATAAATAAATAATATATATAATATATATATAATAAAGTACAATAATATGTATTATAAATAAGCAAAAATAATTGCTTTCAAACGGGGCACTACCCCGTTTCTGAGGGAGACCCACCGGGTCCTACCCCTCGACCCTCGCATCGGGCAACAAGGAACCTGCGAGACCCACACTAGTGAGTCCCAAAGACCAATAAATGAAAGATTTGATTAATTAAAATTAAAATATTTATTGATGAGATGTATTATCGTGGTATAGTGTTGAGTGAAGGTTCACATCAAGCCCCGAGCGTACTAGGAGTTGTTATAGGCGTCGCTGCGAGTTGAGGTAAGTAGGGAGCTTCGCTCATACATTAAATGTGGCTTGAACATTAGATAAATAGAAATTTCATATTTTTATCGAAAGACTTAGGATTGGGTCGCATGTAGTTAATGGTATGAATATGCTCATCTATGGAATGCATGTGACGTGAACAAATTCGTTATTCGGTCTAAAAGCAGTGATGGAGCTACATGCTCATCAAAAGAGAGTGGTTCGCGCCACGAGTAGCGGTGGTGTGGCAGTGTGCCACCAACAGAGAGTGGTCCGCGCCACGAATTGCAGTGTTATGGCTATGATCCGACCAAAAAGAGAGTGGTCTGCGCCACGAAGTATTAAGTTCACAAGTAGTCACAATCGGTGATGGCTTGGAAACACATACTATTGGTTTGATGGAACTAGATAGAGATCACAACAATGTGACCTCCAATAGTTCGCATCATCTCGAGGGTGAGTGTTTCGGTCACCGTGTTCATACTATTAACTAGGATGCATTGAATGGAACCATGATTTATATTTATTACTAGTTCTTATGGTAATTCTCTTATTGAACCCCGTTGCATGAATGAATGATATTTATTTGCAAATTTGTGAATTTCCCTTTTTATGATGTGATTTTAAAAGAATGCTCATTTCCTAGTTTGTTGAATGATGAATTTGCCTTTAAGTGATATTGGATATGGAACTCGTTTACATCCCCTTTTATGAACAAGGATCTTGTCTTTATTTCTTTACCTTAAATGCTTTACAATTCGATTTACTACTACATGTGTAAAAATGTTTTGCTTTTTAGGTAATACTTGCACGTTTAGTGTTTAAGCGAGTCTTCTCTCTTATTGAGCTCCGTTGGTTATTTAGCTCATCCCACTTACTATCCAAGTTCATCTACATTCGTGTTAGCTCGCGACAAAGGAAAGGCACCCGGTTGAAGTCTTTCCTTGCTATGTGAGAATTTTTCATGTTTCTATTATATATTTATTTGATTTTTAGAACAATAAAATTGGGTTGTAACTTTAGGTAGATACTTTGGGGTAGTTTGGAACCCTCCTTATCTATTTTGGATTATTATGGAAGCTTTATGGTTTATTTGTAAGCATCTTGGGATGGTTGAAATTATTCAAACTTTTGGACATTTATCACTTTAATTAGATTATTTATGGAATTATAGTTTTGATTTCACATCCGTATTTATTACCCTAAATGGTTACTATGTTGTTCCACAGGTTGAATTAGGCGTATCAGACTGTCATTTGGGACTGGTTCAGGTATCGGGCTTGAGTAACGGTTTGGGTAGGGCGACCCGACCCTGGTTTAGGTGAGGGTCGTTTCAGCCTCCTTCTTGCGCCAAAAATATTGTGGAAACCACACCTCGACCTTGATCCTTGATATCGGAGACGCGGATCGCCGCGACCTTATGATGGGATCACTCCTTGTCGAAGTCTACAAAACAAATCTCGGAGTGGGGGCATCTGGGGAAAACACTATGACGCTCAAGTCAATAAAATCTCGAAGGGAGACCTTTTATTCAGAATTTCGTAGGTACCTCTTGTTTGAGTCGATTTCCCTATTTATTGTTGTATGATCACAACGTATCTAGGATTTAAGATGACAACGTATCTCAAATCTCAACTCTCCTAAGGTTGTCTTTATCCTTATTTGTTTAGAAGTCTATCTCAAATAGAATAATTTACAACAGTCTTCGTGCCATATCCAAGCTAACTCAACAACAAGTTGTAATATTTATCATGATCACAAGTTTATTCCTTGTTGATCTAAGTGATGTGTATCTCGAGACACAAAAGTGCTATACCTTATCATGAGGAAAGACTTTGGGATGTGCAACGTGACACATCGAGAGGGCTGGAAACTGTCGCGTGGCAACCCTTAGGCTTTCCTTATATATATATACACACACGAAAGAAAGAACATATCCTTATTGATTATGTAAGATGTATATATATATATACACACACACGAAAGAAAGAACATATTCCTATTGATTATGTAAGATGTCGCAAAACATAAAAAAAAAAAAAAAAAAAAAAAAAAAAAAAAAAAAAAAATTAACTCAATCCATGCACTATAGCATGATGAAAAAAAATCTCTAAAAATTAACATCTTTGAAGTCAGATTAAGTAAAAGTTAATATAGTGATGCTATGATGTTTGTAACTTGTAAGTACAAGTTTTTTAAAAAATTTAAACTTGTAAGTACGTACAAGATAATTACGTACTTAAAAAAAAAAAAAAGTAAGTCAATACTGTACAACATGGAAAGAGGAAGATAAAGAGGGTGTTTTTCAAAAAGTGAGGTGGTTTTAGTTTGTAATTCACCAAATAGTGGAGTTTACTTTTAAATTCTAAAATTAATGTATAACTCCTTTTGAAATGATCTCTTGATGATGGGGTGGCATGCATGGTGGTGAGGTGGTGGTGAGGTGAAAGGCATTTGTATGGATAGCTCCTTTTGAAAATGAGCTATCTATACAAAATTCTAAACTCTATGAATGACTCCTTTTGAAAATGAGCTATCTATACAAAATTCTTCGCCCTATGAACGACACGTGCATATGGAGATGGACGACCCGCGTCACTTTCGTATCTCGAGGTAGACAACCCATGTAAACAACATGCACGCATATCGACGTGGACAACCCATGCAAGCGTCACCCTGTATGCTGAGGTGGAGAATTCATGCAAATGCCAGGCACCTCTGTCGAGGTGGGCGACCCATGCAACCTCGTGCAACTCATGCAAACGTCACGCACGTGTCTCGAGGTGGTAAAGCCAATGCAAACGTCACACACGCATCTCTTGGTCGATAACACATGGAAACGTCACGCACGTATGTAGAGGTGGGCGAGCCATGCATCTTCGTGCAAATCATTCAAACGCCACACACATATCTCGAGGTGTGGACAACTCATGCAACTTCGCGCAATCTATGCAAACCATGCGAATGTGAAGCACATATTTCGAGGTAGACAACCCATGCAACCTACTGCAGTCCATGCAAACCATCCAAACGTCATGCATGTAACTCGAGGTGGATAATTAATGCAAACGACAGACGCGTTTCTCGAGGTGGAAAATCCATGCAAACTTCATGCACGTATCTCGAGGGTACAACCCATGCATATCCACTACAGACCATGCACCTCATGCAAACGTCACACACGTATCGCGAGGCGGACAACCCGTGCAACTCATAGTAAGCATGCAACTCATCCTTTAAACTTTTGTGTTACTTCTATCTCGTGATGATAAGCAGAGATATGAAGAATGAAATAATTATATGGCAAAACCACGTTATTTTTTAGTCGAGAGCTTAAAATTAAAACAACAATGATCTATTGAGAAATAAGTTCATTCCATGAGAAGGTTGTATACATCAACTTCGTTCACCCAAGATATAAGCTGAAAAAAAATCACCGCGACATCAAGAAAAGTCATCATACAAGTCTATTACGACGGTTACGTTGACATTGTTGCTCGGTGATGCAAACCGGACGTACTCTATGTCTAGTTGGACAATGTGTTTGTACATCCGGTTGAGGTTGTTGAGGTTGTTTATCTTGCATTGAATGTTGTCAAACCGATTGATGTTCTTCCTCTGGTGCTTCACTCGACTCACCTCTGCTACTAATGCTCCCAAAAATAGGAGGTTGAACCATCCCAAAATAGTGGCTCCTTGTATGCAGTTGGGCGAAAGGAACATGAGGCAACAACATGGTTAACAGGTTCATGAATGAGCTATCTCCACTATATGACATATTGTAATTATAACATAGTGGAATATATGGACTCGGCATGTATCGAGGCAATGATGGATACATTTGATGTCCACGCATTCCATGGTTCACATATGAAGTTGACGGCCCGAGTACATAAGGATCAAAATGGTAAGGAGGAAGATTCATGATCAGCAGCCTTGGTACAAACATTTGAGGTTCTGGTTGCATTGCGGACGATGTAGGAATGTACACATGAGAAGAATGACTTGGTGAGGATGAGTGTTGGCTACTCTCGCCAACAATCTTTGTTCTACTCGCTCTCGGACGAGATGAACGTGCTGGAGGAGAACGTCTGCTACTCTCTGCAGCAATCTCAGTCTGACTAGATGGACGTGGTGGACGAGGACGTCTGGTGCTTTCCCCCACAGTCTCTATTCGTGTTCTTCTTCTTATCACCTCTCTATTTGATTCACCTCGATCCTCTTCTTCATCGTCCTCTTCATTCTCCTCATTTATGTCCTATTCGACATAAATTATGTCATTCCATAGAGTAGACCTTTGCCTTTCATTTTCGTCTAAGATTTTAATCCCTTCGTCAAGCGCAGCAAGACCTTGCTCATACCCATTCTCAATAAACACTCGCCTCAGTTGATGCATCAAGTTACACTAATAAAAAAACATGAGTTCAAAGCACGCAATTTAAGATATTAGTTGTTCGAGAAAAAATAAGAGTTTCAAGTTTATCGAATAGTCACGTAAAGCCCGGTCGTGTCCAATGAGTCTTTTAGTGACTGAGCGATACCACGTCATGTAGTCTTGATGATCGTGTCATTCATCTTGTGCCGCTGTGACTATGTTGTGGCCACGATTTTCCCACATTTATATAAAGCTTGCATGAAAAGTCACCCAATTTTCTTGATTGCGTTCACCCAATTCGATGCGGTGCAGTCGGGTATCGTAAGCACAGTTTGGTGGCACCACTTGTATCATTCTGAATTGTCTCATAACCCTTTCTGGTTGACGCCACTCGACTATGTGGAAACAAGTTAGGGGACACGTCGAAAGCCAACTACCGTGACTATCAGTACAGTATTCGGGAAGAGACCCGATGACTTCAACATAAAGTTGTCATACTACATCATCCTCATTCGACTACATCATCCTCATTCTGCAAGTCGAGTGCATCACAGTAAGCTGATAAGACGTGCGTCGCACTTTGTGTAACCGAAAATGCATCAAGCCATCTGTATACAAAACAATAAATTATGAAAAATAAAATGGAGTAAATGTTAAAGAAATTATGAAATAATATTTGTATTACATGTGTCCCAATGGAACGTCCATAAGCATGTGTTCTCCATCCACTGTTCGCGATCGAACTCTAAAAACACCCAGGCATCATGGTGCTATGAATGGAAATATGTCCCATGCCCACAGCTGTAGAAGAATTGGCACGCCTACAACCTCATGTGCACCTGCGCGAGATCCGCGACATAACTCCCTGTACAAATAAGTCAAACATGCACTCCCCCAACTATATTGTCCAGCTATTTGGAAATCCTCAAGCAATGGTAAAAACATCAAATGTACAAATCAGTCGAACTTGTCGGCGAATAGACAACCACCAATAAGTTGCAATATGTACGATCGAACATAACATTGCACCGATTCCACATCGTTGTCATCATCTATAGTTGGTATGTTACGTTCAAGCCAATTGAATTTAAGTTTACAACCAATAATCTCATCTCCAACAGGAGTTCGACCAAGTAGCATCTCGCGCACATCAGCATAGTCTGTATCGGTCGTTCCCGTCACATGCATACCTTCGATAGGTAAGCCGAGTTGTACCTGCACGTCCTGGAGTGCAATTGTGCACTCCCCACAGTGCATGTGAAATGTATGTGTCTCAGGGCGCCATCTCTCTACGAATGCAGTAATCAAAGCCCAATCAAGGCTGAAAAATGCTACGCGGAAAATCCCATAGAACCCACTGGAATGAAGATATGGGATCATCCTTGAATGATACTGCACCGTTCGATCAACGACACCACATTTTCGACGTACGCGCAATGTTCCGTACACCTTATAATTGATAATATATTAATATATATATCTATATATATTATACGTTTATGCAAGAAAATTTGACGTATACATATAAAAAATTTACCTTACCCCTCCAGGTTCGTGATGATCTGTGTGTAGATTGGAGTTGCAAAAGTGAAGGATCTGATGGACCTAGATCCATTGTTGTACAACTACGAATGAATGATTTGAAAAAAAATTAATCGTGTTGTTTGGAAACCAAACAATAACTCTTTCATATATGTTCAAACAATAACGAATGCTCAAACATTCCAATATAATCAAATTACCAACTTAAGTCATGACAAACAATATACAAAATCGACTATTGGTTTTCATTGGAAGGTTGAGGTTTGCTTGGACTTTTTTTTTGTTATGTCCCTCTGAACGACAAATACCACACCGGTTCTTCCTAGTAGGGACTCGTTCACGGTCTATATTAGAACATGTTGTTCTTCTATGTCCTTCTTGATGACATATGCCACATCACAAGGGCCTCGAGACATTAGGAAGATCCATCTTGTTTTGTCTTCGCGTTCCCTTTGGTCTCCCTCGGCCACGTCCGGGTATGATCTTTGTCCCAAAAGTCGACAAATATTTCTCATATGGGATGGCTTTGAAATCATAGGAGTAACATTGCGCGTACACATCTATCATATAGTATGGCTCAATGAATTGCGCGTAGCTCACTCGAATAAAGGCACATGCAGCTAACATGTGTGGGCAAGGGAAACCAAACGATTGTCATTTATTGCAACTGCACATCCGGTCTTTTAGGATGACGGCTTGGGTGTTGTTGCCTTTATGCATGCGATCTCCAAGAAAATCTCTTCATCGAGAGCAAACTGCTCATCATCTTGCACATTTTCCACACCTGGAGGTTCATATCTTGGGTCATCCGTGAAAACATTGGTGTTATCCCAATCGACAGCTGCTGCAGCATCCTCGTTGGGACGTATGTCCTCATATGTTTCATTATTGGCGTCCTCGTTAACTTCATCGTCACTAGAGGCATTAATGTCTTCATGTAATGGACTCGCAAATCCATCTTGTGTAGCGGCCCCAAAACCCGAGGTCACCACGTGGGGAGGCGCCGACCCAGCGATCCCGTCCGATCCCTGACCCACTGGGTCCCACGCGCCACTGACGCCATTTTCCACAACACGACACCTCGATATGCGTGTTAACTCTTTTCGTTAAACCTAATAACCAACAGCGGAAGCCTTACATTTAAAACGAGTTAAACAATTCAATTTATTTACATCATTTAATAAAGAACTCCTAATGTGGAAAACCCGGGGAAAATACTCCGTATATATATATGCGACAATATTAAACCATAATATATACGAGTACAGTGTCTATTTAGTCTCCCATTTCCCAAAAGAAATCAAAATATCAAAATAATCACACGTACAAGTAGCCCTCAAAGGTAGGCAATCAGAAATAGTCGTCTAAGATCCCCTTGCCCTTACTTGTACTAGGATTTGCACTCAATCATCACAGAAGAAATTGGATGACGAGTCCAGTCAGTAAAATCCCAAGGAACTCCTCCGAGCATTCATATAAACAAGTGGAAGTCAAGAAATACTGCTAAATAAACATGCGGAATGTAAACAGGCAACTGTAAAGTAGGGCATCGCATGCATAAATAACAATAAAGCTCAAATATGTGTGCCTGTTCCAGTCAGACTAAACCATACTTCGGGATTTCCTTCCATGATCCCACTAGTGGGCGCACCCAACTAGATATCACCTAATCCCTCTCGGTGGCCGGCGTAGACCTACGACGCACCGACATATGTAGCAGTCCCCTCGGGTTGTTATCCACCGAGCACTCCTGATACACATGCTATGGTCTAGAACGCATAGACACACAACGGAAAATCCGGTGGGAGTAACTAACCAACCGTCCAAAAGATGACGAGATATGAATGTAAGTAAAAAAAAAAAGACAAGGAATACTAGAATATAAATGAAAATACGGAACAAAATAAATACTCGAGAGTTTTCCCTTTGGGTTTTACAAACCTCACAACGCGCTCCACTACCCCGTAATCAATCCCCGAGTCCAAGTCCACTGGGTCTTTGATCGCCAATTGATCACCTATGTCCATTTATCAATAATTTAATTTATCATGAAATTCACAACAATTTCCTAAAACTTTTTAGGCCAAATTATTTATTTTGCGCTTTTCGAGGCAAATCACCGCAAAGAGTCGCGTCCAAAATATCCAAATATTTTATTTTTTATAGAAATCCCCAATTTCCATTTATTTGGGCACAATATATTTTTTCCATAATTTTCCCAATTTTTCCGGAATTTTCCATTATTTTTCCCAATTTTTCCTTCTCTTTTTCTTTTTCTGAAAAAAAAAATTTATTTACTGTTCTGGGCCGGGTCGACCCAGAAGGGTCGGACTCGACCCGTCCGGCCCGGTCCAGGTTTGGATTGGGTCGGGCCCGAACCGCCCTGGACCGGCCCGGCCCGCGTCCAGAGGCCCGGCCCGGGAGGGTCACACACGCGCGCACAGGCGCGCGTGTGCACCTTCTTCCCCACCCAACTGGTTCTAACGAACCAGTTGCTCAAATTTGTTTTTCTTTTTTTTTTTTTTTAATCTTTACACAACAACAAACACAATTCCATCAACAACAACAACAATCGATTCCAACGAACTGCAAATCGAAGAGAGAATGAGCGAAAATTCACTTTGATTAATGGGGTCGAGCTCGCCACTGCCGAGCTCGCCACCGCTGCCCCGCCGAGCTCGCCGCCGCTGCCCCACCGAGCTCCGCGCCGGAGCTTCCTCTCTGGCAGTCTCCTTCCTCTCGCTCTCTCCCTCTCCACCGTTTTCCTCCTCACGAGCTCCTCTTATCATCTCTTTATACACCCCATTTTCTCTCTCCACCACCCACTTTTCCCATTTCATCCATGTTTTAGGGAGCAATTTAAGGAAAAGAAAAACTTTATTTATTTTTATTTTTTTATTCTTTTGCTTTTTATCTTGCACCAAAGTGTGTATTTCCCCGACCTAATGTTCGGTCCTGTCAACTACCCTGTACCCGCGTCGACACACATATCGAGGCGAATACAATTCACACAATCTCGCACGTATTTTTATGTAACATACACACATGCGATGTATTTCAATAAATTTCATCGCAAATAAGCATCCAACACACAATACCTAGCATACCTAAGTCCACGTGTGTCCTAGCCTACCGCGACGTCTATGTGGTTCCAAGTTGGCGTCCACGTCGGCAAATTTACGAAAATGGGCCATTATATCTTGCGCGACATCACCTTGTGGTAATTGCATATGCAGTCTTTCCATCATCAATGTTGCATCTGATGTGCCGACATTTTCATCACGGACTTGCGAATGAACCGTACGATTTTGAAACGAGTCGATAGACTCAAATGTCAAATAGATATCAACTGTTGCATTTATTGGTAAATTGGTCACCGTCGCCCACATCAAGTCGAAGTGTGTCGCATCATGCAGCAACACAGAGACGAAATAATGCGAACCTCCGGGGAGGATTATCACGTGGCGATAAGTCATCTTAACTAGAGTCTCCGTAGATGAGATATTGAACGCGTTACACCCGTCATCCATCAATTGACGGCTACTCGTCCCAAACTTAACCATTAACACTACTGATGGGGTACGTTGTACGCGATGTCATTTAAACAATTTACAATTTCACCATACGTATAGAATAGAAAGTGGATGTTCCTATGTTCCATGACCTACATGATTTATTGGACATTGATGTAAAAGGATTACACACATGATTACAAATATATTAAGTTAAAAAGTTGATTACTAACGAAAGTTAAAGCGCAATCGAACCTTCTGATGTAGAAGATCGTCATAACAACGCAACTACATAGCGTACTCATTTGTTTGCATAGTTGATCAAGTAATAACTCATACTTACATTACAAACGATGAAACCTACTAAACTAGTTCATAAGGAGCACGGTCTTCATCAAAACATTATCAAGCTAGGAATTTTATTCAAATTGGGGGGATTTAAACACTAATGGAACTTTCTGATGTAGAGGATCGCCTTAATAGCGCAACTACAGAGCATACTCATTCATCTGTGTTTGAGTTACTTAATGTTTTAAGCACACATACCATTAAATAAACATATCAACCATTATTTTAAAACAAATACCTATGTCACTACATATCATGAAAATTATAAAAAAAAACCAAATAAATAATTATGGAAATATTAAATTTGTAAACTTACTATTTGCTTCATCTTTTTGTCTTCAATTTAATAATCCTACGATAAAAAATCTTGTTAGTTATTTTATTTAAATGGACTAAAATATCTCAACATCAATCAAATTTGTTCAACTTGTGTGTGTATTGAAGGACACATGGGAACAATAACACGGTTTAACATCATAGTTTAACAAAATAATTAGGCTAAACTAAACTAACATAACTAAACTAACAACCTAAACTAAACTAACAATAAAACAAAACTAAACTAACCAAACATAACTAACCAAAAACCAAACTAAACCTTTAAACAAATAAAAAATTCAAAACTAACTAAACTAACTACCTAAACTAAACTAACTAAACTAACTAAACTAAACTAAACTAAACTAAACTAACCTAACCTAACTACCTAAACTAAACTAACTAACCTAAACTAACCTAAATACCAACTAAACTAACTAAACTAACTACCTAAACTAAACTAACTAAACTAACGTAACCTAACTACCTAAACTAAACTAACTAAACTAACAACTTAAACTAAGCTAACTAACTTAAACTAACCTAAATACCTAAACTAAACTAACTAAACTAACTACCTAAACTAAACTAAACTAAACTAAACTAACCTAACCTAACCTAACTACCTAAACTAAACTAACTAAACTAACAACCTAAACTAAACTAACCAAACTACCTAAACTAAACTAACTAACCTAAACTAACCTAAATACCTAAACTAAACTAACTAAACTAACTAAACTAACTAAACGAACTACCTAAACTAAATTAACTAAACTAAACTAACCTAACCTAACTACCTAAACTAAACTAACTAAACTAACTACCTAAACTAAACTAATTAAACTAACAACCTAAAGTAAACTAACCAAACTACCTAAACTAACAATCTAAACTAAACTAACCAAACTACCTAAACTAAACTAATAACCTAAACTAAACTAAACAAATTAAAATTCATAAACTAACTAAACTACCAACAAAACTAAACTAAACTAACCAAACACAAACAAAACAAAACTAACCAAACACCGTCAAGCCGCCCTCCTTCTCCTTCTCCTTCTCTCTTGCCGCTCGTCAACTCACTCTCCTCCTTCTCCACCGATGCTCATTGCTCGTCAACTCCCTCCCCTTCGTTGCTCAGTCAACTCTCTCTCCTCCTTCTCCTTCGCCGGTCGTCAAGAACCTCTTCTTCTCCTTCAACCTGTCACCTCCTCTTTCTCGGCTAACTCCCGCCATCTCCCGTCCTCTCCCCTCTCTGCCCTCAACTCGCCCTCTGCCCCTCCCCTCCTTAAATACTCGAGTGACCGCCCCCTCCAAAACTCCCGTGACCTACCCTATTACCCTAAACCCTAGCCCTTACAACCTCCCACCCAAAACAGGAAATGCATAGAATATATTCTCTTTGTTTCCTATTTCGAGAAGAAAAATAGTGGGTACACAGATAGCGCCTTTTGAGAATGCGCTATCTGTGTACCCCGAGACCATGTGACAAGTACATACAAATAGCGCATTTGGAAAATGCGTTATTTGTCTGTTCTTGCCAAGTCGACATCTGACGTGGATATTTACAAGAATAACATTTTTTCAAAATGCGCTATTTATGTAAACACACATCCACATGGATGACTAACACGAATATCGCCTTTTGAAAAGGCGTTATTCGTGTAATCCGTCCTACGTGGATCGGTCACATGAATAGCGCATTTTGAAAAGACGCTATTCATGTGTCCACATCAACCGCACAAATTTTCTCCAACTAATAGCGTCTTTTCAAAAGGCGATATACCCTATTTTTCGAATTAAAAAAAAAAAACGAAACTTGTTTTGCTCATTTAAACTCAAAACTACTATACTTTGTAATTTTTTCAGATAAGTCACTAAAAGATCGACAAAACAAGTTCAAAGAGCTATTTGTTAAAGTAAATCCTAGAAGATCTGCAAGTCTACGTGGATCCTGGTAGTTATGTAGGTTTGTCAAGGCCACTAAGCTCACTTAAGCTTTATGAGTTCGTTGTGTCGATCCACCTAGGTTTAAAAGGTCTACTT
This sequence comes from Stephania yunnanensis, assembly GCA_039657365.1. Lineage (NCBI taxonomy): Eukaryota > Viridiplantae > Streptophyta > Magnoliopsida > Ranunculales > Menispermaceae > Stephania > Stephania yunnanensis. The sequence continues at coordinate 6,993,889 of CM077588.1, read as the reverse complement.
AGATCTGTCTATTGAGCGGCAATAATGTTGTAATTACTCATTGTGAGCTCGTAATTGAGACAAAATTGCTTTTTAATGGGGCAAGTATGAAATTGATTATTTAGTTTTAAAAAAAAATTAAATCTATTTTGAAAAGTACATAAATAATTTACATAATCAACAATGATTTTTTATTTTTTTTAAAGATGACCGAGTTTTTAAAGGGGCGGGGACCGAGGTAGTTGCCCCTCTCTCATGGTTCGCTCGAATCCACATGTTCTTCCCCTATAGTTTAAGCATGCGTTTTTGTTTTTTTGTTCAATTTTATTGATTTTATTGGAGGTTTTATTCTCTTTTTTTAAGTTTTGTTTTCAATTTTGTAATTTTAGTGGTGTTTGTAACTTTTTATACTCGCACATGTTCCAAATATTTGTAGAGAAATAGTCTTTGATTGTCACATTAATTTGATATTACGGTTGCATTTATATCAAAAATGTTGACATTTCATCTGTTTAAAACAAATAAGATTGGCGAATTTAACTGTACTTCTATTAAGACAAAATTTTATTTTGCTTCAAAATAAAAAATAAAAAATAATAGCTACCTTGCTTGGAGGTTGAGCAAAAGAATCGCAACTCTTCTCTCTCCACCGATTTCTTTTTGTTTTGGTTTCTTTTTCAGAGAGTTGGGGTTTTGCGGAGTTTCTGCTCGGGATTTCTTCGAGATGGCGTCGTCGGAACCGAAAACCACGACTGAAGATGCCAAGATTGATCTTTTCGAAGACGACGACGAGTTCGAAGAATTCGAGATTGGTCAAGGTAACACCACCATTCACTCACTCATTCCTTCATTCTTCACCGACCGTCTTCTTCTTACAGTTTGTCATGCATTTGTTCCGTTTCGGCATTAGTCGCGTTTTCAGTTAGATTTGACAAACATAAACACAATGGTTCAAATTAGTTAGGGTTAGCTACATGAATCAGTTTAATTGATGGCGCGCTTTTCAAAATTAGTCGTTACGACATTTTCCTGTTTATTAATTGAAGGCTAGAAGCTAGGATTTTTAGCTCCACTGTTTGGAATCATGACCTAATGAACGCTGGCCACTAACCCACAACCTCCCCAACCTTGGCACGATTCATCCATCTCACTAGATATGTTTTAGTTAATTGGTACCGTTCAGTTTCTAAATCATAACAATTAAAAAAATAAGCCCACTTTGAATAGCCTTAATCTCTAATTAGTTGGGGTTGGCTGCATGAATCAAACTCTTCCTTCTCATTTGTTTGATCCATTCGTAAAGTGCGATCAAAGTTTCACACTGGCTATCAACCTAACTCAACCGTCTCTCATTTTCTAGGAATAGAAAATGGGTTTTTGACCAGCTATACAACGCATGTAATGTTCTACACAGGCAGAGTTTGGTTTCTTATAAACAAAAAAACAAAAGGAAATTGAACGATACTATGTTGTTGGCCCTTTTTGTTGCTGAACTGTCTAATCCTCTTGCCGGAATCAATTCATAACATGGTAAGGTTTATTCGGCTACTTCTGTATGAAAACCTTCTCGTAGCAAAAAAAAAAAATTAAGGTCTTGCCTTTGTGGCACATGTTATTGGCTGCTATTGGTAGGAAAAATTAAGCTAATGGTGGTTGGGTTGGATAAGCTAGTATGGTGTTGTATTGAATGCATTGCAATGATGTCGTTATCGTCAATCTTCCTTTGATATTAGGTTATCCTTCTCTAGAAATAGATTCAGTCTGTATTCTGTACCATTCCATAATTGATGCTCCTAAAATGCAATTACACTATTGATAATTTTTTTGTGCTCAAGATCCGTTCACAGTGCTCGTGTCGTTTAGTACCAATTAATGGCTGCTCAAACCTTCATGTGCAATACAGTTTTGTATGCGCCAATCAAGTTGCCTATGAAGCTCTTGGTATGATCGTTGCAGTTGCACTGTATTTCATGATGTACACTCATTTCACATTCTGCATTTTATGATGTCTGTATTCGTGACAATATTTTCTTCGATACTAGGCTAATGGCGAAAAATACTGCTCGCTCTATTTGCTTTCCTTCTCATATTTACATTTTCAAATCCATCTTGCATGTATGCGTAGAGGTCTTTATGTGATCAGCGCAGTGGCGCTGCATTTTATGACGTTCGCATTATGTTGTGTGTATCCGGGACATGAAATTTTGTTTGCAGTAGGCCAGTGACCAAAATACTAATCGCTTTAGTCTTTTTCTTCTCTTATTTAAATTCTCAAATCTGCGTTGATTGTTCATTTAGAGTGGGACGAAAAGGAAGAGGGCAAAGAGGCGACGCAACAATGGGAAGATGATTGGGATGACGACGATGTGAACGATGACTTCTCTCGCTGCAGCTGAGGAGGGAACTGGAGAGCAACTCCGAGAAGAAGAGTACCTAAGCCCAAGCCCTGTCATCAATGCGCCGTCCTGCATCTTCATGCTTGCATTTCATCTTGTTATATTAGTAAAATGAGTGATGCTGCATACTTGTATGACTGGTTTTTAGGTTTGTCTGCATTGTGATCCAACCTTTAATAGGTTAATCTCATACTTTGTACTTGTGGAAATCTGGGTTTTAACATTTAGCATGATATGACCTCTTTTTGTTTGAGCTGAAGTTTTATCTACTTAGAGAACGAGAAAGCTATTGTTACTTCAATTGGATGACAATGTGGTGTCACTGTGCAAAGACCATATGGCATATTACTGAGGAAGAACTCATATTTTGATGATTAAGATAAACTAAACATTGAATAATGGGAGCAAACATCAATTTTAGCTTGTGACATTTGGCACTAGAGGCCATGAAAATGAAAACATCTTATTAACGACAATGAAAGAATAAAAGAATAGATTTTGTGATTAGAGTCAAAGAAATAAAGTATGGCCAACCGTGTACCTGGTCTTGATCTGAACCTTCTTTTATTACTCTGGGCTCGAGCTGGGCAGCACCACTAGATGGCGGCAAAGATCTCCTTTTCATATGTTTTAAGCCTGCCCAAATGCTCTAATTTATAATCCATTAAAGGACAAGACCACTATCAAAAGCTCCGCCATAGGTTGGTCCCTAAATCTTGCATTGGCCGGTGAATCTCTCTCTTAATTTGTATTTTGGTTCTTTTGGGCAAGTCCAATCATTTACATTCAAAAGAATGGGCATCAAATAGCATCATATGGAATGATACCACATGACTTCTTCTATTAGTGTCACAATGGTTGCAGTCTTCACATCTAAGACAAAATATTAACAAAACCAATGTATCTTTGTCAATTTCCAACTGATCAATTTTTCTAGCAAGTCATCAAATTTAATCTAACTATAGCTAGACCTTAATTTATATGTGTGTGTGTGTGTGTGTGTGTGTATATATATATACACATATACGTTCTCTCTGCTGGGTCTCCTATTGTTTCTATGATCATTCAACAATCTCAAACTCCTCACTAGATGAATTGACTGCTACGAAGGTTCAATGGCGAGAGTAATGCCGCCTCTAGTTTTCTTCTTCATCTTCACCTTATGTACTAACTCGGGTACCTCAGCGTCTCAGGATGCTGTCCCTCATTGTAGCCTTAATTTTGAATCCTCTTTTCATGAGGGTCGTTCGAGTTGTAATGGCGGTTACTGGGGCGGGTTTCTTAAGAAGAATTGTTGCGAAACACCCTTTGAACTGTACCTTAGTAGCTTGAGCGAGAAGACTAATCGAACGGGGACGATATATGTGAATGCTACTGAGCAAATGAGTTGCTTGACTTCATTGAAAAGCTACCAAGGAGATGCTTTGGGCTGTGGATTCAAGAAGCTCACGAGTGGAAGCGGTGGTTGCTCCGACTTTTCTGTAGCTGATGTTGTCGATAAATTGGGAGACGAGTTGGGAAGATTGGATAGAGACTGCAAACATTTGGAACCTCTTGGAGAAGTGGATCAGGGATGCAATGCTTGTTTGAAAACTTGGGGGAGGCTAGCATTGTCAATAAACAGTAACAAGGAGTTTGCGGCAAGTGAAACCGACGTTTGTAGATTTGCGGTGTTGGTTTCTTTACTCAGCAGGAGAATTACCGATGACAAATGGATCCGCAAATTCTACGAATGTCTTGGAGAGCAAAGCGACAATGTTGGTAAGTAGATTAAGAGTTACAAGTCTCAGTTGATTTGAATCAACTGACAATGCTGATTTTTATGAACTGATTTCAATGGTTTCATCTCGACAGTGGAAGAAGAAACTAGTACTGTCAGAAAACATGACATAAAAAAAGGTGATAACCAACAAAATCATTATTTCACTCTTGAATTTGTTTACAAATGATCAAGTTGTTTTCAAACAGGTCTATGGATTTTAATTGGAGCAATCATAGGGACTGCAGTAATAATAGCTATTACGGCGTGCGTCTTGCTCAAGGCGCTGAGGAAATCAAACTTGCAACCAGAGCCGGAAGGTACGTACCATTGATTTTTTTTTTGGATGTGTAATTTGGTGCTCGAAGACTTAATTACCGTCGATAACAATTACATTATGATCTGATGCTGCATTATAATAAAAGAGGAGCTGCAACATGAGGAGCCTGCAGGTTGTCATAAAATTCCAATCAGAGAGATCTATTCCGCAACCGATAACCTTAATGCGATGAATTTCATCGGGCAAGGCATGGCAGGGAAGGTTTATAAAGGGGTGTTACCAAATGGTAGGCAAGTAGCAGTAAAGCACATCAACAATGATAAACACAAGGAGACATTTGTGAGGGAAGTTAGAAGCTTATCTCATGTTAGACATCCAAATTTAGTGTCTTTGCTGGGATTTTGTGAGGAGCAAAAGGAGTGCTTCCTTGTATATGAGCTATGCCACAATGGGAACCTATCAGAATGGCTATATGGTATTATGCCTAGCTAACTCTTTTCATTGGATAACGTATATATATTGCTTTCTATGTTTCCCTTCATTGACTGATCTAAATGCATAAAACAGATAAAGATAAAGTACTGTCATGGAATCAAAGGCTAGAAATAGCCATTAGTAGCGCTCGGGGTTTATCGTTCCTCCACTCGTATCCAGAAGGTTGCATTGTCCATCGAGATATCAAGGTGAACCACATTCATCTTCCTCAGATATTTGCAACTTTTATAGGCCTTTGTAAGAACTTGTACCTTTTTAGATGACGAATTCTTTCGGTTATTGCGCAGCCTACCAACATCCTTCTCGGTCCAAGCTTTCGAGCGAAACTCTCAGACTTTGGTTTGTCGAAGGTTATGGACCTGGGTCAGTCCTATGTGAGCTCAGAAGTTAGAGGAACCTTCGGTTACGTCGATCCAGAATACCAGAAGAACCACAAAGTGACTTCACATGGTGATGTATACAGCTTTGGAATTGTACTCCTACAAATCCTATCTGGGAGAAAGGTCATTAATCTGGATTTGCATAAGCCAATGCCATTAGATAAAATGGTAAATAACGACGATCCGTAATTCTTCGCTTTCCAATAGCATTCATTCATTCTTCTAATTTATTTACTATGCTCCTATTATTCATCACTTCATCAGGCCAGATCCCTTGTCAGAGGTGGAAACATTGCAGAATTTGTAGATCCTAAATTGAATGGAGAATTCTCAAATGAAGGTTTCAACATAGTTCTCAAGCTAGCTCTCTCTTGTACCTCATATAAACAACAGCGTCCGACAATGGAGAAAGTCGTTAGAGTACTCGAAAAGGCGCTGGGTTTGTCGAGAACCGAAAAAGGGTTCACTTCCTACACTTCATCTGAGTCTTGATCTCCCCAAAGCAACAACATCTACACAGTATTCTCATGTATAGGTAAGAATATAATCTTAACATAAATTTTGTTGAACATTTGATCTATCTACCAAACAAGTAAGTCAATCAGCTTGGAAATGCCATTCATTGCCTATTGCCTATTAAGTTTGCTCCAGAGCAGCATTTCTGTCTTCAATCCTCGATTATTATTTTCATTTACACAAGTGTATATAACTACACATGTATATATTCAGCGAGCCAATTAACCGAAAAGGAGAGGGAGAGATGAAAAGAAAATATGAGGCACAGCATAGCAACTTATTCATCAAGGTAAGATTTAAACATCCTGCCATTTTCATAATCTAGAAGAAAGCTACACGATTTTCGCCAACGTCGTATAAGTGGTGTTCAAACATAAACAAGAAGCTTATAAGTAGAAAACACTGCCAAAGATTTGTTATCTGAATATGGACAGGGAAACAGTAAACGTATATCTGAGAATCAAAGACAGCATTGTAATTATTGGCATACTTGAGAAACGAGCGCGAAGCATTTATAACCAGGCCGGATTCTTCAAGGAAGTAACGACGGCCTTCACTTGCAAATAGTTTTTGAGACTGTCGATACCCTTTTCCCTTCCCTGTCCGCTCATTTTGTATCCTCCGAAAGGAATTGCAGCGTCAAAGACATCGAAGCAATTGATCCATACTGTTCCTGCTTTCAACGCACGCATCATAGTGTTCGCGGTATCTATATTCTTGGTGAAGACTCCTGCCGCTAGGCCATAGCGAGTTGAATTTGCCCGTTTAATTACCTCATTGTAGTCCCTGTGATGAATCCATATGTTAGTAAAACCGACAAATTCGAATCCCCTTTTCGAGAAAATAAATAGAGCATTCTACGCTTTATGGCTCACTTGAACTTCAAGATTGACTGCACGGGGCCGAAAATCTCTTCCTTTGCTATCACCATATCATCCTAATTTGAATGAGAGAAGAACAATCAGTTCAAAGCTTTCAAAACACTTTTTATTCAAAAGCAAAGCAAATATAAGAAAGCCATACGCGTTACCTGGACATCAGAGAAGACTGTAGGTTGAATATAGAAACCCTTTTGGCCAAATCTTTCACCTCCGATTTCGAGATTAGCGCCGGCCTCAATGCCATGTTTTATGTACTTCAGGATTTTCTCATATTGTTCCGAATCAATCTGGGATTTTATTTTTCAAATGTTATTAATTAATAAGTACAGTTTTCTATCAGAAAATAGAGCAAAAAGAGTGCAAACAATGCAGTATTGGCGTTAAGCGCCTTAAACATAAATGTCGTCAAAAAATAGATACCAATCGAAGGAATGTATTTCAAGGCGATTGATCATCACATGTTCATTTAGAAGAAAGAAACGATGCAGTTATCAAAAGGTCGGCTTACTTGGGGCCCTTGCTCCACACCCTGCTTGAAAGGATCACCAACCACACGTCTCCTAGCACGCTCTTTGGCTTTCGCAACAAACTCATCATAAACACGCTCATGCACATATGTGCGAGACCCAGCACAACAGCATTGCCCCTGCAACAAGATTTTTTATCAACTCATGCGAGGAAAGAAACAGAAGTAGAAGTAGGAGTGGTCCAACTTTGTGGGAGATTTCACACATGCATCCATAAAAATTTTATGTGCCGTAATTTGGTACGGAGGTACTGGCAGAAGTGTGAACGCACCTGGTTAAAGAACAAGGCGAAATGTGCAACCTCCACGGCCTCGTCTATATCAGCATCTTCACAAATAATGAAGGGAGATTTTCCTCCAAGCTCTAGGGTCACTGGCTTAAGGTTGCTTTTTGATGCCAATCCAAGCACAATCTTTCCTGTATCTGTTGATCCCGTGAAAGCGAGCTGCAAAAACAATAGAAACAATATTTAGCGTGACAACTTTTTCTCAACGGAATACATAACTAGTTCATCTCCTCAACAAAAAACACTCCTTCGTAAAAAAGAATTTTTTCTGATCTAGCAACTGAAAATTTCAAAGTATTACCACCAACATTCCAATGACAAGATTTTTTAATTAGACAGGTAAAACTGGTAAAAATAATACCGGGAACCTATGAAATGAAACAACTAACAGAGTAGTTCCAGCACAAGCATGGCAAAATCAGTATGTGTAAGTACTCTTTTACGAAATGAAACAATCAACTTTTCTCACAGTTTGGTTCTTTTCGTTATCTTTCTTTCTAGCTAAATGGCATTATATCTTTAAGGTGGCCTGTTGGATTACTTCGAGATAAATGGCCCACCAAACGACAGTAACAAGAGCTAAGCGGGCACCATAATTGATACGATAAGATAGGACCAACTAGTAGAAGGTAGTTGGGACTTAATAGCATTATTGTTCCGAATATCTAGCTTAGAGCACAAATAATATTGATTCTGGTATAGATCTAAAGACAATACCTTGTCAACCTCCATGTGACTGGCGAGAGCTGCACCAGCAGTTGGCCCGAATCCGGAAACAACATTCAAAACGCCATCGGGAAGACCAGCCTGCACAAATAATTATTTCGTAAGACTTCAAGATCAACCATGAAACACTATTGTGTTAGAATGTAAATGGAAAATGAGTTGTAGGAAACATACCTCATGAAACAACTTGGCCGCATAGAGAGCGGAAAGTGGTGTTTGCTCGGCAGTTTTCAATACGATAGTGTTGCCACAAGCCAATGCCGGCCCAACCTTCCAAGCAAACATAAGGAGGGGAAAATTCCAAGGAATGATTTGCCCTGCAACACCAATCGGCTCATGAAGGATCTGCACATGGTGTGGTCCGTCAGCCGGTGCCGTAAGACCATGAATCTTGTCTGGCCACCCTGAAAAGCTCGCAAAAGAAAGTGTTACAAATATTAGCAATGATCCTACCATGGCATGAAGAAAAAAATTCATCTTTTTCTCCCTTTCTCCTCTTAATTACCAGCGTAATATCGAAATAGACGAGCCACCATGGGCAACTCTGCCTTGGCAGCTTGCTCATAAGTCTTCCCATTGTCCCAAACCTCAAGTGCCGCGAGTTCATCGGAGTGTTTTTCCAACAAATCAGCAAAGCGGTACATTATTCGCGACCTTTCCTGAAAAAACATTGGTTAATTAAGCATTGTAGCACAATCCCCTACCAAAACCCTTCACATGAATGAACTATCTAAAATGCTATAAATGGTAATTAATAAAGAAACATTACATAAGCTGACATCCTTGGCCAGGGTCCTTCATCAAATGCCTTTCTCGCAGCTGCAACTGCCCGATCAATATCCTCCACATCGCCTTCGGCGACATGGGCAATTACCTCACCAGTTCTAGGGTCTAATGTAGGGAAAGTTTTCCCTAAATAAACCAATAACAAGTCTCAACATCACGCCTCTGCATTTAACAAATTTAATACACAACATAGAACTGATAAAAAACTTGAAAACATCAAATACAAACCCGAAGCGGCTTCGACAAACTGTCCATTGATTAGAAGCTGAGTGTGGTTTACTTGAACCAGAGGAACAATTGGCTGTTCCTCAAGAGCTACAGCTGTGCTGAACCTAGATATGCCTCTTCCATATGTGGGATTTTTTCCTGAAAAAAACTCAAGCCCAATGAATTAGACCCTTTAAATATTAAATGATTGAATGCACAAATAGAAACTCAAAACAGAACTTTTTTTCAATAAGAACCATTCAAGTGACTATTTGGTTGAGAACCTAATCAAACAATTTGAGATATCCAAAAGTCCTGACTAATCAACAAACTAAGCTAACAATTCAAACAAACCAAATTCAACCTAAAAACATGAAGAGATCACAATAAACCCAAAAACCCAGAAAAAAAAACTAAAACATATCTAAAAGAAATTCACAAAACAATCTTAGTTTCTCATCAAAACTGTTCTTCATCACATAAATCAGTAACTCTCTCATCACAAACAAAAATTTCAAAAGCTTCCCACCACAGATTTTTTTTTTTTTATATCAGTGAGTATCAATCCCAAGCTCGCCCTTACGGATCAAACACTCCCCTCAACAACCATCACTATCAATCAAAGATTGAAAGAATATGATCATCATGAGCAACAACAAAACCAAATCAGAAAATCTAACACTCTATGTAGCTATCCACAACAAGTAGTACTAATTAGAGAGTAATCAAACACCAAAACATCGAAAAAATGGGTACCCAGAGAGCGAATCGAAGTGGGCAATGATCGGTAAAGCAAAGAAGAGATCCTCCGAGCAGCCATGGCCGTCAAAATCCAATCTTTCTCACCAAAACAGATCACTCCCACTGCTTTCCTCTCCTTATCTCAACATCATTATAAACATAAAAACAAGACTTTAGTCGCATTTTAACCTAACTGCAAACGCGACTACACCCATCACTTATCGCCCAAATTCCGAGACATGCATCTCGAGAATTAATCCAACCGTTTGAGCTCAAAGTCTGTTTGTTTTTCTTTAAATAAGATAATGTCTACTAATATTTTGTTCAACGTATCGTCAGCGTTGAAGATTCCATCGTTGATTCCTGTACAACTGACACGTGGACTCCAACAGATATGCTATGCGATCCGATGCGGCTGCACCCCACCGAGGGCACCGTGCGGGCCCGCATTAAATGACTGGCACGTAATTAATACTCATGATTGGAATTACTTTCCACGTGGCGGATTCTCGTGAGAGTTCACGTCGTCTGATAACTAGATCGCACGTACGACTTACCGTAAATGCCTTAGTCAGTACATCACATCGAGTGCGTTGGACAGAACTCTTCACTTAGCTCCGTTATCGGGACTCGGGAGTAGCAGAACTTTGTGTGTCCTGTGAGCTTCTTATCAAAGTCGCATCTGGTTTAGATGAACGCCGCGTGGCCTAGTTTCGAAATCGTGTTTGTGACTGTGGAGCTGAAACGGTGTGAAATGAGGGCTGCTAAGGGCACCCCACCTATTAATGAAGGCACCCAGTTAATGTGGGCACAAACTGATTTACCTGGGGCACACAAAAATTAGACCTGAAATATCGAAAATACCCCTAGTGCAAAAAACCCTCATACCCCACCACCCCCACCACCACCTTCACCGAACCCTGAGCACCCCCACCACCACCTTCACAGAACTGTTGTGCAAGAACCCATTTGGTTTGAACCGACCAGAGAGAGAATCCCGAAATCGTGTTTTCCGTGTCTCGCCTTGTGTTTCTCCTTCGGTTTACGCTTTTTGCGCTTCATAGGGTCGTGGTGTGAGTCGATTTCGTCTCCAAGTTAGGGTTCGGTTGAATAGTTAAAGAAATGAGAATTCGCGGTTCTCGCCACACAGCCGAGATCGTGCTAATCGTCTCGACTCGCATGGCGAGACAGCAGCTAAATTTTGGGAACTCGAAGTCTCGGCCACAAAGGCCGAAGAGTTCACAAGTGTCTCGCTTACGCATGACCGAGAATACTTCAGTTATCTCGGCCGAGACATGACGAGAGCTAGAATTAGTGCTAGGTAATGTGGTGTCGGTGGTGTACAACCGAGAATTTGCTCGTACTCTCGGTGTACCAGTCCGTGACCTACGTGAAACTTCTCGGTCCTTTATGACCGAGACATTACTATACATCTCGGTCCTGCGAGGCCGAAACAATCGCGCACCCAGACAGAAACTTCTCCCAACCGCATAAAAAACACAATAAATTTGCAAAATTACCTCAAGTTCGACCTCCTCTTGCACGGTAGCAGTACAATCCTCCATTATATAGTGGAAACAAGTTCGGATTTGAGGAAATTATTAAACCCTATGTTGACAAACAAATCATCATTTTCACAGTTTTTCACAACTAAACAGTTCTAAAAAATCATCATATGGTTGTCAAACATTGTTACTTCGCTGTTGGATGATGTCAATCCGCAAGAATCGATAAAAAATCGACAAACGCCGTATGGATTTGTGGTTCAACCTTGTGGTGGGGTGCCCTTTTTCTTTGTCAAAATAATTTTTGGGGTTTGAATCATTATATATACAGGGGCAAAAGGGTTTTTTCCAGTTTTGCTGGAATTTTTACAAAAAATTTGGGTGCCTTCATTAATAGGTGGGGTGCCCTTAGCGGCCCTCGTGTGAAATTCATCAAACACGTACGTTTGATGCTACTTGAATCTCAGACTAGTTTCGTTTAAGGTAATGTTATTTGGACTGTGAGTGCGGACTCAAAATTTTTTTTAATTTTAAATACATCGTTGAGCAATTAATAAAACTATCATAATCACTTGTAAAATTTTTATTATACCCCTTAAATATTTACAAAAATTTTAAAAACCACCCTGTGAGTCCGGACTCATGAGTCCAAGTAGATTTATTGTTTAATTAATTTGAAAAAAAAATCTATTTGAACTCTTTGAGTTCATACTCAAATAATTTTTACTAGTAACTTAGATTACTTAATTATATAAAAAGACATAATTACCCTTACCTCTAATTAACACCAATACTACTCAAAATTGTATATAAGTCTTTATTGTTATTTGAGTCTGGACTTTTTGAGTCCACCTAGCACTACCTAATTTGAATACCGAGGCTCTATTTGTGGAGCACAAATTAATTTATTATTTATTTTATAAGTTAATTTATAAATTACTTTAAAAAATAAGTTATATTTGATTGATAAAGAAATTTTTAAATAAGTTAATGTAGACGCTAAAATCTTAAACATAAGTATTAATAATAACAATAAATCTACTTGGACTCATGAGTCTAGACTTATAGGGATGCTTTCAAAATTTTTGTAAATATTGAAGAGGTATCAAATGAATGTTACAAGTGATATTATGATTGTTTCATTAATTGTTCGATGATGTATTTGAAATTAAAAAAAGTTTTAAGTTTGGACTCACGAGTCTGAATAGCACTACCCAAAACTTAAAAAATACACATTTATGAACCAAAAAATGAGTGTTGCCTAAGAAAAACCAAATACATATAAAAATATATAAGCATATGTTTGTGATCCACTTTAAAAATGCAAATTTGGCACCCTCTTAATTGTAATTCTTTATTGTTACATTAGCGTATGTATCCTCGTACATTTAAGAGACTACCAATGAGTGCCCGCTAAATTGCGATGCAAAAGTAAGTCAAAAATAACCCAATGAATTGGGTCAAATTATGGCCGGGCAGAGGTTATATAACTAGAGGCTCCCTGGAGCACAGTAATCTTCTCAACCTCGTGGGAGCAGGTGGGAAATGAGATGTAGGTGCTCTGGTCATTCGTCATGCATGGGACAAATTCATATAAATGTTTTGGAAGAAAAATGGGTTCCATTAATTTGTGTTTGCCTTTTTTTGGAAATTTTTTTTCTTTCTTTTTTTCTTCTCTTTGTTTTTTGCGTTTGAATTTTCTTTAACAATAAATCTAATTGACTCATTGACTCATGAGTCCGGACTCATAAAAATTTTTTGTAAGTTTTTATAAATATTTAAGAGGTAATAAAAAAGATTTTACAAGTGATTGTGTATGCTTTATTAATTACTTGAGGAAGACTTTGTAATAAAAAAAAATTTTGAGTTTGAACTCTTGAGTCCAAATAACACAACCCTTAAGTTTTCGGCCTCAAATTTATATAACTACACATTTAGTTTTTCAACTTTTCAATTAATACACATTTGATCTTTCCACCATTGAGACAATTAACTTTTGCCGATGCGCGTGGCAAACAAAAGTGTCACATGACCGATTCGTTTGCCGCGTGACTAGTGTTGCTGTTTAACAAGCACCTAAAAAAAGAGTATAAAGGCTTGTTCTTCCAAGATCGAGTTCCACTCCCTCCTTCATGAGACAATCTAGCTAAATTGTTTCAGAAAATATTATTCAGTTCTTGAGCTAGTCTAGCTAAAATAAAAAATTAATTAGTAAAATGGACAAGTTGTATATTTTAGAACAAAAAAAAAAACTGATATTGATATCTTGAAAAAGATCGATCATATATTTATCATTTTTTTTCTTGATCTTTTAGATTTAGACTTTGTTTGGTAACACCAGTTGATAATCTAGCTGACAGCTGATAATTTATCTTATAGTTGATGATCTAGTAGCTGATAGCGGAACGCTGATAAAGCAAAGCGATGATAATCTAGTTGATCAACTAAAAATTATTTGAAAAGATAGCTGATTGATTAGAGGATAAATGTAAAATGAGATATATTTATAGTAATTGAGTATTTTTGAAAAAATAAATTATGTAAATTATTATTATTTTCTTTTCACGAGATGTAACTTATTGTTTACTATTTAAAAAATAGAACAATACTCGTACAATATATACTTATATAGTCATATTATTGGATAATGAACTTATATATTCTTGACTTAAATGTCTATTTAATTTATTAAATATTTAATGCATCACATGCATGTAAGCACACGAGCATACATAGAAGTCTTCACGTTTTCAGGCACAACATGTACAGTTGCACACATATATGAAAACAATGGCTTTAACGTGTTATTTGTGTTAAAATTCAAGGGCACATGTGGAACAAAAATTACCATCCGGCGCTTTATTATTAAAATTATTTCTCAAACAAAAAAAGTTGGGCAATTCATTAAAATTAGCAAAATAAGGAAAAATTCAAACAACACACCACTAAGCATTGTACATTTTGTCACGTCACTCGTATTAAATCAAAAGGGACAAAATATTTACTTCATTTTGATAAGAAAACTTTTTTATTGTAAAAGTATGACGAAATATCAATAGCGAAAAAGGTACGATTTATATAAGTGTGAGTTCGACTTTGTTGAACCAACTTTATTGATGAGTTAGTACTATTTTTAGTTTATATTACAAAAAAACACATAGCTTTTTATTACAAAAAAAAGGCAAATTCAAGTGGATACCTTATTGGCTTATTACACTGAATCAATTAAATTGAATTAATTAATGGTACCTCAATAGACCGACCAGGCCAACCACTTGTGCAAAATAATATACGCAAGAATGATTTTTTATTTTTATTTTTATTTTTGTGTAATCAAATAAGTTTAGTAGCGAAAGGTATTAGCTAGTTTGCATTTATCTTTTAGGAATGAATTCGTGGTGACTAATCATTTATTTTTGTTACAAACAGTACAAGTTAGTCATGAAAAAGGTGATTTTCTGGTACTATTTGATTACGTCCGAATTTGAGTAGGGAGCCACCCCTCATTTAGAGCTCGACAGTGACCGAGTGTGGATTAAGTAGTGCATTTGACGTCGTACACCACGCGAAAAAAAAAAAAAAAGTTATAGATAAAAACTAGGATGATCTGGTGATGGGATATTTGGTAATTATGTCCATCCATCATGCATCGATGTGTTTATATGCACATATCTCTGATGCGCAAAATAGATGGACATCATGACCCCCATTATATATGTGTTACTATCCTTTTTTTTTTTTTTCAATATAAACTTGGTGTCAGTGTATCAATAAATTAACAAGTGGAAAGTAACATATTTGTTTTCCACATTTTTCTGATCAATTTAGTTGTTCAGTCAGATACAAAATAAGAAACCACGGAACACACAATAATAAAAAAAAAATGTAAAAATCAGTTTCTTATTCGTTTTTGTATAAACGTGATGTACAATAATCCTTTTATATTTAATAAAATAAATATTTTACTTTGATATTGTTTCATTATTTTTCAGTTAGATTGTGAGATCTTAAAAATCGTTGAAGGCATGTCATTTTTATAAATAATAATTTTTTCATCAAAATTGTCTCTATCCTTTCATAATCGTTACAGTATCAAAAACGTATACTTTATTTTTAAAAATTTTGTGCTTCCATATAACGTAAAAAAATATATATTATAAAAATGAACCAATCATTTTCAACAGTCATAACTTAGGCTAAGGGAAGATAAGATTTTGACTCCGCTCCCGCCATCATTGAGTCTCGAGGCACTCTAACATCTTTTTTTTATTTGCTTTTTTGACAAACAATTCTTTTATTTTGCTTGCATTTGATATCTTCTAGATAGGCTGTCAAATCAATAGCTTTGTACCTTGAATAGATTATAGACCTCCACAAAATGACAAAGCTACAAATAGTATTAAGTAAATAATCCAATAAAACGCGATAAACCTCAATCCCTTTGAAAGAGAAGTAAACCATGAATTTTCAATTGATTTTGAGGTGCTGCCGTGTATTCAATGGATAGTGTTGCGTTTTGAATGGTATTTCATGATAGATGATGCCGTCTAAATTACTGTTTGACTTGGTATGGTTGGTGGAGATAGCAACAATGCACGCAATTATAGACAGGGGCATGGGGCGGTCGCCCCTAAACCTTGAGACTCCTATATAATCACTACATATTTGTCTTTTCCATATTTTTATAGTCGACACATAATCTTTCTATAATAAGTGTAGCACTGTCAAAGTTAAAGTTCATGCTTTTTTTTTTTTTTGTTTAAAAAAAGTTAAAGTTAAAGTTCGTCTTCTCTAACAATTTTTTTTAATTCCGTCATTGATTATAGATAAAGGTATCAAATTATGTGTCCTTTGTTGACAAGTGAATTTCGTGCCAAAGCATCTATTGAACTATATTTGAGTTTGTCTTGTATCTAATATTAATCCCACATGAGAAATAAACATTTTGTTTCTTTCCTTATAAAAAATCTTTCACTTGAAAGACTCAGTTAAGTGAATGTGAAGTTGGAGGCAAAGACCATGGGTATGATATTTAATATGTCTTTGATTAGGCCTTGTGCCTTTCGGGCTAATGTTAAAATAATTTAGCCAATTCACAGCACAAAATTTTTACTTTTTACATTAAAGTTAGTTATTTTAGAAAGGTGGTAATTAGTGGTGAACAGTCACCATTTTTCGTTTTCAAAACTCGTTTTGAACAGTTGTAATGGTTCAAAAGAGGAGTTTTTTGGTTTATAAATATGGTTTGTAACTTCATTAGAAAACAGAGAAAAATTTCGAAATTAAGAGTTTTCTGATTTTGAGAGAGAGATTTTGCTGTTGCAGAAGAAATGATCTTTTGATTGGTGTGTAATCAAGGATCAATCTAATTGTATTCTGGAGACGAACCTCTAGAAGCATTCAAACACCGAATTGGAGAAAATTTTGTCTAAGGACATTGCAATTTAGTGCAAGCCTCTGGTATTATTTTAATTTCGTTCTTTGTAATTGAATTCAAGCATGATATAACAACAGTTCAATAATATGCATATTTTTGTACTGACATATATGCATGTTTTTGTATATTGTTCTAACAGCATCTCATAAGATAAAGACATAACTTGTCAAAAGTCAGATTTGAAAATATATTGAGTTTGACTCATGTTAAAATTAATAAAAAAAATGAATTTTGTGAAACCCTCCTATCCTAATAAAATGGTTAAACCCTCCTATCCTAAGATTCATGACTAGCATTTTTCGTAATTATATATTATTTTCGTTACATAAGGAGATGGCTCCCCTACTTACACGATACACAACTCATAGTGAATTCAAAGTAGTCTGATAATTCAGATATCGGGTGGTTAATTTAGAAAAAAAATGTTGAGATGTCTAAACTGAAAGTTAGTTCTACATTAATTAAATATGTCTTCAAGAAGAAGTATACTATAATTTATTATCTCTTTCCTAATACCACTGAGGCTTTTTGAGATAAAACCCTCACACAAAGAGTTGAAGGTGGTTAGGTTGGGGGTAATAAGGTTGGGGGTAATATCGGTGCTGACGAAGAACAACGAGCTCGCGCAAGCGTGTGCAGCGGAGAGGATTTTACATGATATTTATCAGAACCCATGATTCAAATTGGATCTGAGAGAAAAAATCTTTAAATCATGACTTTCGGTCCAAGGTGGAGTGTTGAGATATGTCGACCAAAAGCTAGTCCTACATCGATTAAATGTGACTTCGTGAAGAAGTATATAATTAATTATCTTCCTCCTAATAACACCGCTATCTTTGAAGACGGTTAAGTCGAGGACAATATCGGTGTTGGTGGAGATCAATAAAATCGCGCACGCGTATAGGTCCAAAAGAATTCTTTTAAGAAAAAAAAAAAAAAAAAAAAAAAAAAAAAAAAAACGAACAGAGGAGATGGCTCAAGGGCAAGAATGGACTCTTATGAACATGATAAAGGAAAAGAGAGTAGTGGTGCCCATTGATGAAGGCCATGGTGCAATGCCGAGATATAGGATGAATTGATTGACGGGCCTAATTTTGTGATGGGTAGTCCATCAAAAAAGGTGGATCAAGGAGGTGGGCAAATACTGCAATATGCTCAACAACATATGAACTTTGCCCGAGAGTAGAAGAAGTCAAATTAGAAGACTTTGCTATTCAGTTTTTTTTGTAGGATGCTATAGTTAAATATTATAGGGAAATCTAACAAATATATATACACACACTTAATAAGCAAGAATTGTAATCCAAAAGCACGAATAATCAATCTTTCAACCGTCACTTGAAATTATTATTCTACTTTTAATAAAATCTTTCAACTGTCACTTAAATTTACTATTCTACCAGTAATTAATAGCATAATCAATATTTCAACCATCACTTAAATTTACTATTCTACCACTTAAATTTACTATTCTAGTCTTAATTAAGGGTATTATTGTTATTAATTCCAAATCGTTATAATTAGTTGTCGAAAAAGTCAGAATAGTTTTTGGAGCTTGAACCCGCTCGATACGCTCACGAGCATTTAATTAGTCTAATAATTTATTTTTATATTTCAAAAATTATACTACTTTATTTTTATTCTGATTTTTTTTACAATTAATTATAACTATTTAGGTTTAATAGCGAGAATGCCCTTAATTAAGGGTAGAATAGCAAATTTAAGTTAAGTTTGTAATACATAATCAAGGTAAAATAATAAATTTAAGTTATAGTTGAATGACTAAATTAAGGGTAGAATAGTAAAATCAAGTGACAGTTGAAATATTGATTTTTTGTAGTTCAAGGCTGTGTGTGGACGACTCCTATGCCCAATGTGACTTGAGGGCAGTGGCGGACCCACACTTCCATAGCCCTGCTCAGCCAATGGGAAGTTTTGCAAGGCAATATTGCCTATATAGAATTAAATAAAATAGTTAGCCAACCTCCTAAACCAATGAATTATGGTCTAGCCCACCCAAAAAAAAAAAAAAAAAAAAAAAAGGCTAACCCGATCTAATCCAAGACATGCACTTACATAATCTTTTACGTTTAGATTTACTAAATGATTATTGGTTTTCAAATGAGTTTTAAGTGAAGATTAACAAATGAACAAAATTAAGTTCATTTGGATTATTTTCAAGTTTAAACAAAGTATTTTAACTTTATAATTAATAATAACATAAGTTGATAAATTAAAGTAGGATATCCATTTGCATTTTAGATTTGAGATTAAAAGTTAATATTTGAATGCAACAAGTAAAGAAAATTAGGACAACACTTGGAAACTTTACTTTGTCAAAATTGCATTCTAACATTCCCAATATGAAAATGATTGAATGACATATACCTAAATTTAACACGGTTACCATGATCTCTTAAATTTTGCATCCACATGCGTTTATATAATATATATATATATATATTGTAAATTGAATTGAAACTTGCTAAGAACTAGAGAAGGAAATAGAAGACTAAAATCTTTTACTACTACAAACTACTACTACAAAGGAGAAGAGAAGAAATGAGATAGTTGGAATGAGAAGTTTTCATTCGACTTGGTGTGTGAATTACAATGGGGTTGGCACCCTTTATATAGGCCATTTGGTGATGATGATAATTGTACTTATACAATGTGTACAAGTTATACATATACCACATGTCATACAATACATCACAAGCAACATAGACAATACATGAAAGAGTTGGTGTACATTGGAGAGGATTACAAGTTACATGACAATACATGGATCAGTGATTATACATTGGAGTTGAATGCAAGTTATGTAGAGTGTACAAGTTACATTCAATGTAGAAGTCATGCTTGATGTTACAATTCAATGTGAGAGTCATGAGAGTCATGTTTGACAATGTGATCATTCATAAGCTTGGTTAAAGGGTCATCCTATTTACAACACTCCCCCTTGGATGACACTTGCCGAGAGAATATGCCTCGTTAAAACTTGTACTAGAAAAACCCTGTGGGAAAAAATCTAGTACAGGAAAAAGAGTACAATGTTTTCGTCAATCTTGAATTGCAGTATAATATTATTGATCGCCTCATTAAAAACCTTGTTAAGAAAACCCAGCGGGACAAAACCAAAGCTAAGGAAAAGAGTGCAACACATTGATACACTTTGAGAGAATATATATGCATCGTTAAAACCTTTACTAGAAAAACCCTGTGGGAAAAAAATCTAGTATAGGAAAAAGAGTACATTGCTCTCATAAATTTTTTATACGGAGTATAATAATGTTAGGATAGCCTCTTTAAAAACCTTGCTAGGCAAATCCAGTGAGATCAAACCAATAGCGAATAGTGTAATACACTAATCAACCTTAATAAAGAGTTTTAGTATTGTTAGAATTGCCTTATTAAAAACCTTTGCAAAGAAAACCCAGTGGGATAAAACCATAGCAAAGGGAAAAAGAGTGCAATACACTAACCAGTAACTCATTTTGATTCTCCCCCTCATGTTCACATGGGTGAGACATTTTGTGCATTTTGTTGCACATGGACATCGTTTTCTATATGAACCATTTAATGCTGAAGCATACGATTGTCACTCTTTTGTATATAGTAATTGCATCAAGTAATTGATTCATAACTTTGTTACTACATAATGATCCTTTGAACTTCAAGTTCATATTAATTTAAACATGGATCATAATGCAACAAATTTAATGCAATTTGATGTGTTTCAAGCAATTTCACGTCATTCCTTTTGAATTGGCTTATATCTCCCCCTAATGGTGGGAAAACTGCTTCATCAAAGTGACAATTATCAAAACTTGCTATAAATAATTTCCCTATTAGGGACTCAAGGCATCTTATAATATGATTAATGGAGAGTAAATCAATATACGTCTCCTATTGATTTGCCTTAAGATAATCTTCAGCTGAAAAAAATTCAGTTCGATGAAGGATGTCTGTGCGAATTTATGATATTTTCGCATTATTGATGATTATGGATAATCAAATAGATCTTTCCACATTATGAACGTCATTTGATTTATGACGACGTTCGTTTTAATGTGTCTTATATATTCCAGAAGTTAAAGCCAGGAATATTATACTCAGATTAAATCATATAGATAAATTTCCTATTATTCTGAGTAGACTTCTTCTGAACAAGACATTAACAATAAAATTGTTATATTATATATTGCATGAACATTAGCCTCCGCTAAGTTCAAATTCGAAAAATATTCACTTTTATATTATAATGTACATGCATGTAGCACGATACACAAGACGTAAACTCATCGCCCATATTTAGGTCACGATTTAAACACATCTCGATGTGCTTGTTTTATCGAGCCATATTCAATGATAAAATTCATAATATTTTGCCTTTAATTTTGAAGGCATGGTAAAGGTCACAAAAATATTCGGGTATATATATGACAATATTTAGGCAAAACAGCCTTTCATATATGACCAAAAAAATGTCACAATTATGAGCGCTCATTGTCAATAATTATTTACCCTTTGTAGTGGTGCATCACTTTTGTTGCAATTTCTGGTGGAATTGTCAATACAACCTTTACCTGCTATTTTCACTTTTTCCACGTCCATAAATTTATTATTGCGATCATGATCATTATATGCAACATATGCTTCTTAATTTGAAGCTAAACTAATTGGACTGAAGCGATATTATATTTATAATATCTCATTATTTTACTCAAATACCATGAGACAAGAAATCAATCCTTAATATTTATTGGATTGACGTGCGCACTCGATATTTGTTGCAGCAATAAATCGAGGCGGGCCACGTGACCTTATTTTTATTGTCTCATCAGTCATATTTCCACATAGCCTGAACATAGAGGTAATTAAAATTGTGAAATTGTAATTAATATTTGACTGATTAAATTTTGTAGCATGAGACTCAGCCGCTCATTTTGAGCTTTTGGAGCATTACCCTTTTGGTATGTATATATATATAACTCCATAAGGTGAAAATATATATAAAGTGAAATATTCACTTTTCAAATCTCTAAAGAGAAATTGGCGAATGATTATGTATAACACACAGTTTTGCATATATGCTTTATTCAGAAATTGTAGTATCTAATTGTCATTACAAGTAATTCTTGTCGGTAATATAATAAGGCAACAAGTTCAACTATGTTTGAATAATATTTTGAAAATAAACTTAATATAAAATAGTTTTTCACTTTTTTTATGTAAAAACATAACATATGATTAAATATATGTTCACAACTTGATTCATTAATAAACAAAATGTACTATTCGTATGAGTTGGTGGGACAACCTCCAGGTTGGGTGGCGAGACATAGTCTACTTAATACCATGCCTCCTCGAACGGGATAACCAGTCTCCTTTTCAATGTTTAGCTTTACCGGGGACAAGGCTTACCCATTATCAACTCAAACTTATAGCATTATTTGTATTATAAAATCAAGAATAGAACAATAACTAATCGTTTGTAGTTTTAAGAGAAAAACTATATGTCACACATTGACTTTTGATTTCTGATGTAGAAGATCGTACGAGACGCAACTACAGAGCATACTTTCGCAATAGGTGACGTTATAATGCATAGTATATGAATAAAATATGCATAGATAAAAGGAAGCAACCATGATAATATAGAAGTAAATTGAACTTATTTAAATAACAAAAGTTATACCTTCCTAGCTTTGTCTCCTTAACAAGCCTTCTTGAACTTCAAGATTTCCTTAATGCTAGAGCAAGCTCGTGCTGATAACGTGTTGTAAATTGAGTTGAAACTTTCTAAGAACTAGAGAAGGAAATAGAAGACTAAAAACTTCTACTACTACAAACTACTACTACAAAGGAGAAGAGAAGAAATGAGATAGTTGGAATGAGAAGTTTTCATTCAACTTGGTGTGTGAATTACAATGGGGTTGGAACCCTTTATATAAGTCATTTGGTGATGATGATAATTGTACTTATACAATGTGTAAAAGTTATACATGCACCACAAGTCATACAACACATCACAAGCAACATAGACAATACATGGAAGAGTTGGTGTACATGGGAGAGGATTACAAGTTACATGACAATACATGGATAAGTGATTATACATTGGAGTTGAATGCAAGTTATGTAGAGTGTACAAGTTACATTCAATGTAGAAGTCATGCTTGATGTTACAATTCAATGTGAGAGTCATGTTTGACGATGTGATCATTCATAAGCTTGGTTAAAGAGTCATCCAATTTACAAATATATACTACAAAAAAAAGCAAATCAGAAACGGAATTTTCCGTTTCTGATTTGCAAAAATTCCATCTCTGATAGGATTCAGAAACGGAACAGAGACGGAATGCGTTCCATCTCTGAAAACGTCGTCGCTGATTGGATCAGAAACGGAAAATGGATTCCGTTTCTGATTTAGAGACGGATCAGAAACGGAATAAATTCCGTTTCTGATTAGAAACGGAATTTATTCCGTCTCTAATTCCGTTTCTGATTAGAGACGGAATAAATTCCGTTTCGATTATTTCCGTCTCGATCCGTTGCTAATCGAGAGACGGATCGAGACGAAATTTGATCCGTTTCGATTCATATCTAAAAAAAAAAAAAAAAAAGAGACGGAAATAGCAACGGAATCCAAAGATTCCGTTGCTATTTCCGTCTCTAATTTTCATTTTTGTTTAGTTTTTAAAGTCTTACATATATAGGTCTCAATCCAAGCACATTTAACCTTTGCCAATATATAATAAATTGACATTCATACATCGACAATATATATCAACAAATATTCAATTGAGAGAACAAAAATGTAAAAATCAAAAATTGAAAAAGATATATATAAAAAAAAATTGTATAGTATTACAAATGCTCCAAATTTCTAAGTATTCACAAAACCACCAATCCTATTGTTCAACAACCACAAAAAAAAAAAAAAAAAAACTTACAATCCTATAAATATGCACAAAAAGAATTATCAATCGAAAAGTCTTGAGATGTTCTTCAACACCACCACTGCACAACCAAGGGACATTTGAAACAACTTAATAATTGAATAGTTGAACTTAAATTTTTCAAGGACATAAGCATCATAGGAGATAGAGCTAAGGTAGAAGAGTAATGACTCACATCGAACTTATAGTGACGATCCCACTCGACCATCAAAGTCTACAAACAAGCAAAAAGATTAACATTAATTCATTTGAGATTTACGAATCCCACAAACGATGATAAACACTTTGCATATACTTGATTTAAGTAAATTAAATTCTTACCAATCCAAAGTAGGAGGAAGATAGCAATGTTTGTCATTTTCACTTTTATCTTCATTTTCTAAAAACATATAAGAAAACAAAAATATGCTACCTCATAGATAGACCAAAAAACTCATAAGACTATTTTCAATCAATCCACTTTCACAAGCTACAAAATTTATCATAAGCTCACTCATCTCATTTCAAACCGAGCTTTTTTAACTTTCAAGAACCAAACAATAAACCTGTTTAATCCATTTCATAAAGATCGATTTACATTGGCTTTCAGCCTATTGCAACCCACCCCTTATTTTTCAAGCGTGACGGTGACTCCTTTACCTTTATCTAGAGCACACAATATTCTACATAGGTTGAATTTGACAATATCAACTTGATGAGGAACTAGGATACCTTTTAAGTTGTGAAGTATGAACTTAATGAGTATCAAACTATTGATCACACCAAAAAAAATGATATGGACTTGTTATTGCCTAAATTTAAAGAAGACATATCCTTATTCAAACAACAATGCAAATTATAGATCATATTCAAGTAAAATTTATGCATTAAACCACTTAATCGAATATTTCAATCAAAAAATGAATGAACCAAAACCAATTTTAAATATGTTTTTCATGGATTCTTAAAGTAGTATTTACTGGATTTATTTAGACTAACTTAAATCATTTAAGGACTCAAACCTCATTCCTAGTTATCGACTTAAGTCATTCCCGACTTTTAAACCATTCTTTCAAATCAAAATCGACGATTCGAGTAAAACAAGTATGCGGTGAAGCAAAACAAGAAAAATCTCATAAACTTAGTTATCCAATATAAATTGAATGCGATCGACTAATCACAACTAAAAAGATTCAAATCAACTCATTAGAGTCAAGTTCGACTTAAAATTCTCAAATCATAGCATTTAGTCGAAAATCCATGATTTAATCGAAGTCTTTTTTCAATGGATAAAACAAAGTCTCTTCCGCATCTCAACTTAGCTTCAAGTCTCACCCAAAATGATGATTACTAACTACATTCAATAAAGTTGGATTGAACATATTTCAAGACTTGGGAAAAAAATGAATGAGCTCTCCTTGAAGCGTTTTAAAAGGATTTTACCCAAATCAATGCAAATTAGCTACAATCCTTTCGAGACATGAAAAATCATACTAATGATTGCTCGATTAAATCATATCATAGAAACAAAGCTCAATAAAGAATCCATGAGACTTTAGAATCATGCTTTTCCATGCACTTCGTTAAAAGAACAAGTTAAGGTCTCTTTTGACAATTTCATCAAACAAAAGAGCACATTATCCACCAATACCTTTTACAAGGCATGATCACTTTTGAATACTAGCCCAAATCATCAATATCATATAAATTTTTTTCATGGAATGCAACTAACCATAACAACTTAATCAACTTGTCCATAAAACTCATTATATTTGAATCGACCAATAAAAATCCGTTTTTAAAGTTAAACTAAGGATCATTAAAAAAACTTGATGAGCCAATCTGGCCCTTATCGACAAGTCCATGTTTTAATAAACTAATTGAGGGAGTTAGATTCTCACCATGCCTTCAATAGAGGGCTTCAACTCCAATTTTTCTTTGAAATAACATGTCTAGCAAAGGATCTCTCTCTTTAGTTGTTATTTTGGGAAGAACAAACTTACCTCGACTTTTAGCATTTCCTTCTCAATCACTTGTCTAAGCCTATCAGTTTCCTACAAAGTTCCAAAAAGAATACATTGTAAGCAAGTAGCAAATTTCTAATAAAATTCTAATAAATTGTTTGGCACATTGAGTTTGAAACTATAAAAGATAAAATCCGAATAAATAGTTTCTAATTACTACTCATTAGCTAATTATGTCATAAATCTATGAAGTCCGCCATCGCAAAACCTTGACGATTTTGATTCTTCATTTAGTTGCTAAACTTTTCCAATTGGGGCAAGTTGAAACACTAACAAAAATATAGGCCACAGAATCAAGGTATTTTCTAACTTGAATGTAACTGAAATAGGAAATTTCAGCAGCCTTAGATCCATATTTGCAAACCACATCCATAAACAAAATAAAACAATTGGAAACTATAAAACAGCCCGATTTCTGCTTATGAATCCACAAACGGCAGAGAAAATTTTAAAATAATTACACAACAACAACAACAACAACAACATAGCCTCAATTGGATGAAGTAGTAAACACCTTTTTTCTCAAGCCCTAAGCGAAGAGAGTGATGACTTACAACGCGAATGCGAGGGCTCCGGCGTCGGCAAGGACAAGCGCGCGTGACGGAGGCGAGAGGGGACAGCGGCGTTGACGGAGGCGAGAGGGGACAGCGGCGTTGACGGAGGCAAGAGGGGACGCGAGGGTTAGGGCTCAGACAGAAGAGAGCAGAGAGAGAACGCACTAAGAGCGGTGACCGGAGAGAGAAGGGAGAGCCGTGACCGACTAAGAGACGGAGAGACCACGAGAGAGAGACGGAGAGACGAGACGATCGACGGATCGAAGAGCGAGAGACGGCACGGACGGACGAGACGAGAGAGAGAGAGAGAGGGAGCGAGACGATTTGGGATTTAGGGCTTTTGGTTTGTGGGTGTGTTTGGGGGGGGGGGGGGGGGGGATTAACATCGAGATGTGATGCACAAATCCCAAGATTTGATGAACGGTCATAAAAAATGAAATTTTTGGTGGGAATGTTGGCGCCATTTTTTAGAGACGGAATTTAATTCCGTCTCTGATTCCGTCTCTAATTCCGTCTCTGATCCGTCTCAAATCCGTCTCTGAATGTTTCCGTCTCAATTCCGTCGCTAACGTTTTAATTTAGAAACGGAACTTATTCCGTTTCTAATTCCGTTTCTGATTTAGAAACGGAACTTATTTCCGTTTCTAATTCCGTTTCTGATTTGCTGTTTTTTTGTAGTGATATATATATATATATATATTGAAGTATTTCCAAAGAACCACAACAACTACGTGTCAAATGTAGGTCGTATTATAGCTTTACCTTCCTAATATATATTATAGTATATAGTTACTCTAATTATAGCCCAGGGTAAAATAAGTTCCTGGGTCCGCCCCGGCTTGAGGGAGTGAGCTAGTTGTTGTTTTAGCTTTTTCCATATTTATAATGTATTATAATATTTTTTTAATGAAAAATGCTACAATGATATCCCAAAGTCACATCAAGAAACGTGGCGTGCATGTTTGCTTCTTTAGGAGTCGTCTGTACACGCTTCGAGATATGCAATATTGAGTGTTATGCGTCGAGAACTATATATGTACACCCCGAAGAACCAAAAAAAATATTTTGGAAAAAACGTGTGCCACGTAGGATGGAATAAACGTTAGAATACAAAAATATATGTTCCAATGCAAATGTCTATAAGTGTAACGACCCGTTTTAATTAATCCCGATTAATTGACAAATTACGGATTAAGAATCTAAGCTCAAACCCACGTGGACATCGCGAAAAAGTCTATGGCACGCCCGATAGGTGAAATATGCTATTTTTGTGTGACGATTGCTATTTATTTTACTATTATTTAATAGTTTGCGCCGCGTTAATTGCGAATTACGCTTGGTCGTGCTGTGCGCGTGTAGTGACGAGAGTGTGCACGTCGCAGTGTGCGCGTAACGCGAGCGTACGGGGTAGTATGGGGTTGAATGTCACATCACATCACACATCATCTCACACGTAGGGGTGGCAATTCGTATCGGCGAGTCGTAAACGTGTCGTGTCGTAAACGTGTCGTGTCCCATATAATGCAAACCCATTACATGACATGTTTATTAATCGTGTTAATCGTTTTCGTGTCTAAGTGGGTCGTGTGTTAAACATGTCGTGTAATCGTGTCACCCACTTATTAAATATTGTATTTAAAAATTTTATTTTATTTAAACTTTTATAATTAAGTTACTATTTTTTAAAAATATATCTAAATGATTAAATTCAAAAAAACATACTAAATAACCAATAAAATATAATGTGGTTGTATATAGTCGTTAGTTTTACTTTACTTTTTCATTCAAGTCTTTATTACTCTTAAAAATAAAGCAAAAATGACTCGTAATAATAACATATACGAAATTATAAGAATCATCTAAAAAAATATCTAAATTTTACTTTGTTGAAAAGTTTTATTTTTTCTTAATAAATAATTATTAATAAAATCTAAAACATAAATAATATATTAAAAGTAAAATGAACATTTCCTCTCAAATATAAAATAAAATATGATAAAAGATGTGTATAAATAAAATAAATAAAATCATGCTATTAACATGCATTCAAATAGGTGAATTTTGTATCAATCTATTTATTATACAATATTTATTATTTATACATTATTCTTTAGCCGTGTTAAGCGAGTAATAAACGAGTTGAGCAGGTCGACATGTTAATGACTCGTTTATTAACCGTGTATAAACGTGTTAACATGTTTATGACCCAGACTCACTTAAGCCAAACCCACGACACGTTTATTACGTGTCGTGTCGTGTTAATCGTTTCATGAACCAAATTGCCAGCCCTACTCACACGTCACATCAAATCCATCCTTAATCATGCTATTTTGTCTTTTTCTTCAATTTTTTTTTTTTTTTGTTGAAAATGGACAGAGAGAGAGAGAGAGGAAAGAGAGGAGAGAGAAAGAAGGCAACAAGAGAGAGAGAGGTGGAGAGAACTCCAACGAGGCGACGGCAAGGAGCGGTGGAGACGGTGGCTCCCGGTGCAACAGCGGCGAGGAGAGTCGACGGCAGCAGCGGCGAGGAGCAGAGGCGTGGCATCAGCTCGCGACCACGGCGGTCAACACGGCGGCGGACGACGCACTGTAGCGGCGTGACGCGGACGCGAGCTGGTCGGCGCGCGGCGGTGGCGGTGGACGGCCAACGATGGTGCCGGCGCGCGGTGGAGGTAGCGGCGGCTCGCGGACCGCGACGACACTAGCGGCGGAGGAGAAAGGAAAAGAAGAGAAGGGAGAAGAAAGAGCGATGGCGCGCTGCGCGCAGGCAGCCGGCGCGCGACACCGTAGCCGCGCAGAGCGAGCGCGCAGCGGCGCAGCGTAGCGCGCGAGAGACGACAGCGGAGGTCGTGTCGGCGAGACTTCAGCGACCGCCGCATCGGCGAGGCTGCAGCGACGCCGGCGCGACAGCGGTGATGGCGAGGCGGTAGCTGCGCCGGCAGTGCACGACGAAAGACGTGGAGCAGCGCGCGGTGTCGGACTGATCGATCATCGACGAGAGGCACAAATTCGACGAAAGTTCGACGACGAGATGGAGGTGATGTTTACTTCACCCAATTTAATTGTGATTGAAATGAATTAAGTAATGAGACTCTAAATGATAAAATTGTATAATTGGACACCAGGGACTTAGGCTACCATAGTCGGGTGTTGGGTACGTATCTTGAGGCGTGTGCGCGATATTTCGGAGAGACAATTGCGATTGCTTGAGGTAAGTAAACCCACGAGAAAGTCAGATCAAAATTTACTTATTTTTTCTGCAAATTACTTATATCACATTGTTTGAGGCGTGTACGTATCTCGAGACAGTTTCATGTTTACTCTATTCCCGCGTGTGTCTGTTTATGGTCGAAGGGACGGTGTGACGCCTTTTCGGCTCTCTCGTTGATGATGATTCGATTGTTGCTACGGTGTTGGTCATACCCTAGACTACGCGTGAGATTTCTCTCAGCGAGTCGATGATCTCGAGAGCGAGTTGACGTGAGGCCCACCTCCGTCACAGATTTCCTTTCATTTGAGGCATTGGGCGGAAGTCTAACTTCCGACCAACAGAGTTCCTCATTTCGATCGTGAAGAGGGGGTGTGGATTTCCTCACCTCCAGGGCCTTCTCGGTTTAGTATTTATGTCCCAGGGCTCGACAATTGTACACCACACTCGCGTTCCGTGTTCTTGATTATCTCACGACTTATATTCATGCTTTACATTTCTGTTCATTTATTTTATATGCAAGAATTGTAGCCGTTTTCTTGGATTTCTCGTGAATACTAACTGAATTTCTCGGGGATTTACTCACCTGGAACTTGTCATTGCTTGTTGATGGCGAGTTGCAGATCCTACGACGAGTCGGGGAAAGGCGGTGATTGGCGACTACCTCTGATTTGGAGCGCCTCCACTAGCTTACTCGTAGGTGTTTGTATTTACGTATATATATATATATATCTTTTTAGAGAGACTTTTACCTAATACATGTATATCGACACCTATTATACATTTTTTTGTCGCCTTAACTGATTGTTGAGTCGTTAATTATGTAATATTATATATAGGTTATTTATATATTTTTATTGTCAAGTCTCCAAAATATTAGCCTAATTGCATTTATTTATTATTTTCAGGGTTATTGGAGCGCGCGGTTAAATCCGAAGCGAAAAACTACGCAAAATCGAGTATTCATATGTCTGGATCCATTTTACATCGAAAGTCGTGCTAGCGCGTATCTTGAGGCAAATTTGGCGGGCCCACAAGTGATATGGTATTTGAATGAAAACAAGTGGAGCATGATGGCGCTGATGCAATGACGCATGATTTGGTTTGATTTGCATGATATATAGGAATGTATATATATCAATCTATATATATATAGAAAGAGACGAATTAGGGGGGATGTGCATAAAAAGCAAACAGAAAGTGGATCGAACAGGGGAAGGAAATAAAGAACGGATGAGAATAGAAAGAATGGAGGGGAGATATGCATGCACGTGGGAACAAAAAGAAAAAGATCGGCTTCTACAAAAGGGTTGTCCTCTCTCTCTGGCCATTTCCTCTCGGCTTCTGGCCGAACGGTTCTCTTCCCCCTCATTCAATCTTTTCTATTTTTCGTTTTCTCTGGTGTTCTTCAACTATGCGAGGCTAAAACCTCTAGCCTAAGTAAGACTGCGAGGAATATTCGATTGCGCATATCAATGGATTTGTGAGATTTATATATTTTAATTTCAATCTTTTCATTAATATTTTATTTTCTTCGGTATTGTTTCAATAATCGAGGTTAAATTCATGTTTAAATCTTGATTTACTCGCCAGGTGTGTCGTAAGCATCCGTACTTGTGCAATAAGACCACACTAGTGACAATTGACCATACCAATTGATTAGTCTCTTTTGGGACCGGTTGAATACCTTAGAAATCTAGGCTAAATCGGACACACGAGTGATGCGGTTGACTAGGTGTAGTGCCTTCACAAAGCCCATTGCGGTCAACATATTAAACTTAATTCACTTGAATATATGGTTGTGTGTTTGACTAGAGAAATAGTCACCGTCGTACTTTGGCTATTGAGATTAGGAAGTGCGAGGAACCGCGTGCGTCACCGGGTCTATAGCTACACTAAGATATTTTGATTTGCATATTTTACATAAATCGACAGCCAAATCCAATCTTTTACAGAACCGAACTTGTATGTCTTGACCTATGTATTTTTATTAATTATTTTATTTTCAATTTTATCTCCTTTGCTTTAATTATTTTATGATTATATAATTAAATCATTCTCTCTTAAACCCCGATTTCCCTTTTCGTTATTTTTAAACCTTAGAAAGAATATCAATCTCTGTGAGATCGACCCTTTGCCACTATTCTACAACATATTTGGTTTAGGTTTTTTTTTTTAATTTTATTGACGCGTTCGGCGCGCGTCAATTTTTGGCGCCGTTGACGGGGATTGATTTTTTTTTCTTTCTTTGGTTTTTATTTTATATTTTATATTTTTCTTTGGTTTTTTTTTATTATTTTGTATCTAGTTCCTTGTTTCTAACATTTTTGCAGGTAATTTCATAATGGCCTCCTACGCCCATAATTATGGTCGATTCGAAGACTCATACTATCATACTGTGAATGGGGTAGGTATGTCATATAATGGACATCAATTTTCTAACTCGCAATCTTTTGTGCAACAGGTCAGGGTTTGTGGAAATCGTGGGGAGTACTTTCATCCCACTTATGCTTGTCCTTATTCGAAGTATAAGAATCATCATGGTTCCACTTATGCATCACCACAACCCAACTTCTATATGTCTAAGCGAAGTCCACATATTCCTCAACATGAAAAAGGTCTATACGAGACTTGATGAATGACTTGATCTTCAAAGAACCAACTTTTCACCAAAGTCATCAACATGAACGGAGAACCATTGCAGACATTGAGAGAAATATGATCTCCGATTGGCTTTCTCAAAGCACCACTCAGCAGCCCTTGCAGGAGGATATGCAGCATATGAAATCAAAGTTGCAAAATTCAAAAACTCAAGTTACTGCTATACTTGAGCATTTGATGGATGAGGAAGAGTTGTCTCCGCAACCAGTTTTTGACTCAGATGAGACTGTGAATGCTGATACATTTAAAAGTGCTGAGTTTGATGAGTTCTCAATTGTGGACGAGCATTTGAGCGAACCAGAGGAAACACTATACGTTTCTTCACATGAGCCAGACATTACTATTGCACAATATGACGATGATGAAGCTGGAGAAAGAAATTGAAGTCATTTCAGAAAGGTCGGAGAAGCCCCAGAAAGAGAACGAGGAAGACCAACCTCTGGTGTTGGTGAAACCACCCACCCTCCCATGCATATTTGTTAGACCTTGCAAGGGGGTGGACGTAAAGGAGCGTTCGCGGGATTTCTACACTGCCGACACATTTGTGTTGGATGACCATGATATGACAGATTCGTTTGTGTTAGAGGTCTCGAATGAGCTCCCAATTCTAAAGGAGGGCGTGCATGCTGCATTGCCCAAATACGTTGATGCGCCATTTGTTGTTGATATCTCGAAAGGAGAGGGCATCACGTGATGAATCACATTAAGTCTAGCCAAAGACTTAAAAGAAAGGCGCTCGTTGGGAGGCAACCCAGCTTTGTTTGTATTTTTATTGCATTTATTTTAATTTTAATTTAGTTTTAGTTTTTTATGTTTAATAAAGTCCTAACTTGGTCTCTTTGATTTTTACAGGTGTAATGAATGTTTGATGAGCACTGATGACACTAGACCACCCCTAGAGTTTTGCTAGGTTTGACTATGGATTACATTATTTTAGGAGTAATTTGAGCATTTTTTTTTAGGAATTAACCTATTATTAGAGTTTTAGGTGTTTTGAGACTTGATTGGAACATATCTAACTTAAGTCGCCACATTAGTGGCGGGTCTTTAAATAGACCCAAAACCCAAAACCTCATTTCATCATCTTGTTGACTTTACTCGTAGTTGAAATACTCGGGCTCGCAAGATTTGATATGAATCATTTGAATTAACTCCCATACTTATTAGTTCTTGCTCTTATTATAATAATTTTATTTCACAGTTTCCTTAGTCACCTAGACATGCGAGATTTGAGCATTCACTAGTTTTTGGAGACTTTTGTTATGCGTGCACTTGTATCATCTTCTTATTTTATCCATATTCTTTTTCACCACTATTCTTTGTCTTTTTGTTGCATGAATTCCTTTACTTGTTTTGAACCTTGAGGACAAGGTTCAGAATAAGTTTGAGGGTACTTTAGGATTTGTGGATTGAGTTGGATGGATTTATTTGCGAAAGACCGCGGGTGAGATCGTTTAAGTTTTTTTCAATTAAATGCGGCTATATGTGGTTGTTGGACGGTATTGATGGTGTTTGATATCTCTTATTCACTCATTTCTTCCATTTCTCTTCCCTCCATACTCATATTTCTCATTTTATTAGGAGTTGATACACTTTCATGCATGTATTTATTATTATATTGTTTAGAGTCACCCGAAACTTTGTTTCATGCCTTTGGTTGTGGATGAGTACACTATGATTGCCTTTTTGGCTTGAAACTTAGGAAAAAGTAGGAGAAATACTCACTCGAGTCCGTAGCTTAGCATTTTTATGATTTCATGATTAGGGAATTAGTATGATGGTTAAGCCTTGTGCTAGATACCAAAATGGGTAGACGGTTGAAATTGTGCAAGTGATGAGGCTTTAACCCACATTGAGGAATTTGCTTAATTATAGTGAAAGTGAAAAGGGCTAACAGGAGTTTTCGAAATATAGAGAGTGCTACAAGTTTCCACAGGAAATGGAGTAGGGAAACTTGTGGTGGGAAAAAGTGAGGAAAGTGGTCTAAAGGAAATGGAGCAGGGACCGTATTATTTGAAAAAAAAAACTTGGAGAAGAAAAAAAAATAGAAAGTATACATATAAAATGGATAAAGGCGGAAGTGTATGAAAACTCCTCAAATAAAAAGATTTAGCTCGAGTGCTTATAGCTAGATTAAGTAAAATTGTAAACTTGCATGCTTGAATGTATAGACGAAGAAACCCGCGAGTAGTTGATGACATTTGTCTTAACCATATCTTTGTCTTGAAAGTGTGATCTTAATTGTGTATGAGTTGTGGTTCTTGACATATCTTAACTCTGAAATTTCATGAGTGTCTTGTTAACTTGGCAACTTTGTAAACTAAAGGAACTCCATGAATTCTGAATCGGGTATATGATTAGTTGAGTCTGTGCATAGCTGTATTAGAAGTCTAGTTTAGTTTACCTCGTGTTTGTCATTTACACATTTGCTCGGGACGTGCAAAGTTCTAAGTTTGGGGGTATTTGTTGAGTCGTTAATTATGTAATATTATATATAGGTTATTTATATATTTTTATTGTCAAGTCTCTAAAATATTAGCCTAATTGCATTTATTTATTATTTTCAGGGTTATTGGAGTGCGCAGTTAAATCCGGAGCGAAAAACTACGCAAAATTAAGTATTCATATGCCTGTATCTATTTTACACCGAAAGTCGTGCTAGCGCGCATCTCGAGACAAATTTGAAGGGCTCACACGTGATATGGTATTTGAATGAAAACAAGTGGAGCATGATGTCGCTGATGCAATGACGCATGATTTGGTTTGATTTGCATGATATATAGGAATGTATATATATCAATCTATATATATATATATATATATAGAAAGAGACGAATTAGGGGGGATGTGCATAAAAAGCAAACAGAAAGTGGATCGAACAGGGGAAGGAAATAAAGAACGGATGAGAATAGAAAGAATGGAGGGGAGATATGCATGCACGTGGGAACAAAAAGAAAAAAGATCGGCTTCTACAAAAGGGTTGTTCTCACTCTCTGGCCATTTCCTCTCGGCTTCTGGCCGAACGGTTCTCTTCCCCCTCATTCAATCTTTTCTATTTTTCTTTTTATCTGGTGTTCTTCAACTATGCGAGGCTAAAACCTCTAGCCTAAGTAAGACTGCGAGGAATGTTCGATTGCGCATATCAATGGATTTGTGAGATTTATATATTTTAATTTCAATCTTTTCATTAATATTTTATTTTCTTCGGTATTGTTTCAATAATCGAGGTTAAATTCATGTTTAAATCTTGATTTACTCGCCAGTGTGTCGTAAGCATCCGTACTTGTGCAATAAGACTACACTAGTGACAATTGACCATACCAATTGATTAGTCTCTTTTGGGACCGGTTGAATACCTTAGAAATCTAGGCTAAATCGGACACACGAGTGATCCGTTGTCTAGGTGTAGTGCCTTCACAAAGCCCATTGCGGTCAACACATTAAACCTAATTCACTTGAATATATGGTTGTGTGTTTGACTAGAGAAATAGTCACCGTCGTACCTTGGCTATCGAGATTAGGAAGTGCGAGGAACCGCGTGCGTCACCCGGGTCTATAGCTACACTAAGATATTTTGATTTGCATATTTTACATAAATCGATGGCCAAATCCAATCTTTTACCGAACCGAACTTGTATGTCTTGACCTAGGTATTTTTATTAATTATTTTATTTTCAATTTTATCTCCTTTGCTTTAATTATTTTATGATTATATAATTAAATCATTCTCTCTTAAACCTCGATTTCCCTTTTCGTTATTTTTAAACCTTAGAAAGAATATCAATCTCTGTGGGATCGACCATTTGCTACTATTCTACAAAATATTTGGTTTAGATTTTTTTTTTAATTTTATTGACGCGTTCGGCGCGCGTCAATTTTTGGCGCTGTTGCCGGGGATTGATTTTTTTTTTCTTTCTTTGGTTTTTATTTTTTATTTTTCTTTGGTTTTTTTTTATTTTTTGTATCTAGTTCCTTGTTTCTAACATTTTTGCGGGTAATTCCATAATGGCCTCCTACGCCCATAATTATGGTCGATTCGAAGACTCATACTATCATACTGTGAATGGGGTAGGTATGTCATATAATGGACATCAATTTTGTAACTCGCAATCTTTTGTGCAACAGGTCAGGGTTTGTGGAAATCGTGGGGAGTACTTTCATCCCACTTAAGCTTGTCCTTATTCGAAGTATAAGAATCATCATAGTTCCACTTATGCATCACCACAACCCAACTTCTATATGTCTAAGCGAAGTCCACATATTCCTCAACATGAAAAGAGGTCTATACGAGACATGATGAATGACTTGATCTTCAAAGAACCAACTTTTCACCAAAGTCATCAACATGAACGGAGAACCATTGCAGACATTGAGAGAAATATGATCTCCGATTGGCTTTCTCAAAGCACCACTCAGCAGCCCTTGCAGGAGGATATGCAGTATATGAAATCAAAGTTGCAAAATTCAAAAACTCAAGTTACTGCTATACTTGAGCATTTGATGGAAGAGGAAGAGTTGTCTCCGCACTAGTTTTTGACTCAGATGAGACTGTGAATGCTGATACATCTAAAAGTGTTGAGTTTGATGAGTTCTCAATTGTGGACGAGCATTTGAGCGAACCAGAGGAAACACTATACGTTTCTTCACATGAGCCAGACATTACTATTGCACAATATGACGATGATGAAGCTGAGAAAGAAATTGAAGTCATTTCAGAAAGGTCGGAGAAGCCCCAGAAAGAGAACGAGGAAGACCAACCTCTGGTGTTGGTGAAACCACCCACCCTCCCATGCATATTTGTTAGACCTTGCAAGGGGGTGGACGTAAAGGAGCGTTCGCGAGATTTCGACACCGCCGACACATTTGTGTTGGATGACCATGATATGACATATTTGTTTGTGTTAGAGGTCCCGAATGAGCTCCCAATTCTAAAGGAGGACGTGCATGCTGCATTGCCCAAATATGTTGATGCGCCATTTGTTGTTGATATCTCGAAAGGAGAGGGCATCGCGTGATGAATCACATTAAGTCTAGCCAAAGACTTAAAAGAAAGGCGCTCGTTGGGAGGCAGCCCAGCTTTGTTTGTATTTTTATTGCATTTATTTTAATTTTAATTTAGTTTTAGTTTTTTATGTTTAATAAAGTCCTAACTTGGTCTCTTTGATTTTTACAGGTGTAATGAATGTTTGATGAGCATTGATGACACTAGACCACCCCCAGAGTTTTGCTAGGTTTGACTATGGATTACATTGTTTTTGGAGTAATTTGAGCATTTTTTTAGGAATTAACCTATTATTAGAGTTTTAGGTGTTTTGAGACTTGATTGGAACATATCTAACTTAAGTCGCCACATTAGTGGCGGGTCTTTAAATAGACCCAAAACCCAAAACCTCATTTCGTCATCTTGTTGACTTTACCCGTAGTTGAAATACTCGGGCTCGCAAGATTTGATAGGAATCATTTGAATTAACTCCCATACTTATTAGTTCTTGCTCTTATTATAATAATTTTATTTCACAGTTTCCTTAGTCACCTAGACATGCGAGATTTGAGCATTCACTAGTTTTTGGAGACTTTTGTTATGCGTGCACTTGTATCATCTTCTTATTTTATCCATATTCTTTTTCACCACTATTCTTTGTCTTTTTGTTGCATGAATTCCTTTACTTGTTTTGAACCTTGAGGACAAGGTTCAGAATAAGTTTGGGGGTACTTTAGGATTTGTGGATTGAGTTGGATGGATTTATTTGCGAAAGACCGCATGTGAGATCGTTTAAGTTTTTTTCAAATTATATGCGGCTATATGTGGTTGTTGGACGATATTGATGGTGTTTGATATCTCTTATTCACTCATTTCTTCCATTTCTCTTCCCTCCATACTCATATTTCTCATTTTATTAGGAGTTGATACACTTTCATGCATGTATTTATTATTATATTGTTTAGAGTCACCCGAAACTTTGTTTCATGCCTTTGGTAGTGGATGAGTACACTATGGTTGCCTTTTTGACTTGAAACTTAGGAAAAAGTAGGAGAAATACTCACTCGAGTCCGTAGCTTAGCATTTTTATGATTTCATGATTAGGGACTTAGTATGATGGTTAAGCCTTGTGCTAGATACCAAAATGGGTAGACGGTTGAAATTGTGCAAGTGATGAGGCTTTAACCCACATTGGGGAATTTGCTTAATTATAGTGAAAGAGAGAAGGGCTAACATGAGTTTTCGAAATATAGAAAGTCCTACAAGTTTCCACAGGAAATGGAGTAGGGAAACTTGTGGTGGGAAAAAGTGAGGAAAGTGGTCTAAAGGAAATGGAGCAAGGACCGTATTATTTGAAAAAAAAAAAACTTGGAGAAGAAAAAAAAATAGAAAGTATACATATAAAATGGATAAAGGCGGAAGTGTATGAAAACTCCTCAAATAAAAAGATTTAACTCGAGTGCTTATAGCTAGATTAAGTAAAATTGTAAACTTGCATGCTTGAATGTATAGACGAAGAAACCCGCGAGTAGTTGACGACATTTGTCTTAACCATATCTTTGTCTTGAAAGTGTGATCTTAATTGTGTATGAGTTGTGGTTCTTGACATATCTTAACTCAGAAATTTCATGAGTGTCTTGTTAACTTGGCAACTATGTAAACTAAAGGAACTCCATAAATTCTGAATCGGGTATAAGATTAGTTGAGTCTGTGCATAGCTGTATTAGAAGTCTAGTTTAGTTTACCTCGTGTTTGTCATTTACACATTTGCTCGGGACGTGCAAAGTTCTAAATTTGGGGGTATTTGTTGAGTCGTTAATTATGTAATATTATATATAGGTTATTTATATATTTTTATTGTCAAGTCTCTAAAATATTAGCCTAATTGCATTTATTTATTATTTTCAGAGTTATTGGAGTGCGCAGTTAAATCCGGAGCGAAAAACTACGCAAAATCAAGTATTCATATGCCTGTATCCATTTTACGCTGAAAGTCGTGCTAGCGCGCATCTCGAGACAAATTTGGCGGGCCCACACTTGATATGGTATTTGAATGAAAACAAGTGGAGCATGATGGCGCTGATGCAATGATGCATGATTTGGTTAGTTCTGCATGATATATAGGAATGTATATATATCAATCTATATATATATAGAAAGAGACGAATTAGGGGGGATGTGCATAAAAAGCAAACAGAAAGTGGATCGAACAGGGGAAGGAAATAAAGAACGGATGAGAATAGAAAGAATGGAGGGGAGATATGCATGCACGTGGGAACAAAAAGAAAAAGATCGGCTTCTACAAAAGGGTTGTTCTCACTCTCTGGCCATTTCCTCTCGGCTTCAGGCCGAACGGTTCTCTTCCCCCTCATTCAATCTTTTCTATTTTTCTTTTTCTCTGGTGTTCTTCAACTATGCGAGGCTAAAACCTCTAGCCTAGGTAAGACTTCGAGGAATGTTCGATTGCGCATATCAATGGATTTGTGAGATTTATATATTTTAATTTCAATCTTTTCATTAATATTTTATTTTCTTCGGTATTGTTTCAATAATCGAGGTTAAATTCATGTTTAAATCTTGATTTACTCGCCAGTGTGTCGTAAGCATCCGTACTTGTGCAATAAGACTACACTAGTGGCAATTGACCATACTAATTGATTAGTCTCTTTTGGGACCGGTTGGATACTTTAGAAATCTAGGCTAAATCGGACACACGAGTGATCCGGTTGTCTAGGTGTAGTGCCTTCACAAAGCTCATTGCAGTCAACACATTAAACCTAATTCACTTGAATATATGGTTGTGTGTTTGACTAGAGAAATAGTCACCGTCGTACCTTGGCTATCGAGATTAGGAAGTGCGAGGAACCGCGTGCGTCACCGAGTCTATAGCTACACTAATTACATAAATCGATGACCAAATCCAATCTTTTACAGAACCGAACTTGTATGTCTTGACCTAGGTATTTTTATTAATTATTTTATTTACAATTTTATCTCCTTTGCTTTAATTATTTTATGATTATATAATTAAATCATTCTCTCTTAAACCCCGATTTCCCTTTTCGTTATTTTTAAACCTTAGAAAGAATATCAATCTCTGTGGGATCGACCCTTTGCCACTATTCTACAAAATATTTGGTTTAGGTATTTTTTTTTAATTTTATTGACGCGTTCGGCGTGCGTCACTGATATACATGGTATCATTTTGCTGGGTTTCCACCCCATAGGTTGTTAATTAATGCATAACTTGTTTAAATTAGATATATGCAAGTTATTAAGACCTCCGCTATTAAAAATAACATGAAGAGAATCAAAATCAAAATAAATTAAGTTACAAAACTTTATAACTTGGTATATTTTGCTAAGATAACCATTTAATCATCAAAATTTACTAAGTTGGAGTATTAGGTGGTAAGTTTGTGGGCCGTCATAGACAGACGTGCAGGTGACGTGACATGGCTTGGAAACGTGTCCGGCGACGTGGCGGTGCCCGATTTGCCTCGGAATTTGGGGTCGTCACAATTAGCATATGAGTTGTATTAGGACAAATCATTAACATTGCATGATGTAGCATTTGTAATAGGATATAGAATGATGTGTCATGTTGTATTAGGGAGATGATGAGCTGACTGTGGGGTTGTTATAAGTCTAGTTAGTAACCCTTGTATTGATAATCTAACGGTGTGTATTGAGTAGATCTAATGGCTGTAATGAGTGTTGAATATGGAGTATAAAAATAAAAATGTGAATACTGTGTTTCTCAGCTGAGAAAACACAGAAAGAGTGTTGTTCTTCATTTTGTTATTAATGGAGTCTCTGTGTATGTTTTTATATGTTATCAAAGCGCAAAGGGCTAACGTTATGACTTTGTGAGTCTTGAGCCATGGAGTGAAGATCTGATTTTGATAGAGTCAGATTAGAAGTACAAGATGATAGATCTGGTGTTCTTGAGATTCAATCTGGTGATGTTGAAGCTTGATCTATTGTTCCTAGTGAGAATCATATCAGATTTGATGCCGATGAAGGTAGATATGATGTTCTTGATCAAAATTGTGGTCGATCTGGTGTTAACAAAGGAAGATCTGATGGTCGTGATGTTATTGGAGCCAGATCTGGAGTAGTTCATGGTAGATCTGAAGGTTTTGATAATGGATATGGTTTTCAGAAAGGCATATCTGGTGTTGTAGAAGATAGATCTGGAAAAATGAATGCTAGATATAATTTTCTTGATGAAGATCTTAATGACTATCAAGTTGTCGATGATGATACTGGTTAATCAATGAAGACAAACGCTCCGTTTGGTAACTCTATGAGTTAGAATCAAACGATAAAGTTGGACAAAATTAACTTTCTTCGATGGAAATCAACGATAATTCCTCTAATTCGTTGCTTTGACTTAAAAGATCATTTGTTGGGAAGAGCGGTTTCTCCAATGAAGTTTTTATAATGGTTCGTTAAATCATGTCTATAGGCGTTGGTATAAGAAGGATCAATATCTGATTGTTTGGTTAATTACATCGCTAACATTGAGTGTTGCAACTTGAGTTGCTAGTGACAATGAGTCTGTACTGCACATCAACTATGTTTAAGGATACTTGAGTATTGTGGTTTAATTAATTGTGCACAATTTCTTGCACTCAATAAATAGTTACATCCACTTAGGAAAGTTTCATTGAAGACGTGTGACTTTCTTGATAAGATGAAAGATTTGTCAGATAGCTTGTCTACTGCTGGTGCGACAGTGAGTGATGATGATCTGATTTCTTATACATTAATTGAATTGGATGTAAAGCATCTGCCTATTGCATTTGTTCTTCAACAACAACGTTCTTTAACTTGGTAAGATTTTCATGCTACATTGTTAAGTTTTAAGAGTATTTTGGAGCAGATGCATGTAAGTCAAGGTATTAATTCATTATCTTTGAATGAGTCTTCACAATCTGCAAATGCTAATGAATTTAAATCTAAAGGTCCCAAGGGTAGTTCACAGACTTAAGGGAATAACTTCAGTGGGTCTGGATATAATTCTCATAGTACTGGTAACAAAGGTAGAGGCGGTGAACGTCGATGTCGTGGTAGCAGGTATCGGATTGTGCTGACATGAAACATATGGGTGCCCCATTATAGTCAAATTCACCTCAGATCTCCTATTAGGTCTCAGAATGTACCACAACAACAAAGTCCTTTTCTATCTCTACTGAATATATTCCTGAT
Organism: Stephania yunnanensis; assembly: GCA_039657365.1. Lineage (NCBI taxonomy): Eukaryota > Viridiplantae > Streptophyta > Magnoliopsida > Ranunculales > Menispermaceae > Stephania > Stephania yunnanensis. Next base: position 6,951,403 of record CM077588.1, on the reverse strand, counting down.
TCATTGTGGTATATGGACAATGGAGCAACTTCACACACCACGGTTGATCCAAATCAAATGACGCAGAGTACACCCTATCGAGGTGGCAATTCTTTAATTGTTGGTAATGGTCAGTCATTTGGCATTTCTAGGATTGGTATTAATAAAACTCCATCTCTTAAGTCAAACTTATCATTTAAAAATACATTATGTGTTCCACGAATTAAGAAACACTCACTTAGTGTGTCGCAACTTACTCGTGACAACAATGTCTTGATTGAGTTTCGAGTAAATGAATGTTTTGTGAAGGATATACTTACCAATGAAGTTCTACTTCATGGGATTGTTCAAAATAAGCTATTATTATACCCTACTTAATTAGAGCATCTGATCGGTCTATATTACTTTAATCCCTTGTAATCTAGCAGCCTTAACCTCTCAATCAATAAACAATTAAGATTAAGATATTTCAATCATCAATTATAAAACTTAATTAACCATAAAGGATTCTAAACTGTATCTTAAACCTTAAAGTTATGTAAAAACTAATTATATAATCCTCAAAGTTCGTTTACATTAATTAGATATTCCTCAAATCTCGTAAAAAAACTTTATACAGCATTTCCTCCATTTTAAACCTACATCAGAAATCTCAGCCTTCAAAACTCTTCAACAAACTTGCTCATTTTTTTGTGGGAATGCCGAAGGACTCACAATCTACCCCATAACAATATGTATTGCATTTACAAAAATTATTTACTCATTATAATCTATCTCAGATTTCCAAAATCCTTAAACTATCATTACCTTAACTCTGCAGCATTCCAATCCATTTTAAAACCATTATATCAATTTCAAAGAGATCCTAATTGCACATGAACTTAAAAACCCATTTATATAATATTTTATATTTAAAAATAATATATACATAGATAAAAGAACTGCATAAGTCACAAACAGTCGGAAAGCTTTCTCTTTTCCTTTTCGCTGTTAAAACCTGTCATTATCTAACTATAAAAACTCGATAATGTCAAATAAGTAAACCCCACATTATCCATTAAACCTGTAATAATCAAATGCATAATAATCCAAGAGATTAAAAAAGAATATAATCTAAAGAATTTAAATATAAATTTGAATCCATCCCTTTTTTGTTATCCGACCACAATTAGATAACGTTCTATGAAAGTGGTAAGGAAACAATAATAAGGACTCATGTGTGGGGAGAATAAATAAACGAGTATCATTCCTCTAGACTCTAGGAGTATGATCTGGTTCAACGTGATCTCATGATAACCACTTGATGCAAAGTATCAGTGAGTTCAACCCTTCAAGCATAATATAGTGTTCTATAACCACGGTATAGTCTACACTATAAGAAGACTTGAATCGCCTTATCCTCCCAACCTGTGTATGCATGTACAACAAAAATGCAATATCAAGGATCAATGCAATTTATACGAAATGATAATCATTCGATGAAAAAGTTACAATGTGATTTATTTAACCTTATAAACACGATATTGCAACTTTTTTGCATTCAGAGTAGAAAACTAACCAACACGGGGCTCCAATCGCGGTCCTATAATTCTTTAATACATCATATAAGCTTCCACAACAACTTCACCATTTTTTTAATTGACCTAATCGGGTCTCGAATAAATTATCCAATGCTTGGATTTCATTTTTGACTCAAAATCATTGTTCGTCATCGAAAATTACGTTGTCCATGAATAAATATATTTTTTCCAATATTTTATATATTTATTAGTCCTACTCGACCAGAAAACCACAGAATCCCTCCAAATTAACTTATCGGATGTCCGGATCCTAATTTTGACTCCAAATCGTGATTCAAAATAAAAAATTAACATGGACTAGGCTTTCAAACAAAATTTTAAATTTTAGGCATTTTCGAGTATTGTAAAACGCAGTACGAGACAAAAATCCTTGTATAAATCATCAAGAAAATTTCGAAATCCTCAATTTTCATAAAAAAACTCAATTTCTATTAATTTGTCCAAAAGTCCTATTTTCTAAACTCTTTTTAGTTTTTTAGGAATTTATTTTATTTATTTTTTATTATAAAACCTTTTTTTTAAATGAGGAGGGTTTGGCCCCTAAACCGGACCTAGTCCGATCTGGTCTGGGGGACCAAACCCCCCATCTTCCTCCTCACATCCTGTTTTCCTCTGTTTCGACGGAGATTTTTTTTTTCTTCGATAGGGGTTGGGTTCCCAACCTCAACCCCATCATCCTCTCATTCCCACTCTTCTTCTTCCTCTCTCACTCAAGTTCCACTTCAACTCAATAGTGATGAATTTTTTTTTTAATTTCGATTTCTCACCTCCTCTATCTATCTCACAACCAAAAAACTGTTATGGCATATGCCCTAGGTTAATCTACAAACATTGTTTATCTTATAATCTTAGTTAATAAAATAGAGGTTTTATTTGTTGTTTTATTATAAGTGATTTCATGTTTAACTTATAGTAAGATCCATAGATATTTGTTGAAATATCCTAAATGTCCCTAGTCGGTCATTATACTGGGAACTATAATGAATTAAGACTAGTGTGAATCTTGATTGATGGTCATGTGATGATCATGCGTATAGGGATACGAATGAAAATCATGAGTACTTATTAGGGAATAAGATACTAGACCGACCCGCTATGAGAACACCACATAGATTAAGTCATAGATGTTACTCATGATAAGTATATCATTTAGTAGGGGTGGGCAAACCGCGGTTTGGTGATTTTCCAAACTACCACCAAACCGCGAATCACCCAAACCGCAACCAAACCGAACCGCGGTTTGCGCGGTTTGGTTGCGGTTTTGGTGCGACCCATTTTCAAAAAAAAAAAAGATGAGGTACCGCAATCCCGACAATGGCGACGACGATAAGTGGTGCTCGGAGGCGATGGCGACGGGTGTTGGTCGCCCCCAAACCGCGACTGTGAGTCGGCGACAGTGGAGGCGGTGGAGGCGGGACTGGTGGGAGGAGGCGGTGCATGCAACAGTGGCGAGTTGGCGATAGTGGAGGCGGCGAAGGCGGGCCGGTGAACGATGCGTCGCACCGCGGCGGTGCGAGGCGGCGAGTGAGCAGAAGAGAGAGGAGACGGCGAGTGAGCAGAGACGACGAGTGAGCGGAAGAGAGAGGAGACGACAAGTGAGCGGAGGCGGTGACTGGCGATGGCGGTGAGCAGAGGCGGTGATTGGCGAGTGAGCGGAAGAGAGAGGAGACGACGAGTAAGCGGCGAGAGCCGTAGAGAGAGGAGACGGGAGTGACGAGTGAGAGAAGAGAGACGGAGCGGTGAGTGAGGAGATGAGAGTGACGACTGATGAGTGAGAGAAAGAGACGGGTTTTTTTTTGTCGTGTTTTAGGGTTTTGGACTTGTATTTACCAAAATGTCTTCGGTTTGGTTAAACCGCGGTTTTCCCAAAATGAAAACCGCGACCAAACCGCGATTATGCGATTTTTACGTTTTGTAAACCGCGACCAAACCGTGTGGTTTGATCGGTTTGGGTGGTTTTTCAAAAATCGTTGCCCACCCCTATCATTTAGTCATTTGACTTGAGATTACCATAGACTTCAATATTAGGAGCATGATAATTTGACATAATCAAATGTTGTCTTTAACCGGATAATTATAAAAATTGTGATTGCTTACTATGTGAATAATATGTGAAGGTGTGTAATCGAGATATAATTTTTCACTCTCATATAGAGATATATCAGTGGATCCCTCGATAAGATAGACTGATAATGGCCAAGTCTATGTGAATTGATATGATCAATGTCACTTGGATGTTTTTTAGTTTACCTAAAGATCGAGACTAGTACGATTGAACATTAAGGGCGAGTTTTCATACATTATATTTAATCAAAGGATATCGCACGACAAAATGATATGATATACATTATTAATTAGGTTGTATAGATGTTGATATTCATGCTACTTGGGTAGTCATAATGTCTTGCTAGAGACCGCTTATGACTTGTGTACCAAAATAATTTTTTGTTCACTACAAACGTCGCATGAACCTATTGGGTCGCACACAAAGAATGACTTTGCACAATTTCAATTGGTCCAGAGTAATGAATTTTATATGATAAAACTCATGTGATAAAATCCCTTATGATTTGTTAATGATAACTTACTAATAAGGGCGTATGTGTAATTTGCTTAAACTGCTTAAATACCATAATTTTATTACGAATAAGATTTTAAGTTAGGGCTTATCTACACATATAAATAAAGGGTAAAATCCTAAAAATGAAATAAGATTTTGTTTTACGATTTTCGAGTTCTCTGGATTCAGGAAGAGAAAGAAAAATCGTTTTCAATCCCTCTTGGGGCTAGTACTCCAAATTGTGGTTACCATTCGTGTGCGGATTTCTGATATAGGACGCATACTTGGAAATTTTGAAAATCGAACAATCAAAAAGAAATCACGGAATAAGGTATGATTTACTTTTGTAGACTTAGTTTAATGGAACTTATTTTCGATCCTGTTGGGGTTTTTCAAAATTTGTTTTGAATTTTCCGTAACGTATGAACCTAAAAAAACCCAACATAAACAACAACTACGATAGTAAACAACTTACCTTGCGTCTCCATCGCCTCGTGATCACACACACACACACACACACACACACACACACACACACACACACACACACACACACACACACACACACACACACACACACACACACACACACACACACACACACACACACACTCTCTCTCTCTCTCTCTCTCTCTCTCTCTCTCTCTCTCTCCTCCCTCACAGTCTCCCGATCCCCTTGGTTCGATTCAAAAATTTGATGAGAACGTTCAGTTTGCTTTGCTAATTATAGATTAGATTTTCATTCCATAAATAAATTTGCTCTTCTTCGAGATACGTACTACATATTACGAGATCAATCTTTAGCTTAAAACAAATTGAATAATACGGTTTTGATGTTGGAGATATACATTAGGATTTCTTCGATATTCACATCACACCAATCTCGAGGCAAATTTAATGATTTCACTTATTCCATATATACTGATCTTCCTCGAAATACATGTTGCATATCTCGAGGTTGATCAAGTGGTTATCAACTAGATAAGCACTACTTCTTGACTAATTCATAGTGAAATCAATTATTTTGATCTATTCGAGACACGTATCGCGTATCTTGAAGTAGATCAAATGGTTTTATATATAAAACTAAATACCATTGATTTTCATTGATATTGGACATCACACATCTCGAGGCGTGGATAAATCATCTCACCAACAACAACGTTCAACTATTTCTCTTCCTCGACACTTACGTTACGCGTATCTCGAGATGTATCCAATGTATATTTTTATTTAATTCAAACTATATGATTGACATATAAACTATATTATATATAAATATATATACACCTATCTATTTTTCGCAATTGTAAAATCAACAACCATCCTTGGGTGGCAAACTATTGTACATCCTCACACGTGTCACCCTCAACCCCGCTTGTCACTAGACACCCACCAATTAATTAATTATTTTATTTTATTTCATGATTATTTCTTCAATTTATATCCAAATTAAAAATTGGAAAATACCCAAAAATCTTCAAAAATTGGAGAAAATTCTCCAACGCGCTCTAGAACTCACAGACACCGCTTATACACTCCACTTGATCCTATTTCACGTCAAAATAATGTATAATACATCAAATAGGTACACAAAACACAAAAAAATATATTAAAATTTATGATCTTCGATCCGTAACGCGTGGGTCCTACCTCTTATTCCTAAATCCCAAATTAAATTCAAAAATATTTAATTAGCCACTAATCAAGTTAATGCAGTTATGGGATGTCACAATCTTCTCAATTAATTAAAAATTTTGTCATCAAAATTTAAACTTCCAGGTTACTGAACCAAAAAGATATGAAAAGAAAATAATCCTTCATGTACATCTCTTTTAATCTAAACCTGTAAAATCATTTCCGAGGTGAATGGTTCAGTGGACTTAATAACTTTCGTTGTATTCAACAAATTAATGGTAGAGATCATAACCATTTTAACTTCTCATTTTCCAACATTTTTTGTTTAATGAAAATTTATCTCAGTTGCTTTGCCAATCTTGGCAATTTATGAATTTATGACGAGTTAAACAATCAACTTTGTGGAACATCTGATATTCTTATTTCATTTCTCATCTCATATCCTGAATCTCGTTCAGGTATCAATACATAGCAAGACCTAGCCTATCTTGCTTTTCATAACACAGTTCTCATTCCAATCTGAATACTATTCCACAAACCATTGATAATTCTTTCTATGTCCGCCCAAACTCTTGTACACGTCCTAGTTTACTTCTTCATCACTAATAATCCCTTTTTATTTGAATTATCGGTCGACTAAATCTTAGAATATTATCAATCTAAAATTACATATTGATGCAAATAACATTTGAGCACAACATTAGATACTACGTAGAGTTGCGTATCTATATGATCCATTACCATTACAACATTCCCCACCAGAAACCTGAGATTACATAAGTCATCATATGATTATAGATCTCATAATATATCTATCACCCCATGACGAAAGATCTTGAAATTCAACCCGATCAGAAATAGACACCTGACATCTCGTATAACTCTTACTCATTCTCTAATTATCTACTCACAATATTATTTAGATTATGGACTAGAAAACAATTACCAATTCCAACTCGTCAGCCGATTTACTTAACTTTTTCAATTGGTAAGAAAATTATTGACTTTTCTAACTTTGTCAAATCATTAATTCTCTAATGATGAGTTCATCAAGAACCTTATTCCTTTCACTATACTGATATCTCCCACAACCCACGTCGTAATCACTTACTTTTCGCCAACTTCTCTTATTGCCTGAATAACGATAATTATCCTTAACTTGAATAGACATACGTTTCTAAACAGAGTATCGATATATTCGATGATTATACTCTCATAGTATAACTTTTAACTTGTATTTTATACAAGTTTATAAATATGTTATCTTTTTTTCATTTCTACTCAATTATAATTGAAGAATATTCAATTCTTCAAACATATCAAGTCAGATACATTGTACTCTATTCAATATTCATAACCTAACAGAGATAAAGCTTACTAACTGAGCTGTAAATCACACATTTCTCTTCATTTCTCTTATATCTTAACAAATATACAAACATCTTACATCATCTCTAATTTACAATAACTAGTGCTTTAAATTTCACCATTGACTAATCAGGTGGTGTAGCACTACAATTGAACCAATGTACAATATATATATTAATTTATTCACTAATATTAGTTGTACACTACTTTGGTTAAAAAATTCCAACATTTGAAATTTGACTCCTTGTAAGATCCTTATGAAGATATATTAAGTTCCATCAAACTTATAATTTGATATTCTAATTTGATCGGGACTCATTAACCTGAAGTTCTCATTTTCATATTAATGTGAGAATATATTGACAATTTAGTATCTTATACTTCAGCCTCCAATTGACTCCAATGAAACTTCATAGACTCTTTTATACCGTTTGTAACTAATTCATTTGATTATTCAAAGAAAAATGGATGTGTCACACCAATCTCCTAAGCTGTGAATGAATCGTGATTATGAAACAAAGTTACTTAGAATTTTGGTCAGTCACAACTACTCTAGTGTCTTACCATGACTAAAGGAGTCTGTTTGTATCATTTCCAGCAGTCACAAGTCATCTTAACATCTCATTTTATTTTATACATTGAGTCTATTCCGTTCAATTTTTGTCAATCTTAGCTATTCTTACATTGATTTCAATTTTTCCCTTCACAAACTTACCACGACTTTTGCGCCTTAATCTTGACTTAGAAAGGCAATTTATATCTATTCTCTTTTCGAAAATATAGATAAGGACAATGTGACTTCTTATTATCATTTAATGAATTGAAAGCTAATCTTAATTCCAAATAGAGAAACTTTGCAACTCAAACAATTAAACTGTTTGTTATTGCCTTACGTTATTTCTCTTAGTCTCAAATATTCCGACTTTTCTTTTTCCCGAAAAAATCTTGGTACCTTTCAAGAGACTACGTAAATTAACTTTGTATCTTACAATTCATCAAATTATTTTAATGAATTCACCTTTTTATTATTATTCAACTAAAGAGATGAAAATTTGAATTTCCAAACTCCGATTAACTTAATGACTAATCAAATTCTTAAAAGATGTTATTTCAATCCTTTAAGTCTTATAAATAGAAATTTTCACAATATAGGAGCTCATACTGACATCTTATACAAATCACTTACTGATTCTAAATCAGTACATTTATCTATTCATTTATTATATTTTACGTTGTAGTGATAAGCGTCATAACTTAATGTCGTTAGAAGTAATTATTGAGTACTTCGAATCTCAAAACACAATCACGTGTTTTTGATGTTTAATAGCTAATCCAAGCTATTATTAGACCACTTCCCCAATACTTTAACTATTAACATGTTGATCTTATCACTACATTTTTAATTTTCAAGTTGAAATCTTCACTGATCTTTGTTTCATAACAACACATAATCTGGTGTTAACAAAGATTACTTCTAACTCGTGTATTTTCATTCATTTTATCAGTACTTTATTCAATTCATAGAACCACTATTCTCAACGTCACTTATGGATAAGTAACATGAGCAATAAATAATCAAAGTTTTCATTACTTCCATATAGAAGTCGTTTGATTGTTTTAAAATATAGTTCTATTTCATTTTTTTCACCTGATGTTTTGTTACTGAAAGGTGACAATACTTGACTTTAATGTCTTTTATTTTCGTAGAAATCGACTTAGACAATTTGACTGATCCAATCACAATCTCATTATAATTTCCAAGTTAAGATTCAATTTGTTTAATCAATTTTCATTTCATATTTTCGATAACCACGTGTTTCCTTTTTTCTTTTATTGAAACTATTTTCAAAAGCGACTCTTAATTGGTTATGGATCAAACCAATATTTCGTAGAATAGGTTTTACCGAGTTACTAGCTCAACCGGTACCAGCCTTATTCTAAAATTCAAGATATTCATATCTTGTACTTCTCACAAGTCTTAATTTCTTTTTTTTTTTTTAATATTTTTCAAATGTCTCTCAATCGCTTGAGACTTAATTTAAGTATATTTTAATGTTTTCCTGAGCGTTTAAAAATTATAATAGTTCGATACTTTCGATTTTCAAAAAACCTATGTTTAGTGTTTGCATACACGAATCATTTAGATTTCCATTTCAACCAATTTCCTATTGTTTTGTAACTGATAGTTTCATCAGTTATATCAGTTCCGAACTATTTACAACACCTTGGTGAATTCAGACTTCACAAGTCCATTTCACATCCAATCACGCTCGATTTCATTTCATAAGTTTATTCTCACATATAATTATTCATTTCTAGTCTTACTCGTCTTATCTTACGAGTTAAGTATCAAACGGACAATAAACTTCATATCGCATATTTGGCGATAAAGCATACATACATACAACACAAATATAATATAATAATAAAGTTATTAAACTTTTTAACCCTGTTCCATCGCGTTACTTCCCAACTAATTACTCTCTTATCCTTAATCAATAAAATTCTTTTAGAATCTTAAGCTCTAATACCAACATCGTCAGATAACCTAATTAGGGCATCTGACCGGCCTAGATTACTTTAATCCCTTGATAATCTAGAAGTTCTAACCTCTTCATCAATAAACAATTAGGATTAAGATATTGTAATCATCAATTATAAAACTTAATTAACCACAAATGATTCTAAATTTTATCTTAAACTTTAAAGTTTCGTAAAAATTAATTATATATTCTTCAAAGTTCGTTTACATTAATTGGATAGTCCTCAAAACTTCGTAAAATCTTTTTCTACAACATCTCCTCTATTTTAAGCCTACACTAGAAATCTCGGTCTTCGAAAATCTTCAACAAAACCTGTTCAGCTTTGGCGAAAATACCGAAGGACTCACAACCCACCCCATAACAATATATATTTCATTCACAAAAACTATGTACTCATTCTAACTATCTCAAGTTTCAGAATCCTTAAACTATCATTACCTCAGCTCCACAACACTAAAATCCGTCATAAAACTATTATAACCATTCCAAAAGAAACCCAAATCGCACACAAACCAAAAACCCATTTATATAATATTTTATATTTAAAATAATATATACATAGATAAAAGAACTGAGCAAGTCATAAAAAATTGAAAAACTCTCCATTTCCCTAGTTGCTGCTAGAACCTATCATTAACCAATTATAAAAATTTAATAATGTCAGAAAAGTAAATCCCACAGTATCCAGTACACCTGTAATAATTAAATGCATAATAATCTAAGAGATTAAACAGAGAGTACAATCCAAGGAATTTGAATACAATCGTGAATCCATCTCATTTTTGTTATCCGATTACAATTAAATAACGTTCTCCAAAAGTGGTAAGTAAACAATAATAAGGAATCATGCGCGGGGAGAATAACTGAACGAGTCTCGTTCCTCTAGACTCTAAGAGTATGATCTGGTTCAACGCGATCTCATGTTAACCACGTGATGCCAAATATCAGCGACTTCAGTCCTAAAGCATAATATAGTGTTCTATAACCACAGTATAGTCTACACTATAGGGAGACTCGAATCACCTTATCGTCCCAACCCTCGTATGCGTGTACAACATAAATGCAATATTAAAGATCAATGCAATTTATACAAAATTATAATCATACAATTTAAAGGTTACTATGAGATTTACTTAACCTTACAAACGCGATATCGCAACTCCCTTGTGCTCTGAGTCGGTAAAGTAGTCCACACGAGGCTCCAATCACAGTCCTACAATTCATTAATACGTTTTGTATAGGAAAATACCTTAGTGTCAAGATGAAGATGTGTACAATCAATATAGAGAAGCTAGAAAACAAGCTAAAAAAGTAGTTAGTCAAGCTAAAACAGATTTCATGGAAGATCTATATAAAAGGTTAGGTAATAGAGAAGACGAAATATATATATATATATAGGCTTGCCAAATTAAGAGATAAAAAGAAACAAGACCTAAGTCATGTAAGATGTATTAAGGACGAAAATCAAAATGTTTTAACGCGCGATGGTGATATTAAGGAGAGATTGAGAAGTTACTTCGATAGTTTATTTAATGATGGCCAAGTTGATACTATAATAGATGAAAACCCACACCAAGAAAGAAATGTAAACTATACACGCAATATTAGAATTGTAGAAGTTAAAGAGACATTGAAAAGAATGACAATAGGGAAAGCATGTGACCCATATGAAATACCCAAAAAGGTTTGAAAATGCTTAGGAGAAATTGGATTGACTTGGTTAACAAAACTTTTCAATAAAATCTTAAAATTAAAACAGATACCAATGGATTGGAGAAGAAGCACGCTTCTACCAATCTTCAAAAATAAAGGAGACATTCAAAGTTGCTCAAACTACCGAGGAATTAAACTTATGAGTCACACTATGAAACTTTGAGAGAATATAATTGACAATAGGCTAAGGAGAGAAACAATAATATCAGAGAACCAATTCGAGTTAATGCCTGGGAGGTCAACTATTGAGGCAATTTTTCATGTAAGACGATTGTAGAAAAATATCGATAAAAGAAAAAGATATTTATATGGTATTCGTAGATTTAGAAAAAGCATAAGATAGGGTCCCTAAAGATGTTCTTGTTCTAGAAAGAAAAAGATTGCATGCTAGATACATATACACTATTAAGGATATGTATAATGGAGTAGTAACGATTATAAAGACATTTGGATGAGGTACAAAAGAATTTCCCATTACGATAGAACTACATCAAGGATCGGATTTAAGCCAATATCTATTTACTTTAAATGAACTAACTAGACATATTCAAGAAAATATACCATAGTGTATGCTATTTGCAGATGATATTATCTTAGTGGATGAAACAAAAGATGGAGTGAATAGGAAATTAGAACTATGGAGAAATACATTAGAATCTAAAGGCTTTAAGTTGAGTAGGACGAAAATCGAATACATGCACTGTGAGTTTAGAAACACTAAACATCAAGATGACGAAGTGGTAAAATTAGGAGAAGTAGAAGTTCCTAAGGTAACCCACTTTAGATACCTAGGATCAATCATACAAAATGATGGTAACATTAAGAATGATGTCACATATAGAATTCAAGCTGGATGAAAGAAATGGCGGAGTGTAACATGGGTGATTTATGATCGAAATGTTCCTACTAAGTTAAAAGAAAAATCTTATAGGACAACAATTAGGCCAGCTATGCTCTATGGAAGTGAATGTTAGGCTGTCAATCAACAACAATTACATAAAATGACCGTAGCAGAAATGAGGATGCTTAGGTGGATGTGTGGTATGACTCGTAAAGATAAAATAAGAAATATAAAAATTCAAAGGCAAGTAGGAGTAGCACCATGTGATACAAAGATTAGCACTACAAAAAAACAGCAAATCAGCAACGGAATTAGAAACGGAACTTATTTCCGTTTCTAAATCAGAAACGGAATTAGAAACGGAATAAGTTCCGTTTCTAAATGTAACAGTTAGCGACGGGCCCGAAAGGGAAATATTCAGAGACGGATTTGAGACGGATCAGAGACGGAATTAGAGACGGAATTAGAGACGGAATTAAATTCCGTCTCTGAAATTTGGCGCCACCATTCCCGCCAAATTCTTCATTTCTTATGGCCGTTCATCATTCCTCGAGATTTGTATTTTGTCGATCCTCGCAGCCTCTTCTCCTTCCCGCACCCCACCCCCCCGCGCAACAAAACAAAGAAATCCCCAAATCATTCCCACGAAAAAACCCCAAAACCTAAATCCGTCTCTCCGTCTCGTCGCGCCGGCCGATCGTCTCGTCCCTGCACGTCCATCCCGTTCGATCGTCTCGTCTCTCCGTCTGGTCGTGCGAGCCGGGTCTCTCTCGGTGCTCTGCTCTCGCCGTCTCGTTCGCGGTGGTCTCCGTTTCTCCGTCCGGTCGTGCTACCTGGTCGCACCGCTTGTCTCTGGTCTCGCCGTCTCTCTGGTCTCTCCGTCTCGTCGCGCTCGGTCTCCGTCATCGCCGATATCTCTCGCTCTCTCTCGGTCTCGATTCGGATCCGGTTAGCAAGGAATTTGTAGTTTTGGAGTCTTACTACAATCTTCATTTCTTATTTGTTTTTTATTGTTCTTTATAATGCAGCAACACTGATGATCAAGAGCTCTTCAAATTTCATAGAGATCATTCACATTGTGACGGTTTTGAGGAAATCTTGAACGACTTGGTCATGTTTTCGCTAAAAATTTGCGTCTGTCAGGTTGGCGTTCTAGTCCCCTTGTTTATCTAATTTAAAAAATTTATGGAATAATCCGACGGGTGACATGAGAATTATTTAAGTTTCCGCTATGGTTCATTTGATAGTTCGATCTTCTAGTAAACATCGGAGTTGAAGGCAAGAAGCTATTTTATCTAGAAAGGTTTTCCAATTTAAATTAAGCATGCAGACTTCATAAATTTCCATCTATCAATAAATATTTGGGGTGTCCGGTGTTCCTACGTACATTATATGCGGCATCCAGGAATATTACAGTCGTAATACTTGTTAGCATTGCAAATATTATGCTCATGAATGAAATATGTTATAGATTTTCACTTGAACTGAAGCTATATCTGCTAGGGAAAGCAGTCATATATATGCCTTGATGTTCAAATATAGGAAATGAACATAATGTGGCTGACCATTGTGTATACTAGGTTTTCTTAGCGGCTCGGCTATACTAGTCGAATAAATGGAAGAACAGTTAAAAATTTATTTTCTTGAAAGGTCTTAGCTATTATGGTCATGGAATCCATTTTATTTTTGTAAATTCGTCTTGGCAATTGGCCGTGTTATAGTACTACCTTATTGTTTATGAACCGTGAAGGAACAAACTCTTGATCGTGTGACATATTTTAAGAGTTCGGTTCTTATAATTGTTATTACTTTATGAGGTTTTATTTTAACTGTTCTTGAGTGATTTGATTTGTTCCTTGGTTGATTGTTCATTAGTTGGTGTTCTTCACTTGATCTATTAAGTTAATGTTGTGTCTTTTGTTTGGTTTAGAAGTTTTTGTTCTCGCTTTCTTCTCTTACATGCATAGTTTTTGAGGTTATGCTTGTTCTATTTTTAGGTTTATTAATATGTACTATTTCATTTCAACCTTTTAATTGAGCAATTCAAGATTTATATTGATTCCGTATTTGGTTGTTATTCCATGTTTATTTTATCGGTAAAGCATGTCATCCGTATTTGGTTGTTATTCCATGTTTATTTTATCGGTAAAGCATGTCATGAGAGTCATTATAATACATTAGAATCATGTACCGAGGTAATTACTTTGTCGTTTGATGTTATAGTTGTTAGTAATTTCATATTCATGCACTTGCTATGGATGATTGATTAGTTAGGTGTTGTTGGTTACGATTGAATAATACCTATAATTACTTAATTTCTACTACTAGTTAGGGTTAGAAACACTAGGATTACTCTTTTAGTGAATGTTGTTTGTTTCACATTACATTTCTAGAGAATGGAATAAACCTATAACCTTAAGGACGTATGAGTGAACAAGTAGTAGACGCGTTGATACTATGTGGTATTTGTATGCCTCGATATCGATATAGGTTAGGCGCACGGCCTCAACTTCGATTCCCCACACAACTAAATGTCGGGCTACGGTGGTCTCTTTTTGCAATCTTAGGGTCTTAAAAATTTTAATTTAAGTGCAAGAGGCAGGATGAAACTGTTCAAACACACATCAAACTGATTTTCAAATCAAATACACAAAACTATGTCGATTAAGCACAAGAAAGAGTTTATATCAAGGATTTCCTTACAACCAAGAGGATGACAAAAGAGATTAGCTTTGCAGAGACTCTTATATTCCTTTGAAAGCCTCAAAGGTGCTTTGGATTTGAGGACTTAAGAACACCCACAAAGATCTCCTATTGCTCCTTCTAAAAAATCAAATTTCTTCTCTTTGTAGATCTTGAATTTTGAAATGTGTTTCTTCTCCCTTATGTTACAACCAAGTTTGTGGTGGTTTTATCATGATAGGAATTCCAATATGACCGTTTATAGCCGTGTTAGGAATCCAGAAATCAAAAATTCTAATTTAAAGCTTGATTTCCAAAAGTCAAAAATATATGGCAGTGGCTAATTAGCGCGCTAATACTGGAATTAGCGCGCTAACTGCAGGGAACTCAAAAAATTTATTTTATCCCTTTGTGTTAGCGACCCTTAAACTCGTCCAGGACCTAACCAACCCTTATAATACATGTTTGAAGCATGTTTATTATGAGTCATTTACAACAACCCTTTTGATAATGCCCAAGCTTCTTACATAAACAACATAACTCAATCAATTCCTTCTCTTTAGATTGTGATGACTCATTAATGACTTCCTAACTTTGTCAATTTATTCTCTATTCATGAGTTTAATGTGCGAACCTCGTTCTTTCACTTAGCTATCAATTTCTTCTCTTTAGATGGTGTAGATCGCATTTCCGATTTACAATATTCTCCATTTTGGAGGCTTCTTATCATCTTAATCATTATTATTTCATTACTTGAATAGACAACCTAAGCTCGACAAGGGTTACGTTCGACTAGGAATGTCGTCTACAAACAGACGGATGTACAACCGCTCGACAACGGTTATGTTCGAATTGAATTCGCGGCGAAGGTTAAAGAATTCATATCATTTGCAAAACAACATTGTCCTACATACCAAAGTGAACGGAAGATTAGATGTCCGTGCAATTTTAAGAAATGTCGACTTGTTCCGTACTGGACGTCGAAACGGTTGAGCACCACCTATGTAGGTATGGATTTGTCCGGGGATATCACGGTTGGTACGAACATGGTGAGAACGGAGATGAAGGGCCGCAAAATTTTCACGCAATGGATTGCCATATTGATGATGCTTGATGTTCGAGGCTACGATCCGACACCTTACCGCGAGATGCTACACAACGTGGCAGGTCCAAGTTTCAATTGGAATGTCGTGGAAGAATCACCAAACCCCCAAAGCACGCCAACTATATGACATGATTGATGCAAGTATGGAACAATTGTGGCCTGGTTGCGAAACCATGACAACGTTGTCCGCAATGGCAAGATTACTTGCGATCAAGTCTCGAACATCATATATCTCGAACGAGGGTATAATGAAATCATTAAACTCATGAAGGATTGTTTGCCAAATGACAACTCAATGGTTGAGAATTTTTATGCCACTAAAAGACTAATGCGAGGTCTAGGTTTACCTAGGTTGAGAAAATAGATTGTTGTGAGGACCAATGTATGATTTATTGGGGAGTGGACTCTGAGTTGACGTCATGTAAATTTTGTGGGAAATCACGATACGTTGCACATCGACGTGGTCGTGGTCGGAACACAAAAAACCGCCCTTGCAAAAGAATGTACTACTTCCCTTTGGGCCCTCGGTTGCAACGATTGTATGCGTCTGAGTCAACCGCAAAACATATGCGATGGCATGGAGATCATTCATCGCCTGAAGATGTTATGCAACACTGTTCTGATTCGATTGCTTGGAGACATTTTAATGACGTCAATAAAGACTTTGCCTCCGAGGTTCGGAATGTTCGTTTAGGATTGTGCACTGATGGTTTTCAAGTATTTGGGATTTCCGGGAAATCGTACTCTTCGTGGCCCGTGATTTTGACTCCTTACAACCTTCCACCATCGATGTGCATGAAATCGAGTTTATGTTCTTAACGGTTATCGTTCCTGGACCGACCAGCCCAAAGCGAAAAAATCGACGTGTTCATTCACCGCTTGTGAAAGAGTTGCAAGATTTATGGAACAATGGGGTGGTTACATACGACGTTTCCACCAAGACAAATTTTGTCATGCGAGTTGCCCTTTTATGGATCGTTAGTGATTTCCCCGCATATAGCATGTTGTCCGGTTGGAGCACACACTAAAAGTACGCTTGTCCATATTGTATGGAGGATACAAATGCATTTCAATTGCGAAATGGAGGTAAGACATCGTGGTTTGACTGTCATCGTCGTTTCTTGGATAAGTCATCACCATTAAGGAAAGACAAAAAAATTTCATTAGAGGCAAAATGGTCATAATCGATGATCCGCCGCTTTGCGGTCTGGTGAAGAAATTTTGGCGAAATTGAATCGTTTGGCTTGATGAAGGTGACGAAATCGGCGCTGAATCGTGAATGGGCGGATAGCTAAGAATTCGGGATGGAGGAAGAAAAGCATATTCTGGGACTTGCCGTATTGGAAGACAAACTTGATCCGCCACAACTTAGATGTCATGCACATCGAAAAAATGTGTTTGACAACATTTTCAACACTATTATGTGTGTACTGCGGGCAAGAGTAAGGACAATGCAAAATCGAGGCAAGATATTCGTGAATATTGTCACCGACCTTCTCTACACATTGATTCGGCGACAAATACTTACGTCCTTGGGTGCTATGCTCTTGATACATCAAGAAGACAAAAATTGTGCGAGTGGGTTGAAAAGTTGCGTTTTCTGATGGTTACGCATCGAATCTTGGTCGATGTGTAGATCCAAAGAAATGCGAATGTTCGGCATGAAGAGCCATGATTGTCATATATTCATGCAACGGTTGATACCAATTGCATTCGAGAAACTTCTCCCAAACCCGGTTTGGGTTGCAATTAGCGAATTAAGCCTATTTTTCCGGTCCCTTATCATGCGAAATGTGTCAAGATTCAAGATATGGAGGTCTTAGAGTCTGAAATTCCAAAAATCATTTGCAAGTTGGAAAAATTTTCCCTCCAAGCTTATTTGACTCTATGGAACACCTACCAATCCACTTGGCCTACGAGGCCCGTCTAGCCGGTCCCGTTCAATTTCGATGGATGTATCCATTTGAGAGGTACTATCTTGAGCCCTTGATATTATTTTCCCATTCAATAGGTTTTATATCAACATTTCCTATAACATTCATATATAGGTACCTTAAACATTTGAAGAACAATGTGCGAAACAAAGCGAAGGTTGAGGGCTCCATGTGTAATGCTTATTTGGTCGAAGAGGTCACATCCTTTTGTTCTTACTACTTCGAAGATCACGTCTTTACGTTGCATGACAAAGTGCCACGTAACGACGATGGCGGTCTCGGGCCCACACCGAACTTCGTTGGCAATTTCTCAATTTTCACTTATCCTGGTCGACCCATGGGCAAGTCGAAGGCGCGGTACTTAACAGAGCAGGAGTATAATGCCGCTCATTCGTACATACTTGCTCAATTGTCCGAGATCGCTCCATACGTTCGTATATGTCCATCACTTTCTTTCATTAATGCAGTACATTCATTGTTCATACATTATAAATACATCCGACTTACACGTTCGTTTCTTCTAGGATATTCGTCGATGAAATCACTCAAGCAATGGGGGAGTCGTAAGTTGATAGTAGTCTAGAGCACAACTTCCCCATTTGGTTTCAACAATATGTAAGGGCATTACTTTTGTACGTTATAGATTCAAATGTTTCTCCCATAACTAATGTGTCATATTGCATCTCTAATTTTGACGAATAGGCTCGGAATTCTATAGTTGACGAGACGCTCGTTGATCTTTCTGTTGGTCCTAGTCGATCATGTACTTGTCTACCCTGGTTACCTTGTTAATGGGTATAAGTTCCACTCCGCAACATATGACGTTAATAGATCAACGCAAAGCGCGCGGTGTTTTGGTGAAGGGTTCAAACTACGCCGATGTTTCCCATAACTATTATGGAGTACCGCAAGAGGTTGTGGAGATTGAGTATACCGGCCTCAAACGTGTGGTCTTGTTTAAGTGCGAATGGTATGACCCTACACCGAATCATGGTGTGAGGACTCACCCAACACTTCAATTGGTAGAGGTTCAACGAAGTCGACGATATAACAACTACGAGCCATTTGTACTTGGCAATGCAAGCCACTCAAGTCTATTACCTTTCGTACCCTTCTATGCGGAACGATCGACAAGAATGGCTAGCGCTTGTTGTCGTCACCAAAATTCGGCGACGAGGAAACTAGCAAAGACGATAATGACCAGGGCTCGGCAGAGATTTCTTTCCAAGATGGGATGCCCACCACGTGCGTAGTCGATGATGCGACGCCGATATCAACAATCTGATGTTCCGATCGGGACTCGATTCATTGTTGAAGCGGGTCCAAGCGATGAAGTTTATAGTGGAGATGAATCGAGAAGAAGAATCATCACCTTCTACTCATGAGAGTGAATTTGAAACGGATGATAGCGAATAAAGTTTGTATATGATATGTCAACGACCAATAATGTAGTTACTTTTATTTGCATGGATTTTGTTCTTATTTAGTCCAATAATATAGACTGAATTTCTACTTATTGTATGCCCTTCTTTTATGATGTTTTACTCGTGAATATTGTTAGGTATCATGGCGGACGTGTCGTAGGGGATGTCGAGGTTTGCCATTAGGAGGCCGTCGTCCAGGGAGGCATAGATGCGGCACCGACATCCGGCGGCGACATACCACCCGGCCCTCGTGGTCGTGCCACACGAGGGGTCCATCTAGGTCGTGGCGGTCGAGGTCGTGGTTCGATACCCGCAGATCGATTCCGATCCGCTCGGTCTCTCGAGCAAGATACGGCCGCAACGACGTCACCTTCCCCTTCCATACCGTCGGGGTCGTATGTACCATCTTCGTCGTCATCAAGGACTATGCCTACTACACACTTCCCCACACCTTCTCCGACATCAATGACTCCTTTACCCACGAGGCTCGCACCCCCGCCACAAAGCATCACCGGCAAAGATCCCGAGAGGAAGACGTAAGAAGCAGGGTTGGAGGTGACAGCCCTCCGCGGCCACCTCGAGGCCGGGGATGGAGGCCCTCGCGTGCGGGGATCCCTATCACTCGATTGCCAATGATACGTAAGTTTGCGTTTGACTTTTATATGTCAATTTCAATATGGATGTCAAATATTGAAGAAGTAGTTAAGGTGATATGCATGTTCATGAAACACGGGGAGTTGCATCCTTCGCACTTTTGTGCACGGAGGATGACAAAAGTTTTTAAACGATGGATGATTCCCTGAAGGGTATTGTTGGAAGTCCGTACCGCCTCATCATAAAGACCAATACGCGACAATGGAAGGTAAACAAGACTACCATGTGCCTTATGATTTATACTATTTTCTCAAATAAGTGCTAACAGTAGCAATCGCCAATTTGTAGATATATTTTAGATGGGATGATGCGCTTCCCGAGGATCTCGTGCGAGCGGCGTACGACAGGCTTGCAGGCACGAGGTACACCGCGTTGATGCACAAGTTGAAGAAGAATCGGGTGCAGCCAGTTTATGTTACAGATGAGGCATGGAGGAGATACTTGCGATGATCGGGAGAGCGAGGACTTCCAGGCTAGGTCTAGGCAAGCGACGGAGAATAGGAACACTGAGGTCGAAGGCCCTGGGACTGGACCCTCGAAGCACGGTGGTGGTTCCGTGTCATTTGCGACTACCCAAGAAAGATTGGTTAGTTTTTTTTAACATCTAGGATATTTTGTACATTTATACTCTTGTTCACTATGCTTGGTCCTGCACGCAGGCTGATTCATCCGAGACGCCACCGTCGGTGAATGATTTGTACTTGCATCTCCACACCGTTAATCACGACAGGACGACATTCATCGATACTAGATCAGAGCGGTTCTATGTAAGTATAGAAATGAAATGTAAAATATTAGTAAGTCTTTCACTTACCCCATATCATGTACTTTGTTTGTTGTGCATATATCCAGGATAGGCTCCAGAGCAGACGTTAGGAGCTGACCCAGGCTACACCGGAGCAATCGGTGGATGATGAGGCGGTGTACCTCAATGTGGCGGGTGAGTCTTCCAAAGGACGTGTCTACGGACTCGGGTCCGTAGGGAGAAAGAAGAGGAGATACGGAACTCCCTGGTGCTAGCACGTCGCGGACGCCGGATGTGGTGCCGCGGGCGAGTTCGATGTCGTTGCGGAGCAACTACGAAAGGTTATGAACTTCATGCAACAAATCTTGGGATGGACATGGACGAAATAGACCTAGCTCGGCACCAACCACCACCACCGCCACCACCACCGCCACCTCATGACCAAAGCAACGCTCCGCCGCAAATAGATCCGGTCGATCCACCCCAACAAGGGGACAATGTTGGGCGTGAGACGTAAGCGTGGCTCTCGAGAGATGAGCGGGTTGGTGATACATAGGTACTTCATTTGTTGTTTGTTTCAAATGCTTAGATTAAACGTTTTATAGTGTAGACAACTTTAGAAATTCATCGAATTACTTTATGATTCACACTTCTTTTTGTGCATTTTTAGGTCGATGTTCCATATTTTATCGTGGATTTTATTTTTTTCCCTTTTGCTCCCCCAATTCTTTTTTTTTTTTTTAAGTAAAATATACTATAAGTAGAATGTTTGCGAGAATTAATCCATGGGAGAAGAAAACATCTTGTTTGTTGTGTGTGCAAATCTTATGCCGTTGCGAGTTCTCTCGAGTGCTATGATGAAGAAAGTGGTAGAATCGACGAGGGAGCGACATCTTCATGCAATAGCAAATGAATTTGGGAAGTCGATAAAGGGTCGTTTTTCGGTTCATCGTGTTACGCACATGTAGGCTCTTCTTCTTCTATTATGGCGTGTCCGTAGAAGAAGAATAGCCTACATGTTCTCAACACGATGACCGAAAACGACCCTTTATCGATTTCCCAAATTCATTTGCTATGGCATGAAGATGTTGCTCCCTGTCGATTCTACCACTTTCTTCATCATAGCACTCGAGAGAACTCGCAACGGCATAAGATTTGCACACAACAAACAAAGATGTTTTCTTCTCCCATGGATTAATTCTCGCAAACATACGGTACTTATAGTATATTTTACTTAAACTGAGGTTAAAAAATTTATTTTGGGGAGGATAATGTATTAAAAATAAAATCCATGATAACTTATGCATCAATCAAGGCGTCCAAGCCAACTAAGATATACGAGAGGATAAATGGACAATGAATTTACTGCGGACGATGGTGGTTTGTTGAAGCCCGATGTAGTAGAAGGTTCGATGATGAAGTTCCTTTATTTTTATTTTTCCCGTTTTTCGGAAAGGCGGGTTTTAGTTTTTCCTATCGTTCTCGAGGGAATGGGTTCATTGTTTTTGACGATGAGCATGTTGTAGACGATTTGTTTCATTTGCATGTTAAACTCATTCTTTTTTGGGTGGTGGTGATTTTGGTCCTTATAGGACTCCAGTGTCTCGGAGGTAGGCGTGGTGGGTATAGTGGAGGCGGTGAGCTTGGTGGGGGTTATGGAGGCTTTGGGGGCGGTGGCTTAGGTGCTTATCGAGGTGAATCTTCTCTTGGCTATTCTATTTTAATTAGCGATCGAATCACTTCCTTTCAATAGTTTGTCGTGTAGACTTTTTAAGTTACTTGATTTACATATTGTTGGTGGTTTACTTTGTTTCAAACACTAGTATATTATAGTTAAAACCAAGTTTTTGGTGGTTTTATAGTGATCTCCTATTGCTCCTTCTAAAAAATCAAATTTCTTCTTTTTGTAGATCTTGAATTTTGGAATGTGTTTCTTCTTCCTTATGTTAAAACCAAGTTATTGGTGGTTTTATAGTGATAAGAATTCCAATATGACCGGTTATAGCCGTTCTAGGAATCCAGAAATCAAAAATTCAAATTTAAAGCTTGATTTCCAAAAGTCAAAAAGCCCCAGCGTGGGCCAATTAGCGCGCTAATATTGGAATTAGCGCGCTAACTGCAGGGACCTCAAACTAATTAATTTATCCCTTTGTGTTAGCGACCCTTAAACTCGTCCAGACCTAACCATCCCTTATAAAACATGTTATACATGTTTTACAACTCAACTTACATGATAGGTCCATCTTATAGAAACATTGTTCGCCATCTCCTATGCGTAGGAAAATAGCAACATTGACACCAACTTCGATCTGTGATCGCATTTGCTTGATGATCATGTTTTTTTTTGGAAGCATTCTTATTCAACATTGTATGGTTTTTTTTCTTCTTCATCGCTTTTTCTTGAATCCCAAATTTGGTTTTTTTTTATTTTTTGAGTAGGAACACATGGCTTGTCGCCTTTGGAGCACACAAGAGTTTAGATTGGGTGAGAGGATGAGTTCTAGAATCATACTTACATGATAGGTTTGTGCTTAACTTTTAGTTTTTCCCTTTTAGCATTCTTGCACTTATGCCATTCTTCTCTTTGTAGATCTTGCATTTTTGAATGTGTTTCGTCTTCCTTATGTTAAAACCAAGTTTGTGGTGGTTTTATAGTGATAGGAATTCCAATATGACCGTTTATAGCCGTTCTAGGAATCCAGAAATCAAAAATTCAAATTTAAAGCTTGATTTCCAAAAGTCAAAAATATCTGGCAGTGGCTAATTAGCGCGCTAATACTGGAATTAGCGCGCTAACTGCAGGGACCTCAAACTAATTAATCTCTCCTTTGCCTACTTCTTTCAGGTGCATACTCACTGGTTGTTGCCCTCAGATGGAGATTCAGAAATGCTTCAAAGCTGCGTTTTACTTATTAGATGAAGTCCTTTTTGTGTATGCATCTCTAATTTTGGACCGTTTGTGAGTGTTCTTTTTTTTTTTTTGCTTGTTGAACGATAGGATTGGTTGGTTTTTGTGTATACTTCCAAATTTTGGAGCTTTTGTAATACATGACAACTTTCCGTGGATATATAAATTTTTGGGCTAATTTTGAGTTTCACATTTTTTCTTTCTCTTTTGAATTTTTGTTGATATATATTTTTGATGTATGGATGCGCAATTTGGCTTCTTTGGGGGATGTTAGCACCCTCAAGGAGTTGTTGGAGGGGGTGCGAGCGATGGAGTATGTCATATCGGGTTGTATTTTGATTTTTTAGGTTGGAGAATCGATTGGCTTATTTATCCGTGCCATATTTAAACAAAACAGAAAATTAGAGACGGATTAGCAACGGAATTCAAATTTTCCGTTGCTATTCCGTCTCTAATTTTCCGTAAATATTTCTATCAATCACAAACGGATCGAGAGACGAAATATTAATTCGTCTCGATTCCGTCTCTAATTAGCAACGGAATCGAGACGGAATCGAAACGAATAATCCGTCTCGATTCGTTTCTAATTAGAGACGGAATCGAGACGGACTCTTTGCATTCCGTCTCTCGATTCCGTCTCTCGATTCCGTTGCGATTAGAAACGAATCGAGACGAATTCATAAATTTATTAATTCCGTCTCGATTCCGTTGCTAATCAAGAACGAATCGAGACGAAATGCAATTACAAATGTACCATTTCGAAATAAAATCCATTTCCGTTCGTCTCTCATTCGTTTCTAATTTCGTCTCTAAATCCGTCTCTAATCGAAACGGATAATTTCCGTCTCTATTCGTCTCTAATCGAAACGGAATCCATTTTCCGTTTCGATCGTATCGGCGACGACGTTTTTGAGACGAACGCGTTCGTCTCTCTGTTCGTTTCGATTTCATTCAGAGACGGAATTTTCGCAAATCAGAAACGGAAAATTCCGTTTCTGATTTGCGATTTTTTTGTAGTGTAGGGAAGGGCGGTTGCGGTGGTTTGGTCACCCGCAAAGATGACCTACAAATGCCCCAACTAGAAAACTTGACTCAATAGAAATTGTAGAAACTCGACGAGGTAGGGCATACCAAAGTTAACATGGGATGCATTAATTAGGAGGGATCTTAATGGTTTGAAAAAGTCACCATCAATTGCACTTAATCGAGTACAATGGAAAAGTTTGATCCATGTAGCCGACCCTAGTTGATTTGGGACTGAGGCTATGTTGTTGTTATAATCGCGTCTCGAAATCCCTAAATTACTTTCAAAATAAATTATTCGATGCCCAAAATTTTAAGTTGACTCAAAATTATTGTTCGGCATCGGAAATTATGTTATTCAGGCTTAAATATATTTTTTTCCATTTTTTTATATATATTTATCGGTCCTACTCGACTGAAAAACTCTAGAATCCCTTAAAATAAACTCATCGAATGTTTGGATCTCAATTTTGACTTCAAATTGTGATTCCGAATTGAAAATTAACTTAGAGTAGGCTTTAAAACACTTTTTAAATTTTGGGCATTTTCAAGTATCGTAACACGCATTACGAGACAAAACCCAATATAAATCCTTAAGAAAATCTCAAAATCCTCATTTTTCCAATTTTCAAGGATTTATTTTAGTTTTTTCCTAATTATAAAACTATTTTTTTAAATGAGGAGGGTTTGGCCCCTGAACTGGAACGGTCCGGTTCAGTTGAATATAGTCCGGTTCGATCCGGTCTAGGGGACCAAAGCCCCTATTTTCCTTCTCACGTTCTGTTCTTCTCTATTTCAATTGAGTAATTTTTTTTTCTTCGATTGAACCCAACCCCAACCCCATCGTCCTCTCTTTCTCAGTCGTCTTCTTCCTTTCTCACCAAAGTTCATCTGCAACTCAACAATGGAAGAAGTTTTTTTTTTTTAATTTCGATTTCTCACCTCCTCTATCTATCTCATAACCAACGAACAACAAAAATAGTAAACAACTCACCTCAAGTCTCCATCGCCTCGTGATCTCGGTCTCTTTCTCTCGTTATCTCTCCCTCCCTCTCGATCTTTTGATCCCCTCTGGTTCGAATAAAAAATTTGATGAGGTCATTCTATTTGCTTTGCAAATTATATATTAGATTTCCTCGAGATTTGCATCACGCGTATCTTGAAACAAATCTAATGATTTTCATTCCATAGTATAAATTTGCTATTCCTCGATATACGTATTACATATCACGAGGTCATTCTTTGACTTAAAACAAATTGAATGAGGTGTTGTTGATGTTGGAAATATATATTAAGATTTTCTTGAGATCTGCATCGCACGAATCTTGAGGCAAATCTAATGATTCACTTATTATATGTATATTGATCTTCCTCGATATACGTGTTGCATATCTCGAGGTTGATCAAGTGGCTATCAACTAGATAAGCACCAGCTCTTGACCGACTCACTGTGAGATCAATTATTGTGATCTCCTCAAGATACGTATCACATATATTGAGGTAGATCAAATGGTTTTATATATAAAACCAAATACCCTTGATTTTTATTGAGATTGGACGTCAAACATCTCTAGGCATGGATAAATCATCTCACCAACAACAATGTTCAACCATTTCTCTTCTTTATGCGTATCTCAAAGCGCATCCAATGTATATTTTTTATTTAATTCAAACTATAGGATTGATATATAAACTATATTATACATATAAATATATATACACCTATGTATTTTCATGGCTATAAACTCGCCATGCTCGCCAATGACCATCTTCGGGCATGCAAAGTATTGTACATCCCACGCATGTCACCCTCGACCCCGCATGTCACTAGGTGCCCACCAATTTATTAATTAATTTATTTAATTTCACAATTATTTCTTCAATTTATATCCAAATTAAATTCCAAAAAATACCAAAAATTGAAAAAATTCCCTAGCCTGCTCCGTAGATCGGAACTCACGAACACCGTGTATATACTCCTCTGGACCCTATTTCGTGTCAAAATAGTGTATACTACATCAAATATGCACATGACGCACAAAAATAATATTAGAATTTATGATCTCTGATCAGTAACACGTGGGTCCCACCTTGAATTTTTAAATCCCAAATTAAATAAAAAATACATAATTAGCAACCTAATCAAGTTTATAAAATTCTCAAATGTTACAGCCATATTGTTTGTTTGGCTCATCTCTTACTTCTTCTCCTTCTTCATCTTTCAATTAAGCGTTTGTGATTTCTAATAAGGATTTGCCTACTCCGTGGCATATTCAATTAGGGCATCCTACGCACATAATATTGAACTAGATCTTACATTCAAATCTTCATTATACAAGTGTGTCTGATTTGAATTTTTTTAACTTCATGTTAGTTGGGTAAAATTCATGCTTTACATTTTCCTAATTTTGTTAATAATTCAAATATTGTATTGGATTTGACTCATTCTAATTTGTGGGGATCCTCTCCTATTACTTCTCAACATGGTTATAATTACTATATCCATTTTATTGATAGTTGTACCCGATTTAATTTGTTCTACCCATTGAAATATAAGTATGATGCATTGAATGTTTTCATCCATTTTAAGGCTTTAGTAGAAAACATGTTCAATACAAAAATTAAATGTGCACAATCTGATTGGGGTGTTGAATATCGGTCATTTAAACATTTCTTAGATAATTATAACATTTTCTTTCAACATTCTTCTCCTCGTGTACATGAACAAAATGGGAGAACTGAGCGAAAGCATAGATATATAGTTGAAACTAGCCTTACACTTTTAGCTTATTCTAACTTACCTTTAAAGTTTTGATAAATCGGTTACCCACTAAGGTTTTGAATGATGTGTCTCCCTATGAAAAACTTTTTCATCCCCTTATTACTTTATTTTGAAAGTTTTTGGATGTGCATATTTTCCTTACTTAAGACCTTACAATAATCATAAGTATCAGTTTAGGTCAAAAAAAGATAATTTCATTAGAGAAAAACTACTAAAGGAAAATGTTTGGAATCTTGACTTAGATGCTAATACAATGTGGCAAGAAATGAGTAGTTGCATAAGGAGTGTGGGATCAAACATATTAGGTATATCTAAGGGCTTGGGACCTCCAAAGAAGGAAACATGGTGGTGGAACGAGGATGTCCAACGAGCAATTAAGACTAAAAGAGAGATGTATAGGAAAATACCTAAGTATCAAGATGAAGATGCGTACAATCAATATAGAGAAGCTAGAAAACAAGCTAAAAAAGTAGTTAGTCAAGCTAAAACAAATTTCATAGAAGATATATATACAAAGTTAGGTAATAGAGATGGCGAAAAATATATATATATAGGCTAGCCAAATTAAGAGATAAAAAGAAATAAGACCTAAGTCATGTAAGATGTATTAAGGACGAAAATCAAAATGTTTTAACGCGCGAGGAGGATATTAAGGAGAGATGGAGAAGTTACTTCGATAGTTTATTTAATGATGGCCAAGTTGATACTATAATAGATGAAAACCCACACCAAGAAATAAATGTAAACTATACTCGCAATATTAGAATTGTAAAAGTTAAAGAGGCATTGAAAAGAATGAAAATAGGAAAAGCATGTGGCCCAGATGAAATACCCATAAAGGTTTGGAAATGCTTAGGAGAAATTGGATTGACTTGGTTAACAAAACTTTTCAATAAAATTTTAAAATCAAAATGGATGCCAATGGATTGGAGAAGAAGCACGCTTGTGCCAATCTTCAAAAACAAAGGAGACATTCAAAGTTGCTCAAACTACCGGGGAATTAAACTTATGAGTCACACTATGAAACTGTGGGAGAGAATAATTGATAATAGGCTAAGGAGAGAAACAACAATATCAGAGAACCAATTTGGTTTCATGCCTGGGAGGTCAACTATGGAGGCGATTTTCCTTGTAAGACGATTGTTAGAAAAATATAGAGAAAAGAAAAAAGATCTTCATATGGTATTCGTAGATTTAGAAAAGGCATATGATAGGGTCCCTAGAGATGTTCTTTGGTGGGTTCTAGAAAGAAAAAGAGTGCATGCTAGATACATAGACACTATTAAGGATATGTATGATGGAGTAGTAACGAGTTTAAAGACATTTGGAGGAGCTACAAAAGAATTTCCCATTACGATAGGACTACATCAAGGATCGGCTTTAAGCCTATATCTATTTACTTTAGTTATGGATGAACTAACTAGACATATTCAAGAGGATATACCATGGTGTATGTTATTTGCAGATGATATTGTCTTAGTGGATGAAACCAAAGATGGAGTAAATAGGAAATTAGAACTCTGGAGGAATACATTAGAATCTAAAGGCTTTAAATTGAGTAGGATGAAAACTGAATACATGCACTATGAGTTTGGAAACACTAGACATCGAGATGACGGAGTGGTAAAATTAGGGGAAGTAGAAGTTCCTAAGGTAAACCACTTTAGATACCTAGGATCAATCATACAAAATGATGGTAACATTTAAAATGATGTCACACATAGAATTCAAGCTGGATGAAAGAAATGGCGGAGTGCAACAGGGGTGATTTGTGATCGACATGTTCCTACTAAGTTAAAAGGAAAATTTTATAGGACCGCAATTAGGCCAGCTATGCTCTATGGAAGTGAATGTTGGGCGGTAAAGCAACAACAATTACATAAAGTGAACGTAGCAGAAATGAGGATGCTTAGGTGGATGTGTGGTAAAACTCGTAAAGATAGAATAAGAAATATAGAAATTCAAAGACAAGTAGGAGTAGCACCAATTGATACAAAGATTAGGGAAGGGCGTTTGCGATGATTTGGTCACCTGCAAAGACGGCCTACAAATGCCCCAACTAGAAAACTTGACTCAATAGAAACTGTAGAAAGTCGACAAGGTAGGGGCAGACCAAAGTTAACATGGGATGCATTAATTAAAAGGGATTTGAATGGCTTGCAAAGCTCATCATCAATTGCACTTAATCGAGCACAATGGAAAAGTTTGATCCATGTAGCCGACCCCAGTTAATTTGGGATTGAGGCTATGTTGTTGTTGTTGTTGTTGTATAACTCATCTCATAAAGGATATACATGTTTAAACAAAAATGAAGGGTGTTCATCACTAGGAATGTTCTGTTCAATGAGTCAGAATTCCCATACGAGTTATTGGTTAGTCATAAGCAATCTTCTATTGTTTCTTCTTGTTCAACTTGTGTTTTACCTATTCCTGATATTCCAAATATGAGTTCAGTTCCCGTGTCTTCTTCTGTTACTCATAATCTTGTATCTCCTAATTTTGTACCCAATTAATAATGGTTTTGTTTCTCCAACTCAACCCTATTGTTATTCAGAACCAAGTTCTTCTCGTTCCGTGTCTATTCTTACTGATGTTTCTAAAGTATGTGGACCATGTAATACTCATTCAATGATAACTAGATCTAAAAATGGCATTTATAAATGTAACATTCCCAAATCCCAAGGCTGCCACGTGGAGCGTCGCTGCCCTGTCGCTTCATTGACCCACTGGGTCCCACATGCCATTGATGTCCATTGCCATATCACTATCCTCATTATGCTTGTTAACTCATTCCGTTCAATTATTTTATTTAGACAATTGAATCACTTTAAGCATTAAAATAGCGGAAGACTAAAATTAGAGTAAGTAAAACAAATAAGTTCATCATCGTATAAAGCATCATTCATAAGAGCATGCCCTATTGTGGAAAATCCAAGAAAGTACTATGTATATAGGCGACAATACTAACAAGCAGTAATATATACAAGTACAGTGTCTCTCCAGTCTTCCAATATCCAAAAGTAAAGCAAAATATCAAAATAACACATACTAGTGGGTCCTCAACCGCGGGCAATCAGATGAAGTCGCCAAGAATCTCCTTGCCTCTAGTAGTACTGGGATCTGCACTCAACCATCACAAAAAACCAAATGGAGAGTACAGTAAGTAAGAATCCAAAAAAAGTACACCGAGCATTTATAAGAAAGTAAATAGATATCAATAATCATGTTAAATAATCATGCAGAAACTAAACATACAACCGTGCTACGATCATCACATGAATAAGTAACACGAGTGAGAAACAAAGTATGTAAGCTCGTCCCACCAGACTAAATTGTACTTCGAACCATAGGATCCTTTCGGTGGGTGCCCTACTTCCTTTCACCTAGTTCCTCTTGGTGCTTGTCCGACACGTGCACCTTAGTGCAACTCGGGTTGCAATTCACTGAGTGCATGATCACACATGCTACAGACTAGTGTGACATAAATACACAACGAATATCAGGTGATAGCAACTCAACCACTAACCTAAATGTATCACGGAATAGATTACAATAACAAGGAATAGAAAATTAGCAATGAAAAAGTAAACCTTCAGTGAATTTCAAATGGATTCTTACGTACCTCAAAACGCACTCTAGAGTCCCGCTCACGTCTCGAGATAGGTGCTCGACTTCCGACTATAATCTCCTAAGTCCCTGGTGTCCATTTAAACAATTTTAAGTGATTTAGAGTCAAATTAATTGACTTTATTTTGTAAGAGCAAATATTCTAATTTTTTATTGCGACACATTTTTTGGGTTAACCGGGATACCAAATACCCGAAATAGTTACGAAAACCCAATTTCTAATCCATTTTCTATTTTCTTATATTCTTTTTTATTTTAAGGATTTTTCTAGATTTTTTTTGTAATATTTTTATTTATGTTTCCATATTTCATGTATTTTATTTTATTTAAATATGTTTGAAATTTATTTTTTAAAAAATTATATTATTTAATTAATGGGGTGGGTCTCTGGCAACTCTTCAAGAATTTACATGCTCTTTTTTATTTATTGAAGAGAGAGAGAGAGAGAGAGAGAGAGAGAGAGAGAGAGAGAGAGAGAGAGAGAGAGAGAGAGAGGAAACGTGGGAGTGGAGTGAGGAATTAGTGGTAAACCTCATTTTAAGGGTATTAGGTGGTATAGGTGTTATGTTCTTATTTGCTCATTAAGCACAAACCTAGCCGTATATAATTATCTCCGAGTACTCGGTGTCCTGCACCTTGACAAGCATAACGAGGCGCACCATAGTTGCCAATTTCAATTAATCGGCATATACCATGGTTTATCATTAATATTTTGTTACATTTAATTAATTTGGTTACCCAAATTATTTTCCCGACTTAGTGTACCAACATTTCACTCGCTCGGTACCCGCATCGACACGTTTTTCAAAGTGAATACCAGTTACGCTATCTCGCTCGGTTTAACGATATAGATACACACATGCGATGCACGGTAAAATAATTTAACACATGACATCGCAAATAGACAAACATCACATATAAATTACTGTTTACTAAGTCAGACGTGCCCCAACCTATCTGCAGCATCCACGTGGATCTGAGTTGGCACCCGAGTCTGAAAATAGTCAATAATAATGACATAATTAAAATTGGGCCATTACAATAAACCTAAAGCATTGATTTCTATCAATTCTAGTTTTTCTTAGGAGCCTCCTAAAAATGCTGAGATGGCTCTAAGATGTCCTAGTTGGAAGAAATCTATGAATCTTAAATATCAAGCTCTTTTGAGAACTGGAACATGGTCTTTGGTTCGAGCTTTTCCTTAGAAAAACATAGGGGGAAATAAGTGGATATTCACTATTAAAAGAAAGACCGATAGTTCAATTAGTCGCTATAAGGCTAGACTGGTAGCTCAGGGTTTTAAACAGATGCCTATGATTTATTTTGGAAAAACTTATAGTCATGTTGTGGAATCTGCCACTATTTTAATGGTTTTGCCATAGACTGTGCAATTTGGTTGGTCATTGTGATAGTTAGATATTAGTAATACATTTCTGAATGGGCACTTACTTGAGGATGGGTTTACAAATCAACCAAAGGCTTTTGTTCATCCTTCGTATCCAAATCAAACAACAACATAGCCTCAGTCCCAAATTAACTGTGGTCGGCTACATGGATCGAACTTTTCCATTGTGCTCGATTAAGTGCAATTGATGGTGAGCTTTGCAAACCATTCAAATCCCTTTTAATTAATGCATCCCATGTTAACTTTGGTCTGCCCCTACCTCGTCGAATTTCTACAGTTTCTATTGAGTCAAGTTTTCTAGTTGGGGCATTTGTAGGCCGTTTTTGCAGGTGACCAAACCATCGCAACCGCCCTTCCCTAATCTTTGTATCAATTGGTGCTACTCCTACTTGTCTTTGAATTTCTATATTTCTTATTCTATCTTTACGAGTTTTACCACACATCCACCTAAGCATCCTCATTTATGCTACGTTCACTTTATGTAATTGTTGTTGCTTTACCGCCCAACATTCACTTCCATAGAGCATAGCTGGCCTAATTGCGGCCCTATAAAATTTTCCTTTTAACTTAGTAGGAACATGTCTATCACAAATCACCCCTGTTGCACTCCGCCATTTCTTCCATCCAGCTTGAATTCTATGTGTGACATCATTTTCAATGTTACCATCATTTTGTATGATTGGTCCTAGGTATCTAAAGTGGTTTACCTTAGGAACTTCTACTTCCCCTAATTTTACCACTCCGTCATCTCGATGTCTAGTGTTTACAAACTCACAGTGCATGTATTCACTTTTCATCCTACTCAACTTAAAGCCTTCAGATTCTAATGTATTCATCCAGAGTTCTAATTTCCTATTCACTCCATCTTTAGTTTCATCCACTAAGACAATATCATCAGCAAATAGCATACACCATGGTATATCCTCTTGAATGTGTCTAGTTAGTTCATCCATAACTAAAGTAAATAGATATGGGCTTAAAGTCGATCCTTGATGTAGTCCTATCGTAATGAAAAATTCTTTTGTAGCTCTTCCAAATGTATTTATACTCGTTACTACTCCATCATACATATCCTTAATAATGTCTTCGTATCCAAATCATGTGTGTAAATTGCATAAGGCCTTGTATGGCTTAAAACATGCCACTCGGGCTTAGTTTGATCAACTTAAACATCGGTTGCTTTCTTGGGGTTTCAAAAATTGTAAGGCTGATAACTCTTATTTTTTCTTTTGAGATGGTGCTAGTACGTGTCTTGTTCATTTTGGTTTTTGTGGATGATATTGTGGTTACCGGGTCTAATCTTAGTGTTATTCGAGAGTTTGTATAAAACTCGCATAGTACCTTTGCTCTTAAAGACATTGGAGAGCTCAATTTGTTTCTTGATGTGGAAGCAAGAAGGAAATCATCTAGTTTATATCTCACACAATCTGCCTATATTAAGCAGTGGTATGTTTTATGCTAAGCCTATAGATACTCCAACTTCCATTGGGAAGCCTCTGCCTACTGATTCGAGTCTAACACTTTTGATCCAACTTTGTTTAGAAGTTTGCTTGGGGATCTTCAGTACTTAGTCCATACTCGACCCGATATTGCCTTGTGATAAATAGGTTGAGTCAATATTAGCATACTCTAACTGGCACTCCTTGGCAAACCCAAAAGGGATATTGCATTACTTAAAAGGTACCATGGATTATGGTTTATATTTTCGAAGGAGTTCTCTAATGTATGTCACTAGGTGTTTTGATGTCGATTGGGTAGCATCGCCTAATAATCATTGATCGGTAACTGGATATGCTGTGTTTTTGGGCTCTAATATTATCAGTTAGCAATAAAAAAAAGCAACACGTGTTTGCTCGATCTAGTATGGAATCGGAGTATTGGGCTTTGGCCTAAGTCACTGCTAAAATCGCAAGGGTTCAATCTCTTTTATTTGAGTTGGGGTTTCCTCTTCCTGCTATTCCAATTGTATGGTGTAATAATATGAGTGCTCAAGCTTTGGCGAGAAATCCAGTTTATCATGGTCGCACAAAGTATATCGAACTTGATGTTCATTTTGTTCACGATAGGGTTTTGGCTGGTCAGTTATTCGTACATCATGTTCCTATTGCAGATCAAATGGCTGATAGATTTACTAAGTCTCTTCTTGAACCTCGTTTTATTTTTCTGATAAGCAAACTTGGGGTTGTTCAATTCCCCTTCATTTCAAGGGGGATATTAGGACAAATCATTAACATAGTATGATGTGGCATTTGTAATAAGATATATGAATGATATGTCATATTGTATTAGTGAGATGGTGAGTTGACTATGAGGTTGTTATAAGTCTAGTCAACAATCCTTGTAGTGGAGATCTAACGGTGTGTATTGAGTAGATCCAATGGTCGTAATGAGTCTTGAATATGTAGTATGTAAATGAGAATGTGCGTATTGTGTTTCTCAGTTGAGAAAAAATAGAGAGAGTATTGTTCTTCATTTCGTTGTTAATGGAGTCTCCGTGTATGTTCTTATAAGCTGAAGTAGCAATAATAATTTCCATATTAAATGTCCAATTCTATACATTGTGGGTAGATGATGTCTAGAAGTAGACATTGTGGGTACAAAAATGTCTAGCAATAACCGTTCAAAATATACATTATTGTTGTCACTTCAGCTGACATGCTAATAGACATCTGCAATGGAGAGTTTTTTTTTAATGTTCATTTTATTTTAGTGACTTACACTTTTCTTCAATTCGCATTCCTATTGGAGACGTTCTAAAATGATTTTTTTAATACTAAACAAAAATCTCTTTAGTTATGAATGATTCAATAAATTCATTAGAACTAGACTGAACATAGAATCAATTACCTTATTAAAAGTACATTGATTTGCTAATCTTACTCGCTCAAAAGAATCAGAGTGAATTCGTTAATGTTTAGGAGTGTGATGTTGGTAATATCTATCGATAACAGATCCCCTCTAACTCAAGCACAAGGTTAAAGTAGAGAAATGAAGAGGTATTTCAAAAAGTATTGTGTGATTACTTCTTTTCATCAAATAAGGAAGGTTTCTTAAAATTACAAAACTAATGTATTTCTCCTTTTGAGAAGGAGCTATTGAAGATGACATAGTGATTTGTGGTGATACAACTTTGTATGAATTACTCCTTTTGAGAATGAGTTATTCATACAAAATACTAAGTGTATGAATTACCCCTTTTGATAAAGAGTTATTTGTTCAACCTAACAAGTTTATGAATTACTCCTTTTGAGAATGACTTATTTGTTCAATCCATGCAAACTCGCAACCCATGCAAACCCATGCAAATCATGCAAACATCACCTACATATCTCGAGGTGGACAACCCATGCGAACCCATGCAGCCCATGCAAATGTCTTGCATATATCTTGAGGTGGACAACTTAAGAAACCCACTGCAAAACCATGCAAACGTCACACACATATCTTGAGATGGACAACCCATGTAACCCATACAAATGTCATGCACATTTCTCGAGGTGGACAACGCTGCAAACCCATACAACCCATACAAATGTCACGCACATATCTTGAGGTGAATATGGACGACTCGCATACCAATTGCAATTGTAAACCCATGCAACCCCATGCAAACCTCATACATCCTATACAAATTGGGAACACCGAGATAGAAATAGAGAAACTGGTGAGAGGTGGAATAAAAACTAAAGTCCTTTTATTGCTTTAATTCGAAACCCATGCAACCCTATATTTTTTGGTTATTGAATTAATAATTAAAAAAATTCATTAGCATAACTAGTCGATAGAAAAATGAAGAACACAAATAAGTTTCTCTTAAATGAAGTATTAATAAGGATGAATACCTTGTCAAGCTAGCCAGTCGCACCCCATCGCCTATTTTGCTTTCACTGGCCCCGTTCATCAATAAAACTCTACATGGTGCATCTACAGATTGAAGGCACTTTCTGCACCTTTTAAAGTTTTTGTCTTAGTTCTATCTCGTGATCATCAGAAAGGATATGAAGATGAAAATATTTTTTAGGCCAAAACTGTAACGACTTGAAAATTTGACTTATGCCACGTGTCAAGTCAAGGTCGTATGTGGGACCCACTCGTCGAAATACGTATGTCCGAATCTAATTTGTGATGATAATGTTAACTACGCGGAGAATTCGGGGAGCCGAAACACGAATGGGGACGCGCCTCGAGTCGCATGCCGACGTGGGACCGAAATGTGGCTATAGTGGATTTTTGTGGTTTTAAAATGTACATTGGATACGTCTCGTGATGCGTGTAGCGGAGTATCAAGATTGTGAAATAAGGCGAGTTGGTGCCTCGAGATGCGCGCCGCACATTCTTTTTTAAAAGAAAACGTTTGAATCAATATATTTTGATGTGCACCGAGTTCCGCTCCGCACGGATCTCGAGGACACACTTGATTTCTTAAAAAATGGGATAAGAATCGGATGGAGGAGAGAGGAGAGAAAGAGAAAGAGAAAGAGAGAGAGAGAACGGAAATAGAGAGAACGGCAGCGAGCTCGCGGAGGGACGACGACGGTGGCTCTCGGCGCGGATCCGGCTGCGGACGACCTCCCCGGCGACTCTCCAGCACGGCCGCGAGATGTCGACGCAAGCGATCGCCCGACCAGCCATGACGCGAGCAGCATGAGTTGTACCGGCTCGCGGATTAGCCGCGACGGCAGCGAGCTAGTCTTGGCCGGCAAAGACCGCGACGTAGTACGCGTGCAATGGCGGATGGCTGGAAACAGCAGCCAATGAGGCGCGAACGGCGGCGGCGGTGGTGGTGGTCGTGTCATTCAGGGGTGCGGCGCGAACGAGCAGCCATGATGGCGCGATGGCTGGTGCGGACGACGGCAACTTCTGCAGCAGCGTCCGGACGGCGGGTCGGGGAGCGGCGGCGACAGACAGCGGCGTCGGCGGGTCGGCGACGGCTGCGCAGCAGCGACTACAACGCGACGAGCGACGGTGCGATGGCGCGATGTCGACCGGTCGGATGCGCGGTTTCGACGAAATCGCGACGACGCGATGGAGGTGATGTTATTTCACCAAACTGAGTTGTGTTTGCAATGATTTTATGTAAAATAGGCCTAAAATGCCGAAATGGACACCAGGGACTTATGAGTCGGGTGTCGGGTGCGCAAATCGAGACGCGAGCGACGTTTTGAGGTTCGCATTTTTCGAGGTAAGTAAACCAGTTAGGGATTTATACAATATTTCATTTCTCTCTATTGACTGTTGTTGTTTACTGTTATGAGACAGCTTTATTGTTGTTCACTGCTTTGTGATGATAGCTATCTGTGGACTTGTTATTGATTGAGTGGGTCCATTGGCGAGCGAGTCGTGGTTACTATTTATCTGCGATTTGAGCTCGTATCGTACGCCGTCGATATCTCCCAATTGAGTGTACGTTGGGGGTTCTTATCCGGGACGTAGATATCTCATAGTCGCAAGGGTTAGGGCTAGGAGGCATGGGGCTCGTCCTAAACCCGAGTCTGCTGGGATTTTTCCGCGACTCAACGAATTTTTGGTCGGGACTCCTTGTTATTTGGCACCACTCATCGATGAATTGTTTACAGTCTGTTATATTCATGCGTTCTTTATTCCTTTCGTTATATTTTCATGAATTCGACTGCTTTGGATATCGTGAACTGTTGTCTTGGATATTGTGAAATGTTGTGTTTATGTCCTACTGGATTTACTTACCCGGGCTCGTCATTTTTATGTGTGACTGAGTGCAGAGCCGCGGACGAGTAGCAGAAGGAAAGCTTCATAGCTAGGTGAATTTTTGTATATTTTATAAATACTCTCCTCTAATGATATTTACTGGGTTCCACAATTAGGTTGCCTAACTCCCTGATCTTTTTGTTGAGTTATTAAATGTAGTAATTGCTTCCGCTAAATTTTTAAATCTTGAAAAATATTAATAACTCAACCGTAAAATGTTGAATGTACCGATAAATGATGGATTTGAAGGCTGACTAGGCTCTCGTTGACCTTGTGAGACTGGCTCGGGGGTTCACGTGAGCTTAGGCCGGGCGGAGCCCAATTTGTGGGAATATTGGGGCCGTCACAAAAACCACGTTATTATTGTCTAAAATTTAAAAATTAAAACAATAAATAAATTTTGAAAAATTAGTTCATTCCATGAAAAATAAACTTTACAATTTCATTCACCTAGGATACAATTTTTTTTAAAAATCACCACGGCATAAAAACTCATACAGGTCTATCGACGGTTACGTTGACATTGCTGCTCGTGATGCAAATCAGACGTATTATATGTCTAGATGGACGTTGTGTTTGTACATTCGGTTGAGTTTGTTGATCTTGCATTGAATTTCGTTAAGTTAGTTGATCTTCTTCCTCTGGTTCACTTGACTCACCTTTGGTACTAATGTTACCAAAAATAGGAGGTTGAATCGTTCCAAAATACTGACTTCTTGTATGTGATTGGCCGAAAGGAACATGAGGTGACGACATGCTTAACAGGTTCATGAAGCCATCTGCAGTATATGGCATAATGTAATTATAACATGGTGGAGTAAATGGACTCGACATGTATTGAGGTAATGAACTATACATTGAATGTCTAGGCATTCCATGGTCCATATATGAAGACGACGGCTCGGGTGCATAAGGATCAAAATGGTAAGAAGGAATATTCATGGTCAGTGGCCTGGGTACAAACATATGAGCTTCTTGTTGCATTGAGGATAATGTAGGAATGTACCAGTGAGAAGAATGACGCGACGGGGGTAAGCGTTGGGTACTCTCACCAACAGTCTCTATCATTCTCGCTCTAGGACGATATGGACGTGGTGGAGGAGAATGTCTGCTACTCTCAGCAGCAGTCTTTGTTCGACGAGATGGACGTGGTTGACGAGGATGTCTGCTGCTCTCACCCACAGTCTCTGTCTATATTGTTCTTATTCTTATCCTTCTATTTGATCGGCCTTAATCCTTTTCTTCATCTTCATGTTCAAATGTCTCATCATGCATTTTCGATTCGACAACATTTCCATCATTCCACAGAATAGACCTTCGCCTTCATCTTCATCCAAGATTTTAATGTCTTAATCTAGCTGAGTAGGATTTAAAATAAGTAGGGATGCACACCCATATCTTATAAATCTAAGTCCCAACTCCATGATTTATACTTATAGTCCAAACTATTTACCATTTTTTGTTCGAATTACTAAAACATCATAGTGTAATAGCTTCCATTTTTAGTCCATAAATTGAATGAATTAACAATAACTACTAACGTGGTAAAGTTGATCAATAAACGAATCCCACTCACCTCGATTTGTGTTTACTAGCCTTTTTAGACCTCTCAAGTCTTCTTGAGAACTCCCGAGTAAATTTATATAAACATCAAGTAATTTTGGTCAATTTTAGTCTTACACTAGTTCTATTATCATCCTAGAACCCTAGCCCAAGTCTTGTTCGAGTCCCACGCTTGAAACCTTTCTTTTTCTCTTTATTTTTCTCGATATCTTCACTTATGACGTCGTCATGGATTTTAAAGCGTTGTCCATGACGTCAATTCGGGCTGCTCACATTCCTGTTTGATGCTATGGGAATGATGTCCACGGTGCCGTCAGCGACGTCGTTTCTTGCACCAACATAAAACCCTCCTTTGAGTGTTTGGCTTCCCTTGACAACTTCTTGGATCTATTGCCACCCAATAATTAGTTAACAATAAATCTACTTGGACTCATGAGTCCGAACTCATAGGGATATTTTTAAAATTTTCACAAATATTTAAGGGGTATCAAAGAAATTTTGCACGTGATTGTGTTTACTTCATTAATTACTTGAGGATGATTTTGAAATTAAAAAAACTTTTAAGTCCGAACTCATGAGTCCAAATTTACTACCCATTAGTTAATTCTAGCCAATTTTTACTATATAGTCTTCTAAAAAAAAGGGGTTGGTGGCTTGGTGCCAGAACATGCATGGGGGCATAGTCTACTTAATTAACAATAATGCATTGCGATAATAATTAAATCAATGTTCTTGTTTGCATGCACTATTACTTATTGCAATTGACATGACTAATTAGGAGTATGTCATGCATATATGTAATGCTACTTGCTTAGCTAGCTAGCTAGATTGCATATCTAATTAATCCCTCTCAAATTTTAAGTAATTTTTATATCAAATGAATTACCTTATGTATAAAAATATACATTTGCTCTCTAGATTTTAGCTAATTGATTTGATCAAGTGTGAGGGTGCGGCCGGTCTTACGTCATTAATTAATTAAAGGTAGGGTTGGTAAAAATTATCCCGACCCGTTTGTCCGATTTTGTCTGGACCGTTATAAATAGGTCTGGGCAATATTTTGTAAAAAAATATAAGGGTCTGGACAATTTTTTCGTGTCCGTTTAAAAATACGGGACCGGGTCCGGGCAACAATTTCAAAAAAATGGGTACCCGTTTAGCGATTAATTTGGACTATTGAGATGATCTCTCTTTTTGTGTAACTTTTGTGATGTGCGCATGTAATTTTAAAACTTAGACAATAGTGATGTGATGCTTTGCCTTGCATTCCTTGAAGATTTTTATTATCTATGATGTTTATATTAGAAATTAAAAAATTGTGATGTTATGTAATTATTTATTGGTAATCGAATGTTATGTGACATGTAGTTGAAGTTTTTTTTTAAATAATTGATAAATAAAATATTTAATTATATTTAAAAATAAAAATCGGACAAAATGGGAATGTATGTTTTACAAAATATGGGTCCGGACAAAAAAAAATGTCCGTTTTAAAAACGGAAACGGGTCTGGACACTAATTTTAATCATTATAAGGGGATGTCCGGTCCCGTTTATGTCCGTCCCTTTTTTTGCCACCCCTAATTAAAGGTATGTACAGTGAACTATTCAAACATCCCATATCTATATACTATAACGTCGATCCTCCCTAGGATCCTATTAGTTAAAAATTTGCAATATTACAATGTATTACCCTGATTTGTTTTTTTTTTTTTTTTTCTAATTGGATTTAAAATTACAGGGCAACTAAACAATAGGGGTGGTAAAACAAATGACATTCGAATGAGACTTTCTTTATTTTTGTCAACTTCTCAATTTGATAACTACCTAAATAGAAATTGATTCATAGTTATTGATTTTGTGGTCTCTCTCCATTTATCCATGCCTCTCTTCCTCCACACAAGGCACAATTTTAGGGA
The DNA here is from genome assembly GCA_039657365.1 of Stephania yunnanensis. Lineage (NCBI taxonomy): Eukaryota > Viridiplantae > Streptophyta > Magnoliopsida > Ranunculales > Menispermaceae > Stephania > Stephania yunnanensis. The sequence continues at coordinate 6,909,687 of CM077588.1, read as the reverse complement.
CGGGTTTCTGTTACCAAAACTGATTGATACAATTTTATTTTAAATGGTTAACCATGAAGCTTTTTGCCATTTTCTTCCATTAGTACCCCTATCTACACATTAAAAAATTATTAAAATTAATGGTCACTTGTGTAAAATCCAATATTACACTTTTTTTTTCTTCCGCACTACAACCCAGCAAATACGTTTTTTAAGCAGTTACGAATAACTTTTTCCTTTGTTTATCTATAGCCCATCACTTGTCCAACTTCTACGCGCACCAACAATACCAAAAAAATACCAATGAAACTTATCAACGACATCAATTCCGTTGCAATTTAACAACGGAATAGAGACGGATTAGTAATGGATAGAAAATATAATATTTTGTAACGGATTAGCGACGGAATAGCAACATAATTGTAGCAACGAAAGCAATTCTGTCGCTATTATGTTGCTAAACTTGGCGCTAAATTTCCCCCCAAACCATTCCATTGCTATTCCGTTGGTAAAGCCGACACTCGAATTTCCCTCCAAATTATTTCGTCGATATTCCGTTGATAATGTTGGCGCTCTCATTTCCCGCCTAATATTCCGTTACTATTCCGTCGCTAATGAGTAGCGACGGATTAGCTTCAGAATGGGGCACACACGTGGCAACATAAGTACCAATGGAATAGCAACAAAATAATTTATTCCGTTGCTATTCCGTTCGTAATTTAAATTAGCAACGGAATAAGTTTGCATAATGAAAAGTTATAATGTCTATATATATATACTAGTTTCATAACGTGCTACGGACGCACATGTGAATTAAATTTAAAATATGTGAATTAAATTTAAAATAATCATCAGGTAATCAAATAAAATTAATTCTCAACCACTCGAAACATCTCCGCAATGATCCAATTCAACCAATAACCGTACCAAGAGAAAAAAAGCCCTTCATAGAATTGATATCAACATCGGCTTCTTGTAATTGAGAACCTAAATGAATCTATAAAAAAATTGATATTGGATTCAATCAATCCTTTGTAGACACTCATAAAATAACATGGGGCAACATTAATGATCGATAGAGCATTGCGAGAGAGCATAATGAATCACGACAGAGAGTGAGACATGTGGTGGAGAAGTTAGGCGCAAAAGAGATGGATTAAAGAAGAGAAAAATTTCTAATTCTATTTAGAATCAATAGATTATAATTGGCTTTGTGTTTTAATTGTTGTAATAATAAAAAGAAAAACAAAACAACTATATACATTTAATGTGTTGAATGAGTTATAAAATACATAAACTTGTATCAAAATTCTAATTTTAGTTTAAGTGCAAGTGCAACACTTGTTAATAAGTGTCGTGTAACACGATTTGTTTTTTGATATAATATAACACCATTAACTGTACTTAACTAAAAACAATTAAAAAACCGCACAGTTAAATAATTGTACTCAACTAAAAAAAGATTAAAAAAAAAGTGAAAATATTAGAAAATAAATCATATAACTTACTCCAAAACGACTTCCAACTCAAAAAAAAAATCAAACGAGCTTTAGCCCTTAAAAAATATTAGAAAATAAATCATGGCCAATGGCAAAATTGACATTTCATTGTGGTTGTTATTTGTGCTTTTAATATAGTTATAAATATATAGCACTATATTTATTTTGGGCCAATTTAGTTTTGAAACACTATTCAACAAAACTAACGCTTGAAAACATTTGTTTTTTGGTCAACGGAACATCAAATTCCATTGCTAATTCCTTATTGTTTAGCAACAGATTACTTTCGAAATTTGATGTTCCGTTGCTAAATACCAACAGCGAAATACTTATAAACAATATCGAATTAATTATTTTTCTGATGCTAAGCCGTTGTTAAATAGCAATGGATTAGCAACGAAAATAGTTTGTCGCAATCAAACTACAAACTGGAAAATGATTTTTGCTACCTTTAGCAACGGATTAAAAATCTCGTTACTAAGCAGTTACGACGAGGGTTTTAGCAACGAAAAATATTTCGTAGCTAATCCGTTCTAAATGGATTAGCAACGGAAAAACAGGGTGTTAGCAACGAAAATTTCGTTGCTAAATTGGCTGTGTTTATTAGTGCAACTTCGGCATGTCATTTTTGATCGTTTAAACAACTGCCCAGTATAAATATTTATTTTTAAATTCAATCTTCAATTATTGGAAATTATACTACCATGGACGGTGGGGCCGCAGCCGCACATATTTGACAATCGAATATTGACGTACACTAGAGCCATAACTGCTATTGAGGAAAACGCACACCAAAAGGTCTCGACTTCGGCGGACAAAGAGAATGTGAACAAGCTTGCAAGCGGACGGTGAAAGAGAAATAACACGCAGTGAAGGTCGAGAACAAGGAGAGAGTGAACTTGAAGAACTCACGCACAAACGGTGGTGCAGCACAGAAAGTCCTACTTGGAGAACTCACTCATAGTCAAGTACATAACAACAGAGAGAGGATTTTTTTGGTCTGGTTAAGATTTTAGTTTTTATTTCATTTTGAAAGTCTTTATACTTCACTATATTAGATTCAAAAACCATGGATTTTTTGTTCAAAGAGTTGATTGATTTTTATTGGCTTGACAACCCCAACCTCGCAAACTGTAACGGCCCAAATTTTAATTACGCCGTTATTATTAATTATTTTCAGACTTGGACGACAGCTCAAATCCACGTGGATGCCGCAGATAGGTCAGGGCACGCCTGACTAGGTAAATAATGACTTTGCGTGATTGTTTGTCTAATTGCGATATTGTATATCGAGTTATTCGCCTAAAATCGCATGTGTGTATTTATATCGTTGAATCGAGCGAGATAGTGTAACGGGTGTTTGCCTCGAAAAATGTGTCGAGACGGGTACTGAGGAGCGAACTATGGGTACACTAGGTCGGGGAAACTAAAACACACAAATTAAATGAATAAATAATAATGGTCATGTAATTGCTATGGAATAGATCTTAGGTGGCTAGTGACGCAGCGGCACGCGTATATCGCGATTCGTACACGTAACCCGGGCGTCGAAACGCCGAAAAACACAGGCGAATGTCCCAGTTGTGTCACATGTTGGAGTCAAAGACACAAAGTCAACTAACTCACCCCCATTTACATTCCACCTCACTCCATCATCATTTTCTCCTCTCCCTCACGTCACTCCCTCTCACACCTACTCACATGCACTCTCTCCACACCCACACATACACAACATACACACATCAGCCGAGAGCAAGGAGAAAGAAACCAGAGAGGAGGAGGAGGAGAAAAGGAACCGGGAAGGGGAGAGGAGAGAGCGGAGAAACTGGGAAGGATGTAAGTCATTGCTTTTCGTTGTGGGTTTTCGGTGTCGGCCATGGTGGCTATGAAGGGGTTCGGCCTCGGTGGTGATGGCGGGGGTATCTCCCTTGCCATCGAATCCACCGGGGTTGGGGTGGAGAGCAACCCCAACCCAAACCACAATGGGGAAAAAGAAAAAGAAAAATAAGAAAAAAAAAATCCAGAGAACGTCTTTGGGAAGAAGAAGAAGATGGGGTGGGGGAGGGGTGCACGCACGCGTGCGTTCGTGCAGCCCCTGGGCCCGTTGGGCCGGTGCGGGCCCAACCCGGGTGGGCCCAACCGGACTCGACTATCGCTGCAAATGCCCCTGCGATCTTCATGGACTTGATGCATAGAGTCTTGAGACCATACTTGGACATATATGTCATCTTCTTTATTGATGACATCTTGATTTACAGCGAAACTCGTGAGGAGCATGCGAGTCATCTCAGAGCAGTTTTGACGACATTGAGAGAACACAGACTGTACGCAAAATTTAGCAAGTGTGATTTCTGGCTGAGTGCGGTGAGATTTTTGGGACATGTCATTAGCGATAAGGGTATCTCTGTGGATTCAGAGAAGATTCGGGCAATTATTGACTGGAGGACACCTGAGTCTGCTTCTGACATTCGGAGTTTCTTGGGACTAGCAGGGTACTACCGCCACTTCGTACATGACTTTTCCTCGATTGCAACACCAATGACTAGACTGACCAAGAAGGATGTCAGATTTGAGTGGTCAGAGAGTGTGAGCAAGCTTTCTGGGAGTTGAAGAGGAAATTGACTTCTGCACCAGTTTTGACATTGCTAGAGTCGGGCAAGAGCTTATCAGTGTATACGGATGCATCGGGCATTGGACTTGGATGCATTTTGATGCAGGAGGGTAGACCAGTAGCTTACTTGTCCCGACAACTGAGACCCCACGAGGTTAACTATCCAGTGTATGACTTGGAGCTTGCGACAGTCGTTTTTGCACTGAAGGCATATAGGTATTATCTCTACGGAGAGCGGTTTGTACTCTACACCGATCATCAGAGTCTAAGATACATTTTCACTCAGAGATATTTGAACATGCGTAAGAGGAGATGGTTTGAGTTGCTGAAGGACTACGACTTCACTATTGAGTATCACCCAGGGAAAGCGAACGTCATAGCTGACGCATTGAGTAGGAGTTGTATTGACAATCAGACGGTAGTGCGACATATAACACACGAGCATGGCTTATTACAGGCATAGTCAGTTATGTGCCTGACCGATATTTTTACTACGACCGAGCTGCACATTTGTTGTCAGACGAGAGTTCCAACGGTATCTATTGAGCGAGTTGCCGAGTGTCAGAGGACTGATGTGCTTTATGAGCGGTTCAGTGGTATGGCTCGGGATCCGGAGTGTACGCATTAGGCAGAGTCGACAGATCAGTGTTTGAGATACCGGGGGAGGTTGTGGATACCTGCAGTTCCAGAGATACGTGACAAAATTTTGGAGGACGCACACAGGTCTCGCTACACGGTTCATCCTGGTCGGACCAAGATATATCATGATTTGAGGCGATTATTCTGGTGGCCAAGGATGAAGGCTGGCTTGGGCGAGTACGTCAGGAGTTGTCATATCTGCCAACAAGTCAAGGCTGAGCACAGAAGACCAGGCAGTTTACTACAACCACTGCCAATTCCACTGTGGAAATGAGAGCACATCACTATGATTTTGTAAGTGGGTTACCGCAGACTACGAGGAGACACGATGCAGTTTGGGTTGTGGTTGACAGACTAACGAAATCGGCACATTTCATTTCTATTTCTATGAGATATTCGCTCCCACAGCTGAGCATTTTCTTCGAGAAGGAGAATCGTCAAATTGCATGGGGTGCCAATCTCTAATGTATCTAACCGAGATCCTAGGTTGACGTCGAGATTCTGGGAGGCGATGCAGGAACAGTTTGGCACCAGGTTGCAATTTAGTACAGCTTACCATCTTTAGACAGACGGACGGTCTGAGAGACTGATACATATTCTAGAGGGTATGCTCAGGGCTTGTATTTTGCAGTTTGGAGGTTCGTGGGAGGATTATTTACCGCTGTGTGAGTTTGCTTACAATAACAGCTATCACGCGAGTATCGGGATGCCTCCATTCGAGGCGTTGTATGGTAGGCCCTGCAGATCACCGGCGTGTTGGGCAGCGCCTGAGGATACAGCGGCGATTGGGCCAGAGATAGTTGTTAATCACACAGATAAGATTAGGCAGATTCGACAGAGACTTCAGGCAGCACAGGACAGACAAAAGAAATATGCGGATAAGTATCACGAGGGTCCGAGCTATGAAGAGGGCGACATGGTTTATCTAAAGGTTTCCCCATGGAAGGGCCAGCAGAGATTTGAAATTAAAGGTAAATTGACGTCGAGATACATAGGACCATTCAGAGTCGCAGCACGAGTTGGCAGTGTAGCTTACATATTGGACTTGCCAGCAGAACTAGCTGGGGTTCATCCCACGTTCCATATCACGATGTTAAGACTAGCTAGGTCAGGACAGATACCGATGGTTGATTTGAGACAAATCGAGGTTCGGCCTGATGTAACATATGAGGAGCGACCGATAGCAATTGTGGATTGCGCAATTCAGACTCTTAGGAATAGGGAGATCCCTAAGGTGTTGGTTCGTTGGCAGTATCATGGTACAGAATGACTCACTTTGGAGCTAGAGTCTACTTTGTGGGAGCGTTACCCACAGCTATTCCATGGTACGAAACTTCAAGTTATTTAAAATCTCGGGACGAAATTTCATTTCTAGTTAGGAAGAGTTGTAACGGCCCAAATTTTAATTACGCCGTTATTATTAATTATTTTCAGACTTGGACGGCAGCTCAGATCCACGTGGATGCCGTAAATAGGTCAGGGCACGCCTGACTAGGTAAATAGTGACTTTGTGTGATTGTTTGTCTAATTGCGATATTGTATATCGAGTTATTCGTCTAACATCGCATGTGTGGATTTATATCGTTGAATCGAGAGAGATAGTGTAACGGGTGTTCGCCTCGAAAAACGTGTCGAGACGGGTACTGAGGAGCGAACTATGGGTACACTAGGTCGGGGAAACTAAAACACACAAATTAAATGAATAAATAATAATGGTCATGTAATTGTTATGGAATAGATATTAGGTAGCTAGTGACGCAGCGACACGCGTATATCGCGATTCGGACGCGTAACCCGGGCGTCGAAACGCCGAAAAACACAGGCGAATGCCCCAGCCGTGTCACATGTTGGAGTCAAAGACACAAAGTCAACTAACTCACCCCCATTTATGTGACGGCCCCAATTTCCACAAATTGGGCCCCGCCCGGCCTAAACCCACGTGGACCTCCGAGCCTGTCTCGCAAGGTCAACGCGAGCCTAGTCAGTCTTACGATCCATCATTATATGTAAACTCACAATTTTACAGTTGAGTTATTAGTATTTTTCGAGTTTTACAATTTTAGCGGAAGCAACTATACATTAAATAACTCAACCATAATATAGAAAGTTAGGCAACCTAATTGTAGAACCCAGTAAATATCATCAGAGGAGAGTAAATACAAAATATACAAAAATTCACCTAGCTATGAAGCTTTCCCTCTGCTACTCGTCCGCGACTCTACACTCAGTCAAACATAAGAATGACGAGCCCAGGTAAGTAAATCCAGTAGGACATATACATAACATTTCACAATATTCAAAGCAGTCGAATTCATGCAAATAGAACGAAAGGAATCAAGAACGCATGAATATAAAACATAGTAACCAAAACAATCGATAAGTGAGGGTTCGGAATACAAAGAAAACTAACAGCAAGGAGTCCCGACCAAAAGGTCGTTGAATCTCGGCAAAAGCCAGCAAACCCGGGTTTAGGACGATACAACTGCCTCCCAACCCTAACCCTTGCGACTATGAGATATCTACGGCCCCAACGTCCGGATACGAGCTCATATCGCAGAGAAATAGTAATCGTGACTCACTTGCCAATGGACTACTCAACCAACAAAGTTCCACTGATAGCACAACAATATTCAATAAAGCGAAATGAAGCTATCACAAAACAATGAACAACAACAGCCAATGGAGGGAAATGAAATACTGTATAAGTCCCTAGCTGGTTTACTTACCTTGAGAAATCGCGAACCTCAAAACGTCGCTCGCGTCTCGATTTGCGCACCCGACACCCGACTCCTAAGTCTCTGGTGTCCATTTCGACATTTTAGGCTTATTTTACGTAAAATCATTGCAAACACAATTTGGTGAAATAAACATCACCTCCATCGCGTCGTCGCGATTTCGTTGAAACCGCGCATCCGACCGGTCGACACCGCGCCACCGCGCCGTCGGTGCCGATCCGACCCTTTGCCGCGCCGTCGCTGCCTCGTCGGCGTCGCTATCATCCTTGCCGCCGCTCGCTTGCTCATCACCGCCGCCGCTATTGCTTCGTCGGCGGCCGCGCTGCTGCGACCCCTCTGTCGTCTCTTCCGCTGCGCACAGACAACCGTTTTTCTCGCTTGTTGTCGTCCCCGACGCCGCTCGCGAGGCGCGCCACTCCACGCGCCGCCGCTGCTTTGGGACGCTGTCGCTGCCTTTTCGCCACATACTGGTGATCCGCGAGCTCCCTCGCTGGGTCGCGCTGCTGCAGCCGAGCCATCGCGCGAATCGCCAGCTGCCGTCACTTACTAGCGCATCGCGCCTCATCGCTGAGCTCCTTCTCCGTTTCCTTCTCTTCCTCACGATCTCTCCTGATCTTTTTTTTTTTCTTTTTCCAATCTTATCCCTTTATATATATATATATATATATTTTTTTATTATATATACATTTTCTTTTTTGATTTCAAATCAAAAGTGTCCTCGAGATTCGTGCAACACGAATCTCGAGGCAAACTCAACAATCGAGCAACGCGCACCTCGAGGCACCAACCCGCCTCATTTCAAAATCTTGATACTCGCGCTACACGCATCACGAGACGTATCATTTCGGTCCAACGTTGGCACGCGACTCGAGGCGCGTCCCCGTTCCTGTTTCGGCTCCCCGAATTCTCCGCGTATACGTTTTTCACCAATTATCATCTCCACTCGAGATTCGGACATACACATTTAACAAGTGGATCCCACAAACGACCCTGACCTGATACGTGGCACAAGTCAAGTTTTCGGGCCGTTACAATTTACACTCCACCTCACTCCATCATCATTTTCTCCTCTCCCTCAAGTCACTCCCTCTTTCACCTACTCTCATGCACTCTCTCCCACACCCACACATACACAACATACACACACCAGCCGTGAGGAAGGAGAAAGAAAACAGAGAGAGGGAGGAGGAGAAAAGGAACCGGGAAGGGGAGAAGAGAGGGGGGAGAAGCTGGGAATGAGGTAAGTCATTGCATTTCGTTATGGGTTTTCGGTGTCAGCCATGGTGGCCACGAAGGGGTTCGGCCATAGAGGCCGAACCAGTAGCGGTGGTGATGGCGGGGGTATATCCCTTGCCATCGAATCCACCGGGGTTGGGGTGGAGAGCAACCCCAACCCAAACCACAATGGGGAAAAAGAAAAAGAATAAGGAGAAAAAAAAAGAACCAGAGAACGTCTCTGGGAAGAAGAAGAAGATGGGGTGGGGGAGGGGTGCACTCATGTTGTGCGTGTGTGCAACCCCTGGGCCCGTTGGGCCCAACCGGACCCGACCCGGGTGGGCCCAAATCGGGTCGGGCCGACCCGGGTGGACCAGGTCAAACCCGGTCCGGGGACCACCCATCTATATTAAAATAATATAATAATAAAAATCGAATTTAAAAATAATTTGAAATTTAATAAATTACAGAAAAATAAGAAAAATGGGTAGAAAATTATGGAAAAATATTTAAAAATGAGAAAAAGGTAGAAAAATGGTATTTGAGAATTTTTCGGCCGTTAACACCCCGATATAACTCGAAAAGGGTGTTAAACCAAGACTTTTTGAAATAAAAATTTTTATATTTTGGCCGCACATTATAAATTCACTTAATTTGACTCTAAACTAGTTAAAATGGTTTAATGGGACAGCAGGAACTTATGAGACCACAATCGGGAGTTGGGCACGTATCTCGAGACGTGAGTGGGACTTTGGAGTACGTTTTTGAGGTACGTAAGATTTCATTTGAAAGTCACTGAAGGTTACTTTTCTATCGTTAATTCTTATTCCCTGTTATTGTACTCTATTCCGTTATACAGTTGGGTTGGTCGAGTTACTCCCACCTGATATTCGTAGTGTACTTATGGCACACTAGGCTGTAGCACGTGTGATCAGACACTCGGTGAATTGCGACACGAGTTGCATTAAGAGTGCACGTGTCGAGGAGGCACCGCGAGGAACCAGGTGAAGGAAGTGGGGGCATCCACTGAAAGGATCCTGGGGGTCCGAAGTACAGCTTAGTCTGATCGGGACGAGTACACAATTTGTTTCTCTCGTGTTATTTATTCATGTGATGATCTTAGCACAGTTGTCTGTTTAGTTTCCACATGATTATTTGACATGTTTATTGGCATCTATTTATTTTCTTATAAATGCTCGGTGTACTTCGTTGGAATCTTACTAACTGTACTCGCCATTTGGCTTTTTGTGATGGTTGAGTGCAGACCTCAGTACTAGTAGGGGCAAGGGGATTTTGGGCGACTTCATCTGACTGCCCGCGGTCGAGGACCCACTAGTACGTACGATTTTGATATTTTGCTTTACTTTTGGGTATTGGGAGACTGGATATACCTCGTACTTGTATATATTACTGCTTAGTATGGTCGCCTATATACAGAGTATTTTCCCGGGTTTTCCACAGTAGGTGTTGCTCTCATAAATGATGTTTTATATGATGATAAATTTAATTGTTTACTTGCTTTAAATTTAAGACTTCCGCTGTTTTTAATGTTATAAAAATGATCTAACTGTCTAACTAAATTGATTAATGCAATGAGCTTAACACGCATAACGAGTAGTCATGATGTAGCAAAAGACGTTAGTGGCGCGTGGGGCCCATTAGGCCAAGGATTTGACAGGACTACGGGGCCGCGCCTCCCCACTTGATGACCTCGAGATTTGGGGCTGCCACACAAACAAAGTTCTTCCAGGACTAAGCATAAAAGTCACATGTATTTCAGTTTTATATTTTTTTTTTTTATTGAAGAAACTAGCCTCAGTTTCCTTCATCAAAACAATACTCAATTCACACAGTATTGGCATTGGATATATATTTTGTGTTTACTTTTGACTTTTCCCCCTTTCTTATAATATTATGGGTTTATTTAAGTCGCCTTAAAATCCTATGAATTTATTTGTACAAGGAAGGCAGAATGTTGGAGAGGTTCTGCGTTTGATGCTTTCATGACTAAATTTGTAACCTCGACAATCAGAGTGGGGAGTCAATACATCAATCGTGTCTTCTTGCATTATTTTTTTTATCAGTTTACTTTGAAGTTAATTGGTTCAATTTTCGAATAGAGTATGGTTCCATAGCCACGGTTTGATGTTTCTCTTATAAAAAGTTTGCAGCAAGGGGAAGCAAGAGAGTATTCAGGTTGTGTAAGTGTTGGATAAATGAATAGAATCAAAGTAAGGATTAACTCTGGTTAATCTTTTATCATGTGTAGTTTTAAGATATGAGGAGGGAGAAAAGATGTATGAAAAAAGAGAGTAGTCACTTTTAAACATGTATGAATGTTGGTCTTGATATATTTTCGTGATATTTTTCTCTTAAACATGTATACTTTCTTAACTTAGATATTAAAAGAGTAAAATTAAAGTAATATAATTTGCCTTTTGAAAAAAAGTGCTCATAATTTCTTGACATGCGCATGCCAATCCACTAGTATTATAAGATACAACTTATATATATATATACATCCCATATATTACTAGATACAACTTATATATATAATTCTTTTTGTGAAATTGAAAGATGTTAATTTCATTGTTGTATAATTCGTTTTATAGAATCACATGCATAGATAATTAATTTCTATTCTTAATTAATTAAGACATGAAAAACTTATATATATATATATATATATTAAGGATTGCATTAATTATGTGTTCAAATTACATTCTTACATGTGATACAAAAGTTCTTTAAAATTTCGAAAATGACTTATTTTTTAACAAAGAGTTCTTGTAAAATGACTTGTAAAAATGACTAAAGGAAATTTTGTGTTATAAAACAATCCACGTGGGCGTCCAAGTAGACTTTTGTGGAAACATAAATGGCGCATTTAGAGAATGCGCCATTCATATAAACCCTAAAACCATGAAGTGAACTGGGCGAAATCCCGCGAAGAACAACGACTGATGAAACCTGATTTTTGGGGATGATTAGTGAAATTGGGGCATTTGGGGGAGAGGGGAATGCGGAATGGGAGAAAAGAGCTATTGCTGCGCTGCCATTGTAGGATTAGGGTTTCAGTGGAGGATGTGAAACTGCATGAGATATTGGATAGAATTAGGGTTTCAGTGGAGGAAGTGAAATTGCATGAGAGATTGGAGTCAATTAGGGTTTTGTGAGAGTTATAGAGGAGAGGGAAAGATGATAAGGTTTTGAAGATGAGTGAGACCAAATTCATCGTTCGATCAGTTTTGGATAAGATTTTGGGGTATTTTGCTCGATTAGCACACGTGGGCAAAATTTTTATCAACCCAACACACTACAAAACTTTTTACCAAACTAACACTTTTTTTGCCATATCAGTGCATGTCACCGCCACATCACTCATGGGGTTGTATTGTTTGGTCAGGATTTCCATTGAAATCGTGACCCGAGGTCACTTTTTGCTACACTTAAACTCAAACCCTTGAAACCCCCGTCTATTCTCCTTTACTTCCCTTTCGTTTTCTTCTCTCCTGACGATCGCCTCCGCATCCATCTCCCCGTCCGGCGCAAGTAAGATCGATCGTCCGTCGCCCTCCGTGGTCCGTATCTCACCGGTCGTTGGAATGTTGACGCGAGGACGCCTCTCCGTAGTGGTTGAGTGCACTGCCGCCGCCGCTGCCCGCCTGTCGCCGCCGCGAATCGCCCCCTACCGGTGATGCTGCTCGCTTCCTGCCTGCGTTGGTGGTCTCCTCCCGCTGGCGCGAATGGCCTACTACTGGCGCTGCTGGTAGCCTTCCAGCTGATCAGTCCTCGCCTCCCTCCGGCGCTGCTCACCTCCCGGTGGTCGGTCATTGCCTCCCGCTATCACTACTCGCCTTCACAACCGGGCTCGTTTGTATTGGTAAAAATCTTATTTCAATTGTGTTCATTGATGAATTAGTTCTAAAAAGGCATTTTCTTTGGGGTCTCATAAATTAATATATTGAATGAAAACCCAATGATAATAAGCAATTTTCGCATGATATGATATATATATATATATCATGGCTTATATACATTATTGACGTTTTTTATTTAGATTAGCAACTAAACTAAGTTAATTTATAACAAAGAAATTTGCACATGATCTTCTTGACTCTTACGAATGTCAATACTTTGCAATCCAATAACACCAAAAACATAACCGAAAATATCACCGAAAAATCACCGAAAAATCTGATCTTCTTGTTGCTTTATTAAAATCTATTGCATTGAGAACAATACTGTATCTCATATGTCAGTATAATAATTAATGCATAACAGTGTTATAGGCCAATTTAATTCAATGCCAACATTACCAATAGTTGCATGCCATAATGATAATATATTGTTTCAGCAATGGCTAATGTGAGTAATGGCTAATGTAAAGTCCTTTGATGCAAATTAACTTGTGTCTATATATGCTAATTAACTTGTGTCTCTGTACGTTGAAACTGAAGTCACTGAATGCGAGTCACATATTTGGTACAGTTAAAAATGACTTTCATCATATCGTGAAAGAGCAAAAGATTATTTCACGCACATAATTAATTATATATTATATATTTAAATAAATTTGTTAATCTCTTATGGATGCTCATTCGTAGCATATCTTAACTAATGTGAAATATAATTTTAGTTAGTATTAATTATTGCTATTGTTGAATGCTCCTTTAGTACAATTACTTGGACTAATCAAGACCAACTTTTATATTTGTGCTAAGTGAGTGTATTAATTATCATCACTTCTATTGATTAAAATTATATTTTACATATATATATTCAATAATGGTTGATCGAATAGTAACTTTGGTGTGCTATATGAATGGTGTCATGGTTGATGGACCATTTGGGATTTCGTACACGAAACCACCTATTCAACATCTCAGACCGAAGATGGGTTTAGGGTATGAGGAACTTGTGAGTTTTATCTGTAATTCATTAGAAATAGACAATGAAAAATGATATTAAACATGACATATCGATATCCCATGTACATTGGAACTGGAACGTACAACTATCTCCCTTTGCGAATAGTTGATGAATCGACTCTGAAAGATGCTTGAGAGATTGTGGTAGAATTTTCACCACCAAATTGCATGGAGCTATTTTTAGATTTAGTTCTAAGGCAGTCATATAATAGTTCCAATTGTAATAGAGTGGTAAGTGGAGAAGGACCTAGTACTCAACCAATTTTTGAACATAATCATTGTGCATCGCCTTTGATGACCGCAAATCCCGAAATAGACTAGGATGCTCGTTCCTGTGATGATTTGAATACTGAGGAAAATGATGACTATTGTAGTAGTGACGGAGATATATACTAGTGAATAGAGTAGGCATGATGAATGTAGATGATGCAGGGGATGCTCATCTTGTTGATGATGGCATGATTCGATATTTTCATTGTATTTGTTCACTTTCTTATGACTTTGTGGTACATGTACTTTGTTTCAATTAAACCATGCTTTCATATTATTCACACACTTTTGCTTTAACTTTATTGTTTCTTGAATGGAATGTATCGCTACTTGTATTGTTTCTTCATTGGTTTATGGAATTAATGACAACATCGTTAATGATTTGGGATTCAAGCGCGATGTGGATCCTGGCCCTATAAATGATTCGGTGTTGACTATGCAAGCTCTCCATAGATCTACTCGCGTTTGGAATGGATCGGTAGTACTTCTTTTCGCTTGTTTGCATAATTTTAAGCTTCGTATCTACATTTTAACTAATGTAACTTAAATCTCATATTTCCATAGGAGCTTGGTATATTGACTATCAGGCATAATTCAGCTGCACTACATCGATTGGTCCCACTGGATGAACGAATAGTTGGGCATCTTAAGGAAGTTGAGTTTTATGGGACGGTGCGAATATGTTTCATATCAATTGATTGACATCTCATTACTGCCTTTGTAGAGAGGTGGAGGCCAGAAACTCACACGTTTCATTTTCCGGTTGGCGAGATGACTATTACCCTACAAGATGTACAAATCATCTTAGGGTTACCTGTCAATGGATTACCAATCACTGGTCGTATAGAGCAAGATTACGATGCTTTATATTTGACACGACTGGGCTTTCTATTCCCCGAAAACAACAGGACTGGGTTTATGCATGATATGAGATAAGTCAAATTATGATTATATAGGGTTTCAAGCTGAAAAATTGAAACTTTGTGTGTGATATTATTGGAAATAGCAGTTGCATTTATAAACACTCCCATATTTGCTAATTATGTATGTTGTTTCCAGTAGATAATTTGGAGTTTCACTTTTTGAAATAAGTCAAATTATGATTATGGAGTTTTGAAGCTAAAAAATTGAAACTTTGTGTGTGATATTATTGGAAACAACAGCTGCATTTACCTTGCACTCCCATATTTGCTAATTGTCTATGTTTTGTAAACTGTTTTGGATACGCTTGTTAGCACATAAGCATCGACAAAAAAAAAAAAAAAAAACTCAGCTGGAGATTGCAGACCTATATGGATGGTTTTAGCTTGAGCTCTCTGCCAACATTTAAAAATAATAATAACCTCAGCTAGAAAACGTAACTGCAAGTCACGTTTTCTAGTGACCAAAACCAACCCTTGACGTGGCGGGTGATGTGGCAATGACGTGGCAAAAAATGTGTTAGTTTGGAAAATATTTATGTGGGTGTGTTGAGTTGATAAATATTATTCCTAAATGTATTAATCAAGGAAAAAATCCTAAGATTTTGGCAAAAATTACAGCGGTACAATATTTATTGTTTTAAATGAGTAAAACATGATAGGTTTTCTTTTTATTTGGTAAGTAAGGTTTTGGGGGTTTTGAAAATGCAACAATAGTGGGAAAAAAACCCTACTACTTAGGTGTATAATAAGAGTGGCGCATATGGCCTATTCGCTTCAAATATTAGCAAGCCCTAAGATCATAAGATTAATTTGTAATGAGACTAACACATGATTTATGTATTAGTCACTTTTATGGGACTTGTTCGGTTGGAAGGTTTAAGCTTGATAAAAAATTAGGTTTTAATATGTGAAAATACTAAGTCTAAGGTTTGTGAAAATTGCTCTGTTTGTTGCCCGAGTAGTGCATTTGATCGTTTAGGATGTGAAGAGAAAAGTGTGTAAAGATGAGGGTAATTTTGTAATCTCTAATGGCCTACCATTGGGACTAGTTAGTCCCACCAAAATTGATGGTTTACTTTAGTCACCTATAGTGAATATTAGTTAATCTCGTGGCCTAGTTAATCCGCGAAGTGAACACCGACTTAGTCAATCCCGTGGGGTTAACAACACGACGAAATTGAATTTGATGAGAACGAAATTGAGGAAAAATTTAGTATTTGTTATGGAATATGGATGACCATGCATGTACACCAACATATTGTGTAGTCATGTAACTTGTATGTATCACTTAATAGTACCTCCACTTGTCTATGTATTGTCATGTAACTTGTAATCCTCTCCAATGTACACCAACTCTTTCATGTATTGTCTATGTTGCTTGTGATGTATTGTATGACATGGGGTGTATGAGTTTCTTGTATACATTGTATGAAGTACATTTATCATCATCACTAAATGGCCTATATAAAGGGTGCCAACCTCATTGTAAAAATATACCAAGTTGAATGAAAACTTCTCATTCCAACTATTTCATTTCTTCTCTTCTCCTTTGTAGTAGTAGTTTGTAGTAGTAGAAGTTCTTAGTCTTCTATTTCATTCTCTAGTTCTTAACAAGTTCCAACTTAGTTTACAACACGTTATCGGCACGAGCTTGCTCTAGCATTAAGGAGATCTTGAAGTTCAAGAAGGCTTGTTAAGGAGAGAAAGCTAGGAAGGTATAACTTTTTGTTATTTAAATAAGTTCAATTTACTTCTATATTATCATGGTTGTTTCCTTTTATCTATGCATACTTTATTCATATATTATGCATTATAGCGTCACCGATTGCGAAAGTATGCTCTGTAGTTGCGTCCTGTACGATCTTCTACATCAGAAATCAAAAGTCAATATGTGACATAACTAGTTTTCTCTTAAAACTACAAACGATTAGTTATTGTTCTATTCTTGATTTTATAATACAATCATGCTATAAGTTTGAGTTGACAGTGGGTAAGTCTTGTCCCCGGTAAAGCTAAACATTGAAAGGGAGACGGGTTATCCCGTTCGAGGAGGCATGGCATTAAGCAGACTTTGTCTCGCCACCCAACCTGGAGGTTGTCCCACCAAACTCATACGAATAGTACATTTGATTATTAATAAATCAAGTTGTGAACATATACTTAATCATATGTTATGTTTTTTTTATTTACATAAAAAGAAAAGAGAAAATTATTTTATATTATATTTAATTTACTTTCAAAATATTAATCAACCATAGTTGAATTTGTTATCTTATTATAATTCTTGTCATGATAATTAGATATTACAAATTATGAATAAAGCTTGTATCCATGCAAGGTTGTATGTTGTACACAATCATTCACCAATTTCTCTTTAGAGATTTGAAAAGTGAATATTTCACTTTATATATATTTTCACCTTATGGAGTTATATATATACATACCAAAAGGGTAATGCTCCAAAAAGCTCAAAATGAGCGTCTGGGTCTCATGCTACAAAATTTAATCAGTCAAATATTAATTATAATTCCACAATTTTAATTACCTCTATGTTGAGGCTATGTGGAAATATGACTGATGAGACAATAAAGAGGTCACATGGCCCTCCTCGATTAATTACTGCAACAAATATCGAGTGCGCACGTCAATCCAATAAATATTAAGGATTGATTTCTTGTCTCATGGTAGCTGAGTAAAATAATGAGATATTATAAATATAATATCACTCACGTCCAATTAGTTCAGCTTCAAATTAAGAAGCATATGTTGCATATAATGATCATGATCGCAATAATAAATTTATGGACGTGGAAAAGGTGAAAATATCAGGTAAAGGTCGTATTGACAATTCCACCAAAAATTGGAATAAAAGTGGTGCACCACTACAAAGGGCAAATAATTATTGACAATGAGCGCTCATAATTGTGACATTTTTTTAGTCATATATGAAAGGCTATTTTGCCTAAATATTGTCATATATATGCCCGAATATTTTTGTGACATTTACCATGCCTTCAAAATCAAAGGCAAAATATTATGAATTTTATCATTGAAATATGACTCTTTTTCTGATTCGCCAAACATTATTTGTCCAGATGGATCAACAAATCATGTGTTCAAGTCATGAATCAAACAAGAGCGATATATGCCTTGCTGATTGTGCTACAACGCATACAATCCTTAAAAACAGAGAATATTTCTCCAATTTGAATTTAGCTGAGGCTAATGTTCAAACAATATCTGGCACCTCCAATTTGATTAATGGCTCTGGAAGAGCAAATATTATGTTGCCTGGGGGATTAACAATTCATGTTGACAATGCCTTATACTCTGAAAAATCCAGAAGAAATTTACTGAGCTTTAAAGATATTCGACAAAATGGATATCACATTGAAACCGTGAATGAAAATAGTAGAGAATTTCTCTATGTCACATTGGTTTCAAATGGGAAAAAAAGTGTTAGAAAAATTCCCAGCTTTATCATCTGGATTATATTTTACTCATATAAGGCATGTCGAAATGAATGTCGTCTTGAATAAGAAAATTAATGATCCAAAGACATTCATTTTATGGCATGACCGGCTTGGTCATCCAGGATCATCAATGATGCGAAGAATAATTAATAATTCGCATGGACATCCTTTAAGGAGTCACAAAATATTTTCAGCTGGTGATTATAATTGTGCTAGTTGTTCTCAAGGTAAATTGATAGTTAAACCATCCCCAAGTAAAATTGTTGTGGAATCTCCGGTTTTCTTAGAACGCATTCAGGAGACATATGTGGTCCTATTCATCCTCACTTGTGGACCATTCGGATATTTCATGGTTTTGATAGATGCATTAACTAGGTGGTCACATGTTTGTTTGCTTTCAACCCGCAATGTTGCATTTGCTAGACTTTTAGCACAAATCATTAAGTTAAGAGCACAATTTCCGACAACCCAATCAAGACCATCCGTCTTGATAATGCCGGGAATTTCAATCTCAAGCATTTGGAAATTATTGCATGTCTATAGGAATTACCATTGAACATTCTGTTCCACATGTGCATACCTGAAATGGTTCTAGTAATCTCTTATCAAACGCATTCAATTAATTGCCGACCTTTAATCATGAGAACTAAGTTATCAACTTCGGTTTGGGGACATGCAAATCCTTCATGCAAAGATCTATCATTCGTTATAGGCCTACTTCATACCATGAATATTCCCCCAT
Organism: Stephania yunnanensis; assembly: GCA_039657365.1. NCBI lineage: Eukaryota > Viridiplantae > Streptophyta > Magnoliopsida > Ranunculales > Menispermaceae > Stephania > Stephania yunnanensis. The sequence continues at coordinate 6,890,670 of CM077588.1, read as the reverse complement.
GCAACTCATTTTAGGTCAACAACCAAATATTTCACACTTGAGAATTCTTGGTTGTGCAGTGTATGTTCCTATACCACCTCCCAATAGAACTAAGATGGGTCCACAACGAAAACTTGGGATTTATGTTGGATTTAACTCATCGTCCATTATAAGATACCTTGAGCCCTTAACAGGGGATTTATTTACTGCACGTTTTGCTGATTGTCACTTTGATGAAGCAATTTTCCCACCATTAGGGGGAGATAAGAAGTCAATTCAAAAGGAATGGCGCGAAATTGCTTGGAATGCATCAACTTTATCACATTATGATCCACGCACAAATCAGTGTGAACTTGAAGTTCAAAAGATCATTCATTTGCAACAAATTGCAAATCAATTACCTGATGCATTTAATGATGCAAAACAAGTGACAAAATCACATATTCCAGCTGTAAATGCTCCTGCAAGAATTGATCTCTCTGTGCAACAAAATGCACAAGAACCAACGAAACGCTTAAAGCGTGGAAGACCAATTGGTTCAAAGGATACAATTCCTCGAAAGAGGAAAACGGGAGTAAAAATAAATACAAATCAAAATACTCCTGAGAAAGCACAAGAATCCTTTGATAAGGGTTTGTCAGAATAAGTTGATTCTGATGAGGAACAACTTCCTCTAGAAAAAGAGGAAAAAGATGAAAATAATGAGATCTCAATAAATTATTTAAACTCTGGTAAGATTTGGGATCGAAATGAAATTGTTCCTGATGATATATTTGCTTTCAATGTGTCCTTTGAAATATGTGAAAATGATGATGATCCAGAACCACGATCAGTGGACGAATGTCGAAAAAGACCTGATTGGCAAAAATGGCAAGAAGCTATCCAAGCAGAGCTAAACTCGTTAAGGAAACGAGAGGTTTTTGAACCAATTGTCCAAACGCCAGATGGCGTAAAACCTGTTGGATATAAATGGGTATTTGTACGAAAGAGAAACGAAAAAAAATGAAGTTACAAGGTACAAAGCAAGACTTGTAGCTCAAGGTTTCTCGCAAAGACTTGGCATCGATTATGAGGAAACATATTCTCCTGTTATAGATGCAATCACATTTCGGTTCTTGATAAGCCTTGCGGTCTCTAAATGGCTTGATATGCATTTAATGGATGTCGTTACAGCATATCTGTACGGATCCCTAGACAGTGAGATATATATGAAAATCCCTGATGGATTTGTAATATCCGATGAAATAAAATCAAAACCTCATAACATGCATTCTATAAAATTACAAAGGTCTTTGTACGGATTGAAACAATCCGGGCGAATGTAGTACAAACGCCTCAGTGATTATTTACTGAAAGAAGGATATGTAAATAATCCGCTTTGCCCATGTGTCTTCATTAAAAGATCATCAACATGATTTGTGATTATTGTTGTATATGTTGATGATTTAAATATTGTGGGAAACCACGGCGACATCGTTAGAACATCCGAATACTTGAAAAAGGAATTTGAGATGAAAGAACTTGGAAAAACAAGACTTTGTCTTGGTTCGCAAATTGAACATTTTTCAAGTGGAGTATTTGTCCATCAATCAAATTATATTGAAAAAATATTAAAAAGATTTTATATGGACAAGGCGCATCCATTGAGCTCTCCAATGGTTGTCAGATCACTTGAAGTGGATAAGGATCCATTTCGACCTCATGAAAGTGATGAAGAGCTACTTGGTCCAGAGGTACCATATTTAAGTGCAATTGGTGCACTTATGTATCTTGCAAATTGTACAAGACCTGACATTGCTTTTGCTGTCAACCTACTTGCAAGATACAGCTCATCACCAACTCGAAGATATTGGAATGGTGTTAAACATATTTTTTGATATCTTCGAGGAACAAGTGACATGGGTCAATTCTACTCGAGAGGGGTAAAATTGAATCTCCAAGGTTATCTTGATCTTTGGATTTTTATCTGATCCCACAAGGCCCGTTCTCAAACGGGATATGTATTCACATGTGGTAATATTGTTGTATCATGGAAGTCGGTAAAGCAAACTATGGTTGCTACTTCTTCCAACCATTCTGAAGTACTTGCAATTCATGAAGCAAGTCGTGAATGTGTATGGTTGAGAAATATGATTGAACATATTCAAGAATCATGTGGATTGCCTTCAATAAAAGATTCTTCAACCATATTATATGAAGATAACGCAGCATGTATTGCACAATTAAGCGAAGGATTCATAAAAGGGGACATAACAAAACATATTTCACCAAAATTCTTTTATGCGCATGAGCTTCAGAAGAATGGTGAAATTGATGTCAAGCAAATCCGATCGAGTGATAATCTTGCTGATCTATTCACAAAATCCTTACCAACTACGACATTTAAAAGGCTTACATATGGTATTGGCTTGCGTAAACTTAAAGACATTGCAAGTAAAGAAACCGAACAAGTTTCACCCATGTTCACATGAGGGGGAGTTATTGATTAGTGTATTGCACTATTTTTCCCTTAGCTATGGTTTTATCCCATTGGGTTTTCCTAGCAAGGTTTTTAATGAGGTAATCTTAACAATATTATACCCGTCTTAATATTTATGAGAATAGTGTACTCTTTTTCTTTTACTATATTTTTTTCCCACGAGGTTTTTCTTAGTAAAAGTTTTAACGAGACACAATCTCTAAGCAAGTGTCATCCAAGGGGGAGTGTTATGGAATATGGATGACCATGCATGTACACCAACATATTGTGTAGTCATGTAACTTGTACGTATCACTATGTATCACTTAATAGTACCTCCACTTGTCTATGTATTGTCATGTAACTTGTAATCCTCTCCAATGTACACCAACTCTTTCATGTATTGTCTATGTTGCTTGTGATGTATTGTATGACATGGGGTGTATGAGTTGCTTGTATACATTGTATGAAGTACATTTATCATCATCACCAAATGGCATATATAAAGGGTGCCAACCTCATTGTAAAAATACACCAAGTTGAATGAAAACTTCTCATTCCAACTATTTCATTTCTTCTCTTCTCCTTTGTAGTAGTAGTTTGTAGTAGTAGAAGTTCTTAGTCTTATATTTCATTCTCTAGTTCTTAACAAGTTCCAACTTAGTTTACAACAGTATTTTCACATATTAGAACCTAATTTTTTTATCAAGCCTAAACCTTCCAACTGAACAAGTCACATAAAAGTGACTAATACATAAACTCATGTGTTAGTCTCATTACAAATTAATCTTATGATCTTGGGGCTTGCTAATATTTGAAGCGAATAGGCCATATGTGCCACTCTTATCATAGACCTAAGCTGTAGGGTTTTTTTTTCCACTATTGTTGCATTTTTAAAACCCCAAAACCTTACTTACCAAATAAAAAGAAAACCTATCCTGTTTTACTAATTTAAAACAATAAATACTGTACCGCTGTAATTTTTGCCAAAATCTTATCCAAAACTGATCGGACGTTGAATTTGGTCCCACTCATCTTGAAAACCTTATCATCTTTCCCTCTCCTCTGCAACTCTCACAAAACCCTAATTCACTCCAATCTCTCGTGCATTTTCACTTCCTCCACTGAAACCCTAATTCTGTCCAATATCTCATGCAGTTTCACATCCTCCACTGAAACCCTAATCCTACAATGGCAGCAGCAGCAGCAGCAGCTCTTCTCTCCCATTACTGCATTCCCCTCTCCCCCAAACGCCCCAATTTCACTAATCATCCCCAAAAATCAGGTTTCATCAGTTGTTGTTCTTCGCGGGATTTCGCCCGGTTCACGCCGCAGATTGAACAGGTAATGCTTGATTTCAGATGTTTTGGTCTTGATTGTATCTCAATTGAGTATAATTTGAGTGAAAACTGACTTTTTGAGGTCTACATTGGGGTTTTGGGCAGAAAGGGAGCTCCTTTACGTTGACAAAATGCGCGCTTTTCGGTGGCGTTGGCGGTTGGATTGTTTACTGGGGTGGTTCCGGCAATGGGCTCTGTTGGAATTGCGAATCCTGCAGTGTCTGATTTGGGGGTGTTGATCTCTGGGCCGCCGATTAAGGATCCCGGTGCATTGTTGAGGTACGCGTTACCAATTAATAACAAGGCGATTCGGGAGGTGCAGAAGCCGCTTGAGGACATTTCGGAAAGTCTTAAGGTTGCTGGTGTGAAGGCTCTGGATTCTGTTGAGAGGGTAGGGAGGTTTTTCCCTTTTTGTGGGTTTTATGGTTGGTTTGGTTGTTAGGTTGTTGAATTCAGTGTGTTTGATGGGTTTTTGTGTTTTTGTGAATTGTAGAATGTGCGGCAGGCGTCCCGGGCCCTAAAGCAAGGGAGAAGTTTGATACTTTCGGGTGTTGCCGAGTCGAAGAAGGAAGAAGGGAAGGAGTTACTTGATAAGCTGGAGGGTGGACTGGATGAGCTTCAAGGAATTGTTGAAGATAAGAATAGGGATGCAGTGGCGCCTAAACAGAAGGAATTGCTCCAATATGTTGGGAGGTAAAGAAAAAGTTTAAATTCTATCTTGTTGTACTTTCCCTTCGCGGTTTCTTTATGGAAAATGGAGACTAGACAATTTTACCTTACAAAGAAAACTGAATTGATTGATGAGTAAAGGCGTGGGGCAATAGCTTCACGACTGTGCTTGCAATGCCACTTGTGTTCAGAATCTTGCTAGTGTGTTACTAATGGAACACATGAATGAATTGTAAGATGTGGCCAATTTTTGCTTCTGGTTTTTAGTGGCAGTGTAGCGCCATAGCACATTGTTAATCATTCTGATTTTTGTCGTTAGGAAAGTACAACAACAGTAAACCCGGAATTCTGATGAACAGATAAATAAAGAAATGTGACATGTGATTCATATTGAATCGGTTTTATATTGCATTTTTACGTTTTAGTGCTTGTTTTATAGTTTTTAGTAGCAGAACTGTGTAACTGGGAAGAACTCAGTTACCATATGCCAGTGATTTTGTTTGCCTATTTTATGACTTATGCTTTTTTCTTCTCTTATAAGTGTTTGGACTTAATATTTTCTTGTTTATAAGTTCAACTGCCGACCCCAACTAATTTTTGATTGAGGCTATGTTGTTGTTGTCATAAGTTCAACTCCAGATATGTGGGACATTTTGAAAATTGTTTATACTCCGAAGTATTTTTAAAATACACAATTTTTATGATAAGATAATTGAGGAAACAAAATCTTGATATGAAGATAAGGAGAACCTAGTTAAAAAAGTTACCTGTGTTAAGAAAACAATTTTTCTCATAGAGACCCTTGTCATTGACTGCAGCTGAGATCTTCCTGGGGCATTGGGTTTCTGCAGTGTTGAAGAGGACATGATGGATGGTTTCCCATATGAAGTGCCTGAAGAATATAGAAATTTGCCCCTTTGAAGGGAAGAGCAACTGTTGACTTGAAGGTAAAGGTTAAGGACAATCCCAGTATTGATGAATGCGTGTTCCGCATAGTGCTGGATGGATACAATGCCCCTGTGACAGCGGGGAATTTTGTGGATTTGGTGGAGAGGCACTTCTATGATGGCATGGAAATCCAAAGAGGTAATTGCTCTATGACCATGTCCTTGAAATGTTGAATTGAATAAGCAATCATAAAACTTACCAGTTACTGTTTTTTGAATGTTAGATAGCTTTGCTACGGTCAACTTTTAGATGGCAGGTCTCTTGTGTGCCATTCGATTTTTATAACGTAAATGACTGAAAATTTCATTTTATACTTTTTTTTATCAGTTTGTTTAATTATGAGCATGCAATTGCAAACAAGTAAAGCTCTCAATTGGCTTAAAAAAAAAATGCTCTCAATTTTCATGTCTGAGCGGCTTGTTTGATGCGGGGTGACAAGTTTTATTGGAGCTTTGTCTTTGTTTCTCTATTTACCTACCTCTTTAAGCTAGAGATTTGTGTGAATTTGCTGCAGCGGACGGTTTTGTTGTCCAGACTGGAGACCCAGAGGGTCCTGCAGATGGTTTCATTGATCCTAGCACAGAAAAGCCTCGTACAATACCATTAGAAATAATGGTTGATGGGGACAAAGAACCTGTCTACGGTGCAACCTTAGAAGTACGCTTCTTTTAAACTTTCCTAGTATTTTATTTCAAAACCTACAATTGAGTTTTTCTATTGAAATGGAAAAGTTGCTAATGGAAATAGTTAAGGGAAAGGGAAACCATGTGGATTCTGATTTCCCCAAAGTCTTTACTAATTAATAGGAGGCTGCCATCTTGATAACATTTTCTTGCTTGAGCATTTGCTAAAGCATGAAATTTTGTCATATTCTTGAGTTTCTAACTGGACTAGAGACATCAGCGAAGCACTTTTTCTCTCTGCTTTGCTTGAATTGATGACAAAGGCCCCGCACTCTTTCTTACTGTAATTATTCACATCATCTTGACATTGAAAGACTTCCAGGAATCTCCTAGTGCCACATAATCCACTGTCTTTTGAAGAAAGTTTGGCTTCTCCACGCTGTCATTTTCTTATTTTCTCCATTACCTTTTTTTTATGTCAGGAACTGGGTCGATACAAAGCTCAAACGAAGCTTCCCTTCAATGCATTTGGAACGATGGCTATGGCTAGAGATGTGAGACAACATTTTCATTATTCTGCAATTTAAATTTGTGTGCCTGTAATGCTATTCTAATGAGTGATTGAATTTTCTGTTGAGCAGGAGTTTGAGAACAATTCTGCTTCAAGCCAAGTATTTTGGCTGTTGAAAGAAAGTGAACTGACTCCAAGTAATGCGAACATATTGGACGGGCGGTATGCAGTGTTTGGGTATGTGGTAGAGAATGAAGATTTCTTGGCAGATTTGAAGGTTGGAGACGTTATACAGTCCGTGCAAGTCGTTGCTGGCCTCGATAATTTAGTGAACCCTACCTATAAGATTGCAGGCTAAACCCCTTAAAATTCTTTGTATCCTCCTAGGTTATGTTGAACCTTATGTTGGGCCACTTCTAGAAATTCCACTCATTTTATTTTTCTTGTGTTCCAAGACAGGACCATCAGCACTATCAAGTAATTGAGGCTTATGTTTGTTTCCATCAACTTACAGAAAAAAAAAAAAAATGCATTGGTTTTTTGTGTCCATCATTTTGAACAAACTCTCAATCTTCTTCAGAATTATTTCTGATTGTTTTGGAGTGAATTTAAATTCTGTTTTTACTTCACACATTTAATTTCTGAATTGGTAGTGCCTATTATAGGCTTACAATTAACTAAAAGCTGAAATTACTCAACTACAACCAGATATTTTGCTCTTAACTTTGACTAACTAAAACAGAAAAATAAGGAGAAAAATCTTAACAATAACTGAAATATTTATTGACTAATCTAAATTTGAATCAATCTTCAACAATTTCGATTGTTTAAATTTAAATTGCACTACATATTGCCAAAGCATTTTTGGTGAGATGAAAGAAACATCACTAGCCAAAAAGAAAGTTTTGAGAAGGTCGTGAGTTCTACTCCCATTGAAGTCAAAAAAAAAAAAAAAGAAATGCGCATCAGATTAACTACCATTTAAGAATGATGGAACTAAGAAGCTGCTCAATGAACATTTCCAAGATCTACTGAGATAAGAAAGCATTAAAATTTCAAATCTAAAATACATTTCCAAGATCTACTGAGATTAAAGACTTTGATTGTATGTTCAATGAAGTGAGAAGATCTTTATCATCACAATAATAATTTGAGCATAGGAGCAAATCTTCATAGACTGGCGGCACGCCACTCAATTTAGGATGGCAGCCCATCAAATACATATAACAGGAGATGGGAAATGAAGGGGAGAAAGTATAGGAGAATGAAAAAGAAAAAGGCTTTACATCATCTCACCAAGAGAGGTTCCCAGAACTCCACCCATGCAGCTCAAATACAGTATATCCTGAACAGATATGAAGTCCCAATTCGGATCTGAAGCTTCTGAACTTATAAATAGAGAACTCGTTTAATTGAATAAGTACAATGATTTTACGGCCCTCGGACCCTGCGGAAGCACAGACAACCCTGAGACTGATCAACTGGGATCATACCACCCCCTTTCGATGTATCAATGGCCTCCAACATGGTGACCACCTCATCCATCTCCGGCCTCTTGTCAGGGTTGGCATCCCAACAGCGCTTCATTACATTCGCCAATGAACTTGGGCAACAACGGGGCATATCTGGTCTCAAATTCTGCAGTTTCAAGAGTTATTTCAGTCAGATCTCTAAGTGCAATTTCTATCAAAAAGATCATAAGTGCAATGCTCTTATCACTTTTTTGCCTCTTGAATGAAGTCGTAAAACAAGGAATTTCAATACCTGGCGAACAACAGCCGTTGTAACTTCTGAGAAACTGAGATCCGGGTATGGCATGTCGCAGCAGTAAATCTCCCACAGACAGATACCAAAACTGTACACATCGCATTTCCTATTGTAAGCACTACCATTGAGCACCTGCAGTCCAAATGTTCACTCGAGTCACTGGAAATGCAAAATGTATATTCAAGCTACTCAAGTAGGTCTTGTCCTAAATTTCAAAGGAATTGTGCCACATGAAAGACATCATCACAACCAGATCAATGGATTACCTCAGGAGCCATGTAGCCAAGGGTCCCAGTCTCACCAGTCATGTCGTTAGGGTTCTGAGCCTCGACACGAGCTACCCCAAAGTCTGCTATTTTTACTGTGCGGGTCCTGTCCAAAAGCATGTTTTCTGTCTTCACATCTCTGTGGACAATCTTCTTAGAATGAAGATAACTCAGCCTGCAAGATCAGAGAACCTATATGTCAGCAAATTTAAGGTTCCTGGTTCTTGCGCAACTGTTAATAGTGAATACACGCGCACATATTGTCAAGAAATTAAGTTCAAGGGATAATTTGTAAGAAATGCATGTGTGGTAAAAGATTTCAACCCTCGTGCAAGATCAAGTGCTAGCTGGACAACAACTTTGAAAGCAAGCTTCCTTCTCCGGTTCTTTATGAGGTAAGATTTCAGTGCACCTCCAGGAAGGTACTCTACAACAACGCAGCATACATTACTCGGCATGCCAATTGGACCACTATCTGTTTGTATGTTTAGCTCCGCGTTGCCCATTATGGCCCCTATAAACTGTAAGTAGCGAGAGCAAACGTTTCAGAAAAAAGCAGTCAAGGAATCAAAACAACAAAGGTAAAAGCATAATTTATTAGACCATGTGGTTTATTGTCCTTGCGAGAATGAAAATTTTGCAGCGTCTTAGAGCTGTAGAGGATGATCAGCATAAAAAATCTAGTACAAGAGGAATCAAAGGTGACCATGTAACAATGAATTGAGAGATGATACCGCTATTCTGGTTAACCATTGCTTTCTACTTCAGTGACCTATATAATATATAATGACTCTTGCTTGGGGTAACACGATTCTGTCAAAGTCATACGCGTCTAGCCAAATCTTAGCTCCATGATTGAGATTTGCATCAATATACAAAAGAAATATGTACGCTTAAATGTTTTTAGACTAAAAAAAAAGGTATGCCTCAAGCTGAAATGAAATGGTAAAAAGAAAAAAAAAATCTGGTAGAAACTTGAAAGAAGTCGCTAAAACATGACAACTTCCTAATTGATAAATTGCTATTGTGAGATCTGAAATTAAAATAATTATTACCACTCCTCAAACTTTTTAAAGTAATCCTTAGTTTTTCTTAACCATAGACAATCATAGAGACTGCTTAATGCACAATTTTGAACAGAAAAAAGGCACTTGTTTGCAAGAATACGAAACCAATCAGCATGAACCAATATACCTAAGCATAGCAAGCTAGATTGGATTGAGAGATCGCTTTGTTGGAAAGAATTGAGGCTTGTAAAACTCAATGTGCTTTGTTTGGACTGATATTGAATCTTAATTCCTAAATGAATCCAACCCTAAAACACCCTTAACCTTGCATGGTTTGAATTATGATGTGGAAAACTTGTTCACATGCATCTCAGTTCTGGAACATGCATATTCTTTTAATTACGCTCGTATCAATGGATATTTTCATAAATAATAACTTCAACGTTTTTCTATGTGACTCACCAAAACAAGCTAAATCAGAAGCATGTTAATAACAATTTCCATGTTGACGTTATCTCTATCCAGGTAAGGAGGTCATTTAATGGTATAAATCATTTTTCCTCTCCAGATCTCAGATTAAAAAAGGAAACTCAATATATTACCAAATTGTTTCCAACGGATGTGTAGATCACAATGGTTGTGAATTTCCTCCGGTTTGTAGTTATGGATTTCCCTCAGCTAGAGAGATTGATGCAGACAAACAACATCAAGTCATAATAATTATTTAGATGTAGGAAAAAGTATTCCAAACCTCAAATTTTGATTTGACGTACTCGTGCGATGAAGGAAACCTTCACTAACTTATTGTTTAGGCTTGCTCAAATTTGTTGTCGTAATCAAAGGAACATATAAGGAAATAAATCACAATGAAATAAATAAATTAATGAAGTAAAATACAAAATTCCTACTATCGAAAAAGAAAATGAAAAATAGAAAATGACAAATTTCCAAAAGGGATAGTGGGATACTGACTCATGACATTTCGCTTATATGAAAAAAAAATAATTATTTATGAATTTCTAAGAGTTAAGAAAAACTAAGAAATTTAATATTAATTTAGGAATAAGAAAATAGGAAAAATAGAAATAAAAATTATAGAGCAGACAAACTCTAGTACATATTTTTTTTGAAGCCAACACTAGTACGTATTAGTCGTGTCTTTATTTCTTCGAGTTGGAAAATGTACAAATCCAATTTCTAGACACAACCATGTGGGCAATACACGACATTGTCACTTGAGTCTAACAAAGGTCATCCTAGGCTACGATAAGCAAGTTCTACGTCTTTTAGCGTGTCACTAGTATTCTACTATGATTCTGTTAGACCAGAGGAATTTGCAACGAATTCAAAGCCTGTAACATTGCCACTTTCCTAAAGGAAATTTTGCTCTCTATACTGCAAGAGTCAGCAAAAATCATAGAGGATACGATGAAGCAAAATCAGCTTACACTTGCAGTAGTGAAAGCTGAAACACAAGCAATTGCAGCATATTTCGATATGTTATTCTTCCTCCCCAAACCTCTTCTCTAATAAAGCTCTAGTCAAAACCAATTGGAGAAGAAAGGGGGGTAGTGGAGCAGTTTTAACTACATCCACTCAGTCAACATTGAATGGGTTCATTGACTGCCCATTCAATGCTGAGTAGGTCAAGCAAATAACTACCCACATAGTAAATTCAAAAATGGTAAAAAATTATTGATAAAAAGTTTTACCTATGGTAGCGCAAGTGCTAAGTGCGCCTATAAAAGCGCCTAAAATGCACCATATGCTCCACGCGGCGTGCGCGTGTGGCTTACTTTGCATAGCACTTGTGGTTTTTCTTTTATACACAATTTAGTGCAAAGTATATATACTCTTTAAACTGAAAGTTTCTAACCAATGTGGGACTAAACATTTCTTTTGAAAATGTCCAACATATTCTAACTAATATTATTCTTTCTAACATTCTTTTAGCATAGCGTGTCATGAGTCTAACATTGGAGAATGTACAGTTCAGCTAGTATGTTTCTAGTAATCAATTTTCGCACGTAGGGATAAAATTGAGAACATCAAACATGCAGAAGCCAAGTGAATTAATAAGGTAAGGCTGACAATTGTAGACCACAACAACATAGCCTCAGTCCCCAATTAATTGGGGTCGGCTACATAGATCAAACTCTTCCATTATGCTCGATTAAGTGCAATTGACGGTGAGCTTTCCAAAATTTTCAGAAAAACTTTAAAGAGCCCAAAAAGGTTACAAGGGAACTGGTGTCCGGAAGTGTAAAACAGAATCAAGACAACCTTTAAAAGGTAAAACAACACTAAGTTTAAGAATCCCAGTTGCAAAAACTAATCCTACTTAAGTAAAGTGGAGGGATAAGGTAAGTTAATGCCAACATTGAATTTTAAGTAAGTTCACTTAATTCTTCAAGTTTGAGATAACACCCAATTAAGTCTATTAGTAAACCAAATTAAATTGACATCTTGATTGGGTCAAGTTGCAATATAATGAACTTAACGAGGAGCACAACAATTTAGAGATACTCGACATTCATCACCAACAGCAACAGCAACCAGAAATATTGAAAATATCCAATTTTGCCGACAAATTCCAAATCGGTAGCTCCGATGTCATCATCAATGTCAGCATTTTCTTCATTTTTACCCATTTGATCAGTTTTGTACTTTTAGGATGAAAATGGAAACAGAATAAAGGAAATACAATAAATGAGAATATCAATTACCTTTGTTACATTAGGATGGTCAAGTTTATGCCAAACGATAACCTCTTGGGTGAAGGCTGTTCTCAGGGCAGCAATTTCAGCCTCTGTCCTATGACCCTCTTCTCCCCAATCAAGCAGTTTCACTGAAACACACCAGACAAGGAAAATTCTATATGGAATCTGAAATCTATCATTTAAACAGAAAATGAAAACTTTCGGTCAACATCATTTCCGAAAAAAGAATAATTTATTATGAAGAAAGATTACTACATTCCAGCATCCCAAATCTCTTTATTAGAGTAAAAAATAAAGCCCAATAAGAGGAAGAAATGAAAAAGCTTCGACATAGCTTTAACTTCTTTTGTGATCTCGTTCGCTGCAAAACCTGCCCTAACTTCCAACGTAGATAAAGCTGTTCTATCAAATAGATATTCTTTCATTATAAAAGGATCTCCATAAGACTCCATACATAGCCAAACATTACAAGGAAAATGGAAGGTGGGATGCCAAGAACGCTTGGGATAAGAAATCTAACACAATCGCTAACGGCATCAACATGAATAAATGAAGAATAAGATCCAAAAGAAACAAAAGTCACCCATTCAATGAGACCACACAAAAGAGAAAATATAATGAATCCATTCACATAACAAACATTTTCAAAGAAAAGTAGCCAATGTCCTGAGATAAACCAAAGTCCCAAGTAATGAAACCAGATGAAGGCATAGACACTAAGAAACTTATCATAAACACTTCGTGCCTTCTCTCTACAGAATCCACCACATAAACTCTCAAAAATCCCAAATGGGTTTCCCCAAAATTACTAAATGTAGAGATCAAACCCACATTTACTTCAACCAAAGCACGATTAAGTCCACAATTTTTGAAGTATATTTGAATGGGTAAGCAAGAAAATGAGGAAACATTGAATCAAAAAATGATTACCAGCAACATCAAGGCCATCATAAACTCCCCTGTGAACAGTCCCAAAGGTGCCCCTAGCAAGAACGCTCTTAATCAAAAGCTTGGCGGGATCAATCTCCCACTCTTCCCTACACACCCTTTGTTTCTCCTTCTTCAAACCGCCCTCATCTCTCTTCTTCTCCATAGTCCATGCCCTTGTCAAGTGCCTCTCAAGCTGATCATCCAAACTCTTCAGATCTATCTGATCTGCTCTAACAAACCCATCATTCCCTTCCTTCATCTCTTCTCTGCCAATCTCTCAATCACCCAAATCCCCAAAACCCCTCCTCCCCTTTATCTCACCCTCTCAGAGGCAATTAATCAAACACCTTATCTGCACCACAGAAGCACCAAATCTACACACTAAAAACAAAAACTACTGTTTCTAGAGCACAAAACTAGGCCAAAAAGAAGGTGGGTAGATCACAAAAACCATCAATTTCACTACTTGATGAATGATGATCCTCCTTTCCATCACTCTATCACTCTATCAATCCATGTGGGCACATGGTGTGCCTGAGCACAACGTATGCTTCTGACCCACCTCGGTCTCCTCTCTTCTTATTCAAAATTTTCTCTTAAAAAACTAATCTTTGGCTCAAATTTGATCAGCTTTTCCTCAACTGGGTCTTGGTCGGTTCTGGGTCAAATCCATTGTGCACTTTTTCACAGCCAATCTTCTTAAAGTCTCAACCTTTGTTGTTGTTGTTGTTGCTGTTGTTGCTGTTGCTGCTGTAGAAATTGTGATGGGCTCAAATGGAGAAAAGTTAAGTCGAGCAATTGAAGGGGTTTGTCTTTGTCCAATCAGGGGATTTGGTTAAAGAGGTGTCAGAGTGTGCAGGTGTTAATTTATTCAAGTGAAGGACTGTGTTCTACAACAGCACACGAAAATCTACTGTGAAGTGAAATCCTTGTGGGTTCTATGTCAAAAGTTGTAAATTTATTATTCAAAGGTGGTATCACCACCAAACATTTTTGGACAAAAGGATATTGCGGTGATTAGTTCCAAGTGCTTTACGAATTAGTTATTTTTGTCAAAAGTGTATCCGTAGAAATGTTGCAAGGGTGTGTTGGAGGAGGGTGCCTCCAAATAGATTTCAAAGTTGAACAATTGTGGTATGGATTGTGAAAATTTCAAAATGTGGATGACTACGCTATATGAATTGTAAAAAGAAGTGTTATATGAATCGTAAAAATAAGTCAAAACACGGCAAAGCAATATGAAATCAAGTTTTCAAAGCTCTTAGTGATTTGTAATATCTATTTTATAATAAAATAAGAAATATAAAAACTCAATATAAAGTATGAGTGACACAAAAATTAAAGAAGGGCGATTGTGATGGTTTGAACACCTCCATGGACACATACAAATACCTCAAAAAAAAACTCGACTCAGTAGAAAAAAAAAATTTGACGAGGTTAGAGTACTGTGAGGCTAACTTGAGATGCATTAATTATGAAAGATTTAAATGATTTGGAAAACACTCCATTAATTGCGCTCAATGGAGGACAATAAAAGAGTTTATTATTATTTTTTATTTTTTTCTTTTCTTTTCTTTCAAAGGCAATGAAAGAGTTTGATTCATAAAATTGACCCAAACTAATTTGGGAATGAAGCTATTTTGTTGTTATATACTAATTAATAAACTAAACGGGGACAACCAAAAATGTAACTTTGACTTGAAAAAAAAAATCTTAGTGTATCACTGATATAATTAATGCAATTATATCTTAAATACTAAAACTGATGGGTTGCATAATTATTTGAGAATGATTAGTGACACTAATGATTGCTGTAATATGTGGTCACTAAAGTAGATTAATTACAAAAAATTATTAATATTTATCTGTCATGATAACTAGGGACATTATAATTCCTCATTTTTAAGTATTATATTAGATTTAATTAGTCACCAACTGCAATCATATAGGAAAGTGTAATGTAAGTAATGATTTGAAAGTTTTTATATGATGATATTGAAGAAATACTTATATATAGACATTTGATGTAGACCAATCAAATCCATAGGCCCAATTCTCTACTATAGAAGAGTCATAGGTAATTAAGCTCATGTCATGTTGATTAATGCAAAAGTAAACTCAACATACCATTTATGAGCAGGCCCCCTCATTGAATAGATTGTAGGAGGCATTAATGAGTCAGTTTTTTTTTTTTTTTTTTTTTCTTTTTTCGGATTATAAATTTGTGGTTGGCTCACCTCCACCCGCAAAAGTTTGAAAGTTTGAATCTCCTTGTATGAAATGAAAGGTAAGCTCAGATTATTTATTTATTTATTTTGATAAAAATTAAGCTCCGTGTCGAATCATTATCGAGCTTACTATTATGTACTCATTTTTTTCTTAAAACTATCATGTACTCATTGCACGTAGGTACAACAAAACAATGCCTCAATACCAAGTGATTTATTTATTTATTTTGATAAAGTTAAGATCATTGTATTGCATCGATTTCTATATGAATACATGATGAGAATCTAACTCCATTATAAATGTAGAGGGAAAAAAGCGAATTAATTGTATATATATATATATATATATAGAGTTGTGAAACATGCAAACACAAAAACCTTGTATGTATATCTGTTTAAAATATGTGAGGAAGGAAGAGACTTGTGCAGGTGTGAACTAGACAAGATGGCAACCACTTATCTTAACAGTACTTAACACCTTTGTCAAGTGTAGTACCATTAAAGTATGATGTCTCCTCAGTTGTGTCTTGTAATAAAACCTTATCTATAAACTCTACTTAATTTGCGGATCAAAGGGGAATTAAAACAAGCACCATTTTTTAAGTACTCCCTAATTTTCACATGTTTCTCCCTTCATTAATTTTTTTGTGCAAATATTTTGCCTTAAAAATGTAATTTTAGCACAATAAGAATTGGATGTACCCTAATTAATTGAACATGTCTTAAGATATATGCTCTTGAAAATAAGTCATGTTAATACACAAGGATATATAAATATTGTAACACAAAATTATATATATATATTCTCATCTTAATCCATGCCTACCTAACCCATGAGCTTTGATTGGTTCAGAGTTGTCATTCACATGATCTACACTGCTTTAGATAGACAGGCAACAATTTGTCATAATCGTCATCATCAGATTATAATTTCTAATATGAATTATTCAAGTTTGGTGACAGATATATAATCTTATATATGCTGTCTAGTAATTTTATTCTTTATCATTTTCTAAAACTGAAAAAAACTGGGAGCTATCAAGATGCAATGCTAATATGCTAATGATTTCTAATGTGTTTTTACTTTCCACAACTATTTGGTAATCAATTGTGGATTATTTTTTTTTTTTTTTTTTTTCTTTTTTTAGTTCATACGTACTGTACTCGACATCAAAAAGTCCATTGGATTATGAGTAATCCAGACTCATGTTGCATCATCCTACCAAGAGGTAAAACTCTCTCAGTGGAAGCGACTCTATTCATAAGGCTTGAAACATATACCTCTATTTAAGAGAATTGAGTGTTGAGTCACTCAAACTTCCGTTGGTGAAAGCATTTTCTTTATTCTTATATCAAAACTCTCTTCTTCTTCTTTTTTTTTTTTTTTTTTTTTTTTTTTTTTGAAGAATTATATCAAAACTATCTTAATTAGTTCATTTTGAAAAAAAAAAAATCGTAGTTCTTTTTCTCATTACTATACATGGCATGACTTCTATATCAATTTAATGTGAACAAATCATGTGCATCTTTTTATTTTTTCTTACCCTAGAAATCTTGCTTTTAATGGCATGAGAATGCCTAAGAGATTATCTAAATTTTTATTAATATTTCTTTTGAGAGTAATATGAGAAAGAATTTTTTCTAGAAAACAAGTTTTGGATCAATCCACAAAGATAAGTATCTAAAGAAAAGACTTTTGTCTCCACCCCATGTTCTTATTCTCATTTTATTCCCCCTTTTGACGTCGCTTTTCATTCCAACTTTTCTTTGAAGACTTCATTGCCTTGAATTATCCAAAGTATTAATTTCCTCATCATCTTGTCCATTCAAAAGTGGAAAGAAGAAATTATGTTTAGAATCTTGTTAGGTTTGGTGAACATGCACTACAATTGTATAGGGCTTCTTTTTTCTTTTCATCGAAGTTATTCAATGAAGGTTTCGTACGAAAAGGATAAATCACATTCTGACATTCGAGAAAGAATCAATTAACAGTACAATGCAGTCTTCTTTTTTCAACGAAGGTTTCATACGAAAAGGATGAATCACACCCGAGAAATAATCAATTAACAGTACAATGCAGTCAGAGCATCTTCATGTCATACTGATATTCTAAAAGATTTGAGATTTCAGTCATTGTTTGAGCAATGAAATTTCATGCATGTGGTTTGGGCATCAATTACAAGACTGAAGTCAACAAATGTCATTTGTCATTTTAGTAAAAACAATGGAACAACAACAACCTCAGTCCCAAATTAATTGAAGTCACTATATGAATCAAACTCTTCCATTGTGCTCAATTTAGTGCAATTAATGGTGAATTTTCCAAACCATTCAAATCCCTACTAATTAATTTTTCAAGTTAATTTTGATCTACCTCTACCTTATCGAATTTCTTCATCGAACTTCTTTAGTTTCTATTGAGTCAAAGTGTATAATAAAGTGATAGTATATGTACCTCATATTTTAAGATGATGAATTAAACTGAACTTTTGCTTTGATATCTCATCCTACGCAAAACAAGACATCTACTTCACAATGACATTAAACTGGAAAGTAGATTGCAAAAAGAACAAAGGAACTAGGAGATTTACACTATCAAATATGATACCATCTTCGAATCCGAATCCTCTACTATGAATCTGCCAGGAAATGCGAGGACTAAGCTCTTTTGCATAATCTAATTTTCTTCAAATGTCCTCTCTTACAGAAAGTCATCACCGTTGTATCCTCCGTCCTGACTCCTGATGCATTGGATGAATGCAGCAAGCGCATTCATCAGTCATGATTCTTGAACTATCCAATAATTAACACGATAACTTCCATTTTGATTATCAAAGAGCCATTTGAAATTGAGCAGGAACACGAAGTCTGGGAGCTTGAATTTCTCCAGGGTTTCCAAGCTGGCCGCAGGCAGCCATCTGATCATCTCCTCTACTAAGACGCAAAAATACCACACAACCTGCTTCTGCAAGAATATTCCTGAATGCAATCATCTTCTCGTCGCTTGTTGGCTTAAACGGCGACCCAATGTGAGGGTTGAATGAGATAAGGTTGATCTTGCAAGGAATACCTTGAACAAGATCAATTAGCCTCCTTGCATCCTCAAAACTGCAAACAGAAGTAAATCGGCAGACAGTATAAGAAAATTGATAAACGTCAATCCATGGGAAGAAAAGGCCTATCGACAAGGACTCAAATAATGCAGCAACATATAAAGCCAAAATAAAAATCATTAGCTTTTAACATGAATTTCCAGACTGAAACTAACCAATATAGGTAACCTTAATTAACTGATTTTTTATTTTTATTAATTTATTTATTAATATTTTTTTTGAGTTTTGACAGATTGGCAGGCAGTGCGGGATAAGGATGCACAATCTCAAATAACTCCAAAAATTTGTCGAATATTAGCTTTTTAGGTTCCGTGTAGTCAGCGGCGGAGAAAAACAAACGTGGGGACTCAGGTCAGGGTGCAGCATAACTAAGAGAGCCATTCCATTTAGGGCGAGACAGAATGGGCAGCTTGGAGACACCAGAGGAAGACCATCATCTCTTTCTGGGTACAATCATAGCTTCATTCATTCGTTGAACCTTGGGGATAACCATTAGCATTGAGATCAATCACTACACCACAGGTTGGTAGATCATTAACCTGATGATATAACATAAAAAATGCTTCCTCTATTTCTATTTCGTCCGATCGGACGAACGCCTGAACCAAAATATGTCATTGCTATGGGAGCCTGTACTATTACAGGAGGGATGTTCAGTACTGATTCTTATAGTACTGTTCGGGGGGGTTGATAAGCTAATTGCTTCTCAAGCATTTTTGTACTTTTTTAAAGCGCACAAAACAAAATGATTCAAGAAAATGTGACATGTGAAATGCTTAAGGAAAGGGAGGCACAGACAGTTACTGACCTGTCATTAATTCCAGCAAGCATAACATATTCAAATAGCACTTTATAGTTATGCTTGTCCTGGAGTTCATCCCTTAGAGTCTCCAAAAGCAACTTCAAGTTATATTTTCGGTTAATAGGCATGATCCAGTTCCTCACCTGCATTTCACCAAAAAGAGGATCAATTCCATACACAAATAAAATCAATATTCATTTATAATGCTATAAACATTAGTACCTCGTCTGTTGTAGCGTTCAAACTGACTGCTAATGCGCAGCTGGACTCATGAAGGAATCGTTTCAGTTGGGGAACAAGGCCACTGGTTGAAATTGTGACCTTACGAGGACTGAAGTGAAGGCCTTGTTCATCCACCATTATGTCTGAAGCTTTTATGACATTATCGATATTGTGTAGAGGTTCTCCCATTCCCTATAGATTCACGGGATTTTGGTTTTGATTATAATTGAGAGAGGAGTAAAAAACCCATCAACCCATAAATGTAAAGTCATATATAGCTTTTGCTAGCGTCTATGGTGGCTTAAGAAGTTGAAGCAAGACTACTGTATTATTTGGTTCTATGCTTTGAATTGAAACAGCGTATGAAATAAGATAACACTGAATTGACAAATAGCCTAACATGAAATTCTTGGATGACCCACTTTAGACACACACTTGATGATGTCTCTTGATTTGAGCATCGATGTTTGTGCACACAGAAATTGATGTGCATCCAAGAGACGCCCAGCAAGTGCGTGTCAGAAGTGGGTTATTTTAGCATCTTCCAACCTAATACATCCGTTTGATGATCAAAAACATTGAAATATTAAGATGATTCAACCATTTCATGAAACAGCAGGATAAGATGCTCCCCAACCGAACTAGTATATGATTAATTAGTACCAATTTAATAGTTGGTTTCAAGCCTTCAACTAATGAGGTTCACAAACCTAGATATGAAGTCCAACAAGTAAAGATTATACTACTATATAAGTAGCACGTGGAAGTTATTTTCACAGTGAAATGATGTCTAACTAGCATCGGTGTCAAAAATCATTTAGTTATTAACAGAACAGCTTGATGTTCTTGTTGAACCCAATAAATGGAATATTAACGACCAGCCAGTGATGAAAAAAATGAAGAGAGAGGGCTACATATAAGAGAGTCCGCAACATTTGGAAGAATAGATGGATCTCCACCCCCTCCACACAAAAACCCACCCATTCAGGAAAAGAAAATGGACAAATAGAAGTACCGCGATTTTGATGGGATCTTAGCAACTCTAGGATTAAAAATAGGTCAAATAGTCCCAATAATCCCAAACTTTCACTTTTGTGTCTAAATAATCCATAACTAATAATTGTTTCTAAATAATCCCAAACTTCGTGTTTTGTATCAATTTTGCCCCAATTACCATTTTTTAGGCAAATTGATGTTGATGTGGCACATGAAATTAGTAAAGAAATTTTAAGAAATAAAACGGGTTTATTGTAAATTTAAAAAGTTACAACCCACACAAAAACACAAACAATTAGTTTCATGCGGATCATCAAACCCAAAGTTTAAGATTATTTTGATGTCAAAATTTAAATTACCTCATTTAGCTAGCCACTTAATTTGTCAATTATATGTGTCACACCTCAATTTGTCTAAAAAAGTAATTGGGTCAAAATTGACACAAAAAACAAAGTTTGAGATTATTTAAACACAATTATTAGTTTGAAATTATTTAGTCACAAAAGTGAAAGTTTGGGATTATTGGGACTATTATGAATATTTGCGAGACAAAGTTTAGGTGGACAAAAAAATATTTACTTAAGCCCCCAAAGTAATATCCAATTTATTTTAGAGACCACTCAATAGTAGGCACATATTTTAAATATAAAAATTAGACAGAACAACAACTTAAGCTCAGTCCCAAATTAATTAAGGTCGGTTACATGAATCAAACTCTTCCATGGTACTCGATTTAGTGCAATTGATGGTGAGCCTTCCAAACCATTGAAATCCCTCATAATTAATGCGTCCCAAGTTAACTTTGGTCTACCTCTACCCCGTCGAATTTCTTCAGTTTCTATTGAGTCGAATTTTCTAATGAGGGCATTTGTAAGCAATCTCCGCAAGTGACCAAACCACCACAACCGCCCTTCCCTAATCTTTGTGTCAATTGATACTACTCCTAATTGTCTTTAAATATATATATTTCTTATTCCATCTTTACGAGTTTTACCACACATCCACCTAAGCGTCCTCATTTCTTTCAGTTACGTTCATTTTATGTAGTTGTTGCTTTACCACCTAACATTCACTTCCATAGAGCATATCTGGCCTAATTGCCGTCCTTTAAAATTTTCCTTTTAACTTTTTTTTTATAACTATTGGTATCTGCACTCTTCGGATACGACATCAAGTGGGTCCCACCAAACCCATTGACTGGGAGAGGCCACCAGAAAATGATTTATTTGTTGACGCAAGGACTCGAACATGCGTTCTCATTCTAGTGAAGAAACTCATGTGCAAAGTTCTTACCACTCCGTCACCCCTGCTAGGTGTTATTTCACAAAAATTAAGAAGCACAATATGATTCATATTATCATACAAAAAGAACAAAAAGTTAAATTCATCAATGAGAATGTGTCACTGAAGATTGCGCCGGAGGTAGGGATGCAAAGGGAAGTGGATTTCCCACGATGGGGATAGGGATGAGGAATTTAAATGGGGATGGAGGCGGGAATGGGGATAAAATCTCATACCCGCGCGGGTATGGGTAAGGGGATGGAGAAAGAAATATACTCGCGAGGATCCCCACGGGAATCGCCATTGGTAATCCTTGCGGATATTTCTATCGGGGATTCCCATGGGCAATCCTCAAGGAGATTTACCAATAGATCATCATGGGTAATCTCCTCGAGGATTTACCAATGGGGATACGCCGGATACCTTTGGGTAATCTCCATGGAGACCCCGTATATTTGCAAGGTTTTCAGTGTTTCACCCAACACATTAGTGACAAACAAACATTTTGTAATTTTAACTCGTTTAGTTAATTATATGTTTTGTTTTGAATTATTTGCAAATTGCAGCTTTGTGACAAAAAAAAAATTACTTGCAACTATATTTATATTTTACAAATTTAGAATTAAATGAGAAAAAAACTACAGAATCATATTTTGTAGGATCCTGGTAAGGGTTTTTTTTTTTTTTTGGCTCCTAGATATAGGCTTTATATATAGTTTATATTTTTATATACATCTTTTGAATTTGTAGCTTATTGGTATTAATGTTTCTTTAACTCTTAAGAGTTGTGAAGGAAAAAATATACATCGATCAACAATCACAACAAAACTTCCACCCTTAATTTCAGATTCTCAATTTTCAAATTAGGCGAGTAAACTGCATGGTATGGATCAGACTATTTATAATATAATATTTGTTAATATTTAATTATATATCTTTTAAAACTTATAAATAATATCTATTTAAAAACAATCTTGTCATTGATCATGTCAAATTTATAATATATAGTTAGTACGCACGCCCCCACACACACAATGTATAAATCATATATCATATATCTTATATCATATATATAAATTAGAATATGTCAATGCTTGTGTATGCATATTACATGTATAACTATCATTTAAAAATATCTATACACAACATATGTATATTTAATACTATATCACCAAAATCTAGTGATTGATGTCAAATATCAAACATGAGAAACAGTGCAATAAAATTTTATCATAATTGTTAACATTTAATTATAAAATAATGATATTTAACATTTTTATTTTTTAAATAATTCCATCATTTATTATGTCAAATTAATAATAAATAGTACACACACTTTCACATATATTAAAATCTATATATCAAATTACAATACGTCTACAGACTATAGTATGCAAGCAATAGACCTATATATATGTTACGTGTATAAATGTCATTTAAAAAAACTAATACACTTATACATATGTATATTTAATATTACATTACCAAACTCTAGTGATCATAAATATCAAATATCAAATACAAAAAGTAGTAGACTAAAATTCTCTCTTATTTATTAACATTTAATTATAAAAATATGCTTGTGTAAATAAATTATAAAAATATGCTATATATATATATATATATATATATATATATATACTGTGAGTGTTGAAAACTTGAAACTTTGATTTGCTTTCAACTATACTTATAATATATATATATTTTTATTTCTTATATGTAATCTCAACATGTCAGATTTATAGTATATATTATAGATTAAATGCACATGCACACACGTATATCGAAATCTACATAGACTATGACTCTATAGCATAGATTCATAGTAGTAGTACCATACGATATTTAGACATGTATACCATTAAAAATATCAACATATACATTTATCGATAATATTTCAAATTCACGCCAAAAGTACAAACAATAATATTTTATTTTTTTATAAAAAATTGAGAAAATAGTACAAGTAATTTAATGTTTACATATTAATGTTGTAGACTTATGATTTACTAGTTAGGACTTAGGACATCAAAATCTTAGACTATTACGCTAAAATATAGCAAAATAGTTAATGAAAGTTATTACAAACAAAAAACCTACTAGTAATTGTTAATTAGTTATTGTATAATAAATTACACTAAAATAAAGCAAAATAGCACGTCAAAGTTTGAATGCAAAACAGTGATTAAAGTTTTGACTTTCTGCTAAAATAAGTTAAATTTGATCAAAAAGATTTTTTATTAAAAAATAATATTAAGTACCTCATACTTTTTAAGTCCTAACTAGTACGTAACCCATGTTTTAAAAAAACAATTCTTGAAAAATAAATTAACATAAATAAAGTCAAAAAAGAAATTAAAAGTATTTATCTGCCCTTAAAAATAATTACAAAATACGGACCATATAGGCATATAGTAATACTCCAAAAAAAAAGTAACTCTTGATCTCCCACCACAACACTGTTTTGCTACGGCTTCCCATTTTCACTTCCCACAGTTTGTTTTGAGAGGCCGACTCCTTGCTCAAAAAACCCACTTTGTTCATCCACTGGTAAGTTCTCATTTTCCGCTACATTTCTTGTCTCTATTTTCCACAAATCAGCTCTGGTTCTTGCCATTAGATTGTGCTCCACGAACATATTCTCAGTCGATCCACAGCGCCCTGGAGCATCTTCAAATCCCAATCGATCACGTTCTCGATCTCAAGCTCCATGGGAGGTTTTACTACTTCTTCGATTGCTCACGCCCTGGTTGGATGTTCGAGAAGCCCTTTGATGGGGTTTCATCCTTGAGCTTGAGCTCTATCAGAAGTTTTGCTACTTCTTTCTTGAGAGTTCTGCAGCAATAAGAAGGAACCCACACAGGATGCCTCTGGTCCTTTTAAATTTATTTGAATGACTTGATTTTTTTCTTGCTGTGTAAGGCATAATAAATGTGGGTTTGTTACTTTGATTTTTGAGAATACTTTTCATGTAATCACTTTGTTGTCTCTTTTGTTTTTTGAATAAATGCAATGCATGTGAATCGATTCTGCAGCTCACTACAAATGCTAGCTTTATGTGACTAAAAGGTTTGATATGCTGTCAAATTGTTAAAGGTTTGTAGTCTTTTGAGGTCGCTATCAAGTCATTTTCAAGTTTTGACTTGTTTGGTTTAAAGAACCTTTTGTTTTGTTGATGCACCTTAAAAGTTGTGTTGTTAGAAGCTTCAATGTACCTCTAGTTAAAAGCTTCAATGCACCAAGCCACCAACTAACTTCTTGACTCTATATTATGGACAGAGCCACATTTGTGGTGGGGGCCTCCACCATTTTTTTTTTAAAAAAATGTGTATACAATTACAATATTATACTATATATAGTCTTGCTTGTATATGTTCCTCCTCTCCAGTTTTTCACACATTTAATATTTTAGCTTACTAATTAAAGAGTAAGAACTACGAAGATATATCTATTATTTAATAGTCTTCCCATTATATTAATGTGTATATACAATACTATCCTATATATAGTCTTGTTTGTATATGTCCCTCATCTCTAGTTTTTCACACATTTAATATTACAATTTGTTAATTAAAGTGTAATAATTAAGAAGCTACATCCATTATTTAACATTTTCCCAAATATACTAACTGATTAGTTTTTTCTTGTACAAAAGATATCATATCAATTGCTAATTTTTTCCTTACTTTTGTTTTACTTCATTTTGGATTGAGATGAGTCACATGAGTACTCCATCAAGTTCTAGTGCTCAATTAACACCAGTTGTGGAAGTGACACCTCCACCCCTTTCTATTGCCACACCAATTCAATCAAGTACCACACCAATTGAAGTCGATGTGGAGGTCGATGGAGAAGCCGAAGACTCATTGGTTTTAGGAAAGAAGCGGAAGCTGAAATCTTGGGTTTGGGATCACTTTAAAACTGAAATGACAGCAAGAAAAAGAAAAGCCATTTGTAACTACTGTAAGCAGTCATTGAGTGCAGAACCAAGATATGGCACTGCGCACTTGGGAGATCATTGGAAATCTTGTCTTTCTTGAATGATTCATGATGCTAAAGGAAAGTCTCAGAAAAAACTGGTTGTAGAGAAAACATCTGAAGGGAAAACTCAAATATTATTCAAGGAATTTAAAGAAGAAGTATCAAGGAGAGAGATGACAAATTTTGTGACGCTCCATGAGCATCCATTGTCTTGTTGAACAAATAGGCTTTAAGAGATTAGTGGCAAGTCTTAACCGCAATTTCCAATGATGAGTAGAACTACCCTTAGAACTGATATTCTTGAAGTCTATGCGTTTGAGAAGAATAAAACAATTAAGTCGTTGTCCAACAACAATAGTAGATTTGGAATCACTACGGACATGTGGACTTCTCGAAATCAAAGACGGGGATATATGGCAATTACAGCACATTGGATTGACTCAAATTGGAAGCTACAAAGTCGAATGCTAATGTATCTTTTTTACTTTGCTTATTATGATTAGTCTTTTTTCTTTTGTATGGATAAATACATTTTTTAGTTTGCACTTTTATCATAGTTTTGGTATTTTTCTTTCCTATAGATTCGCATATGTGCCATGTCCACATACGACAGATGTGTTATGTGAAGAGCCGATGAATTGCTTTTTGGATTGGAATATTGATAGAAAGTTATCAACTTTAACAGTTGATAATTGCACTACAAATGACTCTATCATTGATCTTGTTATGGAGAAGTTTGATCGGGGTACTTTGCTTCTTACAGGGGAGTTTTTCCATATGCGTTGTTGTGCTCATATTTTGAATTTGATTGTGAAAAATGGGTTGTCAATGATGAAAGTGGGACTTGAAAAAAATTCGAGATAGTGTTTCGTATTGGAGAGCATCTGCTAAGAGAGAGGAAAAACTTGAAGAAGCTTGTCGTCAACTAGGATTAAGCTATGCAAAAGCACTAACTCTTGATTGTAAGACAAGGTGGAATTCGACTTTTTCGATGCTTGAGACGGCTTTGATCTATAAAGAGGTGTTCTCTCGTCTTAAGCAACGTGAAACTCTCTACAAATCTTCGCCTAGTCATGGGAGTAAAGATTTTTGCAAGAGGTTGTGTTTATTTTACAATGTGACTGAATTGTTTTATGGAAGAAAGTACCCTACTGCAAACATCTTTTTTCCTAAACTTATTGAGATTGAGTGGACTTTAAATAGATGGATTGAAGATGCAAATGGGGTTATTTGGAACAAGGCTAAACTGACGTTGGAAAAATTTAACAAGTATTGGCTTGTAATTCATGGGATGATTGGAGTTGCCATTTTGTTGGATCCTAGATACAAACTTAGGATCTTAGACGTTTATAAAGATGATGGAAAAAAGAAAAGATTGAAAGACATTTGTTACCTCTTGTTTTCTGAGTATGAAGAGAATGTTCGTAGCAAACAAGACGTGAGCCATATGGAAGAGAACACAATTGCGAGTTCTTCATCTCTTTCTTGTGGATCTTCTGTCGGTGTTAGCAACGTGAATATTGTTCGATTTGATGATTTGTTCACTCAATGTCTTCAATCCTCAAGTTTCAATGAATCTACTAAAAGTGAACTCGATTTATATTTTGAAGAGAGCTTCATCCTATGGTTGGAGATTTTGATATTTTGGAATGGTGGAAGACAAACGGAAGCAAGTACCCTATTGTATCAAATATGGCAAGGGATATCTTAGCCATACCCGTTTCTACCATTGCTTCTGAATCAACATTTAGTACAGGTGGAAGATGTTTAACTCCATATCATAATAGGTTATCTCTTGATATTTTAGAAGCATTGATGTGTTCTAAAGATTGGATTCGATCAGAGTTAATGAGAGAAGGTATGCATATTATATTTCTTTTTGAGAATTATTTAGTTTTTTCAAAAGTTTTTTTTTTACCTACTTGGATTAACTTCTCAAAGTAAACTTGATTAACTTATATTGTACTTTAATGAAATGCTTGTTATCTTTTCTTTTCTTTTTTCTTAATAGATCAATCAAATGCATTATTTCCCCTTTTTCATCCGAAAATGACGAGGAGGAAATCGATGATGACTTTGATGGTTGATGAAGATAATTAAGGAGCTCAAGGTTTTGCATTTTGTCATTTAACAAAGGGAGAGGGTAATGTATTTTATATGCATTTTTTATGAACTATTTAATTTTTTTTAAAAGCTTTTTTTATATATAGATTGAATTCTCAAATTAAAGTTGACTTATATATGTGCTTTACTGAAACACTTCTTCTTTTTTTTCTTCTTCTTAATATATCAATCAAATGCTTCATTTTGATATTCCTCGTCTAACAATGATGAGGAAGTTGATGATGACTTGGTGATTTGAAGAGATATGTATATGGAGTTACTTTAAGGATTAATATGAATTTGAACTTCTTTGTGCATATTATTGTTAATGATTTTGTCGAAACTTAGTTACAAGTGTTAGCTTAACACATAGAAGTTAGAAGTTAGAACTTTCATTGAATTATATATTATACTTTAGTTTGGTTGGAATTTTCAACAATTATGATCATTCATATGTATGTGCCCCATACTTTTTATAATTTTTTTTGAAAAAAATTAAGTGGGAAAAAATATTTCTTCGCAAAAATCCTGCGGGGATTCCAACGGTGAAAGATCTTTCCCCACGGGGATTCTCCATCCCTGCGGCGATTTGATGGGGATGGGGGGATGAGTTCTAAAGTGGGGATGGGGATGGAGATGAAGTCTCCATCCCCTACCCTCCCCATTTGCATCCCTAACTAGAGGTGGGGGTTTGTCTAATGGAAAGTCTACTCCAAATCCAGTGTGTTTATCATGGTGTTGCCAAGAACGATTTCTTCTTCATGCCATATTTGCTTCTCTCAGTAAATCAATGATGTCATTAATTTCATCTGCTACAACCAATCATGAAGCATGGTATCGACTTTCGAAGCTCTATGCAAATCGGTCAACAACTCATATCATTCATCTAAAAGACAAGCTCTCCACTACGACTCGAGGCTCTCTATCTGTCACTGCTTTCTCACTACTATCAAAAGAATTGCAGACAAATTAACAGCTTTGGATGCTCCACCAAGTGATGCTTACCTCCTGGTCTAAACTACTCGCGGAATTGGACCAACAAGGAGCTCATCACGATAGTTCGCACAAGAGATGTTGTTATTCCACTCGAGGAATTGTTTGATAAAAATCATTGATCATGAAACTTTTTGCTTCATGCCGAGAAGAGATTCTCTGAGCCCCACCTACATACCTCACATTTTACAAAATCATTTTTTCACTTTCATAATCCCAAACCATAAACTTTACCTGCTATATTCGCACACCATATACTCCAGTTCCTATATGTCACGACTAAATGTTGTTTGTCAATATTGCGATAAGGAAGGACATGACGATAAGAAATGCTTCACGCTTTTTCCTAGTCTTCGTACTCAACGACCTACAGTCAGTAGTGTTCACTTCTCCTATCCTAATGTCACTTCATGGATTCTTGACTCGGTGCCTCTCACCATGTTACATTGCAGTTTCAAAATATCTCTTCCTCAACAATATGGAGGTCTCGACGACATTCACATTGCCATTACACATAGTGATACTATCAAATTTTCTCCTTCCTTTACTTTATCTAATTTTTTTGTGTTCCATATAAAAAATAACTTGATCTTTATTTCTCGATTTTGCCGTACTAATCATACTTCCATTGAATTTTTTCCATCTTATTTTGTTGTCAAGGATCTTCGCACGAGGATTCGTCTTCTCAGTAGCAAAAGTCGGCATGATCTCTATGAGTGGCCACCCACATCGAATGATTCACTGGGCAATGCAGCTGCTCTTTCAACTACCGACACTCCTACAAGTTCTCTTGACATATGGCATGGCCACCTTGGTCATCCGCATATCTGAATAATGCAGTCACTTACACAATCTCATTCTCTTTCATTATCTTCATGACAACATCTCTCGTGCGAATTACCGTGATGAGCTCCTTGTAGGTCCAAGTTCGTGAGTAGTGTAGGCAAAGAGGTCAACATCGCTTGGTGGAGCACCCAAAGCTGTTAATTCATCGGCAATCCTTTTGATAGAAGTGAAAAATCAATGATAGACAGAGAGCCTTGAGTGATGGTGGAGAACTTGTCTTTGAGATGAATGATATGGGTCGTGGACCGCTTTGCATAAAGCTTAAAAAGTCGATGCCATTACTGATTGTAGCAGATGAAACTAAGGACATCGCCGATTCAATGAGAGATGCAGATATAGCATGAGGAAGAAGTTGATCTTGGGGACACTAAGACAAACACGTTGGATTTGGAGTGACCTTCCTTTAGACATGATCATATCAGGAGGACAAACATTCGTGCCACTGACGTAGCCTAAGAGATCTAGACCGAATAGTATGGAATGAAATTGCGCCTTCCAAGAGAAGTAGTTCAAAGATATCAACTTCAGTGGTAAGTTAGCTGCATTGACTAAGGTAGACAAGTCGGAAAATATCACCTGAATTGCACCATTGTTGGATGAATAACTCACCATTGAAGCATGTTAGAAAAAGCAAAAAAAAAAAAAAAAACAAATATGGATCTTTACCTCGTTGGAGATATTTGCTCTGATACCATAAAATAATAGAGAAGATATCAAAGTTTAATGATTCTTATATATACAATTTATAGAAACATGATGCCCTTGTTAGACATAATACTAAAGTGTATTCATTGTCTGATCATGTTGATCATGCCAATGGTACTCATAGTTTAGTCATTGATCATGGTTAGCTAGGCTGTTAATCATGGTTACTTATTTTACCCAACTCAGGTAGACAGTTGGGTTGTTAGTTAGAGCTTTGACTCTTTGACTCTTGTATCTATATAAACCACTGTAAACACATTTCTTATGTTAATGAAGATCATTCTTTCTAGTGAAGAAAATAGCCCTCTTTAAAGTTCTTGTTCTCTTCTTTGTTTCTTGATTTCTCACTGGTGTATCTCATTAGATAGATCGTCACATGGTATTAGAGCCATCAATGGCGTCAAATCCACCAAGCTCAGCTGCGAATTGTGATTTTCCTACAAATCTCATTCCAGATGTTGCAACGATTGCAAAAGCTTTGAATTTCAATCTTCCTACAAAGCTTGATGAATCAAATTACAAACTGGAAAGTGCAAGTGAAAGCTGCAATCAAGGCTCTTGGTCTTGGTTCTTGGTCACTGAAGATCATTTTTCTTCAGATCGATCATCATCGTCATCAGATTCTTCAACTCAGAACGATGAGGTATGGAGTAGAGTAGATTCTATGTGATGTGTTGGTTATTCTCAACTATTGATAAGAAAGTCATTGGTAATGTCACTGAATGTGAGTCTTCATATGAGATCTGGACTGTCCTTGAGAAACTTTATGCTCAAGCTTCTATGGCTAGGGCTCTTCAGTTGAAACAACAATTAAACACATTAAAGAAAGGTTCTTCTTCAATTTCCGAATTTGTGGTTAAGATTAGAACATTGCCACAGAATTGAAGTCAATTGGACAAGTTGTCTCTGAATCCGATCTTATACAGTAAGTCTTGAATGGATTAAGACATGAATTTGATTTTGTGGTTGTAGTAGTGACCTCTCAACAAAAAACCATGACTCTTCAAGATGCACTGTACTTATGCTTCACGAGCAATGTCTTGCACATTTAAATGTCAATTCTTAAGTAAATTTGTCTTCTACATCAGCAAACTTTGTGTCAAATACTAGAGACAAGAAATTTGAGTCAAATAAGTTTAGTGGATCATCAAATTTCAATCGAAATAATGGTGGCAATAGAGGTGGACACAATGGAGGTCGTGGTGGTAATAGAGGTGGAAGAAATGGAGATCGTGGTGCTAATAGAGTTTTTTGTCAAATTTGCTATAGGCCAAGACGTATGGCTTTTCGGTGCTATCAACATTTTGATCAAAATTTCCTTGGACCAAATCCTAATGGAAATGGAAATCAAAGTGGTCAGTTCGAGAGATCTTCACAATCTTTTAATGGTACTTCTCAGGCAGCAGCACAGCCTCATCAGTTTCCACCTCAACAAGCTAACTATCACCAGTTTTAGGGTATGCTAGCATCGCCAAACTCAATTGCTGACTCAAGTTGGTACATGGACTCTGGAGCTTCTTGTCACATGACATCTGATTCATCTTCTATGATGAACAAAACTGAGTATACAGGTACACAAAAAGTTACAGTTGGTAATGGTGACAAGCTTAATATTTCTTCTATTGGTACTAGCATACTTCATTCTAATGTCCATCCTTCTCGCGATCTATCTCCGCAACATGTGCTTCATGTTCCAAATCTTGCTAAAAGTCTCATTAGCATTTCAAAGTTGACTCGTGATCATGATGCGTAGTTACTAAGTTTTCATCTGAATCTTTCTGTGTTAAGGACAAGGCCTCGAGGAGAATTTTACTCCAAGGCAAGCTTAAGGATGGACTCTACTGCCTTTCAAAGATCTCTTCTCCTTTCAGTGACTGCAATACTTTCAGTAAGGACTCTGTTATTACAAACTTGAATGCTATTGTTGATGTATCTTCTAACTAGCATGCAAGGCTTGGTCATCCATCACAACTTGTACTTCATAAAGTTTTGCAATCATGTAATTTTGTTGTACCTAAAACACCATTACATTTTTATGATTACTTCAAGATTAGGAAAATGCATAAGTTGCCTTTCAACAGTTGTTCCATTACTATCTTAAGTCCACTGGAATTAGTTTACTCTAATTTGTGGGGTCCTGCACCTTTACTATCGACTACTGGATCTCGCTGTTATGTGGTGTTTGTTGATGCTTTCAGTCAATTCTCATGGTTTTATCCTTTGAAACTCAAGTTTGATACTTATGTTGCTTTTCTTCATTTTCAAAAATCAGCTGAACTTCATCTTGGAACTAAGTTAAAGAGTTTTCAATCTGATATGGGACTTGAGTTCAAGCCTATTGATAACTACTATCATGATAATGGTATTCATCATCGATATTCTTGTCCATATACCCACCAACAAAATGGAGTATCTGAGAGGAAACATAAAACTATAGTGGAAATGGGTCTCACTCTTCTTGCTCATTCACATATGCCTTTGTCATTTTGGGAAGAAGCTTTTCTTACTTTTGTGTTCCTTATAAACAGTCTTCTATTTTCAGTGTTACAGTTTAAGTGTCCTTATCGAGTCTGTTTTCAAAAATTACCTGATTATCACTTCCTCAAAACCTTTGGTTGCTCTTGTTTTCCTAGTCATACTTCCTATTCTCCTCACAAATCTAATTTTTCCTCAGCCGAGCATGTGTTCATTAGGTACAGTCCTCGTCATCATGGCTATAGTTGTTTGCATCCCTCTGGTAAAATTTATATTTCTAGAGATGTTACTTTCAATGAACAAGAATTTCCTTATGTTTCTTTTTTTCGGTCATCTTCACCAGTTTCATCTTCTACTTCTTCTCTTCCACTCTCTGTGTTTCAACATTTGACTTAATCTTCCCCTGTTCCATCACCCTTTATTGCTCCTGTTTTTGTTGTACCCGCTACTAATACTAGCTTCCCTGTTGGACGGTTTGACCTACTGTTAGTACCAGCTCACCTACTGTAGTACCTCCTGCTAGTACTAGCTTACCTACTATTGAACCTACTGCTGAACCTATTGCAGTTAATGTTCACCAGATGATTACCAGAAGTAAAAATGGTATTTTTAAGCCTAAGGCTTTGGATGTTCAGTCTCCTTATGCTCTTGTTTCTCAGCTTGAGCCCAAATATGGCAAAGCAGCTCTTCAAGATAGTCATTGGTATTAAACCATGGTAGATGAAATTCGTGCTCTTGATAAAAATCACACTTGGACTCTTGTTCCACCCACCTCTTCTATGAACCCAATTGGGTGTAAGTGGGTTTTTAAGGTCAAGACTACTCTTATTGAGGAAATACATAGGTACAAGGCTCGTTTGGTAGCCAAAGGTTTTCATCAAACACCCGTCTTGGACTATTTTGATACTTTCTCTCCAGTGGTTAAGCCTTCATCTATTCGAATTCTCTTCATTTTGGTTGTCACTTACAACTTGCCTATTCATCAAGTTGATGTCAATAATGCTTTTCTCAATGGAGAGCTCACTGAGGAAGTCCACATGTCTCAACCTTGAGGGTTTCATTCATCAGTCCTTTCCTCGAAATGTTTGTAAGTTGAATAAGGCGTTGTATGGTCTCTAACAAGTTCCCCGTGCTTGGTTTTCAAAACTCAGAGGTGCTTTAGTGAATTGGGGACTTGTTAACTCTCTTTCTAATGTCTCTCTTATCTACAAACGTTCGATGGTGCTCTCTTGATGCTCTTAGTCTATGTTGATGACATTCTTGTCACTGGATTAGATTCTTCCCAAGTTCGGCAATTAATAACTTGGTTGGATACCAAATTCTCTTTGAAGAATCTTGGTCAGGTTGATTATTTTTTGGGTTTTGAGGTGTTCAGGAACTCTATGGCATTTATTTGACACAACACAAGTACCTTCTTGAGCTGTTGCACAAGACAGGTCTTTAAGACTCCAAACCCTTTCCCACTCCATTAACGGCTAAGCAGAAGTTCTCTCAATTTGATGGTCGTCCTTTTTCTAATCCCACTCTATAGGAGTACTGTTGGGGCTCTTCAATATCTTACCCATTCAAGACCTGACATTAGTTTTATTGTAAATAAACTTGGTCGATTTCTCAAAGCACCTATTGACTCTCACTGGGTTGCTTGTAAACGAGTCCTTTGATACCTCAAAGGTTCTCTTAATTGTGGCTTGTGGTTCAAACCAGCTATTGTTCTTTGCCTTGAAGCCTTCACAGATGCAGATTAGGCTAGTGATTCTAATGACAGGCGTTCAACTAGTGGTGCATGTTTGTTTCTTGGTGGTAACTTAGTGTTTTGGTCTTCTAAGAAAGAGTATGTGGTTGCTAGATCCTCCACTGAAGTTGAATACAGGGCACTAGCTCATGGTGTCTCGGACATTGTGTGGACCTCTTCTCTCTTGACTGAACTTGGATTGTCTTCCAAGACTCGCCCTGTTCTTTGGTGTGATAGCACTGGCACACTTGCTTTGGCTTCCAATCCTGTTTTCCATGCTAGGACTAAGCATGCGGAGACTGATGCTCATTTTGTTCGAGAAAAACTTGCAGCTGGTGTCTTTGATCGTCGTTATGTGCCCTCTCTTCATTAGACAACTGACATCTTTGCAAAGGTTATGCCTGGTCCTCAGTTCTCTTTCTTGTGTTCCAAAGTAAACCTGGTTTCTTATCCCAGGTTTACTTTGAGGGGGGATGTTAGATATAATACTATAGTGTATTCATTGTCTGATCATGTTGGTACTCATAGTTTAGTCACTGATCATGGTTAGCTAGGCTGTCAATCATGGTTTACTTATTTTACCCAACTCAGGTAGACGGTTGGGTTGTTAGTTAGAGCTTTGAATCTTCGACTCTTGCATCTATATAAACCACTGTACACACATTTCTTATGTTAATGAAGATCATACTTTCTGGTGAAGAACAGAGCCCTCTTTAGAGTTCTTGTTCTCTTCTTTGTTTCTTGATTTCTCACTGCTCTATCTCATTAGATAGATCGTCACAGCTTTTAAATAGAGTTGAACATAAATTATTTGAAAATTTGTTACAACAAAATAATTAATGTGACGACCCAAAACCCGATAAATATGCCCTAGGGGCAAATTAGTAAATTCTCAAACACTAAACAAATGTAGCCCTAATATAAATTGATTTTAAAACTCTAACCCCATTTTTGTGTTCAAAACCCCAGAGTTGAGGAGAAGACAACGATTGCACAAATCTCAAAAAGAGGTAATCTCTATTCTAAGTTCTTTTTGTTTGAAGTTTTGGTGAACAATGTACACAAAATAGAGGGGAGGTGGAATGGCGTCGCCGCCGCCGAAGAGGGCTTCCCCCCATGATAGGAAGCCCTCCCCGGTTGCACCCCACCGCGGGGTTAGCCAGAACGACCAACCCCGAAGCGGTGTTAGTGCGCTCCCAATTTGTGGACAGTGGCAACCAGGGGCCAGTTCGGCCCCTAGATCGGGACCAGGGGCTGAACCGGCCCTGAACCCAAAAAAAAAATATTATTATATGTATAATGAAATAAAATGATATATATACATATATATTTTACAACAAAATAAAAGCAAGTGAATGCTTTCGAACGGGACGCTATCACGTCTTCGAGGGAGACCGATCGGGTCCCACCCCTCGATCCTCACATCGGGCAACGAGGGACTTGCGGGACCCACACTAGTGGATCCCAACGACCAATTAATGAAAGATTTAATTAACTTAAATTAAAATATTTATTGATGTGATATATTATAATTGTATAGCGTCGCGTGAAGGTTCGCATCAGACCCTAAGCGTACCAGGAGTTGTTATAGGCCTCGCTGCGAGTCGAGGTAAGTGGGGAGTTCCACTCATCTATTAAATGTGGTTTGCTACTAGCATAATTAGGTTTCATGATTTTGACAAAATGACTTGGGATGGGGTCATTACCTACCTTGGTTGACTTCATGTAAGACCTCTTGGGGAGCCATACTTGTATGGTGGGACCAAGTCACATTACATGCTTAAGGGCCTCTTGGGAGCCGTAGCAATACAGTTGAACCACGTCACCCATTTCTGCAAAGGCCTCTTGGGGAGTCGTGGATGCACGATGGAACCAAGTCACCCGGCCTCTTGAGGAGCCGTGGACATACGGTGGAATCAAGTCACCCACGCATATTTATTATATTATGATGTTTGGTCAACAAGGGAGGGTAATGACAAATGGGACCACGAACTTGCATTTATATCTATTACATTCTATGTATATCTCTTGGAACCCCTTTGCATGCAAAAATTTGAATTTCTTATGTTTTTACAATCCTTGACACTCCATATAACTGTTCAAGTTGTTCTATGATTATGATATGCTTACTCTATATGAAAATGATGTCATGCTACATATTTCAATGTATCCTGATTTTAAATGCATGCTAATTTTATTTTGATTTATAGGTATTACTTGCATGTTTAATATTTGAGCATAGTTCTTCTCTTATTGGGCTCTGTTGGTTCTTTAGCTCAGCCCACTTACAATACGGGTCCTTCTACGAGTGCAAACGATCTTGGCAAGGGGAAGGCCATTGCTTGAAGTCTCATTGCTTTGTGAGAATTTGCATAGTTATTTTATATAATATATTTATTTGATTTTAGAACAATAAATTGGGTTCTAACTCTAGGTAGTTTTACTTGGGGTAGAGTTGAACCCTCCTTATTTATTTTCGGACCATTATGGAAGTTTTAAGGTTGATTTGGAAACTTATTGAGATGATCAGACTGTTGGATTCTTATCACGCTGATTTGGCGATTTCATGAATTTTAGTTCTGATTTAAATTCCATATTTATTATCCTATATGGTAGTATGTTGTTCCGCAGGTTGAATTAGGCGTGCCAGACCGTTATTTGGGTATGGTTCAGGTATCGGGCTTGAGTAACAGTCTGGGCCGGGCGACCCGACCCTATTTCAGGTGAGGGTCCTTTCAATTAAGGACAAGAACTAACAAACAAAACATTCAAATACATTTGAATGTGTGAGAATTAGATATTTGGGACTCCATTATTTTAGAAAACACTGGTAAAACTTAAGATGCCAAATAAGGTAGGATGAAAAATACTAACCACCCAAGAAACATTTCCATGCACGTTTAGGAATGCTGTAGAGATAGATTAACTCATCTATTACACTCGTACTGTCACACTTAAATTTTATGTTCATTGTTTGCAAATCCAAGAATTAGTTTGGAAGTTCACCATTCCACTTTAAAAATCTCCAACACTTGGATCTCCGATGCTAGTATTCATATTTAATTATAAAAGGCAAACTCACATGCAGTTTAATTATATTTCTGATTCTATACAGTCCAAATGATACGCTCTATGGAATATCATGGGCTACGAGTCTGCAGCAAGGGCATCTAAGTCAGTATAATAATGGAGAGTAATTTTTTGTTCCCAAGTGGGGCTCAATGATAAGCATAAAGAAGATTGAGGACATGAAGCAATTACAAACAGCGCTATTAGTTCTGTGCAGTTATCAGGAATTTGATAACATCAACATATTTCAGCAAAATATGTCACTTGATTTTGGGAAAATGATCTGAAATTCATAGTATGGATCACCTAATTTACTTGGTCCATGCGCAGGGTACTAGATAAAAAAGAATGAAGGCTCAGATACTAACCATAAATACAACATTTGTAATAGAACCAACTTCACTTGTAAGCAAACGCCGAGCAAAAACAGCCTGTTCTACTATCTCAGCTGCAGTTAGATGCCTCCTAATCCCCATCCTGCAAAATGAATAAATATGTGCCATAGCACAGGAACTAAATACCCATATAACTGAAGAAAATAAGAATTGGAGTGCTCAAAGGCCAAATGTACCTGCCGGTGTAGCAGAACTGGCAATTCATAGCACAGCCAACCTGACTGGAAACACATACTGTGGTCCTCCCTCTCTTGCATGGAATGACAACTGTTTCTATCACCAGTCCATCATTCAAAGTAAATAAAATCTGCAACCTCCTGAGAGGTTCCAAAATTAATGAGAATATTCGTAAGGAGTTGATATAAGTAAGAAAAAAACTGGTGTACATTGCCAACCTCAAAATGAGCTAAAAAGGATTTAAAAAGACAGCAAGAGCACCAGACCTTACGAGTTCCATCAGATGCTGTGCGTATATCTTTCAGAGTCAAAGCCTTGAACTCAGTCAATTCACTCAACATTTTCTTGAAATTTTTGTTTAAACCTACAAAATGTTAAATTTTCATGACAGAAACCAAGTGGCTGAATGGGAGACTTTCTCATATTTTGATCGTGCCATACTTGCAGGCATTGAAAAACTTTTCGACAAGAGCATGCATGGATTAATAATGATTGTCTACAGACTTTTGACACAACAAGTGATACTTGATTGCAGAATCATTGCTTTGCTTGACAATTGTGAAGATTGTTCATAATTAAAATGATAACATCAGTAATTTGTTCAAAATCACTTAAAATCATAATTTGAAGTTTCGAACACCAATAACGATAGCAGGAACACATCATACGCCCTTCAACATTATGAAACTACTAGGTGTACTCTCACACAGACAAACATAAACAACAAACCACCATAAAAACAACAAGGAACTCCTTATATTGGATAACAAAATTAACCAAACAAAGAAGTAAATAAAACAGTTAAGGTAACAAACCCTCCAATTCATCACTGCAATGTGCCCAAACATTGTCCCCATAAAGGCGCTTCCACAGCATCAATGCTTGCCCAGACCTATACCCATGTGAATGCACCCATTTCTGCTCAACCAAACATCAAACAAAGAACCCAAAAATCAAAATCAAACAACAACTGAAAACCCACAAAAAAATAAAACAAAGCTTACCCAAAAACACTTACTTCAAGTTCATCATATCTCATCCCCTTAACAAGCACTTTTGAGCCCCCACCACCAAATTCACCTAAAAACACACCAACCCATGAATCCAAACCCACAAAACTATCAAAACAAAATCTAACACATCAAAAAAACCCTACCAGCATTTGAGCAATCCATTGAATGGTCACTTGGAATCAAATTTGCAGCAGAAGAGGAACAATAAGAAGCCCATTTGGGCACAGAAGCTAAGCCCAAATGGGAAAATTTAAGAGATGAAATGGAAAACAGATTTGTATTCAAAAAGGGGGAGAGAGAGAAGATTTGGGGAGCTGGTCTGATGGGTTTCTTCTTCAAAACAAACAAACAGTTCGTCCCAGTTCGCCTCATCCAAACACAACCAATCTCCATTTATGAAAGCTCAATCTAATCCTTCAAGGGGTTTGGGGATGAAATGAAGACTACCCAGATGAGATAATTGAGATTACCAATCTGGGCAATCTTCCTTCTCTTCAACTTCAGTGATTTTGGGAAGAAGAAGTCTATAACAGAAAGCCCTATCGCCCAAGATGTGTGGTGTTGGTGTATAATCTCTAGTGTTTTTTTTTTAATGCGCCAATCGCATTGATTTATCTACAATAGAGCACTAT
Organism: Stephania yunnanensis; assembly: GCA_039657365.1. Taxonomy (NCBI): domain Eukaryota; kingdom Viridiplantae; phylum Streptophyta; class Magnoliopsida; order Ranunculales; family Menispermaceae; genus Stephania; species Stephania yunnanensis. The sequence continues at coordinate 6,850,689 of CM077588.1, read as the reverse complement.
TAGGTCCATACCCAACGACCATCGCTATCTACAAATCGTTCAAGATTAGTACAGACGACCTTCTCAATTCAATTTCAAACTCTCTCAACTAGATTTTTTTTTTTATAGAGTTAACTCTCTGTAAAAATTATATTTTCATGTATGATTTTATTTTAACGAGATGTATTCAATTGAGATTTTAATAGACTTTTAATTAATTTTATAAGTGAACGACTTTTATGAAGTTTAATAAATTTTGGTAGACTTTGAAAGACTTTGATAAATTTTTATGTAGATTTCGTTATGATGACTTTTATCAATATTTAAGATTTTTAGTGACTTTTGTGAACTTCTTAAACATGATTTTGATGATACTAATATATTATTGTGATTTTTGTAATGAAACAAATATTTTACACTTTATTATAAAAAAAATAAATAATTATATTTTTTTCTTAATAACTATTACTAATATTTAAAAAAGTATTGTTGTATTTTAGTAAAAAAAACATATATACATATTAATGAATTACTCTCAAGGTAGTAGCATGACAAATAAGTAAATAAATATCAACATAATAAATTGGTAAATAAATCATCCTTTAGTGGTAGGATCATTGGAAATGTTTTTTTTTTGAGAAAAGATAATCGAAGATATTAGTGTAAAAATTTTGCACTTTATTTTTTTGTTTGATTTAAGCAAAAAAAAGTATATTTTTTCCTTAATAATGATAGTTTAAATTTTTAAAAAAATGCACTTCTTGCATTTTAAAAAAATTATACAATTATTTTCTTCAAATATAATAATATATACTACACTTTTTGAGATTATAATAATACACTAAATAAACGAAACTTCTTTGTCAAAAAAAAAAAAAAAAAAAAACTATAAAAAATGTATAGTGATGCAAGAATGAGATTTTGTTAATAATGACATCAATCCATTTTCATCAACATAGATATAAGAGTATAATGGGTAAGCAATGAAATCCAAGAGTTGTGGAGTGATTGGAGAAGTTGATAAAAAATATTGATAAGAAAAAGTCCTCTTGTAAACAATGAAGTCTTTATTGAAAAATGTAACCAACAAAAATTAATAGTGTCTAAAAGTTTCTGGGTTGAGATGAGGAGAAGTTGAAGACTTCTTTAAATGTATTTTTATACAAAAAGTCTAAAAGTCGCTAAAAAATTAAATACACCTTACTTTTATGAACTCTCTAAAAGTTTAAATTGAATACCCCAAAACTTTTAGAGACTTTTTAAAAGTCTATAAAAGTTCACATTGAATATCCCTAAACGTTTTTAGTCAATAAAAGTAACCAAAAGTCTATTAAAATCTCAATTGAATACACCCCTGCAAATTTATATAAAAATTGTTATTTTTTAAATAATAAAATATATTAATTAACATAAATACATTTTAAATAAAAAAGAGAGATATGGATAATTAATGAAATGTAATTGTATTCACAAATCTCTAGGAGGTAACTCCATTGAGGAGGTGGGGGAGATATCTTATACTCTCAAGCGTGAGTTATGGGATAATTTGGAGGGAGTTGAATTTATAAAATCAACTAAACAAGATTAAGTTTCAACTATTCTACTCCACCCTTAACCAAAAAACAAACATTCCCTTAAGGAAATTAAATCCATTGTCACTCCAACTAATTAATTATTTTTTTTTTTAATTTTTTTTACTTAAATAAAAGTTCAACACATTGCCTCTTCAAATCTTGCATTTTTGGCCAACTAACCAGTTGTTGGTTGGATAGTTTCTTCCCTTTCCAGTTTAACTTTAATCATTTCATGATCCCTTAGACCACCCTACTCCTGTATGTACATACCTGTCAATATCATTTCACATCAAATCCGAGCCATCCATTATTCAGATCATCAAGGCTGAAGAGGCCCACCAAGTTTTATACACATAAAAAGACAAATGACTGTCTCATCTCTTCAATTCTCACAACAATGGTGGTTGTCACAACCCCTCTTCTTCAACCCAAGTTCAATCTCCACCAAACCCATTCACACCTCCCCTTCAAATCCTCACCGTTCCTGCTCTTACATGTCCACCATTGCTGCAAAAACCCATTAGAGCACATAGTGACGACCTCTCCTTCTTCTTGCAAAGTGGGTGCCAACAATGATGGGGTTTTGTCTGTCAAAGCATACATAGAGAACCCCAACTCTGTTTCAAGTTTGGTGAGCAAAGTCGTGGGGTCTCTCCCTGTAATTGGGCTTTTTGCTAGGATTTTCAGTGATGAAGGAGGGGTTGGAGGAGACATCATTGATTTTGCTGAGTTTAGGAGAAGGGTGGGCAAGAACTGCTCTGTGATGGATTCTGCAGCTTTTTATGAGTTCAAAGAGAGGAGAGGAAAGGTGATTCATGGATTTTTTTAATTTTTTAATTTCTTTTTGGGAATAAATTTACTTGTGTTTTTGTTTATGGGGATTTTATTTGATTTTATGGATATTGTGGACTTAGATTTTAGTTCGTTATCAGAGTTTATTTGGGTTTGAATTGGTTTTTTGAATTTTTTGTTTTTGATGATGTAGGCTGGTGATCCTTTGTATGTGTTACTATGCTGTTGGTTAGCTGCAATTGGTGCTGGTTTGTTGAAATCAGAGGAAATTTTGGAAGGGGTTGCGAGGCTTCGGATTTCAGACGATATCGAATTCGAAGAGGAGAATTTTCTGGACTTGATGAGGAATGCTAAAGAGGTTGGTTTGTTGATTTGCAGTCTTAAATTTTAAGAAGTCGAATGTATGAAATTAATTCCCTTCATATTTTGCATTGATGTAGCAGCTAGATTTTGGCAATATGATCTTACACTTATTGCTTTATTTAGGTAAGGAAATGCATTTGAAATAGTAGTCACTCGGAAGTATTGTTTAGTGTACATTATTGGATTAGGAAAAGTTGAAGTGCTCCATGTTTGGAGTCTCCATACATGTGTTTGTGAAAGTTGTGTTATGGCATAGAATTATACTATCACTAGTTTCGTTGGAGTTGGGGTTTTCTCTATACTGTTTCATCATTTCCTATATTTGAATCTTTCAATATTACACAACTCCAAATGAACTCAATATCCAGCTCCACTTTGAGTGTAGGTTCGTCGGGATCCTATTCAGCGGTCCATCAAGTAGTCATCTTGTGCTTAAGCCTGCTACCTTTTGGCTTCTGGACTATCAATTAGGAGGGAAAAGAACGGGAATTAGTTTATCAGTAAGCAATCATAAGAGAATCGTGGGTGTTGGAAAGTTACTCATTGGCATATGTAGGACTAGGAATTGTGAGAAATAAAAACTATATCAGAGAAGTGTATATATTTAAATTCGTACTCGGGTGATGTCAGGGCTTAGCGCAAGTGTCTATTGAAAAATCTGTTATTCTGGAAGGGAAATTCCATTTTTTGGTTTTCTTATAATTTTTTTTTTCTTCCCCATTATTTTTGTGGCTTTGGCGTCGCTATGATAAAATCTATGACTTGATCATCAACACTCCCATTGCTAATTGTATCAAATTTGTGCAAGGAAGGATGAAACTAATAAATGCCAGCAGTAAAGTCCTTAATAGTTCTATCCATTTTAAATTTCTTCAATTGAAGGCCATGCTTACACTCCTTGGATTTATGTTGTTGCCCTTTTGTTCCCACAATGTGTTTAGTCAATTGTTCAGTTATTCACAATGGGTTTCGTAGTAGAACATTCTCACTTTGCAATAGCAGTTGGTAGAGTCCATGTTTATGCTTGTTTTCATTGGCATAGGTTGGTCTTAATTGTTGGGCCACTAGTCAAATGATATTTAATGTTAGGCCTGTACTTAACATCTTTAGCTTCAATTTAGGTTTACGAGTATTCTAATAGATTTGTTGCTATTTGATTAATGTTACATCACGTGGACTTTGTTTGGAATGTTTCAAGTGCATTGCTCTAAAAGGATGCTGGTCATCATTTTCTTGTTGATAACTCTTTATATGATTGCCACAGACCCATAGTAAAGCATCATTAAAAACAATTAACCATTTGTCTCTAATTATCCTTGGTATGTGATAAGATCAATGCACCCACAAAGTAAATAATGCAAAACTGTAGACAAAATGAATGCGCCAAACCACAACACCAAGATCTTGTTTACGCAAGTTCGGACCTCCCGTTCTCCGTCTGCGAGGCCAAGCCTAGGGGTAAGATCCACTAAGAGAAAGTGACGTACAGATTTACACAAAGTCCCTAACTAATGATCCCTCATCTAGCTAGTGATCCCTCACCGAATTTTGTTACACTACTCACTTCCCTTTCAATTATCCTACACTAACCCAAGATCTCCTTGGTACCCGAGGTCCCCTCGGCTTACAAGTCGAGTCCCCTTGACAGGTTTGTAAAAAAAACAAGGTAAAGATTGAACTAGTGTTCGTCTATCTCAAGATCGGCTTTTGGTCTTCAAAGAAGGGATAATTTGCAATTCTTAATTACACAATTTATAAAGAAAACACATTACAAGATTTCTAGAAACTTTCCATATTGTGTCTTGAATCAATGATGTGGCAAATATACTCTTTCCTTCTTTCTTCATTGATTAAATGAATCTTGTTTTAGTTTTCTCGCGAGTTGTCAATCAAATATTCTTGCGAGTTGTCAATCAAATATTCTTGCCTTGCTGGACGTATATAGGTTGTCGTTGTTATCTTGTCCAGCTGCCCCGAGTATCTGTTTGGAGAATATTTGCGAATCTGTCTGGGACGTGTTTTGAACCTTCCGTAGGTATAGAACCAACAACTCTGCATAAACTCACGAGATTATATCATATCATTTTCTTACCGAGTATTGGTTGGACAAATAATGACAATACATATTTTACCTTATCAGTATAGTATCTATAGGGATCTCAATATCTATATTTCTACTTATGTTATTGGATGTCGACACCTTTTTCAATTGGTCTTCGTCTAATTATTAAAGTTAGATTTCATATCATCGATTCACAACACTAAGTTTGCACTAATGGGTCAACCGCTCACACCATGAAGTTTGGTAATTGTTGCCTCTTCCGAGTTTCAACCAACTGCTGCAAAATCACATGATTAATGTACATTGCCTTGTTGTTTTTGAATCCTCAATAATGCATAAGGCCTTCAAAGTTAAAGTGGATTAGTTACTTATCTATGCTTAAGTCCTTTCCAAGACCTCTATGCATCTCATTGAAAAAGTTATTCAACTGCTTTCTTTTCTGAATGATACAATATGAAGAACACCATCTTCATCAATAAAACAACTTTTCTCATATTTGTGTATTAGGGAAAAACGAAATTAAGTTTCAATTTCATCGGCCTCTAAAATGCGAAGATCAAAAGGAATAACACAAAACTCATTAATGGGTCATTTGGTAGTTGTTGTTGTAAGTTTGTAACTCATAACCACAGCTTTAGGATTCATTAGGAAGTTGTACCATTTGAACTTGTTAAACATATGGCTTTAAATTGTGGAATTCGATATTCAAATCGAACAATAATTTTGATAACACGACCATTTACATGGACACTCATGTAGAAGTTAAATCACATTCAAACACAAATATCTGTTGACATGAGGACAGCTAGTATGCAATTAGAAAGTGAATTTGTAATTGAAATCAGAGTCTAATTATAGATAGCACACACTTATATAGACACACACACACACACGGGTGGCAGTGTGGGTTGTATGATGGAATATTGTGTTGGGGGTGCTAGAACGAGCAGGTTGTGGTACACATGAGATTTAATATTGTGTTGGTGGAGTTCTATTTGGATTTAGATTGAGTAGGTTTTTCCTTTGTGTATTAGACTATTCATAGTGGAATACCTTGTTTCTTGCCCGTGTTTTTTCCTTGATTTTGGGGTTTTCAACGTATCTTCGTGTGTTGTTTTTTCCGTTGTGTTTGATTTCCTTTGGGTTATTTTCTGTGATTGTGATCTTGGGGAATTACGTTGTGGTTTCTCACTACAGAACTTCATGAATCATTCATATGACTTATGTCTTTCCTGATTACTCTAGAGAATTTAGAAATTGTATGTTGGAAGCATACTATCAATTGCACTAAATTGAGCGCAATGGAAGTGTTTGATCCGTGTTGCTAACCCCTACTAATTTGGGATTGAGGCTTGTGTCATTGTTTGAAACAACTACAAATTTGTGCCATGTGTATTGAAGAGTTATGCATGCTCCGCCTCTATATTTTTCTATCCAGATATATTTTACCCTTTTCTTTTTTATGATCTTGAGGTCTCTAGGTGTGCCCTCATCTCCAATAGTCCTCATGGGCCTCTTATTACTCAGTTTGAAATATCTTGATTGCGTCGTAAAGTGGAGATAAACACATCTTGAAAAGGTGTCTTACGAAGTCGCTTCATTGTTAGTGTCTTTTTTCATGCCGCTACTGAAACTGTTGATTTGGAACTTGGTTATGCATATAGGTTTTGGAGGATAAAGCATTCATTCAATAAAATTTTAGAGAGCTTACACGAGCTTGCTGTTGCTAGCAACTTTTTGGTTCTAAAATGTGCTACAAATATTTGTTCATTGTTATGTTAACATTATTATTAAGTTCTTCTTGTTATGTCAATGCTATTATTGAAGTTAGTGCATTGTATTATTTACCTATGCTTGACGAAATCAGTTGCCATCCGCAGAGGAGAGCGAAGTTGAAGGTTGAGACACCATCTATCTCAATGGAGATACGAGCGGAGAAAGCTCTTGAAGCTATCTATGTTTGCTGCTTTAGTAAGGACCCCATAGAAAAAGATGACGAGAGATTGCTATCTGCCATGCTTAATGCAGTATTTCCCTCTGTTGGTCTATCGGAAATCGGAAGAATAGTTAGCGAGAAAGTGAAGAGAATAGCAGAAGGTGGTGAGATAAATAATTTGCCAGAGCCCAAGCCTTTACCCCAAGAAGCTATCAGATTACAAATGAAGGACCTTCAATTTTTGAAACAGAACTCTGAAAATTAGAGTTTAGCAACTTGCTCTCTATCTTAACATGTATGTATACATTTCTGATTTGAATACCAAGGAAATATATAGCACTCTTGCTGCTCAAATGTGTTTTGTTCTTCTTTCCTTACTATGTCAAGTCCTAATTCAAATCTGTGTAGATACCCTTAACGTGACTGTATAGAAAGTTATTTGCTGCGCTGATTCTGCAATATTAATAATATCGAAAGCATTCACATTCAGGAGTGTGTGTGTGTGCAAACTTTAGTGATGTCTCGAGTTCTAGTCTCCTGAATGAAAAATCCTGGGTGGGAAGGCCAGCCATTTATGTAGTTAGTGTGGTTGGCACTGCGGTATCAGCGTGGACTAGTCAAGCATGGTTGGTGCTGCAGTTGGTGCCGGGTACGTGAGAAACCAAAGAAAAAAAAATGCAAGCAAATGGGCCAATTCTGATATTAATAAAGACATCAATGCAAGACAACCTTAAGGCTCAAATTGTACCATCCTTAACCCTCAACTTTCTCATGGATTTTTCACTTTAATCCTCAACTTTCTAGCAATTTGTGCTGCTCTAGGATGGACTGGCCTCTTAGCAGTATTGCATTGTTCCATCTCCACCCAGTTAATAACCTTCAACATGACCGACTGTGGGACTTTCTGAGCTTCGCTTCCTGTGGTTCCTCGTCTCGGTTGCTTCAGACCTGTTTCCAGTGCCTCCTCCAAGAAGTTCATGAACCAATTTCCAGCTTCCCTTTCAATTTGCTTCCCCAATTCCATTGTGTTGTTGAAGCCATTAGACCCAGGCTTTTTGTTCTCATCATTTTCAGCAATAGCTTCGAGAAGTAGTTTTCCGACTGGAGTTACTGCGCCTTTTCTTTCGGAACCGGACTTTGGATTGATGCTAGACCTCAAGTTTCTCACAAAATCAATCTTTTGTTCAGTTGTTCTCTCTGCAGCGGCGGAAACCGACTTGTACAATGCTGATTTTCTTTTGCAGGAATTTGATTCCAAGGTTCTGTTATGGTCATTTGGTTTCTCCATCAAATCATGCTGGACTGGAGGGTCATCTTGGAACCGTCTCCCAATGGCTCGATGTGCTTAGCCATGTTGGCGCTTGCAGTAGCTGCTTGAATTGATTCCATATCGGATACTGCTTGCGTGATCTGCTGAAGGAATTCAAGAAACCGATCGAAGCAAACCGCTGGAGCTTCTGGTTTCGCAGCTTTGCTAAATTCAGAAAACATCCTGAAAATACAAATAAAAGAAAACATCTTTGTTCATCAGAACTCATGAACCTCCTTGGGCCTTGGATAAACTATCTAAAGGTTTTCTGCTTACTCAAGAGCTTGGACGACACTCTCTATCGCGGTCGCATCTCTAAGTGCTTGAAGAGCAACCTTTTGAGCTGTTTCTCTAGTTTGCACAGCTTCCTGTGAAGTACCAAACTATTAGAATCTCGATCAATGATGACGGAAACAGAATTAGGAGGATCGAAAAACTCAATTCAATGGAATGAATTACCTTGCCTAGTATGCTAAGCTTTCCAGGCAGTCCCATTGGAAAACTAGTACTGTTCTTCACGCTTATTTTTACAGGCTCAGATTGTTGTTGGGCACATAATCCAGAATATGAAGAATATGGAGCATCTCCTCTTGTGTTTCTCAATCTGGGTGGTGGAGTTGAACTCTTCTTTTCCTACAACAAACCAAAATCCATCACAACCAGACCAATTTGATCACCAAACGAACTGTATTTTATTGAAGAATTCAAAGAGGAAAGATGTACCTACAGTAGTGTTGAAGGGACTTCTTGGGATTCTAGCCTCTCTATCACAAACACTCTTGCTCCTTGGAAGCTTCGACGCGGACGAAGGAGCAATAAAGCTCTTCCTCACAAGAGGGCTTTCTCCTTTTGAATCTACCATCCTAGCCAAAAGCCCACCACTCACTGAAGATCTCAAACCACTGCTTGAGCTTCCATCTTTAGCACCTTTCATCAAAGGCGTCAGCGGCAAATTACAGGTGATTTTCGGCCTTGCTTTCACCGGCGTGCTCTGATCAAGATCCATAGGGATTGGCCTCACAACCTTTGGGGAGGCAGCAACTGCATCACCCCCATTGATCTGCTCTGATGCCCAGGATCCTCTTCTATGCACAGATTGTCTTAGGCTATGAATTCTATCAGTTCTACTTCCACTCTCTTTGATGCCCATTAAGGGTTCTGGGGTTCCCACAAAAGGGTGTCTTCCAGGGATGGTCTTTGTACCTTTAATGACTGGAACTGGTGATCCAGGCTCCAATCTATCCACATAGATGAACTGGCCTAGCTGCATTTTGTTGCTGAGGACGAGGTCGTCTTGTTCGTCGGGGAGACTAACGTAGACCGAATGCGAAGAGTCTGACACTTTAATGTAGAACCCATGTTTAGGCCATAGATTCTTCTCATCAAGATCTGCTGGGACTATATCTGTTACTTGCAATAGAGAATTCCTGTACTCCCCTGTTGGCTTCACCCCTGTGTTCATGCCGTCGAGGAGCTTCAACAGCACTCCGGGCGCAAGCGCCGCCATGACTTTGAATTCTCCAAACTAAAAAAGAACAGAAAAATCAAGAAAGGTTGGATTTTGATTACATTCTTGAAATCGAGAAACAGTGGGATTTCGATTTCGATTTCGATTTCAATATCAACCGCGGAGAAAACCCATTAATGATAACATGAAACCGAACTGTGAAATCAATGAAAACTCAAGATCAAAGAAGATCCATTGACGAATTTGTACCTTAAGAGATGTATTTTCTTCAAATTTGAATCACTTTGGTTTCAAGAAATCAACCCATGAAGGAAATTGAGCAGAGTTTTCGCTTTCTCAGGATTCGATTGTCACTCTGAATTCAGTCAGGGTTCAAGAGAGAAAAAGAATTATAGAGAGAGAGGTTAAGTTGGTAGGGGGGAGCTTGTCATGAATAACGGTCACGAGGGAGGAGCTATGTTTTTTAAAATTTTGATTTTTTGAACGTTGGGGCAACGGTAACTTATCAGGGAGGGTCCACATGGCCGAGCTGAAATGACTAAAATATGTTTCATTCTCTTTTGTAATGACAGTTTTATCCCCAAGTTATAAAATCTAAACAAAGCTTTCGTGGGATCTTAAATTCTAAATGAATGTAAATAATTGTGATTGCATGTATCGATAAAATTGTTATTTAATTTATACGTTACTTTCAATATAAAACTCTAAGGCAGAATCATGGTTTCGATTTCTAGTAGCTACGTATATTATATTATATTTGTTTATCTAAGTTATGGGAATGGAGTACTCGACTAATTCTATAAAATTAGTCAAATCATAATAAGAAAAGGTTGAAAAAAGATTTGAACATTCATAATTATCAAAAAAAAAAAAGAAAAAGAAAAAGTGTGTCTAGTGTACAAATTTTCTTTCATTGCATAATAGCCTGAGTAATCAACTAGCCAAATGCATTTTTCATCTATGATCGGATTCTTTGCTAATTCAATATTTGTGGCTCGCCAAATAGCAACAAAAAATTTTTTGGATTTTTGATCGGATTCTTTCCTAACAATTCTACCCCAAACGCTAATAATGTTTTAATTAAGGGTCTTTATGTTTTTTGTTGTTTAATCATGTGATTACCTATATAGTTAAATAGACAATTAGAAAGTAGTAATTAAATGGTTTGTTGTTTTTATTATAGCTAGTGATCATGGCCCTAAAGGAGTGTGGTATAATAGTTTCAAAGAGGGCCTTAGTACTCATGACTCATGGATGATGGGTTCGATTCGCATCAACCACGCTATTTCTTCTTCGACCTTTGGGTTAGATTGTAAGGGCGCCTTCCTAATCTAGTGAGATTAGTCATGTCATAATCAACTGGAGGAGAGGCAGTTCGGACACCCACAATAAATAAAAAAATAAAAAAAGAAAGAAACGTGACTAGTCATGTTGTGTAAGCAAGGATCACTAACCAAACCAACATATCTGGTCTCCACAAGCCAACGTGTCATGGTCCCTACACGGTCTGCTCCATCCCTAACGGTCCTGATATGCTTTGCATTTGCAGCTATGCGCACCACTGTGTACCGCAAAGTTTTTGATTTGTTAAAATCCAAGACCGGGACACTTGTTATGTAAATCACGAAGAATGAATATATATACAATACAAGCTGCACTATCTTTCGAGCCATTTTTCCTCAAAATTCTCTATGTAATTCCCCATGTCTTACATGGTATCAGAGCCCATCGGCAACCGCTATGGTTAATATACCTATCTACATACCCAGCTCGGGCTCCACAAAAGGCTCGGTTTCAACAATGGTGTCCCAACCGGCTATAGCTCCCTTCAATCCATTCGGCAACTCGTTGTCCCAAGGAATGACGATTAAGCTCGATCAAGACAACTTCCTTCTTTAGAGGTCTATCACCATGCATGGGCCTTCGTGAAGGGAATCAAACTAGATGATTATATACTGGGAACAAAAGCTCGCCCTCAATAGTTTCTTGATGCTTCAGGTTCAATCAATCCAGACTTGGAATATCATACAAGCTAAGGATCAGATGCTGATAAGTTTGCTCCTCAACTATCTCAAGCATGACATAGCCAATTAAGTTCTGGGACATGGATTTTTAGTGGCTACCTGGAGAGTGATTGAGACGTTTTATGGAGCTCATAACCGAGCTAGGATTCAACTATATCTCGCTCTGGTTTGCATACCACAAGAAAGGGATCCCTAGCCATGACTGAGTTCCTGAACAAGATGAAAAGTTTCTCGAATAGTCTAACCACAACAGGCTCCCTTATGCTCAGCTGTAGATCTCGTATCTTGCACACTTGTTGGCTTTGACGGAGAATACCTCGCCATCACAAGTCTCTTCCAAGATTAAAAAAAGAGCTATCATGGCCGAAACTTTAAGTCTCTCTGTTGAGCTTCGAGGCCAAACTCTAACAAATCCAAAACGTCCAGGCTTTTGCATCCCTCACAGTAAGTTTTCCAACCAAAACCCGTGAAACTCACCCAACCCCTCTGCAAATCTCTCCCAGAACAACCATACCAGATCTGGGTAAAACAATAACTCACAAAGAGGGTGTGACGGCGAGAATCTCTAATCAGCGCACCGTCCGGCCTAATCTTGATACTAAGCCCTAATCTCAATCACGTAGGACTTGAAAACGTATTATTCAGCCTTTTGTCTTATTCTCCTTGTAACTCGTGTTTAGGATAAGTATTATTTTTCTCGTTATTCGTGATTTAAGAGTTAGTAAAATCTTTTATACATCATGACAAATTAGCGAAAATCTTAATAATATTGCGGAAGCAATTATAAACATATATATGTGGAAACTAGCAAATAGATTTTGTGTATGTATATCAAAAGTAGCAAGCAACAATGTAACATCATGCATCCGTTGAGGAGTCTAGTCTCTCAACCCAATATACAATCCAAAACATATAAAAGACGTGAAATAAATATAAATAAGTGAAACCTACAAAAGATGGTAGCTGATAGTTATTGAGGGCTCAAAGGTAGTCGTCGATCTTCTCCTTCCGTGGTTTGCTACTCGACGGATATGCAATTGTCACCAAAGATGGCAATTCAAGTGAGTAAATCCTATGGTCATTCATCATCACATTTCCAAATATACAAGAAACGATAACTTAAAGCATACGATAGCTAGGAAAGAAAAAGCTGAAGGGAATGTATACAAGCAGGTACTAGGTACGTTGAAAGATATACATGGTAGTCATACAAATCGAGGTTCGATCAACCGTGAGCTACATCACGTCATCTTATATATTTGGTCGTAAACTACGTCACATTAGCCAATTAACAGTGCCGACATCCTCAGGGACTCTAGCCCCGTGTGTCGCGCTCACTTGTAAAAATTAGAATCAGTGAACCTAAACATATGGACTACCTTACAACCACTACAAACTAACCTACTTGGGGTTTTTCCAAAAGTAAGGGGGATTTACAATTTATTTCACAAAATAGGGTGGTGTACTTTGAAATATCGAAAGTAGGCAATAACGCCTTTTCAAAAGACGTTATTGGTTTTGAAGGTGGTTAGGTCGCGGTGAGGTGGCGGTGACATGGCGGCGATTTGTATAGATAGCACCTTTTGAAAATGCGCTATCTATACATTTTCCCATCCACGTCACCGCCACGTCACCGCCACCTCACCGCCACCTCACCACTTCTAATAACACCTTTTGAAAAGGCGTTATTGGTTTAATTTGATGTTGGTGAGGTAGCGGTGAGGTGGCGGTGAGGTGGCGGGGACATATAGATAGCGCCTTTTGAAAAGGGGCTATCTATACAATTCCGCCGCCACATCACCGCCATCTCACCAACTGGACTCGCCGATCTATCCGCCACCGCCGCTAGTCCGCGACCTCCCTGCGCGCATTGCTACTGGCTGCGCCGCCACGCCGGCTGTCACTTTGCGAGCTGCTGGACCGCGTCGTCCTCGGCCGCTCCGTCCCTCGCCGCTGGTCGTCGTAGTTGAGCGATCTCGACAATGACAACCAATTTTGAATATGCATAGGAGGAGTTTATTTTTGTAATAAAAAAAACCAATTTTGAAAATATATATATATATATACATTCGTTCCAACCTTCAACTCTCTTTTCTAAAATAACTAACCTTAACTAACATTAACTAACCAAACTAAACTAAACTAACTAACCTTAACTAACCTAACTAAACTAAACTAACTAACTAACTAACTAAACTAAACTAAACTAACTAACCTTAACTAACCTAGCCATACCAAACTAAACTAACTAACTAACTAACCTTAACTAAACTAACTAACTAACTAACTTAACTTAACCAACTAACCAAACTAAACTAAACCAACTAACCTAAACTAACCTAACCAAACTAAACTAACTAACTAACTAAACTAACCTAACCAAACTAAACTAACTAAACTAACTAGCCTTAACTAACCTAACCACTTAAACAATACAAACTAAGTAAACTAAAATAACTAACTTAACTAACTAAAGTAACAACCCAAAAAAGTAAATCATTACCCAAGTAATGAGTCATAACTTGACCTAACCTAAGTCAACTAACAAACCTAACCTAACTAACTATACTAACCTAAAATTGCTTAACAATAGAACTGAAGTAAACTAATCACAGTTAACTCACCCAAATAATAAATGAAAACTAACCTCAAGTAACTTAACTAACTAAGATAACCTAATCTAACATAAAATAACCAATTACCCGTAGCAACAGAACAAAGATGGTATATTTAGGATAAAGTTGGACTATATGTCCTCAATAATGTTTTGAAAACATAGATAGAAAATAAGACAGTCACTACAAGGAAAATGAAATTTAGAAACGGAAATAGCAACGAAATTAAGTTCCGTTGCTAAAAAAAGTAGTTAGAGACGGAATTGGGACGGACGAATTCAGAGACGGAATTGAGACGGATCAGAGACGGAAATAGAGACGAAAATAGAGACGAAAATAGAGACGGAATTAAATTCCGTCTCTAAAAAATGGCGCCAACATTCCCACTAAAACTTTGTTTTCTCATAACCGTTCATCAAATCTCGAGATTTGTGCATCAAATCTCGAGATTTGCGCGTGCCCCCTCCACCCCCCCCCCAAAAAAAAAAAATCCCTAAATCCCACAAGTTTGTCGTCTCGTCTCGGTCTCTCTCTGCTCCCAACTCTCGTCTCTCCATCTCTTGCTCAACCCGGCCCTCCCTCTGGTCTCTCCGTCTCTCTCCGGTCCACGCCACCTAAATCCCCAACCTCGCTCTCGACTCTCTCTCTCTCTGGTCTCTCTGTCTCTTGCTCAACCAGTCACTCCGATCTCTCTGGTCTCTCTGGTCTCTCCGTCTCTCTCCGGTCCACCGCCCCCAAATCCCCACCCCCACAAGTCGATCATCTCCGTCATCGTCGCTCTCGACTCTCTCTCTGGTCTCTCCGTCTCTTGCTCGGTCACGGCTCTCGTTCTCTCTCCGGTCACCGCTCACCGCTCACCACTCTCTGCTCTCACCGGTGACTGATCTCTCATCGGTCATATTCGCTCACCGCTCTCTCTTTCTCTTTCATTGCTCTCTGCTCTCTGGTCTCTCTGTGCTTACCGCTTTGCTCTCTGCTCATCAAGGTAACAATCGAATAAAAAAATTGTAACACCTTAATTCTCTTGAAATTGTATCTACTCACATTTTCATGCTGGTTTGGCTATCATGTGCATTTGTTGGTGTTTCTCACTTGATCTATTAAGTTACTGTTGTGTATTTTGTTTGGTTTATAAGTTTTTGTTCTGCTCTTCTCTTGCATGCTTAGTTGTTTTGTGGTTATGCTTGTTCTACCGAGTAACAATGAAATGTGAACTGCATTTCTCTGTTGTGATTTGGGTTTTGTAGTTATGTTCATTTTGCCATGTTTTAGTTGTTGCAATGCTACTTGCGAGTGACACAGTTTTCCCTAATTGGATTTGTACAAGTTTTTACCTGTTTATATATCTGGTTTAGGGTTTTGGATTTTAAGGTTTGTGTTCTTATGGTGGTTATTGTTGGTGCATGTTGTTTGTGTGCTTACTGGTACTTCCACTGTTAAATTCACTTTCCTTACCGATTTCTATCTGTTACAGGACCTTGAGAGTACTTTAGAACTTGCTGTTGGGAGAGTCATAGCTGGCTTGTACATAATTGATTTACTTTCCTTTACTTTAGAGCTTCCTCAGTCATTTACGGTAAGTAATCATAATTGTTCATGGCATCATAGACTTGGTCATCCTTCAAATTG
The DNA here is from genome assembly GCA_039657365.1 of Stephania yunnanensis. Lineage (NCBI taxonomy): Eukaryota > Viridiplantae > Streptophyta > Magnoliopsida > Ranunculales > Menispermaceae > Stephania > Stephania yunnanensis. The sequence goes on along the minus strand of CM077588.1, from coordinate 6,834,938 downwards.
TTGTAACTAAAAAGTTAATTCCATTGATTCTAGGTCATGTTCCTATTAGTTCAGATTTTGATACTATGTAGGAATATGATTGATTGAAGAAACAAAAAACCATTTTTGGTGCATTGGGTTTCTATGTGATTACCTTGTTTTCTTATTTTTTGAAGATTGGTCTTACATTATTAAGTTGGTTTGATTTGATTTGAAATGTAGATCGTTTAGTTTGTGTTTGTTTGCAATCGTGCACAAATTTAGATGTCATCTTTGGAGATAGGTGCTGCAAATTGTTTAGGGAGCTTTGGTTGCCATTAAGCAACAAACATTCACTGGTTTTATTTGATGTCATGCTATGCTCGCAAGAAGTTAATTATAAGAATTTAAATTTAATTTTAGAGAGTAAGAGAAAAGTAGCATAATAGGTTGCCAAAAAAGATTAGATAAAAGTATTATGCAAAAAATATTAATGACATAAGTAATATTAGAAGATAAATCTAATTGAGATATTAGCAAGAGATTTGCGAAATTGGAAATTGAAGTGTAAAATTGTAATTCAAAGTAAGTTGTTTTATTAGTGCTTATTAAGTATTAGTATATATATACGAACCCATTGGGCCATTAAATTAGTTAGTACTGCTATTCCAAATTAAAATAGTTAATCACAAGTTCGAATTTTCTTTTGGAGGAAAAAAAAAAACACATTACATTTTGGATTTCTTATTTATTTGATAAAGACTTAAGTTGATGATCAACCTTCAATTTTTTTTTTTAAAACAAGATAATTATAAAGAAGCAATAATGCATGATTACAACAGCCTTAATTAAATTAAGTTGATATATCAAGCCCATTTTGCCATGAGTGACATCCCTCCAGCACCAAGTAGAACAACAATGTAGGCCTTGATCTGGAGCTTAATGCTACCTTGCAACTTAGGCCCATGAAATCTGCAGATAGAAGGTCCACCAGAGCCATGTAGATTAGCAACCCAGTCGATGACGCGTTTAATAATCCAACCGTAATTAGTGAGCTTGGGCTATTTTCTTTATAAACATTAGATAATGCAATGCCAAGAGCAATCCTAAATGGAGTTGTAACTGAGAAGAATAACACCATCACTGCTTTCTTAAAGAACTTGTACTCTGCCTGTACAAGCATTAAAAGATATTAGTTAATTAGTTATTCAATTAAGCATGTTAATTCGAAATCTAATTGTTCACTAATTAATTATATATGGTCACTGAAGAATACAACCACCAAGTCCCATCCCTTCAAACATTTGATGGAAGCACAAAGCATACTAATGGCTTAATTGTACAAGTATTATTTGATGCTCCTAATGAAAGTCCAATCACTACCTTTGAATGAACAACAATACCCAAGCTCAACACCACCGCAACATTCACACATTATATCATAATATATAACTCATTTAATTGCTCTATACCAATATAAGAAAGAAAGTAACAAATTTATTCCGTCTCTGATTATGCAAATCAACTGTGCACAAATTTAAAGAAAATGTTGCTATTTCACATAAAATTTCAAGAGAATTGAATAAACCTATAACCTCAAGGAGGTACGAGTGAACAAGTAGTAGGAGCTTTGATACTAAGTGGTATTTGAATGCCTCTTATAACTTACGATTTATTTATTTTTTTGAACTCCTTGTTGCTTTTATTTTTACGACCAATTATCATACTCTGTTTGGTATCGGTCATGTACCTAGCTAGGTATTAAGAAAGTTGTTTCCATCCCCCTTTATTCAATGGCTAGAAGCAAAGCTTTTTGTTCATGTAGTTAGGTAGGTTCTCAGATTCCCCTTTCTAATAAATTGTGTTAGTTGGACACACAAGTAGCCATGTACCGTCAAAAATTATGAAACTAGTTGACTAATTTAATTCCACAATTACAATAGGAATGTCGTCTACAAGTCGAGACTGGATGTACAACCGTCTCGACAAGGGCTTCGTTCAAATTGAATTCACGGCGAAGGTTAAAGAATTCATATCATTTGCTAGGCAACATTGTCCTACATACCAAAGTGAAAGGAAGATTAGATGTTCGTGCAATTATAAGAAATGTCGACTTGTACCGTACCTGGACGTCGAAACGGTTGAGTACCACATATGTAGGTATGGATTTGTTTCAGGATATCACTGTTGGTACGAACATGGTGAGAACAGAGATGAAGGCCCGCAAAACTTCTACCAAATGGATGACCATATTGATGATGCTGATGTGGGAGGAGACGATCTGACAACTTACCGCGAGATGCTACACAACGTGGCCGGTCCAAGTTTCAATTGGAATCACGTGGAAAAATCACCAAACCCCCAAGCACGCCAACTATACGACATGATAGAGGCTAGTAGCGAACAATTATGGCCGGGTTGCGAAACCATGACAACGTTGTCCGCAATGGCAAGATTACTTGCGATCAAGTCAGAACATCATATATCTGAACGAGCGTATAATGAAATCATAAAATTCATGAAGGATTGTTTGCCAAATGACAATTCATTGGTTGAAAATTTTTATGCCACTAAAAGACTAATGCGAGGTCTAGGTCTACCTGTTGAGAAAATAGATTGTTGTGAGGACCAATGTATGATTTATTAGGGAGTGGACTCTGAGTTGACATCATGTAAATTGTGTGGGAAATCACGCTACATTGCACAGCGACGAGGTCGTAGCCGGAACACCAAAAAACGCCCTTGCAAAAAAATGTACTACTTCCCTTTGGGCCCTCGGTTGCAATGATTGTATGCGTCAGAGTCAATGGCAAAACATATGTGATGGCATGGAGAACATTCCTCGCCAGAAGATGTTATGCAACACTGTTTTGATTCGATAGCTTGGAGACATTTTAATGATGTCAATAGAGACTTCGCCGCAGAGGTTCGGAATGTTCGTTTAGGATTGTGCACTGATGGTTTTCAAGTATTTGGGATTTCAGGAAAATCGTACTCTTCATGGCCTGTAATATTGACTCCTTATAACCTTCCACCGTCGATGTGCATGAAATCTGAGTTTATGTTCTTAACGGTTATCGTTCCTGGACCGACCAACCCAAAATAGAAAATCGACGTGTTCTTTCAGCCGCTTGTGAAAGAGTTGCAAGATTTATGGAACAATGGGGTGATTACATACGACGTGTCCACAAAGACGAATTTTCTCATGCGAGTGGCCCTTTTATGGGCTGTTAGTGATTTCCCTGCGTATAGCATGTTGTCCGCTTGGAGCACACACGGTAAGATGGCTTGTCCATATTGTATGGAGGATACAAATGCATTTCAATTGCGAAATGGTGGAAAGACATCGTGGTTCGACTGTCACCGTCATTTCTTGGCGAAGGCATCACCATTCGGGAAAGACAAAAAAAATTTCCTTAGAGGCAAAATGGTTTTAAATGACGATCCGCCCGCTTTGCGTTCTGGTGATGAAATTTTGGCAGAAATTGAATCATTAGGCTTGATGAAGGTGACAGAAAGCGGAGCTGATTCTGTGAATGGCCGGATAGCTAAGAATTCGGGATGGAGGAAAAAAAGCATTTTCTGGGACTTGCCGTATTGGAAGACAAACTTGACCCGCCACAACTTAGATGTCATGCACATCGAGAAAAATGTTTTTGACATATTCAACACCATTATGTGTGTACCGGGCAAGAGTAAGGACAATGCGAAAGCGAGACAAGATATTCGTGAATATTGTTACCGACATTCTCTACACATTGATTCGGCGACAAATACTTACATCCTTGGATGCTATTCTCTTGATACATCAAAAAGACAAAAAATGTGCGAGTGGGTTGAAAAGTTGTGTTTTCCTGATGGTTATGCTTCGAATCTTGGTCGATGTGTGGATCCAAAAAAATTGCGAATGTTCGGCATGAAGAGTCATGATTGTCATATTTTCATGCAACGGTTGATACCAATTGCATTCAAAGAACTCCTCCCAATTGCAATTAGCGAAGTAAGCCTTTTTTTTTCGATCCCTAACTGCGAAAAGTGTCAGTCTCAAAGATATGGAGGTCTTAGAGTCTGAAATACCAAAAATCATTTGCAAGTTGGAGAAAATCTTCCTTCCAAGCTTCTTCGACTATATGGAACACCTACCAATCCACTTGGCCTACGAGGCCCGTCTGGCCGGTGCCGTTCAATTTCGATGGATGTATCCATTTGAGAGGTAATATCTTTGAAATTATTTTCCCATTCAATAAGTATTAAATCAACATTTCCTATACTCCGACAGGTACCTTAAACATTTGAAAAATAATGTTCGGAACAAAGCAAAGGTAGAGGGCTCCATGTGTAATGCTTATTTGGTTGAAGAAGTCACATCCTTTTGTTCTTACTACTTTGAAGATCACGTCTTTACGTTGCATGACAAAGTGCAACGAAATGACGATGGCGGTGTCGGGCCCACACCGCATTTTGTGGGCAATTTCTCAATTTTCACTTATCCTGGTCGACCCATGGGCAAGTTGAAGGAGCGGTACTTAACAGAGCAGGAGTATAATGCCGCTCATTTATACATACTGCTCAATTGTCCAGAGATCGCTCCTTACATCCAGTATGTCCGTCACTTTCATTCAATAATTCAATACATTCATTATTCATCTTTTACTAAGACATGCTATGTACATGTTCGTTTCTTCTAGGATCTTCGTCGATGGAATCACTCAAGTAATGGGGGAGTCGGAAGTTGATTGTAGTCTAGAGCACAACTTTCCCATATGGTTTCAAACATAAGTAAAGTTATTACTATTGTAGGTTATATCTTCATAAATTTCTTTCATAAGTAATGTGTCTTATTACATTTCTAATTTTTTGTGAATAGGCTCGGAATTCTATCATAGACGAGACGCTCGTTGATCTTTCGGTGTCGATCTTGTACTGTCTACCCTGGTTACCTAGTGAATGGGTATAAGTTCCACTCCGCAACATATGATGTTAATAGATCGACGCAGAGCAGCAGTGTTTTGGTGAAGGGTTCTAAATACGCCGATGTTTCCTATAACTATTATGGTGTACCGCAAGAGGTTGTGGAGATTGAATATACCGGCCTCAAGCGTGTGGTCTTGTTTAAGTGTGAATGGTATGACCCTACACCGAATCATGGTGTGAGGACTCACCCAACACTTCAATTGGTAGAGGTTCATCGAAGTCGACGATATAACAACTACGAGCCATTTTTCCTTGCAATGCAAGCCACTCAAGTGTACTACATTTCGTACCCTTCTATGAGGAACGACCGACAAGAATGGCTAGCAGTTTGTTGCTGTCAACCAAAATTCGCTGACGAGGAAACAAGCAAAGACGATAAAGACCAGGGCTCTGCGGAGATTGCATTCCAAGATGGGATGCCCACCACGTGCGTAGTCGACGATGTGATTCAGGATATCAACAATCTGGATGATCCAAATGGGACTGAGTCATTGTTCAAGCGGGTCCAAGTGAAGAAGTCAATGACTTCATTGTTGATAGTGGAGATGATTCAGAAGAAGAATCATCAACTTCTACTCATGAGAGTGAATTTGAAACGGATGATAGCGAGTACTGTATGTCTATGTTATGTCAACGTTAGATCGATGTTACGTGAATTTTCTATACCTTTCTTATATGGAGTGTAACTTCTCGACGGTGCTTGGCAAAGATCAACCATTATGATATATAGACATGCATACTTTTGACGATATATTTCTTAATTTCCTTTTATCAGCATGGTTCCTGTGTTCTTAATTCCCATCAATTAGAGTTCATTACTTTGTTTTGTATGCCTTTGTTCTCTAAACTTTAATTGGTATTTTGTTAGGTTTCATGGCGGGCAGTGATCACCCCCACGTCGAGGGATACCTTTAGGGGGACATCGTCCAGTCGTAAGAGGTGCAGCACAGACCTCCACTGGCGAAATACCGACTGGGCGTCATGGTTAGGCCACACGAGGGGGTCAAAGAGGTCGTGGTGGTCGAGGTCGTGGGTCGATTCCTGTATTATCGATTCCGACTTCTCGTTCTTTCGAGCACGAGTTACATTCAGCGTCACCTTCGCCTTCCATACCGTCCGCGTCGCCTGTACCATCAACCTCGTCATCAAGGACTATACCAAATTGCCCGTTACAATCACCGTCGCCGACATCGAGACATGACACTCCTGTACCGACGAGGCCTGCACCCCCAGCCACCGCATCACCGGCAACATCCCCATCTTACGACGATAGAGCAGGCTCGCAGGTGACAGGACCTCCGCATGCACCTCAGAGGACAATGATCGAGCACCCTTGCGTGCAGCGGATCTTGATCACACTGATTGCCAATGATACTTAAGTTTGTATTTGATTCATATATGTACTTCTAAATATCGATGTAAATTATTAAAAAAGTTGTTAAGATGTTATGCATTTTCAAGAAACACAGGAAGTTGCATCCTTCTCATTCTTGTGCACGGAGGATGACAAAAGTTTTCAAAAGATGGATGATTCCAGAAGGGTATTGTTGGAAGTCAGTACCGAATCATCATAAAGACCACTACTGGCGCCAATGGAAGGTACGCAAGACTAATAAATGTCTTAGGATTTATATTAGTTTTTCAATGTCTCGTAACAATTGCAATCGCCATTTTGTAGGCATATTTTAGATGGGATGACGCGATTCCCGATGATCTCATTCGTGCGGCGTACGACACGCATGCAGGCACAAGGTACACCGCATTAATGCACAAGTTAAAGAAGAATCGTGTTCAGCTAGTTTATGTTACAGATGAGGCATGAAGAAGATAATTGGAGTACTGGGAGAACGAGGACTTCCTTGCCAGGTCTAGGCAAGCGTCGACGAATAGGAACACTGAGGTCGAAGGACCTGGGACTGGACCCTCGAAGCACGGTGGTGGTTCGGTGTCTTTTGTGACTACCAATGAAAGATTGGTAAGTTTTTTTTACACTCTAGTTTTTTTTTTATATTTATACACTTGTTCACTACGCAATTGATTTGTGTTTGGCGAATATGAGTTCGCCGACCTACTACTAATAGACATATTTATGCTGAATTTATAACCGGTCCTGTACCCAGACTGATTCATCCGAGATGCCACCTACCGTGAATGAATTGTATTTGCATCTCCACACCGTAAATCACGACGGGATAACATTCATCGATACGAGATCAGAGCGGTTCTATGTAAGTATAGAAATGAAATGTTAAATAATATTAAGTTTACTTTAAAGCATATCATGTAAGTTGTTTATTGTTGATACATGCAGGATAGGCTCCAGAGGAGACGTCTGGAGCTGACCCAGGCTACACCGGACCAACCGGTGGATGATGAGGCGGTGTACCTCAATGTGGCAGGTGAGTGTCCCAAAGGACGTGTCTACGGTCTCGGGTCTTTAGGGAGAAAGAAGAGGAGATATGCAGATCCTGGTGCTAGCACGTCCCAGATGCAGGAGATGGTGCCACGTGCAGAGTTCGATATCGTTGTCGAGCAATTACGAAAGGTTATGGCGTTTATGCATCAACATCTCGGGATGACCATGGACGGAGAAGGCATATCTCAGCTACAGCCACCACCACCACCACCTCCACCACCACCACCACCTCCACCACCACCTCATGACCAACAACAGCTGCCACAAATAGATCCCGCCGATCCACCACAACAAGGGGACAATGTTGAGCGAGAGACGCAAGAGTGGCTTATGAGAGATGAGCAACTTGGTGATACATAGGTATGTTTCTTGTTGTTTGTGTAACTTTTGAGATTATACTTTTGCTTTTGTAGACAACTTTAGCAGTTGTTCGCATGACTTTTAGATTGACACTTCTTTTTGTGCATATTTAGATTGTTACTTCTTTTTGTTTCATTGGATTGTTGTTCAGAATTTTAAAAATTCCATTTAATTTTTCTATCTTAGCTTATTGCGGATGTTACATTTGCTTGTCTGAATATGAAGAAGGTGATAAAATAAGAGTTATCCCCTGTCACCATGAATACCATATGATATGTGTTGATAAATGCTAAATATTTTCTGATCTCTGGTGTGCAGGGTATGCCCGCTTTGCCGTGGAGATGTTTGTGAAGGTGTAGCCGAAAGTTCGGTTTTCAGCTCATGAAAAACCCCTAAGGAAAACTTGTACATATATGCATATATGAGGCCTGGTTTTATCTTTATCTTGTTTTTGGAAGAAAATTATCTTATCTTAAAAAGTGTGATAAGATGTTAATGACAAGAAAAAATAGTTGCCAGACAACTGTTGCACTTTACATTTTAGCTGATTTTACTGCTGATCTTTTTGACTATTGCTCCACAAGCTCATTTTGATCACTATCAGGGATTGGTTGCTTCTCTAACTTCGGTTGCAGATTCCAATTGGTACATAGATTCGGGAGCCTCTAGTCACATGACTTCTGATTCATCCTCTCTAATGAATAAAGTTGATTTTAATTCAGTAAGTTTCAATTCAGTAATTGTAGGAATTTATGCAAGTAAAGACCTTAGTTGAATATGTGCTTATGCATTATCTTCTTGGATTCTTAGCTAAATGATATCTATGACTGTCTTCCTTAGTCAGTTTTCTTCATTTTAAGATTAATTTGTCTGTTTTTCACTTTTTTGTGGTTGTCCACTTTATAACTCGTCTGAAATTTTTCATATGCAATGCTTGAAGGAAACTACTTGATAAATGAGTCAATGGACTTTGTGGTTTTATTGCTTTTGAGCATCTCTATGGTTTATCTAGTGGTTTTATTGCTTTTGTGCTCTTATGTTATTTTGTAGTTTTGTTTACTTCACTTTGTTAGTTCACACTTTTCAGTAATGTGTAGGTACCGTCTGCTTGGAGGCCAGTTCTGGAGGATCCTTCAAACCTGCAAATCTTTTTTGACTACTATGCAATTGGAAAACCTCCTATCTCAAAGGAGGTTAGATCAATCTCATATTTTGTACTAAAGTTTCTCAATTAATTCTTTTTTTTAATTCACTCGAATCGCATTTCCATCACAGTTTTTGTTTGTTGTATACGATGAAATTTTTTGGACATCAATTACTTGTAGATTTTGATAATCTAGTTGCTTTTGCTACTCATGCACGTTACATGGTTAGAAACTGATATTTTCACTGCTGGTCTTGGTTTTCTTATGCTTTCTAGTTGCTTTTTCAGAGAAGTTGCTTAATTTTATGCCTAACCTTGCTGTCATCTCCATGGATAACTACAATGATTCAAGTCGTATCATTGATGGAAAGACTGTTTTTACAACAAACAGAAACTATTTTTAAAGAGAAGATGTTTAACTGCCATAACCTATTGATGAAAATTTCGATGGTAAGAACTGGTTCATTTGATTCAACTGCTATTACCTATTGATTATTGCTTCCATTAAATATGTCGTTTTCCCATTTTTTGAATTATCAGCTTCTCTATTATTCTATTACCTAACAGTTTGATATCGAGAAAATGTGTTGTTTGCGTATGATGTAGAGAGTATAGGGACTAGAATGTATCTGTCGGTTTAATGAACTCTATTGTTTGACCAACTTTCTAAACTGAATTAAAAGGGACCTAAAGAATTTCTTTTGTTGGCTGAAAAATCGATTGCTCTTTGACGATGAACCTGAGAGCGCCCTGATAACATTTCCACAAAAGAAGAAATGCCTAGGCTGATCTGCTGTGGAATAGACAATCCTTCAAAACAATCAATAGATGTTAATGTGCATGATGAATATTCATGCTATCTTCATTTCTTCTAGAGAATTTAGGTTTTTCCTGTTGGTGAGGGTGTCCTGAGGTCAATTCCTACTATTTTCTGAAATGCGCTTTTCAGAAGTTCTTTTAGATTTCTCTTTTCCATATTTTCTTATTTATCGTCGAAATTTATAAGCTTGTCACGCTTGATGAAACTTATGATTATCATGTCTAGACAGACCTACGATTGACAGAGTACGATACATTGCTTGAGAACATTCCTGGCCTTAAAGAGGGGAAGCCCGCTCAGGTGCCAATATATGATTTTAAGTCGAGTAGTCGCACAGGATACAGGTTTGCCTCTCGGTCTCTTTCATGGCTACATGCGAGTGAAACAGTCAAAGTTCTGTTCAATTGACTTCCTAGGAGTTTTAGTTTTCACTTTGTCAATTAATTCTGCTTCTAGGTTGTTTAATGCATTCTTTGTGCATAGTTTTTTTATTTTGGTCATGAGCTTAAGAAATTGGATTCTCATTTTATTGTTACCCTCATTGAAATAGAACTGAATTCTTCAAACAGGACAATTGAAGTCCCAAGCTCTCGTATTGTGATTATCGAAGGTATCTATGCTTTGAGTGAGAAATTGAGGCCCCTTTTAGATATAAAAATATGGCGGGCCATATGGCACACGGTTAAACATGGGAAGGTATATCTTAGTAGCATTCTTTTTTAGTTCATGTTTTTGTTAGTATAGCCCACATGAGTGCAATCTTATCTGCAATATATAAGTTTGCAGGCACTCTTTTCTTGAAAGTCAGTTATTCAATATTGATTTAGGCCCATGTATTATATTGGTATTAGAGTAATCACACACCAAGGATAAGTTGAGCTCGAATATTGACTTTGATTGGAAGTAGAGTCTGCAAGTAATTTCAGGCAAGTGTTAGGGGAGGGAGAACATAGTTTCACATTGCTTGAGTACAAATGCAGGAAAATCAGTGGTAACGTTCTATTTGCAAGTTGGTGGCCATTGAGAGGTTTTTTCCGTCAATATACAAATGGGCTTCTAGGTAGGATTTTGTTTTAATGGAAGGCCTATAAAATGTAGAAAAAAAAAGTTCCTCTGAAAAATAACATTTAGGAGAAAGCATAAATGCATGTTGCGTTGTGGCTTCCTGCATTAAGATCTATTCAGCAGTTGTTAGTTTTCGCAGACCATTATTCCTCGATCCTTGTATTGGCAAGTTGGTTTAGAGTTCGCACCATCTGACGTATTTTTGCATTCATGCAGGAGTGCTAGTTTTATGGACTTTGAGACCAATACAAATCCTATAGATCGATCTATAGCACATCTATTTTTTCATGGACCCTCAAATCCATGTACAAGACCTGCTAATGATGCCTTATCACTTGAATCTCGAACTATCGTAAGCTTTCCCACATTGAATGTGAACTTATTTTATTATTTACTGGAGGCAATTGTGAAGTTGATATTGATCAATTCTTGGTATTCATGCATGTTGCTTAGATTCTACAGTTCTATAGGACTATACAATGGCAATTGGTTTTCACCTAGTGAATGATTTTTTGATGGAATGTGAACTTTGTATCAAAACTTCTACTTGTCTGAAATGTTTCACAATTTCATGAAATGGGTCAATTGTTGTTGTTATGATTTAAGTAGTGGGCATTTAGAGAAACTCAAGATTTTGGTACTCAAATGCTTCATTGGACGACAATGGTGACAATTGTGACTTGTTTTTTTGAAAGTTTTGATTTTTATTGTTGTTCTCTGTGTAGGCGTTTATTTGCGGTAAAATTGAGCAAGCCCCAGTTCAGAAGATACTGAGAAATGGGAAAACTGTGACGATTTTTATAGTAGGGACTGGGGGAATGTTTGATCAGAGACTTTAAAGAAGAGAAGAGAAGAGAAGATACGTAGATCCTAATGCTAGCACATCCCAGGTGCTAGCACAACGAGGAATGAGCAACTTTATGATACTTAGGTATATTAAAACAATGAGAATTGTAGTTTTTTATGGATACTTAGGTATATTAAACATTTATTATACTTGACCACGTTTCGTGAATATATAAATCTTTTTTAATATCGAATTTTATGTTTTTCCTCATTTGAATATTTGTTGTTGATATATATTGTTGATTTGTGTATGTATGTGAAATTCTGCTTTTTTGGGGGATGTTAGCACCCCCAAGGAGTTGTTGGAGGGGGTGCAGGCGATGGAGCAGGTCCTATGGCTGTATTTTCAGGTTTAGATGTTATGGAGAACCAATTGGATTAAGCTTAGGTTGAAAAACTAAACAAAGCAGAATTGAGACGGATTAGCAACAGAATTCAAATAATCTGTTGCTATTCCGTCTATAATTTTTGAGGAATAACTAAATAAATCAGAGACGGATCATAAACGGAATTATTGTATTCCGTCTCTGATCCGCTGCTAATCAGAGACGAAACAGAGACGAAAATCATTAATTTCGTCTCTGATCCGTTTCTAATCAGAGACGGATCAGAGATGGAATTATTGTATTCCGTATCTGATCCGTTACTAATCAGAGACGAAACAGAGATGGAATTATTGTTTTCCGTCTCTGTTCCGTCTCTAAATAGCAACGGATCAGAGACGGAATTTTTAGATTTCGTCTCTGTTCCGTCTCTGATTAGCAACGGATCAAAGACGGAATGCAATTACAATTGTACCATTTAGAAAAATTTCCATTTCCGTTCCGTCTCTGTTCTATTTCTAAATTCGGTCTCTAATCCGTCTCTAATCAGCGACGATGATTTTAGAAACGGAATAGATTCCGTCTCTGTTCCGTTGCAGAATTGAATTAGAGACGAAATTTATGCAAATCAGAAACGGAAATTTCCATTTCTGATCTGCTGTTTTTTTGTAGTGAGTTTTTCTTCTTATCAATTACCCGTCATGTTATAAAACATTACACCTATATAATAGGTACTTCTCTATCCGAGTTGTAACATTTCATATAACAACCTCACTTGAGTGTACGTGTCTAATAGACCACTTATTTCCCATTCATATATTAAAACAAGTAAAAACATGAGTTAAAGCATATCCATTTGTTTAGTTATGGCAACCTGAAAATCCTTAACATTATTTTCAAATACATAACAACTCGAAGTTGCATATATATATATATATATATATATTAAAGCTCGGTTATTAGCATTAACCAAATAAACATAGATTAAAAGTTTCGGAAAAGTCTTGGGTTCGACTCTAGTTGATAAGAATCAAAAGTAGCACATGTGATGCATACTTAACTTTGTGCATGACATTGTGGTGTTTTTTTGTGTCGAAGTTCAATGAAGACCGTGACGAATCTCACACAAACAACAAAAAATAAACTAACTTAATTGCAAACTAAACATACTAACTAAATGGAACCAACCAAACTAAACTAACTAACCTTAACTAACCTAACCACCTAAACAATACAAACTAAGTAAACTAAAATAATTAACTTAACTAACTACAAACAACCAAAAAACGATGAACTAAACTAACCTACACAAACTAAGCAAACAACCAAGTAGCTTGAGAGTTACTTGTTAACAACCTAACCTAACGTAACTATGTGAACTAAACTCGACTAACCTAACCTAACCTAACTATGTAAACTAAATTAACTAAACTACATTAAGGAACATACCCTAACTCAACTACACTAAACTAAACTAACCTCAACACCTAAACTAAACTAACTTAACTAACTAAGCTAATTAACCTTACCCAACTAAACTAATATAACCTAACCACCTACACCTAACTAACTAAGCTAACCACATAAGTTAAATTAAACATACAACCTAAACTAACTTAACAAACTAAACTAACTATTGAAGAGTAATCACAGATACGACATTATAATAATATGGAAAACATGAGAAATAAGTTTATTCAATGAGAAGGTTGTATACACGTACTTCGTGAACCCAAATCATTAGCTATCTACAAATCACCATGACATGAAGAAAAGTCATCATGCAGATCTATTCCGGCGGTTACGTTGACGTTGTTGCTCGGTGATGCAAACCGGACGTACTCTTTGTCTAGTTGGACGATGTGTTTGTACATCCGGTTGAGGTTGTTGAGGTAGCTGGTCTTGCATTGAATCACGTCGAGTAGATTGATGTGTTTCCTCTGGTGCTTCACTCGACTCACCTCTGCTCCTGATGCTCCCAAAAATAGGAGGTGGAACCATCCCAAAATACTGGCTTCCAGTATGGGGTTGGGGGAAAGGAACATGAGGCTGCGGCATGGTCAACAAGTTCATGAATGAGGGATCTCCACTATATGGAATATTGTAATTATAAGGAGTAGGAGTATATGGACTAGGCAAGTATTAAGGTAGTGATGGATACATTGGAGGATGAGGCATTCCATGGTCCACATATGAAGACGATAGCCCAGGTGCGTAAGGATCTAAATGGTAAGGAGGAAGATTCACGCTTGGCGGCCTGGGTACAAACATTTGAGGTTCTGGTTGGGGTGTTGACGATCGTTGGCTACTCTTGCCAATAGTCTCTGTTCTACTCGCTCTCGAACGAGATGAACGTGCTGGAGGAGAACGTCTGCTACTCTCTGCAGCAATCTCAGTCTGAGTAGATGGACGTGGTAGACGAGGACGTCTGGTGCATTCCCGCACAGTCTCTGGTCGTGTTCATCTTCTTCTCACCTCTATGTTTGGTTCGGCCTGATCGTCTTTTTCATCTTCCTGTTCATTATCCTCATTTATGTCTTGCTTGACGTCAATTCCGTCATGCGAAAGAGTAGACCTTTGACTTTCATCTTCGTCTAAAACTTGAATCCCTTCATCAAGCGGAGCAAGACCTTACTCGTACACATCCTCAATAAACACTTGCCTCAGTCGATGCACCAAGCTATGCTGATATACAAAAAATAAGAGCTCAAAGCACGCAATATAAGATATTAGATGTTCGAGGAAAAATAAGTGTTAGAAGCTTACCGAGTAGTCACGTAACTCCCCGTCGTGTCCAATGAATCTCCTAGTGACCGAGCGATACCACGTCATGTAGTCATGATGATCGTGCCCTTCATTAAGTGCCGCTGTCGCAATGGTGTCCCCACGATGTCCCCAAACAGCAACTGATAAAGCTTCTCTGATGGGATGTATGTCCTCACCAGTTTCATTATTTTCGTCGTCGTTATCTTCATCGTCATTATAGGCAATAATATCTTCATGTAATGGAGCAACGAACCCCTCTTGCACGACCTCAACCTGTGGGGATTGCATATGCAGCCTTTCCATCATTAAGGATGCGTCTGGCGTGCCGCTATGTTCGTCAAGAACTTGCGAATGAATCGTACGATTTTGAATTGAGTCGACTGACTCAAATGTCAAATATATATCAACCGTTGCAATTATTGGTAAATTGGCCACCGTCTACCACATCAAGTCGAAGTGTGTCGCATCATGCAACAACACATGAACAAAATAATGTGAGCCTCCGGGGAGGATTATCATGTGGCGATAAGTCATCTGAACTATAGTATCAGTTGATGAGATAGTGAACGCATTACACACATCATCCATCATTTCACGGCCACTCGATCCAAACTTAACCATCAACACTACTGATGGGGGTGAGCTGTATGCGATGCCATTTACCCCATTAACAATGGAGCCGTATGCATATAATAGAAAAGGGATGTTTCTTTGTGACATGACCTACATAAGTTTGCAAATTTGATGTAAAAATGTTACAGACAAATGCACCAAATTGGTAAGGGAAATAGTTGACAATCATGTGGTGATAAAGCGCAATCGAGCTTTCTGATGTAGAAGATCGCAATAATAGCGCAACTACAGAGCATACTCATTCTTTCGCACTTACATTTTCTGTGTAATAACGTTCAATAAATAAACATATCAACCATTATTCATTAACACAATACCTATGTCCCTATATATCATGCAAATCATAACCTAACCTAAATAAATAATTATGAAAATACTAAATTAATGAACTTACTTGTTTCCTCCGCTTTTCCTCTTCAACGTAATATTCCTGCAATAACATTGTATTTTCGTTAGTTTAGAACAGAAAGAGTATAATAAATCGACTATAAGAAAACTAAACTAAGCAAATAAAAGTAAACCTTTACCCAAATAATGAGTCATAATCTGACCTAACCTAACTCAACTTACAAACGTAACCTAACTAACAATACTTACCTCAAATTGCCAAATAACAGAAATGAAGTAAACTAATCACAGTTAACTAACCCAAATAATAAATGAAAACTAACCTCAAGTAACTTAACTAACTAAGTTAGCCTAATCTAACATAAAATAACCAATTACCCATAGCAATAGAACAAATATGGTATATTTAGGATAGAGTTGGACTATATGTCCTCAATAATGTTTTGAAAACGTAGATAGAAAATAAGACAGTTTTCTTTTTATATATATAAGCTTAGTTATCAGCATTAACCAAATAAATTCTTCAAACCTAATTAAGGAGCAGCACCAACATAAAATTGCCCAACAACATACCTTAAGTACACTAATCACGGTTAACTAACCCAAGTAACCGTAGCAAACATGTACCCAAATAATAAATGAAAACTAACCTCAA
Source organism: Stephania yunnanensis (assembly GCA_039657365.1). Taxonomy (NCBI): domain Eukaryota; kingdom Viridiplantae; phylum Streptophyta; class Magnoliopsida; order Ranunculales; family Menispermaceae; genus Stephania; species Stephania yunnanensis. Next base: position 6,818,630 of record CM077588.1, on the reverse strand, counting down.
ATAAGTTAATTAACTAACGTAACCTAATCTAAAATAAATTAACCAAACTATGTGAACCAAACGTAACCTAAAATAACTTAATAAAACGTAAACATATAAAAAAAAAACAAAAAATTATAGATGTGTTCATGAAACTTAAGTGGATTGCAACGAATTCAAAGTCTAAATGAGCTTAGTCTACTATATATATGGTTTCACCAATTTTGGGGCTTTCCTTAGCATAAAATATAACATATATGTTTGTGCAGTTTCGTGTATTGGAGGTAGGTGCATCATGGGGGGAATCATGCGTTGAATCAGGGATGCATATGGTTGGCCGTGTCAAAACTGGCGTCTCTCTATTACTTTCAGATCATATAGTAATTCTAGCTTCTTATTAGCACGCATCCAGTTAGGTGTAATTGCGATTCAATATTAATTTGCGAATTAACAACACCTATGTCACTATATATTGACAACCTAAACAACCTAAACTATGCTAACCTAAACAAATTTGGCAAACATATCTTGCAACATTGTGATAACTAAACAAACTACATTAACTAAACTAACTTACCTAAACTAACATAAAACTACCTAAACTAAACTAACCAAACTAATACATAAACTTAAACTAACTTAAACAAACTAACTAAACTAACTTAAACAAACTTAATTACCTAAACAAACAACCTTAAGTAAACTAACTAACATAAAGACCAAAAATTACATAACTTAATTGACTTAACTAACTAAACAAACAAACTAAACTAAACTAACCAAACTAAACTAACTAACCTTAACAAACATAAATACCTATACTAAACTAAACTAAACTAAACAAACTTAACTAACTAAACAAACTTAACTAACTAAACTAACCACCAATACCTAAACTAAACATCTAACCTAAACTAACTAAAACAAACTTAATTAACTAAACATACCTTCTCCTTCTAAAATTAACTAAACTGACTTAAACAAACTTAATTAACTAAACTTAATTAACTAAACTAACTTAAACAAACTAAGCTGAACTAAACTTAACTAACTAAAACAAACATAATTAACTAACTAAACTAACTTAAACAAACTTAATTAACTTAAACAAACTTAAACAAACTTAATTAACTAAACTCACTTAAATAAACTTAAAACAAACTTAAACAAACTAACTTAAACAAACTTAATTAACTAACTAAACTAAAACAAACTAACTAAACTTACTTAAACAAACTAAAACTAACTTAAACAAACTTAATTAACTAAACTCACTTAAACAAACTTAAACTAACTTAAACAAACTAACTTAGACAAACTTAATTAACTAACTAAACTAACTCAACTACACATACCTCCTCCTTCTACTCCTTCCACTCATTCTACGCCACTGGCTTTGATCTGCATGGCCATGCCACATTGCTCCTTCCTCCTCTCCCGCCGCCGGAGATCCCTCCTCCGCTGCCTGGGCCGCTGTTCTGCCACCACTACCACGCGAATTCCTCTACGTAGCACCTGCGCGCGCTGCTGCTCTTCTGTGAGAGAGCGCCGCTCCTTGCACCGGTGCCCCGCCAATCCTCCTCTACTCCATCTCGCCGCGCGTCACACTCGCCGATTGTCTCTCTCGCCGCCCCCTCCTTCTTCTTCCTCCCTGTCTCCTCCACGGATCGCTCCCCCTTTCCCTCCTTAAATAGCCGACCCACCCCACTCGCCACAGTATACCCGTGACCTACCACCCCCTACCCACTACCCCTACCATCTCACTGTAAACCCGAAACCGACGCAGATAATATATTCTCTGCGTCGGTTTCAGGAAGATGACAGTGGGGTGCAGATAACGCCTTTTGAGAAGGCGTTATCTGTGCCCCTATGTCACGGGTTTTCCCGGTCCACGTGGACCGGGAAAACCCTATTTTGTCCACGTGGACACTGATAGCGCCTTCGCAGAAGGCGCTATCAATGTTATGTGTCCACGTCGGTCCACGTAGACATGTTGACGTGGACATGTACACTGATAGCGCCTTCTGCGAAGGCGCTATCAGTGTCTCCATGCCACGTTGCCCGGACACATGGATAACGCCTTTTCAAAATGCGCTACCCATGTGTCCACATCAGAAAAAAAATGCCACGTAGATGGCGCCTTTCCAATAGGCGTTATTGCCTACTTCCCAGAAATAACTTCATTTCACCCCTATTTTCCTCATTGAAACTAAAAACATGTGTACTTTGGTAAATTTTTCAACCTACTTTATAAATCCAAATAAGACAAACATATGAAACATGGTGGTAAACAACGCTAGATAACAAATGCAATGGCATGCTATAACACAACACATAAGCTTAGATATCAACAACATTTAAGAGTCCAAATCAAGATAAGAAACCAACTAGAACGAATTGCCATGAATCAAACCAAACATGGATTTTAGTTACTTAAACTAAACATAGGCAGGACCCATAAAAGTATCATGGTATTATGAATTCAATAACAACCAAATAAGTCTAAGTGACTGTAATTGAAATTGAAATGGTAATGAATGACTGACATGTTTACTTACCTCAAATCATGTTATGTCCTAAGATACTCTGACCACCACTCACCTCAACCCGCCCATCCAATACTCGACACTACTTCTCTAGGTTCTTGGTATAGTTTTGTATTAGTTTAGATGCATTAGATTCCATTTGTATTGCATAGTTGTAATGAAATTGTTGTTACAATCTCTGTGGTCACTGACATCCCTTGTGTGTACAAACATTTTTGGTGGACACAAAGTCCCTTGTGGACGCAGACGTCCCTTATGGGAACATGCGACCCTTTATTGGCACAAACATATATTGTGGGTACAGACGTCCATTGTGGGCACAACACATACATTATTATCTTCTCCAACAACCCAACATATATGAAAATGACCAAAATTTCAACAACCAATTTCAACCCAATTCAAGCGACTCTCGTTCTTAGTGGGTTGATTTGAACCATTTGAACTAATGACGACCAGTTAACCCAAATTAACTAAAATTCTCTCAATCTAAACTATGAATCGTTCGATTTGTAAGAAAAGAAAACTCATTATTTTGTTGTTCAAGAACACCTAATATTTAAAAATTTATAACTAACTCATTTTAAAGCCAATTTTCAAAATTCAATATAGTAGATTGAGTAGAATCTCGCAAGGAACCCAAATCTTCAATTTATTTTCAAAAATAAAGACTCTTAAAAATCAGAATTTCAGAAAACCCCACTTCATGAACTTGAAATGCATAAGAAAATTGACCAAACACATACTTAGGGCTTTTGTTGGCTCTTTATAGCGACCCAAAATCCTAAATATACAACAAAATCGAATTTTGAACCTTTAGTGGTCCTAAGTTGCAACAATAAGTCATGGACCGACGAAGTGCTCAAAAAATAAACAAAATAATTCTTATTTGTGTTTGGTGTGCCATTGTGTGTACAATATGTTATCGCGACTTAGCATGGTTCGATTAAATTAAGTTCGCATGACGAAGAGACTTAAACTATTAATTTATTGAGGATTGGCTAAATAAGGTCAAAGCAAAGGCTTTGTGTGCGCGCGCTAAGAGTGTCGAATTTTGGGTTATAAAGTGATCGGAAGGATTACTGACCTTTAAATCTGGCAATGAGTGAGTTACCATAGGTCATAATGTTGTGCTATTCAGGAAAGAAATGGAGGGATAAGATTATTCCTCACATAAACAAAAAAAGAGAAAAAAAAAAAAACTTAAGAGGGATGAAATCCTATTTTCAACATAGCAAGAACGTACCACACATCCTAATTCAGTCGAGAGGGAGGAGAGTCCCTGGTGGACGGCAGAGGGCGAGGAGTCACGACGAGACAACAGAGGCGGACGCTTGAACAAACTCAGAATCAACAACAGATCAGTGATCAATAAAGATCAAACTGATCAATGTAACAGTGCTCATTGAACACGATGAAACAATGAAAAATAGAAGAACTGTCAATCTTTCTTATTCAATATATCTCAAAATTACATTGTATTACTTATATACAAACTCATATGGTGTACATTGTACCCTCTAGTTACAACTGTCTAGAACAAACTAATATGAACCTGTAATACATTACACCAAAGTATATGATTCAATACATACACATCAATTAACAGAAACAGCTACATAAACCGCTCTGTATAACTCTACATCCCCCCCTCAAGATGGAAGTCTATGCCAATCACATAGACCCATCTTGGACGATAAATCAGAAAACAAAGGAGCTGGTAAAGATTTGGTAAACAGGTCAGCCAACTGTAACCGAGTAGGAATGTACTGAGGAAGAACAAATCCACACTTGAACTGATGTCGAACCAAGTGACAATCAATTTCCAAATGCTTAGTACGTTCATGAAAAACAGGATTAGCAGATAGATGTATTGCAGCTTGATTATCACACCAAAGAGGTATTGGAAGAGAAATAGGAATATGTAAGTCCTTAAGAATATATGAAATCCACAATAGCTCACAAACTGTGGAAGACAAACTGCGATATTCAGCTTCAGCAGATGACTTGGACACAGTAGCTTTTTTCTTAGTTTTCTAAGAAACCAAAGAGGATCCCATGAACACACAATAACCAGTGATAGATTTCCGAGAAAGAGGACAAGCAGCCCAATCTGAATCACAATAAGCAACCACAGAGAGATCCTGCTTAACAGGGAAGAACAGACCCTGAGAAGGAGTACCCTTAAGGTATCTTAAAACATGAAGAGCACCAGACCAATGTTGCTCTGTAGGGGCTTGAACATACTGACTTAATTGTTGTGTGGCATAAGTAATATCAGGTCGAGTGAATCCCAAGTAAAGAAGACGACCAATGAGTCTTCTATATCTATCAACTTCAATTAATAAAGGTGAATCAGGATCAGTAAATTTGCAGTCACGAGGGAGTGGAGTAGCAGCTGGTTTAGCCATGAGAAGACCAACATCATTAAGTAGATCACGAACATACTTGCGTTGATGAACATAAAGACCTGAAGAAGATCTAACCAATTCCAAACCCAGGAAATAACGAGCTTGACCAAGATCCTTAATAGTAAACAATGTATGTAAAAATGTCTTAACTTGATCAATTAACTCAAGTGAAGTACCAGTAAGAAGAACATCATCAACATAAACCAACAACACCAAGAATTGACGAGCATTGTTGTAAGTAAACAAGCGAGGATCATGAAAGCGAGATTGACTAAAACCAAAAGATTGAAGTTTAGTTGTAAGCTCATGATTCCATTGTCGAGAGGCCTGCTTTAAACCATACATAGATCTATGAAGTTTGCAGACTTGATTAGGTGAAGCCAAACTATAACCATCAGGTGGCTTCATGTAAACATCTTCATCTATATAGCCGTGTAAGAAGGCATTATTAACATCCAATTGATGTAAGGGCCAATCTCGAGCAGCTGCTAAAGACAATACAATTCTAACAGTGACATTCTTTGCAACTGGAGAGAAGGAATCAGTATAATCAACACCTTCAATTTGGTTAAAACCTTTTGCAACCAAAAGAGCCTTACACCTATCCAAGGAACCATCAGGATGAAGTTTAACCTTGTAGATCCACTTAGAACCAATGGCTTTTTTATTAGGTGGTAGAGTAGTAAAACTCCAAGTTCCATTAGTTTCCAAAGCTTGTAACTCTTTGTTCATTGCTTCAATCCAAACAGGATCATGCTGAGCTTGAATATAACTGGTAGGCTCCTTTATATTTGAAACAACAGCTAGGAAGCATTTGTAGCTAGCAGTGATGTTTGGAGAATATATAAAAGGAAATGTAGGAGGGCTACCAGTAGATAGAGGAACTGGTGTAGAAGGCAAAACAGATGTCTCTACATTTTTTAGAACAAAATCATTCAGCCAAAGAGGCTTATGAACTGCACGAGTACTTTTCCTAGTAACAACAGCAGTAGGAGGCAGGACATCTTCATGTAAATCATCATTAGTATGAGGTACTAATGCATCATTAGTAGGTACAGAAGAGACAGTTTCAGGGACATCAAAACATGTTTCATTAATAGGTAAATCTTGAGAAGGAGGTACATCAGCTGATGTAGGAACATTAAGAGCTGGAATGTCTCTCAAATAATCAGAATTATCTCCATAAGGAATAAGCACAGGACACCTTGAACTTGTGGTATCTTTATGAAAAGGAAACTGTTTTTCAAAGAAAATCACATCTCTTGAAACAAAACATGTATGTGTGGCCATTTTATACAGTCTATAAGCCTTTTGTCTAGGAGAATAACCAATGAAGATACATTTAATAGCTCGTGAATCCAACTTAGATTTGCTTGGTGAAACATTTGTAGCAAAGCACAAACAACCAAAAGTCTTTAAAGAAGAATAATTTGGTATTCTTCCAAATAAAAGACAATAAGGAGACTTCCACTTCAGTAACTGAGTAGGTAATCTGTTAATGATGTATGTGGCAGTAAGAACAGCATCTCCCCAAAACTTTGTGGACAAATTAGACTGAAAAATCAAGGCTCTTGTAACTTGCAGTAAATGTCTATGCTTTCTTTTAACAACACCATTTTGCTGAGGTGTATATGGTGTTGATCTTTAATGAACAATTCCCAAACCAGAAAACGAAGCATGACAATCTTTATTACAAAACTCAGTCCCATTATCAGTCCTAATGGTTTGAACTGAGACCTTGAAATGAGTATGAATGAAAACTATAAACTGTTTGATGATGTTGCCTGTCAAAGACTTATGTTTCATCAAAAAAGTCCATGTGAATCGACTAAAATCATCCACAATAGTCAAAAAATAATGAGCTCCTTGAATAGAAGACTGCTTATATGGTCCCCAGATATCCATATGTAACAACTGAAAAGGACTAGATGTTTGAATAGAACTCACTGGAAAAACCAATCTGCATTGTTTGGACATCTGACAAACATCACAAGGTTCAGTATGTTTTACACTTGAATGACTGTTAAGTAACATATCAAGTTGTCTTGTTACATGAACGAAGGATGCCCCAATCGACAATGCCATGAAAAATTATCGGTAGCATTATTACGTAGGCTAATGATAATTCGAAGCGATACAAATGAAGCAATGACATCCTTATGAAAAGAACTTGAATCCAGTATGTATAGTCCTCCAACCATCCTTCCCACAGCTAGAACTTGAGAACTCTCGATGTTCTGTATAGCATAAAACGATGGATAAAACTCAATTGTCAGTTTAGTAGATGAGAGTAACTTACTAACTGACAAAAGATTATACTTGAATGAGTTTATATGTAAACAGGAAGAAAGAACTAAGTCTGAACTCAGCTTCACATCTCCAATGCAATTCACCTCTTTAGTATGTCCATCAGGTAAACAAACCATAACAGGTTTAGTTAAAACAGTGACATTAGCAAGTAAATCATAGCTAGTGCACATATGATTCGTTGCTCCACTATCCGCAATCCAAGCGTCTGAATTAAAAGAGGAACAAGAACTGGAAAATCTTTTATATGAGCTACCTGTAAAATCAGATACAGCTGAATTCACTTGAGTAGAAGCTCCTGCCTCTGAAACAGACTTTCCTTTCATGAAATTCTCAATCCCCTGCTGTATCATTGCTGCTATATTCGACTGAAAATCTTCAAACTGAGGTGATCCTACATCTTGTATGTCCAGAGGTGATTCCACCAAATTCACAAAAGACTTTGAACTATTTGACATCTGCTTCTTGTCAAGGTCTTTTTTGTACCAATCTGGAAATCCATGAAGTTTGAAACAAGTTTCTTTTGTGTGCCTTTTTGTCTTACAATGATCACAAAACATATCATCTTTATTGACAAATTTCCTTTGATTTCCTTTTCCAAAGAAACCTATGAACATTTGCTAAACCAGGATGAACTGAATTTATCTTGGTAGTTTTCATCATCATGGTTTATCTATCACAGGTGAATAGCTAACATGTACCTCTTTTTGTTTTTCAACTCTAAGAACCATAGAGTAGGCTTTGTTTATACTTGGTAATGGATCCATTACCAATATTTGATTACGAATATGATCATACATATCATTCAATCCCATCAAAAACTGCATCAGCCTATCATTAGACTCGAAACGACCATTCTTCTTGATGCTCCACATTCACACACGGGTAAAGGAGCTAAACAACTCAGTTCATCCCAAAGTTTCTTAAGTTTGGTATAGTATTGTGAAAGTGATAGATCTCCTTGACTTATAGAAGCAATATCTCGTTTCAATTGGTACAAGAGAGGACCATTACATTCCCCAAACCTTTCTTTTAATTCATTCCATAGATCAAAAGAAGATGTTGTATAAAGGAAAGCTTCAACAATATCCTTTGAAATAGAATTCAAGATCTAAGAAGTGACCATATAATCCATCTTGATCCACCGATCAAGATTATGATCAGTAGATTCTGGTTTTAAACATCTACCATCGATGAAACCAATCTTTATTTTTGCACCCAATGCAATCATCATAGCTCGACTCCAAGACAAGTAATTTGAACCAGTAAGAGAATTAGAGACAAGTACCATACCAGGATGATCAGATCCTTGAAGAAGGTAAGGACTCTCAACTCCAAGATCACCTGTTTCAGGAACTCTCCCTGCTCCATTTCGAATTGAAGAACTTACAGAACCATGAACAGATGCCATGTTCAGACAATCAATTCAACCAAAAAACAACACAAATCAAGAACTTTAGAACCTGCTCTGATACCATGAACAAACTCAGAATCAACAGCAGATCAGTGATCAATAAAGATCAAACTGATCAATGTAATATTGCTTATTAAACACGATGAAACAATGAAAAACATAAGAACTGTCAATCTTTCTTATTCAATATATCTCAAAATTACATTGTATTACTTATATACAAACTCATATGGTGTACATTGTACCCTCTAGTTACAACTGCCTAGAACAAACAAACATGAACCTGTAGTACATTACACCAAAGTATATGATTCAATACATACACATCAATTAACGTAAACAGCTACATAAACAGCTCTGTATAACTCTACAACGCTGGCGGTACAGCAGACGTGCTTGCTCACGAAGGAGATGCTCGCAGACAGTAGCTCGAATGGGATCAGTGGCTGGTGTGGATGGCGGACTAGCAGCGGCAGCGCGACTCTGGGGAGGACGTCCATCAGCGGTAATGCGATTCCAGGGAGGACGACCAGCGAGCTACGCGAGAACAACGATGATTCCGACAAGGCTTTAGTTTTTAGCGGAGTTAACTCGAGAAGAAGGAAAAGAGAATAGAATGGTAGAAGAAGAAAAACCGTGGGTTGAAAAGGGTTAGGAGTTGAGACCTCCATTAAAGGATATGGTGAGATTCTAACATTCTAAACTCGTCTTGAATATGGTCTTATCGATATTAGCTAGTCGATTCTTACGATTTTGCCTAAAGTTCTTTGTCTAGATTTGAAATGGGTTTTCCATTTGTAAAATTTGCATACTAATGAGTCTAATCGGCAAGTTGATCTAGTCGTTATGGTTTGATGCAATCCATGAAAGGGCTTGTCATGGCCTAAATTCCTAATCTTATTTTAATTCTTTAATCAAGATCATTTGCTTGTGACGTGGGACACGCATCGAGATACATGCATTGACTGCAACAATGTGGCCGAGGTATATATTAGATTTGTTATGATGTATGCCCAGTGTATTGTATATGTGTAGACTACTAAGTCACTTATACTTGCATATGGATGTCGAGACGTGAGCAAGGACACACCTCGAGATGTGTGCTTCCATGGGACCGAGGTAGAGAGTGATGTAGTAAGTTTAATTTAAGTTGATATAGCTTAGTTAGTTAAATTAGATGTGGCTATAGTTGATTTACATCAAATGAAACCTAAGTTAGCAAATTAAAACATTAGTCATTTGATGTTCCTCGAGATATGTGTGGACACGTCATAAGACTAATTCAGTTTCAATTGGTGTTAGCAAGGTGGAGTTAGTGGAGAGTTAATGGGTTCGAAAAAAGATGCATACTATTAGATTAGTCTCGAGATACGTGTATACATTAAGATCAATGGCTATTAATCAACATTACCTATATAAGGATTGAAATAGTTAACTCATGCAAATTGTCTCATTCGTTAACTTAGGAAAGAATGAAAGCTAAAGGAGAAGAAAATCCGAGAGAGATCAGTAGAGGCGAAGGCAATTTTAGTGGATTAGAAGGTCTAGATCAAGGTGGAAGTGTTCAACAACTAGGTAATTCTACTTACACCTAATTTTGTACAAATTGATGAATTTAATGATATAATTGGTGTAAGTTGTTGTTGATATTATGATGGATGATTTAGATCTTTAGTGGAAGAGAATAACAATACAAAGGCTATGGTGTTGGCCATTTAAAGGATGAAACCCAAAAATTCAAAGTGCAGAATTTCTAGGATTTTCTTGCGTTCAGTGCACTAGGCATGGTAGCTAGCGCGCTACCTGCGCTAAAGAATATGGGTAGCACGCTAATGGGGTTACTAGTGTGTTATACATATTACCCAACACGTTAGGTGCTATGACAACACAATTTCTGCATTTTCTTAACTTAAACTTAAATATTTTAAATAATCTTAACACCCTAATTAAAGGTCTAAATACATTCTAAAATATATGAAATGATATCAGGAAGATAGGGAAAAGTCTCGAGGGTTCGGGTACTTGTTTTGAGGTGTTGGAAAGTCAGACTAGCTAGAAAATTTGAGCGGATTGTAAGTAAATTGATTGAGATATTAATTTACATTTCATTCCAGTTTTGCTATTCATTTTTAGTCATTTGGACTTAATTATCTTTTGTACTCTATGTGTCATGACTTGTTGGTTCATCTCATTTCATGAGTTTATTGATCATGATATTGGTTATTGGCTAAGTGATTTCATTGACTCCAAATAGGTTGCTATATCATTCTTGATTATTGAAGTAATTAGTTAAATGAAATAACATGCTATTAGGTAGGTGATTTATAGTTCTATAAATCCATTTTTCTTTGTGTGGTTAGTTATGCAATCATATTGTTGGATCCTTAAATTGTGTCTTTTCTTAAATCATGAAAGTAGTTCTTGTATCCGAACCATTATATGATAGAGATGTGTGCGACACATGGGTTACTAGATTTTCGGGGTTGTTGGGATCTTACTAATAGCTTGTGTAGCACACGGGCTATGAGACCCGAGGTTCTTGGCAAGTGTACATCACACGTGAAGGGCACTTGTGAGTATTTACACATGTGAATAACATTTGTGAGGATGTGAATGCACCTATGAAATTGGTTACGTCATATATAATGGAAATATGCAGACATGATGTAACCCATGTCCGACCAACTCTAAATCATTACTACTTAGCTGTGTGTCAGTTTCATATTGTTTAACTGAAATATCTTATAACATGATTATTTTTTAGCATAATTGCTACTGTTATGCTTTAATATACTTGCTGTGTATTTGGAAATGTAGATAAATGTCTCTCAGTGTTGCTTTTTACTTTCCTGTACTCACCATCCTTTTTATGATGGTGAGTGCAGATCCATCGAGTAGCAGATCGAGCAATGAGAAGATCAATGACTTCCTCTAAGTCATTGAAGTGTTGCTACCCTTGATATTGTAGGTTTTTGGTTTTATTGTATAACTTATATATATGTCTTTTATATACTTTTGGGGTTGTATATATGGGTTAGAGATAGCTTTTTTATTAGACACATGTTGATATATTATTATCATCGTTCCGTTATATATATGCATGTGATCTTTATTTTCTAGTTTTCCACATATTTAGGATTTATATTTATTGCTTCTACTAATTTATTAAGACTTCCATTGAATAAGGTTAAGTTAAAAAAATTTAACTCTGAAATTTTAATTGACAAGAGAACAATAGATTGCTTAACTTAAAGTTAGCTAGTTTGGAGAGAAGTTTGAAAACGCTGACAAATACGTTGCTAAGTCTTATGTGGCTGAGATTAAGGCTTTATGATGAGATTAGGCCAAGCGGTGCCCTAATTTGAGAAGGGGTTGTCACAAGGCTTTTCCATGTTGTCAATGCTTTGAGTTTGCCTTTGAAGGTTTCATATCTTGAAAATGGTTTTAGAAAATTGATGTACTCCAATTGTTTGATAAAATTAACAACAAATAGAAGTTCGAAACAATAGGGAAGAAAAACATGAAATTTGAATCTTTTGGATTTCTTTATCGAGCTTTTGTCTCTACGATTTGATTAATCGAGTATCATTGGTAAGACTTTTGAGTCTCAAAATGATTGTAACTAGATTGCATTTGGTTTGGTAAAATCTTTTGAAACGCTTCAAAGAGAGCTTGCTTGTTATTTTCAAGTCTTGAAAATGATTTGGCATACCTAGATAAAATAAATCGATATGGATTGGTATTTGAGACTAAGTCGAGACATGAAAGTGATTTTGAATTATTTCTTGAAAAAAAAATTTACTTTGATTAAGCCATGAATTTTGACTAAATACTATGATTTGGGAATTCAATGTCGTACTTGACTCTTGTGCGGTGATTTATATCTCTTTTATTAATTTGGGACTGAGGCTATGTTGTTGTTGTTGTTGTTGTTGTTGTTGTTGTTGGTTATGATTCGTCGATTGCATTTGATTTATGTTGGAAAATCAAGCTTTATGGAATCTTTCGTATTTTGCTTCACCACATTTATATCTCATTCGAATCATCGATTTTGATTGGAAGGAATGGTTTTAAAGTCAAGATGACTTCATTAATATACTTAGGAATCGAGATGAGTTCCTAATAGTCTATGTTATCCTCAATAAGTTATAAACTAGTCTAAACAATATGTGTTATACTTATACGCATATATATATGCTATGAAGACTTAGTTATGCAATTCGATCTGCGTATGAATCGACTAAGCTAAACACGTCAAGCGAGGTAAGTGTGGTTTGCTTTATCTTCAAGCATGTCGTGATATTAGTTATGCAAGGATTCATGAAAGTGAATGATTGATATCTTATTTGGAATCAATTTGATATATTTTGTTCTTTCTATTTTATATTGTCCTTTGAGCTCTCTATTTATGAATGCCTGTGGAACTAATGTACTTATAATGAATACTTGGAATGGTACCTTGAACTGGAGAGCCGGTGGCCGCCGTTCATTTCCCTCCACTATGCTTAGACATCAATCGGTTAAGGCCGGATCATATTTGATACTATTGGAGCCAGTAGGTTGTTTAGACACCAATCTGTTGAAGTCGGGTCATATATGATACATTTAATGCCAATTGTTTGTCACATCACAAAGTTTATATTTGTTCGGGCTTTGTTTCGTTGTGCCTCGTATTATATGGTATGCTTGTTCATGTTATCTTTTCATGCCCGGAATGATAGTAGGAATTGATGAATAACCTTGTTTATGCTAGTTATTACGCATTAAGTTTTACTTGGATGATTGAGAGTAAAATATGATTATGCTTATTGAGCCCGTTGATATTTTGCTCACCCTACTTCTCTCCTCGGGTACCTTAGTTGTCGCCATAGGATTGCGAAAAGAAAGGCGTAGGAAAGACATGAGGCTTTCTCATTTGCATGCGAAAATGTATGTATTTATATTATCTATTTTTGTATTTAAACATGTATAAAACGAGGGTTGACTCGAGTACTTAGTTGTGATAAAATTAGTCGTAGAACTAAATGTTAGACTTAAAAATTATGTTTGTGGATGAATATACCTTATTGTATTTGGATATACCTTGCGCAGGTCTTGGAAGAATTTTACGGTATTTTTGGAATTTTCTAATAGCTCAAGATGCAAAGGAAACTCTATCAAAATCTCGTTAGAAATGTAGAGTTAGAATAATTGAAATAATTAAGTAGACTTAATGGTCCTTAAACAAATTTCACAAAATTTTTAATTGGCCAGAAAATTGTTAGTAAATGTTTATAAGTTGTTCCGCAGGTTAAGGCTTACTAAGTTGTCGCTTGACTTGGCTCGATATTCGGCGGTTTAGGCGGAGTGACCCTAAGTTGGGAATGAGGGTCGTCAGAGTTGGTATCAAAGAGTAAGTTAAGTGAGCCTAGAAACAATGTGGGCTAAGAGAAATGAAAGTTGAAATTAATTGGAGTCACATGTTAAGTTTCCCTTAAAAACCTAGTGTGAGAAATATGTTATGGAACTTGGTAACTTAGATCACTTTAAGGCTTAGGTAAATTGGATGGACTTAGGAAGGGCTAGTCACAATTAAGCGATGAAACCATTAGTATGGGCTTTTGGTTTGCATCGACTTAGTACTTCACAAGCAACCATACTTAAGGTGGGATGTCAAATCCCAAATTTTTAAATCGATAAATACAACTAATTTAGTATTAACAAATCTTAATTATGGTTTAGGCCGCGAGTCGAGAGTTAAAAACGGAGAAATTGAGATTATTAAGTAATTTTATTATTATTTAAAGTGTGCCTAGTGTTATGCACTATTATATTATTTTATTTTGCAAAACTCAAGTTAAATGAGTAAATTTCGAGATTTTACGCTTTTTTATCTCGAGATACATGTTGAAGTAAGTCCCAAGAGTTAAAATATTGACCCAAACTATTGTTTTGAATTTCGTGAAAAAATAATAGTATATGAGTTTAAATTCGAATTTATAAATTTAAATGGACTTAACGAGTCGATGTGGGTCTCACACCTCGAATTGCGTACGAGATAGCTTGTTTGGGAGTTTGGAGCGCAGTTGTAAATTTTCTAATTTTGGGAGAATTGTGGTATTTTTAGTGGTTTAATTTGGACAAAAACTAAAGAGATAATTATAGATAATTATGAAATAAAAAGAAAAAGGGGAAAAGACCCAAAAGGGTATTGGCTATATATAGTTTGGGATATATACTTAGGGGCATTTTGGTTTTTTTCAACCCCTTTTCATCAAAACGCGAAATCGATTTAGGGAGTGTTCCCACTGCTTTGCTGTATTCATCTTCGTTGTTCATCATTTTTCTCTTCTTCCTCACTGTTTTTCTTTTTCACACACACTCTCTTTCTCTCTCTCTTCTTTTTGTTTCTCTCTCAATCTCAACACGATTTGAATGAAATCAAGAGGAGGAGGCGTGGCTGCTGTGATGAGAAAAAATAAAGAAGGGACAAACAGGGGCGTTCCAACGAAGAAAATGATGGTTTGGTCCTCAAACCGGAGCTGAACGGGGTGCGGCTACAGTGCGCAGCCCAGGGATCAAAACCATCATTTCTATTAAAAAATATTTTATAAAATCGAAAGAAATAAAATAAAATCTCTGGAAATAAGGGAAATTATGAAAAATGAGATTTTTAGAAAAATTAATGGAAATCGAGGATTTTTAGGAAAAATGAGGATTTTGAAATTTTTTCAATGATTTCTATCGACAATTTTACATCGTAATGCGTGTTACTACATCAAAATGCCCAAAATTGTGACAATTGTTTAAAAGCCTAGTTAAAGTTATTTTCAATGTTGAACCACAATTTGAGTCGAAATTGAGATTCAAAGGTCTGGGGATTTGATTTGGAATGATTACGAGGTTTTTCAAACCGTGACAAGACCAATTAAAATTAAAATAAATTAGAAACAATTGTTGAATTGTTGTGGAATCTTACCGGACTTGTAAATAAATTGTAGGATCACAGTTGGAACCCCGTGTATACTAATTTACTGACTCGAAGTGCAAGGGAGTTGCGGTATCGCATTTGTAATGTTAAGTAAATCTCATAGTAACCTTCACATTATATAATTATAATTTCATATCTATTGCATTAATCATTGATATTGCATTATTTGTTGTACATACATACACGAGTAGGGAGGATAAGGTCGATTCAAGCCTCCTTATATTGTTTACTAGACAGTGAGTAGATGGTATAACATTATATTATGCTTTAGGGGCTAGAGTCACTGATACTTTACATCATGTGGTTATCATAAGATCACGTTGAACTAGATTATATTTGATAGACTAGAGCAACAAGACTTTTTTGGTTATCATCTCTGTGCCTGAGTCCTTATTACTGTTTACTTATCACTTTTGGAGGATATCTATTGGTTGTGTTAGGATAATAAAAACAAGATGGATTCACGATTATATTTAAATTCATTGGATTGTTCGTTTAATCTCTTGGATTATTATGCATTTAATTATTATAGATGTACTGTATAATGTGAGATTTACTTATTTGATATTATTAAATTTTTATAGTTTGTTAATGATAAGTTTTAGCAACAACAAGGGAAATAGAAAGCTTTTCAACTATTTGTGACTTGCTCAGTTCCTTTCTCTCTATGCATGTATTGTTTTTTTATATAATATATTGTATAAATAGGTTTTTAGGGTTCATGTGTGGTTAAGATCTCATGGGGATTGCTTGAAATGGTTTGTGAAAGAATTTAGATAATTTCGGAGTTAAGGTTGTAATGACCCAAGAAAAAAACTTAAAAAACCTACCACAATTAAGGAATTTCATAACCCCACACAAAATAACCTAATTATATAAATTAAAGTAGAAACCCTAGCCTCCTTTTGTTTAAAACTTTAACTACGGGAGGAAAAAGGGAGATCGAGGTTTAACTCCGGAGAACACAAATCAAAGGTACATGCATCTCCTTCATCATTTTAATCACGTTTTAAATTAAAATCAAACATGAAATTTGACAAAAATGGTGGTTTGTAGCGTCGACGAGGCGACTAAAGGCCCTAGCGGCCGGCTGCGGCTTGTCGTCGCCATCGGTGGTGGCCTCACCACCGCTACCGAGACAGTAGTGGGGCGCCACCAGGCTGCCCCACCTTTGATGCGATGGAGGAGGGGAAAGGGGTGGTCTCGTGACCACCCCCACCCTCCACGAGCGCACTAGCCGTGGCTGGTAGGGGCGCGGTTTCACCCCCGATCGACAGGGCACCCTCCCGCCGGCGCCCAGGGAGGGGATCCTCCCCCTCCTTGGTGTGGAAAAAGTGCGGGGGCGTTTGGCCTCTGGTTGAAAACCATGGACCAAACACCCTTGGTTGACTAGTCAACTCTAAAAAAATAAATATAGAAAAAATAAATAAATATAAAATAAATAAATAAAACAATATATATAACAAAATAAAAAGCAAAGTAATTACTTTTGAACGGGTGCGAACATGTCCCTAAGGGAGATCGATTAGGTCCCACCCCTCGACCCTCACATCGGACGACGAGGGACATGCGAAACCCACACTAGTGGGTCCCAAGGCCAAAGACTAATAAATGGAAGATTTAGTTAATTCAAATTAAATCATGTATTGATAAGATGTATTATGGTTGTATAGTGTCGCACGAAGGTTCGCATTAGGCCTTGAGTGTACTAGGAGTTGTTAAAGGCGTCGCTACGAGTTGAGGCAAGTGGGTAGTTTCGCTTACGCATTAAGTATGACTTGCTATTAGATGTTTAAGTATCATGCTTTGAATGAAAGATTTGGAAGGGTTGCATCGGGGTATTGGTTTGAATTTCCAAATCTATAGAATGTGAATGCATTTGGTTCCCATTTATGTCATTTATTGCCTCAGGATGTTTGTGGAGTTCCCACCGAGGGCCCAATTAGCAAGTTATCATATTTAAATGCCCCAAGATGTTTGTGGTGCCATCGAGGGCTTACTAGTTAATGCCCTATGATGTTTGTGGAATTCGCCACCGAGGGTTTTTACTTGCCTAATTGAATGCATAAATGTGCCATGTAAGTGTAAGAGTTTGAGTTCCTCATCGTGTAACTTGGTGATAGAGGGATATGTATCGGTGATGGCTTTGGATGAACTCACTTTGCTATGATGCTACTAGTTGGAGGATGTAACGGCCATTACGTCCAATGATGGTTTGCATCAAATTAAACATGAGGGATTCGGTCACCGGATTCCTACTAATACCTAGCATACATTGAATAGACCAATGACTTATACTTATTATTATCTCTTATGGTATATCTCTTGTGGACCCCTTGCGTGAATGATTTGAATTCTATTATGCTTTAAATGATCCTTGAAACTCATTTTAGAAGTTATGAATGCATGACTCTTTCCTTGTTTGTGAAAATAAACAATGATCTCATGTTTCTATTGGCTCTTATATCTTATCTACATGCTTGAACTTGAATTCGATCAATACCTACGTGCTTCTACTAATGTCTGAGATTTAGTTTTTCAACTTCATGTTAGATTTTGCATAATTAGTTGGTAGTACTTGCGTACTTAATGTTTGAGCAAGTCTTCTCTCTTATTGAGCTCCATTGGTTCTTTAGCTTACCCCACTTACATCTCAGGACCATACACATTGGCGTTAAAGCGAGACAAGGGCGAAACGATAGCTTGAAGCCTCATCTTTTGATATGAGCCTTACAATGATAGTATCTATTTATTTGATTTTGAAATTATCAAACTTGGGTTGTATATAAATAAGTCTTTCGAGTAGAATGAAACTTACTCTTATTTAGTTTAAATGACTTGATAGTATTTGAATGAATTAAGTCATTGTAAGGATTTGAAAACACAACGATAGTTTGATGATACATCATATAAAATTTCCTTTATTTAATTTCGCAAATATTTATCCATATGCACTAGTTTGATATTTCGCAGGTTATTTTAGGTGTGCTAGACCGCTTGCACGGGCTTGATTCAATTATTGGGCCTTGGAGGCGGTCTGGGCCAGGCGACCTACCCTAGGTCGGGGGAGGGTTGTCATAAAGGTAATATTAGTTTAAGGTTTATGATCTTTTACGCCAAGTTAAAATGAATATACATTCAGTTGATATAATATATTTTGTTATGGGTGGATTGTGCATCCTTTGACATTTCCACCAAGCTGAGTAGGTTTTGTTGAATATTTTTAAAGGCCGAGGTTTTCATTATAGTGTTAAAAATAGAGGAGGTGCTGTCAAATTTTTTTACAAAATTTTGAAATTTTGTAATCAATCTAAATGAATTTTTTTAAGGTTTGAGATTTACTTTAGATTCTTTTATGGTTGATAAAGTTTTATATTTGATGATTGCGAGATTTTAATTTTATATATTTATTGATGGAGAGATTAATGTTGCAATATTATCGAGAGAACTAAGGTAATCTAGGCCGGTCAGATGCCCAAATTAGGTAGGGTTTAACAATGTTGGTATAAGAGCTTTAGGTTTTGAAAGAGCCTTGTTGATTGAGGTTAAGTGAGTGATTAGTTGGGAAGTAATGCAATGGAACGAGGTTAGAAAGTCTAAAAACTTTATGAATGTGTTATGTGTGTTTTATATTATTGAGATATCAATGGATATAGACTTGCTGAACCATCTTTCTTGCAATTTATGTTGCGGAAAACTATTAGTGGACAACAAGAGCCGAGTCGAGGATCTAGCGAGGGCAATAGATATCCATATTGTGTGGACTCAAATACATTTAGAACTTGGTCAGGCATATGTCAGAGTTGCTAAATATCTTACGAGCACATGTGGCAGCTTTGGCACCTGTGGTTCATGTTGCTTAAGAAGTTCAAATTGCTACTCCAACCGCTAGGAGGAGCACGATACCTATGCAGTTTGTCCAATAGTTGAACTGGTTGTTGCGGTTCTATTCACGCTGATCTAGCTGTGGCTAGTGGAATGTCATAGGAGGAAAGGTAGGAAGAGCTTGGTACCATTATATTAATGACTAAATCGAACACTCTGCAAGAGATTCGAGGTAAAACAAAAGCCTTTGTGACTACACAAACGTTTTTGCATGAATAGCAACGATATTAGGGCATTGTTGAATTAGGACAAGGCTTAGATTTTGTGAGTAAGAAAAGGTTCCCATTCTAGTTTAATTCAAAGTTTTAAAAGAAAGGGAATAGTGGAGGTGTTGGATTTTGGGGTTCATGCGCAGCGGAGATTACAAAACAATTTTGACAAAAACCCCAACAGGATCCGAATCTAATTCCATTAAAAACGTTTAAACCATGAAAAACTTAATCATACCTCAGTCGCAATATACCTTTCTGAAGGTTGATCGATCTCTAAGGTGCTGCCAACGACGAACGTCCTCTACCGGTAGTCCGCACACGAACTGCGGCCGAGATTTGAAGTGCTAGCTTCGAGAGAATACCAAACCTTTTGTTTCTCTCCAAAACGATCCAGAGCATACCAAAAAACCCTAAGTCGTTTCTAAAACGAAAATAGAGTTTCGGCCTTTTAATCTTTCGTACGTGTATTTAACTTAAAGCGTCTATTTATACAACCCTTGTATATAGACGGTTAAGTAAATTACACATATACCCCTACTTAAAGAAGTATAAGCGTAATACACCACAATGACGTTTCTGTCATGAATTTTATCATATAAAACTCGTTTTTCTAAACCATCTTAAAATCTTGCAAAACCATTTTTAGTGTGCGACCCAATAGGCTCATACAACGTTGGCAGTGTACCAAAACACATTTTGGTATACAAGTCATAAGCGGCCTCTAGCAAGACATTATGACAACCCAAGTTGTACGAATATCAAATTGATACAACCTAATCAATAGTGTATATAACATCCTTTTGTCACACGATATCCTTTTGATCAAACATAAGGCATGGAATTGTCATCCAACATGTTCAATCGTACTAGTCTCGATCTCTAGGTAGATTGAAAACACCCAAATGACATTGATCAATATCAATTCACTTAGACTAGGCCTTTTAACAGTCTAACACATCGAGGGACCCACTAGATATCTCTTTATATGAGAGGGACAAAGTCTATCTCGATTACGTAACTTTATCGCATTGCTCACACAGTAACCAATCACAACCTTTATAATCGTCCGGTTAAAGACAACGTTTGATAGTGTCAAATCACTATGTTCCTAATGTTGAAGTCTCTGGTAATCTCAAGTTAGAGGACTGAAAAATATACCTATCATGAGAAACAACTATGACTTAATCCATGTAATGCTCTCATTGCGGGTCGGTCTAGTACTTTGTTCCCTAACAAGTACTCGTGATCTTAATTCGTATCCCTATACGTATAATCATCATATGATCATCAATCAAGACTCACACTAGTCTTAATTCATTATAGTTCCTAGTATAATGATCGACTAGGGACATTTAGGATATTTCTGTAAATACCCATGGATCTTATTATAATGTAAACATGCAAATTAATTATAATAAACAACCAATGAAATCCTCTATTTTATTAACTAAAAGTATTCATAAAGACAGTTAATGGATTGACCTAGGGCACATGCCCCAACATCTCCCACTTGCACTCGGGCCAATCATACATGCATCTAATGCCTAATGATCTAATATGACCATCATGTTTTGCTTGTGGAAGAGCTTTTGTCAATGGATCCGCAACGTTGTCTTCAGTAGGTACTCTGCTAATCTTTATGTCTCCCCTCTCAATAATCTCTCTGATGAGATGAAAACGCCTAAGTATATGTTTGGATCTGTGGCGTGATCTAGGTTCCTTGGCCTGTGCTATTGCCCCGTTATTGTCACAATACAAAAAAACAGGGTTAGCAATACTTGGAACCACACCTAGTTCGAAATGAACTTTTTGATCCAAATCGCCTCCTTTGCAAAGATCGGACGCCGCAATATACTCGAGTTCTATTGTAGAATGCGCCACGCTCTTGTTTCGAACTTGTCCACTTACTTTCATGCACCCCCATTCAAAGTAAACACATATCCAGATTGTGATCTAAAATCATCTATATCAGTTTGAAAACTTGCATCTATGTAACCATTTACAACTAGATCATTTTCAAAACCTCCATAGACCAAGAACATTTCCTTAGTCCTTCTTAAGTATTTAAGGATGTTCTTTAATGCTATCCAGTGACTCTCACCAGGATTTGACTGATATCTGCTTGTAGTGCTCAAAGCATATGATACATCAGGTCGAGTGCATAACATGACATACATGATAGATCCAATAGCCGATGCATATGGAATCTTATTCATACGGTCTCGCTCATCATTTGTCCTAGGACATTGATTCTTGCTAAGACTTATGCCATGAGACATTGGCAACAATCCTCTTTTAGAGTCTTGCAAACTGAACCTATTCAACACTTTGTCTATGTAAGCACTCTGACTTAGACCGATTAGCCTCTTAGATCTATCCCTATAGATTCTTATCCCTAGGATATAGGCTGCGTCTCCCAAGTCTTTCATTGAGAAACACTTCCCTAACCAAGACTTGACATTCTGCAATGTTGGGATGTCATTTCCAATGAGTAATATATCATCAACATACAGTACCAAAAAAACAACTACACTCCCACTGACCTTCTTGTATACACAAGGCTCATCTTCGTTCTTAATAAAACCAAAATCCTTGATTGCTTCATCAAAACGAAGATTCCAACTCCGAGAAGCTTGCTTTAATCCATAAATGGATTTTTGAAGCTTGCATACCTTCCTAGAATTCTCAGGATGTACAAAACCTTCAGGTTGTGTCATATACACGTCTTCAAGTAGTTTTCCATTAAGAAATGTGTTTTACATCTATTTTCCATATCTCATAGTCATAATATACAACAATGACAATTAGAATTCTTATGAATTTCAGCATGGCTACTGGCGAAAAAGTTTCATCATAATCAACACCTTGAGTCTGCCTGAAACCTTTTGCTACAAGTCTTGCTTTAAAAGTATGCACATTGCCATTCATGTCAGTTTTCTTCTTTAAAACCCATTTACATCCAATGGTCTTACCACCTTCAGGTAGATTAACCAAGTTCCAAACTTGGTTATCATACATGGATTGCGTATCAGAGTTCATGGCATTTAGCCATTTATCTGAGTCTGGTCCAGACATAGCCTCCTGATAAGTGGTGGGCTCATTTTGATCCATAAGCAACACATCACGACTATCAGTAATGAGAAATCCGAATCTCTCTGGCTCATGTCTTACCCTACTAGATTTACGTGGGCCTTGTGTCACTTGTGAAGGTTCAACTAGTTCAGAACGTTGTTGAACTTCCAGTACCGGTTCAGGGTTTATCTGTGATTCTTGAACTTCTTCAAGATTTATTTCTCTCCCATTAATGTCTTTTGAAATAAACTATTTTTCCATAAAGGCACCATACCGAGCAACAAACACTTTGTTCTCAGCGGGATTATAAAAGTAATATCCTTTTGTTTCCTTAGGATACCCCACAAATAAACACTTGTCAGATTTAGGTGCTAGTTTTAAAGAGACTTGTCATTTTACGTAAGCCTCACAACCCCAAATCTTAAGGAAAGACAAACTAGGTCTCTTCCCATACCATATCTCATATGGTGTTTTATCAACCACTTTAGAAAGAACTCGATTTAGAGCGAAAACTACAGTTTGTAATGCATAACCCCAAAAGGATAACGGAAGATCTGCATGACTCATCATAGACCGAACCATATCTAATATGGTTCGATTTCTCCTTTCAGAAACTCCATTCTACTGTGGAGTTGCTGGTGGAGTCAATTGGGAGATAATCCCACAATTTCTAAGATGATCATCAAATTCTTGGCTCAAATATTCACCACTTCGATCTGACCGAAGTGTTTTGATAGTTTTACCAAGTTGATTATGCACTTCATTTTGAAACGTTCGAAACATCTCAAATGATTCAGCTTTATGTTTCATTAGATATACATAACCATATCTGCTAAAATCATCAGTAAATGTAATGAAGTACTGATAACCTCCTCTAGCCATTGTGTTTATAGGACCACATACATCAGTATGTATTAGATCCAATAAATCACTTGCCCTTTCACTGTGTCCAGTATAGGGACTTTTAGTCATCTTGCCTCGTAAACAAGATACGCACGTTTCATATATTTCTAAATCAAATGAATCTAGAAGTCCATCTTTATGGAGCTTCGTTATGCGTTTCTCATTTATGTGCTCGAGACGACAATGCCAAATATAGGTTTGATTCAAATCATTTGACGTAAATCTCTTTGTATTTATGTTTAAGACTGTAGTATTAGTGGACCTTTTCATGCCTAGAATATAAAAACCATCACACAAATCAACATTTGCATAAAATATTCCTTTACGAGAAATGGAACATCTATTATTCGCAATAATAAAATCAAAACCATCCATATCCAAGCATGAAACAAAAATGATGTTTACTAAAAAAGCGGAGCACACAAAATAACAATTATTTAAAGTTAAAATAAGTCCACTAGGTAAGACTAAGTCATATGATCCAATAGCCAGGGCAGCAACTCTTGCTCCATTCCCTACGCGGAGGATGACTTCTCATTTCTTCAACTTTCTACTTTTGGTGAGTCCTTGCTCATTTATACAAATGTGAGATCCACATCCGGTATCTAATACTCAGGAATCACAAGTAGATAAATTAATTTCGATAACATAAATACCTGTAGTGGTAGTCGTACTACCCTTTTTCTTCTTTAGATCTTCCAGATAGAGTTTGCAATTTCTGAACCAATGTCCAAGTGCATGACAGAAATGACAATTTCCTTCCTTTTCTTTTGGGTGTTTTGAAGCAGGAACAGGCTGGGGCTTGACTTGTTCTACAGGCTTTGCGACAGGTGCAGCAGCAGCCTTGACAACTTTAGCCTTACCTTTGCCTTTCTTCATCATTCCCTTTCCCTTTTGGACCATCAACACATTACTATAGGCTTGATATTTTGTTCAGCAATTTTGAGCATCAAATGCAACTCTGAAATTGATTTCTTCATATTATTCATATTGTAATTCATCACGAATTGTGAGTAACTTTCTGGTAATGAATTTATGATCAAATCCGTTGCCAACTCTTAGCTTATGGGAAACTCGAGTCTATCAAGCTGGTCAACATAGCCCTTCATATTCAGATTATGAGGACTAACTGATGCACCCTCAGTCATCTTGCAAGAATGTAGGTTTTTGACTGTCTCGAACCTTTCTTGCCTAGCTTGCTGTTGGAACATTTCCTTCAATTACATGCCATGTCGTAGGCTTCCATTAGTTCCATGTCCTTCGAAGTTCGGGAACCATAGTTGCCGACATAATACATGCAACATCGGTAGAATGGTTGACATGCTTATTATGCGCATCCTTCACAGCTTTCATAGCATTGGCTGGTGGGTCCTCAGGAACAGGAGCATCCAGGACATACAACTTGCGTTCATGCTTAAGAACAATTCTCAAGATTCTCAACCGATCAAGAAAGTTAGTCCCAGATAGCTTATCCTTCTCAAGGATGGATCGCGATGACGAGGGGATTATTGTTACTTGAAGAGGCCATTGATCTACAATAAAGATTATGCAAAGTTTATTTTAGTATAGAGGAATAGACTCCCACTAAATTAACAACCCTCCTAAAACACACTGTTTATTTAGGGGACTAAAATCCATGTTTCCCCTAATTCTATGACAGCTATGGCATGAAACATAGAACTAGATTATTTAGGTAGGTAACAGTTACCAATTACATCTTATGTAATTTTTAGATACTTTTATGAGATGCGGTACATCTTATGTCTTATCATGTTTTTATCTCATCATGTGCCTAAAGCTCAAAACTATTTTGATAGCTTTATTAAGTCAGACCATTTTAAACATTTAGGTAACTCTTATCCAACTTGTCTCACCAAGATAACACAATACATCCAACTATGGCTGAAACTGTATTAGTGTGATCGAGGCCTTGACAAGTGTTTACAATGGATGGCGTAAGATTTAAAATTTAATAAGAGGGATTTAATTCAGTTTTAGTGATTTTATGTAAACAATGAAATATCATATATTTTATTGATTTGTTAAATCATTAAACAATTTGGAGATTTTTATACTGTTCACTAATAAAAGAATTTATGTGCGCTAGGATTAGTTAGACGGTGGTCCCGTTGGTCGGTTAATGCGGTGGTTCCACATTGGTGAAATCAATGTGACAGGGTACAGAGGCAGCTCCGCTTTTTTTTTTTTTTTTTTTTTAGAAGACGAATTTCAATTCCGAAAATTAAAATTCGCTATAGAAAATCATATTTTTTCGCCGATTTTATTATCCTAACCCTTAATTTATCCAAAATTAAGTCAATTAAAATATTTTTAATTAACCCGGGCCCACACCTAACTAATCATCTTATCCTAATCCAATTAGGACTTAAGATATTTGAATCCTAGCATATCACCAATAACAAACTTCTCCATATTTATCTCCTATCCAATAGGGATAACAAAACCTATTTTGCTTATATCTCTTAATCTAATTTGTTATCTATCTTTATCAAATAGAAACTTCATAACATAATAGATATAACAAGATAAATAAATAATTTCAAAAATTAATTATTTGCAATTTCAGTCCTCATCCAAATAATCACAAACATGTAATTGAATCATGAACTAGTATCCCAATCGAACCTAATGGTGTCATGGATCACAAAACATGGAACTCAATTCATTAAAATTATTCGAATTAACCTAACATGGTTACTATCATGTATGAAACTAATTTCAATTAAATCACGAATATATGTATCATATACACAAAACATGATAATAAATCTCACAGAAAACTTATGTATATCACATATACATCAACTATTAACATGCTTTCAATCATATATCATGTATATATTAGAAGAAAACATGCAATGAATTTAATGGAATCGAACTCGAAGGCTCTGATACCGCTTATGGATTTTGGGGTTCATGCGCAGCGGAGATTACAAAACAATTTTGACAAAAACCCCAACAGGATCCGAATCTAATTCTATTAAAAACGTTTAAACCATGAAAAACTTAATCATACCTTAGTCGCAATATACCTTTCTGAAGGTTGATCGATCTCTAAGGCGCTACCAACGACGAATGCCCTCTACCAGTAGTCCACACACGAACGACGACCGAGATTCGAAGTGCTAGCTTCGAGAGAATACCAAACCTTTCGTTTCTCTCCAAAACGATCCAGAGCATACCAAAAACCCTAAGTCATTTCTAAAACGAAAATAGAGTTTCGGCCTTTTAGTCTTTCGTACGTGTATTCTAACTTAAAACGTCTATTTATACAACTCTTGTATATAGACGGTTAAGTAAATTACACATATACCCCTACTTAAAGAAGTATAAATGTAATACACCATAAGGACGTTTCTGTCATGAATTTTATCATATAAAATTCATTTTTCTAAACCATCTTAAAATCTCACAAAACCATTCTTAGTGTGCGACCCAATAGGCTCATACAACGTTGGCAGTGTACCAAAACACATTTTGGTATACAAGTCATAAGCGGCCTCTAGCAAGACATTATGACTACCCAAGTAGTACGAATTCAAATCGATACAACCTAATCAATAGTGTATATTACATCTTTTTGTTACACGATATCCTTTTGATCAAACATAAGACATGGAATTGTCATCCAACATGTTCAATCGTACTAGTCTCGATCTCTAGGTAGACTGAAAACATCCAAGTGACATTGATCAATATCAATTCACTTAGACTAGGCCTTTTAACAGTCTAACACATCGAGGGATCCACTAGATATCTCTTTTATATGAGAGGGACAAATTCTATCTCGATTACACAACTTCATCACATTGCTCACACAGTAACCAATCACAACCTTTATAATCGTCCGGTTAAAGACAACGTTTGATAGTGTCAAATCACTATGTTCCTAATGTTAAAGTCTCTGGTAATCTCAAGTTAGAGGACTGAAAAATATACCTATCATGAGAAATAACTATGACTTGATCCATGTGATGTTCTCATAGCGGGTCGGTCTAGTACTTTGTTCCCTAACAATTACTCATGATCTTGATTCGTATCCCTATACGTATAATCATCATATGATCATCAATCAAGACTTAGACTAGTCTTAATTCATTATAGTTCCCAGTATAATGATCGACTAGGGACATTTAGGATATTTCTATAAATACCCATGGATCTTATTATAATGTAAACATGCAAATTAATTATAATAAACATCAAATGAAATCCTCTATTTTATTAACTAAAAGTATTCATAAAGACGGTTAATGGATTAACCTAGGGCACATGCCCCAACAAGAGGACCATCAATCTCAACTACGACACTTATCGTCCCATAATATGTGCATTGCGATTTTTTTTCTCCGAATATAGCTATTTGATCTTCGAAGATAATGTAGATGGAGTCATGAAAAACACGATCATAGTCCTTTCAGCCTTTCACTTGAAGAGGTACACCTCAATCATAGAGGAGTAGAGGTAAAGATCTAAGATCTCAGGGACACGCCTCAAGTTAACGATTGACAACTAGTTAGGAATCTTCTATAGGTAGCGAACCTTTAGTTTCATATTTGGGTGTAGTAGGAAGTGTCATATTAGCCGAGTTTCTCCTCGAAACTTGAGTGGAGTTACATGTTTTGGGTATGAAAAGAAAGGACATTTCAAGATTGCACGTTCACGACTCTTAGAAGCGACCCCTTGTGTGTTATGACCTCAACAATATATCGAGGAACATGTTCTGATGGTGACTGAATGAGATTCGTATGCAATCGTAATCTTATCGAATGTACGACTTTATTTTGCAGTCATGTGGTGATTGAGTTATGGCCGACTCTGGTGCAAGTCCATATTCATCTTGTCATCTCCATAGTAATTGGGGATAAGGTGTATCCACACTTTTTTGTAAGAAATGTGTTGTTGAGGTCTCTAGACATGAGATGGCAGTTGATCTACACATGTTGGAGTTTCTGGAATTTGATGTGTTGTTGGGAATGGATTGGCTAGCGGCTTATCATGCATAATTGGATTGTTTTCATAAGATGATGTTTTTTATATTCTGGGTTGTTCGATTTTCACGTACACCGGAACATCGTCTAAGTTTTCCTTTGACCAGAGGTAGGCTAGCTACTGGGGAAGAAATGGAAACTCTTCCCATAACTATTAGTGTAAAGGCAAGATATAAAGTTAAACATGAGGAGATTCCTATGGTTTGTGAATTCTTAAACATGTTTCCTAATGATTTGTTTGGAGTTCCACTTTCGAAAGAGATTGATTTTATGATTGATTTAGTTCTCTGAACTAAACCAATATCTATTCCTCCATATAAAATGGCTAGAGAAGAGTAGTAGGAATTGTAGAAACCAATATCTTGAAAAAAGGGTCTATTCACCATAGCATGTCACCGTGGGGTGCACTAGTACTTTTTATGAAAAAGTAAGATGATAGTTTGAATATATGCATTGATAGAGATAATTAAATAAGGTCACTATTTAGAATAAATATCCATTGCCTCGAATTGATGATTTGTTTGATCAATTGAACGGTGCCAACTTTTTTCTAAAATTAATCTTCGTTCTATGTATTATCAGTTGAGAGTTTGAGAAGATGATGTGCACAAGACTCTGTTCGGTACTAGATAATGTCATTTTAAGTTTGTTATTATGCCATTTGGGTTGACTAATGCTCTGATGATGTTTATGAATTTGATGTAGAGAATGTTGAGGCCATATTTGGATCACTTTGTGATAGTCCTTATTGATGATATCTTGATATACTCTAAGACTTGCGAGGATCATGAACAAAATCTCAAAGTTATTCTTTAAAATTTAAGAAATCATACGATGTACACTAAATTTAGCAAATGCAAGTTTTGGTTATCTGAGGCGAGGCTTTTGGGGTATATGGTTAGTACGAAAGGAATTTTGGTGGATCCAACCAAGATTGAGGCGATCATTAATTAACCGAACCTGCCATTGTGACAAAAATACGAAGTTTTCTTAGTTTGGCTAGCTATTATCGTAGATTTGTGAAAGATCTTTTAAGATAGCTTTGCCAATCATTAAATTAACTATGAAAAATGTTCCATTTTGGGAACTGAAGAAGTGTTTGACTTTAACACCAGTTCTTGTATTGCCTGAATCGGGGAAAGGGCATACATTTTGTACTAATGCACCGAAAGTGGGATTGGGTGCGTTAATGCAGAATGGCAGAGTTATTGCTTATGCTTCTCGACATTTAAAGACTCACGAGAAGAATTATCATGTTCATGATTTAGAATTAATGGCAATTATGTTTGCTTTGACGCTATGGAGATATTATTTATATGGAGAAAGCTTCACGTTATTTTCATATTATAAAAGTCTGAAGTATTTGTACACTTAGAAAGAGTTGAATATAAGACAATGACTATGGTTTGAACATTTGAAAAACTTTTTTTTTAGTCTTAAATATCATTCGGGTAAAGTAAATGTTGTTGCTGATGCATTAAACAAGAGGAGTGTTGAAACATTGCAGGCTTAGTCGGTTGACTTATGAGTACAACTTGCTCGAAAAATTAATCGCTATGACTTTGTCAGAGATTCCTGAAGCTGATGATAAATCAATTTGTGCTCAGCTTAGAGTACAAACTATCTTTATTTAGAAAGTGATAGAATTTAGCAAGATGATATGGATTATAGGAAGTTTAAGCATTTTGTTGATGATGGTAATAATCTAGATTGAGCCAATCCGCGGATCAAAGTTTGAGGCTTAGAGGTAGAATTTGGATTCTAGCGGTGATTGAGACTTGGGAAGAGTTATTGAGAGAATCTCATCAGGTCCAAATATCACATTCATCTTGACATGAAAAAAATGTATCACGATATGAATCAATTGTATTGGTGGCTAGGGATGAAAGCTAATATGGATGACTACGTGAGGAGATGTGAGATTAGCCTTACATGTTAAGGCCGATTGGCGAAACTTGGGGTATGTCGCAACCACTTCCCATATCGCAGTGGAAACTGGAACATATTGCGATAGATTTTATTACTCATCTGCGTACTTCTCAGGAGAAACATGACACAATATGTGTTATTGTTGATGGACTCACGAAACCTGCTCATTTTCTTCCAATGTTCATTCCGGATACCTTTACACAATAGAGCTTGTTGTATAAGCGAGAGGTGGTTCACTTCCAGGAAGTATTCACACTCTGTTACATTTTAGTACTATATTTCATTTACGAACGGATGGTCGGACTGAAAGGTTAATCCAGGTGTTAGAGGACATACTCAGAGCTTATGTACTAGAATTTGGAGGTTCATGAGAAGAATACATACCTTTGTGTGAATTCCCTTACAATAACATTTATCAATCGAGTATCAAATGGCTCTTTTTGAGGCTTTGTTTGGGAGACCTTCTCGTTCTCGAGCCTATTGAGCTGAACATGCGGATTTAGTGGAGCTGGGGCTACATTTGGTTTGAGAACACACTGAGGTTGTGCAACATATTCGTCTAACATTGAAAGCGACTCAGGAAAGGCATAAAAGTTATTATGATCTCTATCACCAGGTCGTGGAATATAGTGAAGGAGATTGCATGTATTTGAAAGTCTCCCATCGCAAAGGCCATTACGATTTGGACTGAAAGGAAAGCTCTCTCCCAGGTTTACAAGACCATTTAAGATCGTGAAACGGATTGGGAAGGTTGCTTATGGACTTGTATTACCGCCTTAGTTAGTCGAAGTTAATTATGTATTTCACGTGTCTACGCTCAAGCTAAATGAACCTGATTCCCATCATATAGTAGAATGAAATTAGTTTGATTTGCGGGGTGATGTGTCACATGAAGAGCAATCTATATTAATCGTGGATAAGAGGGTACAAAAGCTTTAAAAAAATAGAAACTCCACTTGTTTTAGTTAATTGGCATTTCACGATGACTCAGAGCTAACATGAAAATAAGATGCGTATATGAGAGAGCATTTTCTAGATCTATTTTAGTTTAGGTAAATTTGGTTTCAATTTTTAATTTCGATGATGAAGTTTTTATTAGTTGGGAAGATTGTCAAATCTCAAAAATTTTAAATCAATAATTAAGGCTAATTTAGGATTAACGAATCCTAATTATGGTTTAAGCTGCCATTCGGGAGTTACAACCAATGACATTGAGATTTTTAAGTAATTTTATTATTGTCTAATGTGTGCCAAGTGTTGTGTATTACTATATTATTTTATTTTGTGAAATTCAAGTTAAATGAGTAAATTCAAGACCTTTTGAGCTTTTATCTCGAGATACATGTTGAAGTGAGTCTCGAGAGAGTTAAAATGTTGACCCAAACTATCGTTTTGAATTTCAAAAAAATAGTATATAAGTTTAAAATCTGAATTTGTAAATTTAAATGGACTTAATGAGTTGACGTGGGTCCTACACCTCGAATTGCATGTGAGATGGGTTGTTCATGAGTTTTGAGAGTGTATTTGTAAATTCTCCTATTTCTGGCGAAACTGAGGTATTTCTCGAGATTTAATTTGGACAAAATTGAAGAGATAATTATGAAATAAAAAGAAAAAGGGAAAAAGACCCAAAAGGGTATTGGTTGTATACAGTTTGGGATATATACTCGGGGGCATTTTGGTCATTTGTCATCCCTTTTCATCAAAACTTGAAATTTATTTAGGGAGTGTTCCGACTGTTTCACCATATTCATCTTCTTCGTTCATCATTTTTCACTTATCCCTCATTGTTTTTTGCTTTCACACACATGTGTGCGAGCACACATACACACACACACACACACACACACACACACACACACACACACACACACTCTCTCTCTCTCTCTCTCTCTCTCTCTCTCTCTCTCTCTTATTAGGGTTTGAATGAAATCAAGAGGAGGAGGTGTGGCTGCTTTGGTGAGGGACTATGAAGGTAAGTAATGGAAAATCAAAATTTTGATTTTGGTGGATTGTGCATGTGAGATCAAAAAAGACGTTGAGGGTGTTATTGAGGTTGTAATTGTTGTTTGAAAATCAAATTGAAGGATAGAGAGGAGCAGGGTTGGTTTTATTAAAAAAAACAAACAAACAAAACACACACACACAAAGGCGTTAAGGGAAGGAGAAGCATCGATTAAGAGAGGGAGATGACGTGACCATAGGGTTGAAGAAGAATGTAGCTTTGAGGAAGGTGTTGGGGAGGAAAGATCCCAAAACCAAGAAGAAAAAAAAAGAAAAAGGGCGAAATAGGGGCATTCCAACGAAGAAGATGATATTTGGTCATCAGATCGAAGTTGAACCGAGTTCGGCTCAACTAAGCTCAATCGGGCCCGATCGAGGGATCAAACCCATCATTTCTATTAAAATAATATTTTATAAGATCAATAAAATAAAATAAAATAAAATCCCTAGAAATTAGGAAAATTATGAAAATGGGATTTTTGGACAAATTAATAAAAATTGAGGATTTTTATGAAAAATGAAGATTTTAAGATTTTCTTAAGGATTTATATCAAGGATTTTGCATCGTAATACGTGTTACAATATCGAAATGCCCAAAAGTGTGAAAATTGTTTAAAAGCCTAGTCAATGTTAATTTTTGATGTCGAACCACAATTTGGAGTTGAAATTGGAATTCAGAGGTCCGAGGATTTGATTTGGAATGAATCCATGGTTTTCGAATTATGATATGACCAATTAAAATTATAATAAATTGGAAACAATTATAGAATTATTGTGGAATCTTATCGGACTTATAAATGAATTGTAGGACTACAATTAGAACCACATGTGGACTAGTTTACCGACTCGAAGCACAAAGGGAGTTACGATATCGCGTTTGTGAGGTTAAGTAAATCCCAAAGTAACATTTACATTGTATAATTATAATTTTGTATATATTACATTGATCCTTGATATTGCGTTATTTGTTGTGCATGCATACATGGGCGGGGAGGATAAGGTCGATTCTAGTCTCCTTCTAATGTTTACTAGACTTTAAGTATATGGTAGAACATTATATCATGTTTTAGGGGCTAGAGTCACTGATACTTTGCATCACGTGGTTATCATTAGATCACGTTGAGCTAGATCATACTCTGATAGACTAGATGAATGATACTCGTTTAGTTATCCTATCTGTGTGTGAGTCCTTATTACTGTTTACGTACTACTTTCGAATGATATCAACTGGTTGTGGTCGGATAACAAAAAGAGATGGATTCATAATTGTATTTAAATTCCTTGGATTATATTACTCATTTAATCTATTGGATTATTATGCATTTAATTATTACAAGTGTACTGGATAGTGTGATATTTGCTTATTTGATATTATCTAATTTTTATTGTTGGTTAATGAAAAGTTCTAGCACCAATAAGGGAAAGGGAAAATTCTCGACTATTTGTGACTTGCTCAGTTCCTTACTCTCCATGTATGTATTGTTTTTGATATAATATATTGTATAAATGAGTTTTGGGGGTTCATGTATGTTTATGATCTCTTTGGGATTGCTTGAAGCAGTTTTGAAATAAATTGAGATAATTATGGAGTTAAGGTATTATTACTTTAAGTTTTATGTTATTTAAATTATGTTAAAATGAATATACATTCAATTGATACAATATATTTTGTTATAGGTGGATTGTGAGTCCTTCGACATTTCCACTAAGCTGAGTAGGTTTTGTTGAAGATTTTTAAAAGTCGGATTTTTCGGTGTAGACTTAAAAATAAAGGAGGTGCTGTTGAGAACATTTTACAGAATTTTTAGATTTGGTAATTTATGTGTGCCGCAAGTATATCGGGTAACTTGTATTAATAGTGCAATCAACTTCGTTGATTATGGACATCGTCTCCAGGGAAAGGACTTTGCACTAGTTAATTACTTATTTAACTTTGAACTTTTACTAAAGAAATCCCTTTTATGGTTTTATAATAAACTAATCTATCTAACAAATCGACTTAAATTTAATTTAACTTTTATATTAAGATATCTTAGTTTACAAATTTACCTAGGTAATTTAATACTATGCTTTTCAACTACTTTTACATCTCAATATGTTGTGCGCATGCCTAATTAAAATAGATAGATTTTCTTTAAGTATACTTTAACCAACTGCCGTGACGGAAAAGACTCTAATGTGCAAACTAGAACTCCACCTATTTGTGTCAATAACGTAAGCTCCACATTTTCTTAAGTCCCAAATCTTTAGATTCATAACCAACTAAGTTCATTATCCGTGCCTTCCTAATCAACAACTATCGCTCGATGTTGTATGTTTTACGGTTGCATCGTTCATGTCCGGATTAAAAGCTTTAATGTCCATGATAACTCCTAAAACCTAATATCATTAAACATGTGATCAAGATGTCTAAAGCATTACGCTCAGAATCATTATAAATTCTAACCATTTTATTTTTATAATCATTTTTTACTCATATTCAAAGTATAATATTCATACTATAAGACTCATTGCTCTCTAAGATAAATTGACTACTCACTCTTCATTGAAAAACACATCACGATTCATAATGGAAATTATTGCAAATCATAGATGGATATAAATATTACCTTCAATTAAATCAATGAAACCAAACTTGAATTAGAAAAGTGGAGTCTTCAACGTTTTCTTTATATAATACTACTTAATACTAAAACTCAAAGTAAAACCTATGCTAAATTATTCTAATGGTGGCTAATAGTTGGTACGTGGTAAGTTTATCACGTCCTAATACCTATTTATACTTCCTAATAACAATTAGAAATCCTACTTTACAATTTAACTTGAAATAAAACCACAACTTTTTATTTTCTGTGTGTTTGACACTGTCATTAATGCCCCAACGCTGTGTGTGTTAAGCCATGACACCGCCATTGCATGCATATATTTTTCTCTCTTGGTGCCTCGGCCCTATCATTCACTGTCCCGAGTCGTCCTCTTTGCACTAGAGTGCCGCTACTACACCGGACCTTTAGACTTAGTTTTCTTCATTTTCTCATCTCTCCCACGCCGTCCTCATTTTTGCCCATTTCCTTATCTTACCTCTTAATTTTTGAGAATGCGATAACACCATGAATTAGAACTCATTTAGGAATATTTATTCTAAATTTATGACTAAATTAACCATATATATACAAATAAATAATCACTTATCAATAATCAATCTAAATGGATTTTTTTAGGTTTGAAATTTACTTTGAGATTCTTTGTGGTTGATAAAGTTTTATATTTGATGATTACAAGATTTTAACTTATTTATTTATTGATGGGGAGATTAAAGCTGCTAGATTATCAGGGGAGTTAAGGTAATCTAGGCCGATCGGATGCCCTAATTAAATGAGGTATGACATGGGAAGAGTTGAAAATGAATGAATAAAAGACTTATTATGATGTTACTTGTTACTCGTATATATAAATATATCGTTAGATATACGGTGAATTATCTTCCTCGACTAGTTCGATTATATCAAGTGATTTCTCGCGAGCGAGAGGATAATCTCTAGTTTCATGAGACGATATGGAGGATGACTATAAGCGACGCAAGGAGATTGAGGCATATTCTTTAGGGGTTCGTTTATGCACTTCAAAATGTATGTGATGACTACTGCAAGGAAGAATAAAAAGGTATGATTATATTTTGATTGGAAACTACAAGTGTGATGCTCCTGAGACCATTGAAAAACTAAACCTGAAATAACTCAAGAAAGAATTATAGGCCTAAAAGAGCAATGGATCACCATGGTACGCACGAGAATGGAAATGGTGACATGGTCAAACTTCATGGAAATAATTCCATAAGGAAAGGCACTTCTAGAAACTTTAAGAGTTGAACTCATCATATTAAGCAAATGAGACATAAGGGTATGCGGGTATGAAAAAGAAAGGGGTTCATGAGACCTTGTCAAATAAAATTTATTGATTCGAGTTAGGATGCCAATAAATTCGGGTTTTCAATTGAAGGTTTAGCTAGGATGGCCACAAGGTGAATTTTGAAACAACTCAAAACAAGTTTGGTATGACTAATGTAATCTTAAATGTCTAACTCTTGGTCTAGAGTTACGAAAATATTGATTTTATTTCAAGGTTATTACTATGGATTTGGTTTCCGTTGCTACTTTTGATTTGTTTTCCTCGAAAAATAATTCTCTTTTGCACACCATGTTTTGATAAAATTACAAAGAAGGTTTGAATACATGAACAAGTTTTTTTTAAAAAAGAACTATTTATTTTCTTTAGTGTTCTAGGAAAAGAAATGGAATTGAATTCTAAGGACTTTATAATGTTTGTGGTAATTTTACTTGAGTTTGTAAGAAGGGTATGTGTTATTAAAATGAGTAGAAATTGACTTCTGAACTCCCAACTCATTATTTTTAAAATTCAAAAGGTTGTTTGAATTAAATAAAGTCATTTGAAATGAGTTTTACCCATTATATTTTGATATGGTTGAGATTCCTTGAATGAATGATTTCAAGACGATTTGGACCCAGTTCGGGTTGCATGAAATAATTTGATTGAGTTGAAAGGCTTTTGACTTGTTGATAGTATAAAATATGGGTTAGAATTTAAGTTACTATTTTGTGAATTAGATACAAAATTTCATAAAGTTATGATTTCTCTTTCAAGGATTCTCAAAAAATAAAACAAATTGATTTGAAAAGGCTTTTATAGCTACATTGCAATGTTACTGGATTGTATTTCTTGAAAATAAACTCTTGGTCAGAAATGGAGATAGTTTTGATGAAAACTCGAGCATTTAAGAAAACCTAAATTTAAATCGAATTCTTAATAAAAGGAACACGTTTCTTAAGTTTTGATCGATCTTGTACAAAAGAAAGTCAAGTCTAAACAAGTCAATAATGGAAATACAATTAAAATTGGATATCCAAATTTAAAATTTAATCTTAGTATAACTGGTACATACAAAACAAGTGGTATGATAATTGAGGAGTGAAATGATACCCTAACCTACCTATGATCAATCGGATGAGGTAATACAAGATTGAAAAGTGAATTTTATGTTAGTGTCACTTTAATTAAATGAACAATGGGTGAACAATTAAAACTGGGGATACTAAATAAATAAAGATCGACATTTGATAAAATTAGCCTGAGTAATATCTTAGGCATGACAACCGAAGTTGTTAGAGGGTGGGTGCAAAAAAATAACATGGATATAAGAGGGCCTTATGACTTTAAACCTTAAGTTCCTGGATAAGGATGATACTTTCAAAAAAAGAAGAAGAAAAGATTATGGACAGAGTTATCTAAAGTTACTATGTATAGAGATGAAGAAATACTAATGATAAGAAGTCAAAGAGCAAGCTTAACCTCATGAATATCCGATTGAATGGTATAAAAAAAAGCTAAAAGGGCTATGAGTTAGCTTAATCGTATAAGGTAGGTTATATAAATTGTGTGGTTCTACCTTAGAAAAATTTCAATTCCAAAGTCTTAGGACTGGGAAAGTAAGGTATTAGGAGAATGCTTAATAGAAATGAAAACCAATAATGCTACTTTAGATGAACAAAAGTCATATTAAAGCTTAAGATAATGAGAATTTGTATTATTAATCAATAGGTCTCGAACAAAAATGTGGTACAAGCACTCCATGAAGCTATTAGGAAGATACATGTACATGAATCCAGTGGGAAATCTCATTGTATGTTTAAGTAGATGACGAATACAAGATATATTAAGAATAATAAATTGTCAAAGGTTGATATAGATTTAAAGGAGTAAGGGAACTCGTGATGAAAAGAATTGGCTTCGTAAAGTGAAAGATTTTACCAATGGTGAATAAAGTTTGATAAGAATGGTTGTCTAAGTTTGCTTACTTTATCCAACTTTGCCGGGGGGAGGGGTTGAGGGAAAGGAGGAAGGGAGGAAGGGATTCACAATAAAAATTGAGTGGTTTACATATATAGCCAGGGTAGGATAGATGGCGTGCCAGTGTTCAATATTTCAAATCACGATTTGGTTATTACTATCATGTGATGGTAGGGTTATTTACTACCAGGTTGTGGTAGGGGTTACGGAACAGATTAGGTACCATGCTGCACCTCGGTATGGCTTTTTAGTTTAATATTTAAGCTATGCGATTGATCCTAGTTTTGGAGGATATGCTCAAGTTTATATTACGACTTCAACGGTAAGTGTGAAGCATTATCAATTTTAGGGGCGTGATTGCATGCAACACTAGATGTACAACTAAAACTATATGATTCAGAATGGAACTCTTAAGTAAAGGCTTGAAAATCTTTAGTTGGCGGGACCAAGGTAACAACATCCAAAAGATGGGATGGACAAACTACTTATGAATCACGCAAGGGAGGACAAGCATATTAGACTATGGGCAGAGCAACATCAAACAATTGAGGGGTCAGGTGCACCGCCACAAGATATCACTGAATACAAAGATGGAGGACACTATAGGTTCGGGTGGAAAGAAGTTACATCTAGAAACTTCTTTAACTGAGAACGTACTTCCTCTTAATTTTGAGGATGGAATTTCTCAAAATTCAAGATATTGTAACGACCTAAAATCCTAGATTTATAATTAAATCAGATTTCGAACCTTTAGTGATCCTAAGTCGCGACAAAGAGTCGTGGACTGGCGACGTGCTCAAAAAATAAACAAAATAATTTTTATTTGTGTTTGGTGTGCCATTGTGTGTATAACATGTTATTGCGACTAAGCATGGTTCGATTAAATTAAGTTCGTGCGACAACGAGACTTAGACTATTAATTTATTGAAAATTGGCCAAATGAGGTCAAAGCAAGGTTGTGTGTGCTGAGCGTGTCGAGTTTGGGGCCATAAAGTGATCGAAAGGGTTGTAGACCCTTACGATATGTTTAGTTCGCATGACCGCTTAACTAATCCATTGGATTAGATGTAATCCGTTGTTTACTTCACGTGATTAGATAATGCAAAGGATTAGTCAATCACCAAACTGTGGACTAAACTAAGTGACACCTTACCTTATCATTAGCTAATCCGTCATCAAGTTCAACTTCTTCACCCGATATTCCTCCTTTGCCCTTCCCTCCCTTTTCACATACACTTCTCTCTCTACCCTTCCAACGATGAACAACAACAACATAATCACTGATATATCTCCGACAATCCAGTTTCTTTTTTCATCTCTGTTAGGCATTTCATCAAACAGTTTTTTTGCATCATCTAAATATCCCCTGAGGCGTACCCAGTAATCATAGCAGTGTAGGACATTGCATCTCTCAGATGGCTTTTGTCGAACAATAAATGAGAAACCTTCAACTCCCTATTTCGGGTATACATGTTAATCAGGGAGGTGTAAACGAATACATCCCTGTCAAAATCAAGCTTCAGAATATGCCCATGAATCTATTTCCCTTCCCTCCTTAATCTGGGCGCACGCCTTAAAATCCATCTTTTCTTCTTCTTCTTCTTCTTCTTCTCATTGCATTTCACTTTCGATCCCAATCAGCCCTTTCAATTTCCATTTTTTTATGTTATCTTATCACTCTCAAAACGTTTGAATTTGATTTCCTCGTTCTTTATGACCTAAATTAGAAGTTTTGAATCTTTAATTTCTCTGTTCGTGGTGGTTTCACTATTGGTTTAGGGTTCATTAAGCTACTTTGACTCATATATTGACCAAAATGATGATGAATTTTCTTGTTGAATTGTGCTTATTCTCTGAATTTGAAAAGTAATCTATAAAGAACATAATTGAAGTTTAAAAAGTTGATTTTTTAAGGTTATTGGAGTGTACATTTTGGAATGGGAGCCACTACTGGGTTTCAGTCTCTTAGTTGATGAGTGAAAAGGATGAGGACGAGGCATCAGTTGTTATGGGGTTTTTATATGGGATGGATAAAGTCATCATTTTTATGAAACCACTTAAAATCTTATCCTGCTAACCGAACAAGTTCCCAACTTCAGAGTACCTATAATCTATAGTCATGAACTCCAATGTTTGTTAATCCGATCGTATCAAGACAACCCTATCAACCTAATCGAACACACCATTAGATCTAGCAATGGGTGAGTTATATCAACGATATATTATAATTTTGTGCTAAACGAGAAAGAAGTGGAGGGATAAGATTATTCCTCACATAAACAAAAAAGAGAAAAGAAAGAAACTGTTGTAAATTGAGTTGGAACTTGCTAAGAACTAGAGAAGGAAAATAAAAGACTAAGAATTTATACTACTACAAATTACTACTACAAAGGAGAAGAGAAGAAATGAGATAATTGGAATAAGAAGTTTTCATTCAACTTGATGTGTGAATTACAATGGGGTTGACACCCTTTATATAGGCCATTTGGCGATGATGATAATTGTACTTATACAATGTGTACAAGTTATACATACACCACAAGTCATTCAACACATCACAAACAACATAGACAATACATGGAAGAGTTAGTGTACATTGGAGAGGATTACAAGTTACATGACAATATATGGATAAGTGATTATACATTAGAGTTGAATACACGTTATGTAGAGTGTATAAGTTACATTTAATGTAGAAGTCATGCTTGATGTTACAATTCAATGTGAGAGTCGTGCTTGACAATGTGATCATTCACAAGCTTGGTTAAATGGTCATCCAATTTACAATAGAAACAACTTAAAAATGGGTGAAACCCTATTTCTCTATACAACAAGAACGCACCATGCGTCCTAGTTCGGCCAAGAGGGAGGAGAGTCCCTGGTTGGAAGGCAGATGTCGAGGAGTCCCGATGCGATCGCTGAAGCAAACCACCATGATTTTGGTAGAAGGACGGCGATGGTACAGCCGGCGTGCTTGCTCGCAGATGAGTAGCTCGCGGACAACAGCTCCAGCGAGATCACCAGCTTGTGCGGATGGCGAACCAACAGCGGCAGCGCGAATTTAGGGAGGATGAACAGTAGCAGCGTCGCAGTTCTGGGGAGGACGACCAGCAGCGCGACGCGATAACGACTCTGACTCTGACGAGGCTTTGGTTTTTTACGTAGTTCGCTCGCGAAGAAGGAAAAGAAAGGAGAATGATAGAATAGGAAAATTGGTGGATTGAAAAGGGGTTGGAGTTGATATTTCATTGAAGGCTATACTGATATTCTAACCTTCTAAATTCTTGTCTTGTATATGGTCTAATAATTGTGTTTTCCATTTGTAAAATTTGCATAATAATGAGTCTACTATGCTAGTTGATCTAGTTGTTATGGTTTGACGTAATCCATGAAAAGGCTTTTCCATGTTGTTGTTGACACTTTGAGTTTGCCCTTGAAGGTTTCATACCTTGAAAATGGTTTTAGAAAATTGATATACTCCAATTGTTTGATAAAATTAACAAGAGATAAAAGTTCT
The DNA here is from genome assembly GCA_039657365.1 of Stephania yunnanensis. NCBI lineage: Eukaryota > Viridiplantae > Streptophyta > Magnoliopsida > Ranunculales > Menispermaceae > Stephania > Stephania yunnanensis. The sequence goes on along the minus strand of CM077588.1, from coordinate 6,776,604 downwards.
ATTGTTCCTTTGAATAATAGGGAAGAAAAGCATGAAATTTGAGTCTTGTGGATTTCTTTATCTAGTTTTTGTCTCTACGATTTGATTAATCGAGTAATCATTAGTATGACTTTCAAGTCTCGAAATGATTGTAACTAGTTTGCATTTAGTTTGGGTAAAATCTTTTGAAACACTTCGAAGAGTACTCATTTATTATTTCCAAGTCTTGAAAATGAATTTTTTGAACCTAGATGAAATAAATCAATATGGATTGGTATTTGAAACTAAGTTGAGACTTGAAAGAGATTTGACTTATTTCTTGAAAATCAAACTTACTTTGATTAAGTCATGGATTTTGACTAAATATTATAATTTAGGAATTCAAAGTCGTACTTGACTCTTGTGCGGTGATTTATATCTCTTTGGTTGTCATTAGTCGATCGCATTTGATTTATATTGGAAAATTAACCTTTATGGAGTTTTTCGTATTTTGCTTCACCGCATTACTATCTCGCTCGAATTGTTGGTTTTGATTTGAGGGAATGTTTTTAAAGTTGTGAACGACTTAATTAATATAATTAGGATTGTGGATGAGTTTCTAATAGTCTAAGCTATCCTAAATGAGTTATAAATGAGTTTAAACAATGTGTGCTATACTTATACGCTTGCAGATACGCGATAAGGACTTAGCTAGGCAACACTACGAAAAACAGCATATCAGAAACGAAAATTTCCGTCTCTGATTTGCATAAATTTCGACTCTAATTCAATTCTGCAACAGAACAGAGACGAAATCTATTCCGTCTCTAAAACCGTCGTCGCTGATTCAATCAGCAATGGAAATGTGTTTCCGTTGCTGATTAGAGACAGATTAGAGATGGAATTTAGAAACGGAACAAAGATGGAACAGAAATGGAAATTCTTCTAAAGGGTACAATTGTAATTGCATTCTATCTCTGATCCGTCTCTGATTAGCAACGGATCCGAGACGGAATACAATAATTCCGTCTCTGATCTGTTGCTGATTCATGAATTCTATTTCTAATATGTTCCTATTTAGTAACAAAGTCTTGTCTATTCCTCGAAAATTAGAGACGGAATAGCAACGAAATCTCTGAATTCCGTTGCTAATCCGTCTCAATTCCGCGTTGTTTAGTTTTCAAACCTAAGCTCAATCTTATTGGTTCTCCATAACCTCAAAACTCGAAAATACAACCATATGATCTACTCCATCGCCTGCACCCCCTCCAACAACTCCTTGGGGGGTGCTAACATCCAAAAAAAAAAAGAATTTGACATACATACATTGACAATATATATCAACAACAAATATCCAAATGAGAGAAAAAAATGTACAATTCGACATTGAAAAAGAGGGAAATATCCACGAAAGCTTGTCAAGTTTAATAAATGTTCCAAATTTCTAAGTGTGCACAAAAACTACCAATCCTATTGTTCAACAACCACAAAAAAAAACTTACAATCCTCCAAATATGCAAAAAGAGAAGTATCAATCTAAAAGTAACAAATCCCAATACAGTTTAAATTGTTTGTCCAAGCGCTCTACGAACAACTTAATAACGGAATTCTCTCCAACAAATGCAAATACAGTTTTGACTTGAGATATTGTCTGCAAATTAAAACAAGAAGCCCATTAGAGATTTATAGTTGAAAGGGATTAGGTGCTTGAAAACAATTCCCTCTTGATCAAATTAAACTTATATTACTCAGCTGGATTTAATGGAAACATTAATTAATTATATGCTGCATGTACTAGAATTCAAAAAAGTAGAAGTAGAAACATTTATATTACCTGTTTCACCATTGATGTTGCTTCTGATAGATGCATAACCTTCACAGTGGAGATTTCATTCATCATTTTCGTGTCCACAATTCCGATAGCAGAAATCAAAGGAACCACTACCAAGGTGCACAATGCCGCTTGCCAACAACTGATGAAAGCAATCACGATTCAAATAAAGAAGGTCGCGAAACAAGATAAAAAATGGCCTAACTGAAATTGAGTAGGAAATACAAACACAAAAATATATAAGATATTTAGAACCACTTATATATGTAGTGCCGATGCCTAAAATGCATAAGTTATTCAGATCAAATTTTGAGTCTTCTTTGATTTTCATGCTATTTGGTCATTTAATTGCCAAAAATCAAATAATTCTTTTCATAATTCTAATGGGAATTTCTAAATAGTAAAACCATATACAAACTTGCAGATTCATGTACTAGTCTGTACTATTAATTAGTGTCGTACCTTCTCGCCAATAACATCTTGTATGACATTCATGTGATTTGTAATTCCAGTAATGATCTTTCCAGTAGTGAGATGAGTGTCGAAAGCTCCAATATCCTGACTTAAGACTGCTCTAAAAAAGGCCAACCTTAAGCGCGTTGCTTGTCTCTCACTGGAGTACATCCAGTATCCAATCTCTATCCTCAGGAATCAAAAAAGAAAACAAATCAATTAGGTTTGAGTGTTTGACATATGAGCATGATAGTCTAAAATATCTATAATTAACTACATGAATTAAACAATGGTAAGTAACTCTGATGTAATGCCACATGGGGGGTTGCCTTGTGGGTTTGCATATGGTGGGAGTAACTCTGATGTAATACAACTGAATTCAAGTTTATCTCAATTCTCAACTAAACTGAATAGCAGAAAACTGCTTGCATGAAGAAGAAAAAAAAAAGACCTGCCATCTATTCTTGACGCGCTCCCATAACACCACAACTGACTTAAGCATAACATACCAATGCAAACATAAATACTGAATAGCAGTAAAGTCCTTTTATTGGTTTTCTTTTCATATGGCACTATAAGGGTTGGGTAGGAAACACAAATACTGTCAATGCAAACATTTACTGGTTGGACACCAAACACAAATCTTCAAATGCAAAAGACATGTGTTGTGACTTGTGAGTGAACTTGCGGTTTAAGTACATACATGTGTTGTGACTTGTGAGTGAAACTTTAATTCTAATTTTTTGCTATAGCAACCAACCATGTGTGTTATATAACATACGGAATAATAAAGTTGTCATTGAAGTTAGAATCTATTTTTTTTAAAGGCAAGGTTAGAATCTATTTGAATCAACATGTATTTAATATTTCTGTACATATCTCCATTGGACTTGGAACAAAAATTATATGCATTGCAAAAATGGAAATCTAATAAATTAACAATATTTAAGGAGAACATCTACAAAAATTATAAGAAAGCACGCATGTAACATATGGAATAATACAGTTGTCATTGAAGTTAGAATCTATTTTTTTTAGAACCACACACCAGAATGACCTTGAGAGACTCTGCAGGCATAATATGACTAGCAATTTTTAGTTACTGTTCAAATTAAATAGTAAGTTAAGAGTTTTACATGTCATTGGCACCTTATGACTAGTGTAAACATGCCATAGCTATGTGCATCGAACAGTTTCACTTCGCTCGATTTAATGCACCTGAAGTGCACTAAATGTAACAAAATCACACTATATGAATAGCGAAAGTAGGAAAAGAATACCTCTAGAAATCAAGCCATTTTTCTGATGTGCAGTTCTTGATTCTTGTCAAAACAGTCAGGGTACGTTGGTAGCTACCTTGCATTGCCTGCAAAGACGTTTCAAGCATAAGCACTGGTATTCGAGCAATTATGCAGGATATTAAAACAATAATGTAAGATAGCTCATTATATGAAACTGAGACATAAGAAATTTTCTTAAAAAAAAGATGGAAAAAAACAGGCTCTTATAACCTCCCACGGATATACCATTATGAACGATGAGCTTTTGCAAGCAAGATTACACATCTGGATTCGATGGTTAGCAGGTATAAGGCCCTGCAGAAAAGAGAACTCATCCAATAAGTTGCGTCGCCATGAAATTATATAGGCTCAACGAGGAAGTTTCAATGAAATCTTTTGACATCATGCTAGTAATTCCACGCTATATATATTTTTACTTAAAGAACCAGCTGGGGGATTAACTTCTAGAATTTGTTCACTACAGATAAAAGATTAAACTGAAATCTAGCTTGAGAATTCAACATAATGATGCCACACGTATTTGACTTCTAGTATGTATTTTATTTGATGCAATCATGAATGTCACTGAAGGTCTGGAACTTGGTAAATAAAAAGCTCAACTGATTAACACTAGGAACTAGGCCCGATAAGTAGAACAAACAATGTTGTTACAGATCATCAGGTACAACCAAATTGAAGATGAAACCATGAAATTATATAATATATTTTCATGAATGTCGATCATATGATTCATAAGCATAGGCGCACAACTATTTGGTGTTTCTACAAAAAGAGACGACTATAATATCATAAAATTTGATCGCAGAAAAGCAATCGTTGACAGCAGTCAAAGAAATCGACTTACAGTTTTGAAGGAAAATGAATCACACTTAATGGGAAGAAATGCATTAGGCAAACAACAGAGTAGGACCTATCAAAGAAAACTAAGAAAAGAAGGCAATGGTACATATAGAAGTGCCGCTTCAATTAGATCTGAACATCACATTTTTCCTGATTAAACATAATGAAAAATTTGGAATAAACAATGTCATCATTTTAGGTATCTTGACCAAAATCATGATCATACGACGATTATGCAGGAAACAAACAACTCTGATCCAAATCTCAGTAAACAACAGACTAATGTCCTTTCTATAATAGTAAAAAAAAAATATATATTTCTTTTTACAATATTATTCTAAATTTGGAAACCATGAGCTCGCTATCGAACAATGCCCATTCTTATCCATACAAGTTTCAAGGAAAAGAAAAAGAAAATCGAAATGTTAATTCTCACCACGAAACACCATCAAGCCATAAAAGAACTTGATCAATGGCGAGTCTGCTTTCGAGGATCTGATCTATGCATTTACAAGCAATTTCAAGGACACCCAGGAGGCTGCTTCCCATGAGCTTTGGGAAATATTGATGGATCAAATATATGCTCCTCTTTCTTTACGTATTTCATTTGAAGAACCCATGAGACTAAGTCCCTACAGTTTTTGCTTTGCACACATCGACCAGACTCTTACCCGTAAGAAGCTCAGAAGAAGAACAACCCCAAAGTCAGTAAACGGCACCTTTAAATGTAGTCATCAATGTCGACTATACTGAGGAATATATCCCAAGGTCCCGACCAAATCAGTTGTCACATGTGTATTGGATGGATTTAGGAGCCTCGAGAGACCGAAATCTGCCAAATGAGCTTCAAAATGGAAATGTTAATTCAGAACTATGTCTAACAGAAGTTTACATGAGCAACCCCAATGCAACTCTTCTAAATTTTTCATAATATGCTATGAATTAAATCGAACAAAATGGAAAAGTTTCATCAATATAGCCGACTCCAACAATTTTATGAAAGGCAATCTCATATGTAGACAAAACCTGTAAATTCGAATTTAAGAACTTAATGTTTGATAAGATTTCACTTCTCATAAACAAATTGCATACCTTTTTCCCATATGCATCATTCACTGGTGACATGTAACCTCCAATAACACGATATCCCTCAGATTCAAGTGCATCTCTCGCCAGTTCTATATATTAGACAACAATCAGAAAAGAATAGAATGTGATTACTAGTCAAGCTCAAATCAAATAGATTTAAAGGAAGCTTTAATTTTGGCAAAAAACAAACATATATGAAGATTAATGTGCCGATAAAATAGCGCATCTACATGTACAACTGAGACGGCTTAGGGTGCGGCGACGGGTTAGGGTTCGGCGAACAGCGGTGACGGCTTAGGGCTTTCGAGGCTCCAATCTTCGTCGGACGGTGGCAGCAGACCCGACGGCCTCGTCGCAGCCTCAATCGCAGCGACGACAAAGATTTAGGGTTTGGGAGAGAGATTTCGGTGAGAGAGAGCGGTGAGAGAGAGAGAGAGCAGAGAGCGGTGAGAGAAAGGGTGAGAGTGAGAGCAGAGAGCTACGAGAGAAAGAGAGCAGAGAGCGGCGAGGGTGAGAGAGAGAGCGATGACGGGGAGAGAGAGAGCAAAGAGCGGCGACGGTGAAAGGATTAGTACTTGTAGATTCTCTATGAATTTACCCTTTTTAGAGTTGGACTTTATCTAGGACTCTATTTGGAGTGTGACTAGGAGATGGAGTTCTTTTACAACTTGACCTAGTGTACTATAAATAAGACATTTGGGTCCAGTTGTTGAAGGGGGAATTCGCGAGAGAGATTTTTCCTAGAGAATTTTTGTGAGAATGTTTTTCCTAGAATTTTTAGGGCTAGCACTCCGGATTGTGATCCTCCGTTCTTGTGTGAATTTCTGATAGAGGACGTTCATTTCTGGCAGCGTCTTTAAGGAATTGATCAACAAGAAACAAGGCAGATATAGAGTTATTCTTGCTAAGGTATGATTTTTTTTATTAGCACATCAATTTAATGGAATCAATAGGATCTTGGTTTAGGGATGTTCGAAAAGGTTTCAAAAACTTCTGCTACGCATGATCCCCGAAACCTAACAGTGGTATTAGAGCTAGTAGGCATGATTTAATTAAATTGTAATGTGCCCTTATTTTTGATATACATGATATATATAAGTCAATCATGATATTTTACATATGGTTGCATCATTGTGTTTAATAGAATTAATCTATATGCAAAAGTGTGAAAGTATCGGCATGATGTTGTTGATGTAGTCGCACCGTCATGCACATACATGCACAAAACAGGTGCGCATCAAGTTTGGCAGATAAGATATCACTATTTGTGTACTTAGATATGTGTAATTTAATATGTTGGTGCTTGTATGAGATATGAAAGCCATGATATTAATGAAAAAAAGTAAAAAAACTTTTTGGCTAAGATGGGATTCGGTCCCTAGCCATTTAACTCTTTTTGGAATGCTTTAGCCATCGTAGCTAGCAATTCAACTTGTAACAAGTTTACAAAATAAAATTAAAAGACAAATCTATTTGTAATTTGATTAAGAAAATTAAATAAATAGGTGGCCTTTTTTGTTGATAGTAAGATTTTATCCTTCATCCTTCAACTCGATGGAATGAATTAGTCATCTAGGCTATCCATTCCAAGTTGTATAGAATTACAACTCTGTTTACACTAATTAGGTTATATATATTAATTGAAAGAAGTTTTAATTGATTAATTACCAATTAATTGGATGGGGTTATTGTTCATCAATTGCGTTGAATTAATTTAATTGGAAGGTGTTTTAATTGAATTAATATGAGTGGGACTGTTATTAATATTAATTAAAATATTTAATTAAAAGGGTTTTAATTAAATAGAGTTCGATAAAAATCACGCTTGGAAAATTTTCAAGTATTTAATTTCCTTGATTTGTTTTATGATGCCTTGTTGATATATGAAGATGTTTATTCTTGTTTTATTTTAATGATCTTTATTCTATGCATATTGGATATATATAGGATATTCCATAATTAAATAGATGCTAGAATTAGTCATTGTAAAATACTACATGGATCATAAAACTTGATAAAAAAAAATATCTTGATTAGAATTTTGATTTAATGTAACCCATTTTAAACACTTGTCAAGGCCTCGATCAAATCAATATGGGCTAGCTTTCATAGGGTGTATTGTGCTATCTTGGTGTGGCAAGCTGGGTATCGGTTACCTGGATGTTTTAAATTGGTTTGACTAAATAAAGCTATTAAAACGATTTTGGGCTTTAGGCATAGATGAGACATAACATTTTGTGACATATGATGTCTAAGTTTCATAAAGAACCTAAGAGTTGTATATGATGCAATTAGTAATGGATACCTACCTAAATAACTTTATTTTGAGTGTAATGCCTTAGTTGTCTCAAAATTAAGAGAAATATGGATCTTGACCACTAAATTAATATTGATGAGGGTTATTGATTTAGTGGGAGTTTAATTACTCACTAATAAATTATTCTGCATAATCTTCTAGGTATAGATGTTACACTTCTAGTGACACTAATCCAGAGTAAGTGCGATCAAATCTTGATAAGGATAAAATAATTTTTAAGGCTAATTTCCCTATTTTAACTAGAAAATCTGTTATCAATCATAAAACAATGATGTATGTCTTAGATTAATGATTCCTTTAAACTACCATCTATTCGTATAAGGATTATATATCATGTTAGCAAATATAAAACTTGACTTTAGAAAAGATTTGGGCCGTGTGACGCGCGCCAAACGCGTCAATAATAAATTTTTAATTTTCCTAAACCAACTATTTTTGTAGAATAGTGGCAAAGGGTCGATCCCACAGAGACTGGTATTCTCTCTTCGGTCAAAAATTACAAAAAAGGGAAATCGGGGTTGGAGAGTGAATGAATTAATTACCTAATTATAAAATAATTAAAACAATTAAAATAAAATTGAAAAATAAATTAATAAATAAAAATACCTAGGACAAGACATACAAGTTCGGTTCGGTAAAAGATTGGATTTGGTCGTCGATTTATGTAAAATATACAGATCAAAATATCCTAGTGTAGCTATAGACCCGGTGACGCACGCGGTTCCTCGCTCTTCCCTGTCTCGGTAGCCAAGGTACGACGGTGACTACTTCCCTAGTCAGACACACAACCGCATATTCAAGTGAATTGGATTTAATGTGTTGACCGCAATGAGCTTCGTGAAGACACTACACCTAGACAACCGGATCACTCGTGTGTCCGATTTAGCCCATTTCTAAGGTATTTAACCGGTCCCAAAAGGGTCGAATCAATTGGTAGGGTCAATTGCCACTGGTGTGGTCTTATTGCACAAGTACGGGTGCTTACAACACACTGGCTGGTAAATTAAGAATTAAATCAGTATTTAATCTTAATTATTAAAATAATACCAAAGAAAATAAAATATTAATGAAAAGACTGAATTTAAAATAAATAAATCTCGCAAATCCATTATTTAAGCCCTATTCGAACCTCCTCATGAGTCTTGCCTAAGTTAGAGGTTTTAACCTCGCATCAAGAACACAAAAGAAAAGAAGAACACAAAAGAAAAGAAGAAAAATAAAATAAAAAAGAATGGGGAGAAGAAGAGAGTTCGGCCACGAGGAGAAAATATGGCCCGAGAGAGTGTGTTCCAGCCCCTGGTATGTTCATCCCTATTTATAAATTTTTACTATGCCACGTGTCGGCGTCCCATTCGCTGATTTTTAATGCGTGCCACGTGTCAGTTTGCCATTGGTGGGGTGGTGGAGTGCGATGCCACGTGGCGCACTTTGTGAGTGATGGTGCGATGCCACGTGGCGGAATGTGGCTGGAAAGCATGTGGGTGTGAGCTGGGATGTTGGGTGAATGCGATGCCACGTGTCGAACGCGATTGGTCGAGAGGAGGGTTCGCCGACGTGGCGGCGTGTGATTGATTGCAAGAGAGGCGGTCGAGAGGTAAGTGCGAACCCACGTGGCACGCGCCGATTCGTGAAACAGGCATTGGTGAATGACGTGGCGGCACGCGATTGGGCGAGAGGGGCGGTGCGCCGACGTGGTGGACGAGCCGGCGAGTGAGGAGAAGAGGAAGTGGCCACGTGGCGAGTGCGATAGGATGGTCAAACGGTGCATTGTGCGCGTAGACTCGTTCGATCATCCGCGGTTGTGCTTTGTGCATCCCGAGGACGATCGACGGCTCTGAATTGCATGAAGAAATTGTCTTGCGTGTGACGTGGCGTGCGTGCTGATTGGTCGGGACGTCTTTGTCCACCATTTGACACACCGCGCAGCGCGCACTTCGAGGAAATTATCCGGTGTCCGATTTTGACATGTAAATACTCCATTTTGAGTATTTTTCCGCCACGAATTCAACCGCGCACTCCTTTTTACCTAAAAATAACAAAAATTATTATTTAATATATTATTTTAAATATTTTCAATAATTATATACTAAAATTAACTATAAATTACTTATAAATTATTGACTTATCAAATACCCCCAAACTTGAGACTTTGCACGTCCCGAGCAAAGGTGTAAATGACACACAGACTAAACTCGACTTCACTCAGTCCTATACCCGACCCAAATTCATGGAGTTCCCTTGATTTACACAGTTGCCAGGATAATAATTTACTTACGAAATTTTGGAGTTGTGATTTATCGAGAACAGCAACCCAAACACAATTGAGATCCCATTTTTAAGACAAAGTTATGGTCAAAACACCATTAGGCATGCAAGTATACAATTTACTTAATCAGCTATAAGTACTCGAGCTAAATCTTTTTATTTGAGGAGTTTTCGTACGTTTTCGCCTTTACTTTATACTCTCTATTTTTTATTTTTTTTTCTTTTTTCTTTTTTATGATACGGTCCCTGCTCCATTTCCTGTGGACCGATTTCTCACTTTTTCCCACCACAAGTTTCTCTGCTCCATTTCCTGTGGAAACCTGTGGGACTCTCTATATTTTGAAAACTCCTGTTAGCCCTTCTCACTTTCACTATAATTAAGCAATTTTCCAAAGATTTATTACTTGCACAATTTCAATTATCTGCCCATTTTGGTGTGTAGCACAAGGCTTAACCATCATACTAAGTCCCTACTCATGAAATCAAAAAAAATGTTAAGCTGTGGACTCGAGTGAGTATTTCTCCTACTTTTTCCTAAGTTTCAAGTCAAAAAGGCAAGCATAATGTACTCATCCACAACCAAAGGCATGAAATAAAGTTTCGGGTGACTCTAAACAATATAATAATAAATACATGCATGAAAGTGTATCAACTCCTAATGAAGTGAGATAGATGAGTATGGAGGGAAAAGAAATGGAAGAAATGAATGAATAAGAGATATCAAACACCACCAATACCGTCCGACAACCGTGTATAATTGAAAAAATTTAAACGATCTCACCTGAAACCCATCCAGCTCAGTCTCGGTCCACGTATCCTTATGTACCCCCAAACTTATTCCGAACCTTGTCCTCAAGGTTCAAAACAAGTTAAGGAGATCCATGCAACAAAAAGACAAAGAATAGTGGTGAAAAAAAGAATAGGATAAAAAGATGATACAAGAGCATGCATAAAAAAAAAAAAAAAAAATAATCAAAAACTAATAAATAAATAAAAAAATGCAATAAAATAAAGCTGGGCTGCCTCCCAACGAGCGCCTTTCTTTATAAGTCTTTGGCTAGACTCATTGTGATTCGTCACGTGATGCCCTCTCCCTTGGAGATGTCCACAACAAATGGCGCATCAACGTATTTGGGCAATGCTTTGCATGCATGCCCTCCTTCGAATGGGAGCTCATTCGAGACCTCTAACATATACGAGTTTGTCATATTAAGGCTCTCCGACACGAGAGGTGTCGGCGGTGTAGAAATTCTCGCAAATGCTCCCGTACTTCTACCCCCGCATAAGATTTGACAAATATGTAAGGGAAGATGGGTGGTGTGACCAACACCGAGAGGTTGGTCTTCCTTGTTCTCAATCTGCGGCTCCTCGGCCTTGAAACGACTTCAATTTCTATCGCAACTTTTTCATTGTCGTTTTGTGCAATGGACATGTCTGACTCAATTTGAAGGACTTCAAGTCCTTGCGTTGTGTCGCGCCAATAATCTTCCACCGATGTATCCTTGTTTTCCTCAACATTACTAAATGTATCAACATCCACATTTTCCTCCACTAAGTAAGAAATTGGTTGTGTGTTACACAACTCTTTCTCGACATTCATGTTCTGGAGTGTGGCATTCACCTGAATTAATTGATTTTCCAAGTTTTGCAAGCTTGGAAACTCACGCGGAAATTGTTGAAGCTCTTCGTGAAACCGCTGTTGACCATCTAGTAATTGTTTCATCATATTTTCTAAAGAGGAGCTTTGTTGAGGAATCGGTGGACTTGACATAAGTCCATAAAAATCGGGTTGCGATGCATAACTTGGACAATTATAATTCTTGTGATAGTACGGACAATCGTACATGGAATGGGAATAATCGTCACAAATTTCGCAAAACTCGACTTGTTGCACAAAAGAATACGCGTTAGAAAATTGGTTTTCATTATATAACATTCATACCTCATTCACATTATAGTAATGTGAGTCTTCGAATTGATCATAAATGTAGGGGTAGGAGGCCATTGTGGAGTCGCCAGTGTACATGTTGAGAACAAAGGGCTAGACACAAACTTAAAAAAAATAATGAATAAGTAAAGAAATAAAAAATGACCAAAGAAAGAAAGAGACCAGTCCCCGGCAACGGCGCCAAAAATTGACGCGCGTCGAACGCGTCAATAATATTTAAAAATTTTCCTAAACCAACTATTTTGTAGAATAGTGGCAAAGGGTCGATCCCACAGAGACTGGTATTCTCTCTTCGGTCAAAAATTACAAAAAAGGGAAATCGGGGTTGGAGAGTGAATGAATTAATTACCTAATTATAAAATAATTAAAACAATTAAAATAAAATTGAAAAATAAATTAATAAATAAAAATACCTAGGACAAGACATACAAGTTCGGTTCGGTAAAAGATTGGATTTGGTCGTCGATTTATGTAAAATATACAGATCAAAATATCCTAGTGTAGCTATAGACCCGTGTGACGCACGCGGTTCCTCGCTCTTCCTGTCTCGGTAGCCAAGGTACGACGGTGACTACTTCCCTAGTCAGACACACAACCGCATATTCAAGTGAATTGGATTTAATGTGTTGACCGCAATGAGCTTCGTGAAGGCACTACACCTAGACAACCGGATCACTCGTGTGTCCGATTTAGCCCAGATTTCTAAGGTATTTAACCGGTCCCAAAAGGGTCGAATCAATTGGTAGGGTCAATTGCCACTGGTGTGGTCTTATTGCACAAGTACGGGTGCTTACAACACACTGGCTGGTAAATTAAGAATTAAATCAGTATTTAATCTTAATTATTAAAATAATACCAAAGAAAATAAAATATTAATGAAAAGACTGAATTTAAAATAAATAAATCTCGCAAATCCATTATTTAAGCCCGGTCGAACCTCCTTCGCAGTCTTGCCTAAGTTAGAGGTTTTAACCTCGCATCAAGAACACAAAAGAAAAGAAGAACACAAAAGAAAAGAAGAAAAATAAAATAAAAAAGAATGGGGAGAAGAAGAGAGTTCGGCCACCCGAGGAGAAAATATGGCCCGAGAGAGTGTGTTCCATTTCCCAGGTATGTTCATCCCTATTTATAAATTTTTACTATGCCACGTGTCGGCGTCCCATTCGCCGATTTTTAATGCGTGCCACGTGTCGGTGCCGCTTGGTGGGGTGGTGGAGTGCGATGCCACGTGGCGCACTTGTGAGTGATGGTGCGATGCCACGTGGCGGAATGTGGCTGGAAAGCATGTGGGTGTGAGTGGGATGTTGGGTGAATGCGATGCCACGTGTCGAACGCGATTGGTCGAGAGGAGGGTTCGGCGACGTGGCGGCGTGTGATTGGGCAAGAGAGGCGGTCGAGAGGTAAGTGCGAACCCACGTGGCACGCGCTGATTCGTGAAACGAGGCATTGGTGAATGACGTGGCGGCACGCGATTGGGCGAGAGGGGCGGTGCGCCGACGTGGTGGACGAGCGGCGAGTGAGGAGAAGAGGAAGTGGCCACGTGGCGAGTGCTTGATAGGATGGTCAAACGGTGCATTGTGCGCGTAGACTCGTTCGATCATCTGCGATTGTGCTTTGTGCATCCCGAGGACGATCAGACGGCTCCTGAATTGCATGAAGAAATTGTCTTGCGTGTGACGTGGCGTGCGTGCTGATTGGTCGGGACGTACTGTCCACCATTTGACACACCGCGCAGCGCGCACTTCGAGGAAATTATCCGGTGTCCGATTTTGACATGTAAATACTCCATTTTGAGTATTTTTCCGCCACGAATTCAACCGCGCACTCCTTTTTACCTAAAAATAACAAAAATTATTATTTAATATATTATTTTAAATATTTTCAATAATTATATACTAAAATTAACTATAAATTACTTATAAATTATTGACTTATCACCGTGAAAACTAATGACATTACAGTGACACCGAAGGAAATGTTCCAATTGTAAGTCACACGGGAAGGGCATAATATTGAAAAATCCCTAGATTCTTGTAAAATGGTTGAGAACCTATTAATATGTATTTATGTTTGGAATATGAAAGAACTATATTAATTATCTCAAAAGGCTTGAATTTTCATTTGCTAAAAGTTGGCAGTAGATTTAAGCTATAATTCATCAAAATAGTTTTAAACAACATAATTTGAAAGACATGGAGAACACTATTTACAGTTGCATATCATATTTAAAATTGTAAGACAGAATAATAAAAATGGGCCTTAGATATATATTTGATGGTTCGTATCATAAATAAATTTAATAAAGAAAGAGAAAGGGAAGGTAAAAGCTACAAAAAGGTGTTTGTGTCGGACACAGAAACATTAGTTGTGAGCTAGACTTTGCCAAGTTCTAAAGAAAACCTTAAAGAACAAACATGTTTTTCATAGAATGAAATTGTTCATTTTATAATGAATTACAAATCCTATCAAGAAGACATAATTTTGAATTGTTACGAACATTTCAAAATGAGTATAAAAAATCTTGGTAAACTATTAACATACTTTGATGAGATCAAGGTGGATAATATTTGAGCCAAGAGTTTAAGTGATCATCTTTAAAATTGTGAGATTGTCTTGCAATTAACTCCATTGGGAACGTCATTTGAGAAACGATGTTTTAAGAGAATAAATCAAACTATATAAGATATAATTTGATTTATGATGTGTCAAACAGACTTTTCTATGATGTCTTATTGAGGGTATACTTTAGAAACCAAGACACTCGCACTAAGCCTTATTTTTGTTAAAGTGGTTGGTAAAACTCCATATATGATATGAAATAAAAAGACCTAGTTGGTGTTTTCTTGAGATTTGAGGCGGTGAGACTTGTTTAAGACATTAAGTCACATAAAGTTTGATGCCTAAGTCTTTTGTGTCTAATTGTGGTTGAACATTATGATACTATTTTATACAATTGAGAACAAATTGTTTGTTGCTAAAAAATGATGTCTTTCTAAGTCAAGTGTTTATTTTAAAGACACTATTGAGAATAAAGTAAATCTTGAAATGTTCAAGTGCCACAAACGAGAACCAAACCGCTTTAGGAAGATCAACGAAGTTTTGAACTAGTTGAGTATACACAAGTAACATATATCTCTTGAAAATCTAGAATAAAGTAACATATAATCAGAGATTGACTAGAAAAATTTAAAATTTCTTATTATTGATAGTTGAGATGTATTTTTGATACTGGATCAGAATGAATTAGTACTTATCAAGAGATACGCCTCGTCTAGATTGAACGAACAAACTAAGTGTTATTAACTCTGAATTTTAATTTATATAGTTAACCAAGTTTGGAACTTGAGTTATTTACTTGAGGATGGAATGACCATTGGATGTAAATGAGTTAAAGTGACATGAAAAAGAAAAGATGAATACTTAAAAGCACGACTTATCAAAAACTCCATTCTAAATCAGGGTTTTGATTATGATAAGATTTTCGCTGGTAGCTAAGCTCAAGTTATAGAATTCTATTGTCATTACTTTATAGTTTGACTATAAGATATGATAAACGGATGTCAAAAAGAGTATTGCTTTATGCTCTTTAAAGATATGTATGATACAACTTAAAGGTTTTTTGATGATTTTGAGAATTTAAAAAAGGTATGCAAGCTTAAAGGATCCATTTATGGATTATAGTAAGCTTATCAGAGTCGAGATCTTTATTTTGATGAAATAATTAATGAATTACATTCATTGAATCGAAGATAAACCTTATGTATACATAAATGTTAGTGGGAGTGCAATTATCTTTCTGAATCTGTATGTTAATGATATATTATTCATTGAAAATGATGTCTTAACCCTGCAAAATTTCAAGTCTTGGTTAAGGAAAGTTTCTCAATGAAATTCTTAGCTAATTAGGCCTGTATCCTTGTGATATAGATATATGGAGATAGATCTAAGAGGCTAATTACTTTAAATAAGAGTGTTTATATAGACAAATAACTGAAAATGTTTCAGTGTACGAGATTCTTAAAAGAATTCGTACTTATGTCTTATAACATAAGTCTTTGCAAGACTCAACGTTTTAAGTTAAATGATGAGCGAGACGGTGTGAATAAGATTTCATATGCATAAGCTATGAGAATCCTCACAAATGTTATACTTTGCACTCAACTCGATATGTCATATGCTTTGGGAAAAACATACATACATCTCATAAATTTCAGTGAAGGTCACTGGATATTTATTAATAACATTCTTAAGTATTTCAGAAGCACTTGAGAGATGTTATTAGATTTGTAGATGTTTAAAAGATACGAGTCTTGTAAATGGTTACACGATGTAAACTTTCAAATTAATATAAAAGATTAATGATCGCAATATGGTTATGTGTTAACTTCGTAGGAATGAGATGGAAATGTTCTAAGCTTACTCTGACAAGTCCTATACCGTAAAATGAGTTTTTAGCAGCATTTGATGTAGCCAAAGAAAACGTTTAGATCGTAAGGTTCTTTATTGAATAAGGTGTGGTTCCAAGTGTTGGAAATAATGTTGGCTTTTATTGTAAAATCAATGGGCGAATTTAGGTTATGGAACCTAAATCACATAATAGATCTAAACAATCACTTGAGCGTTTTGTCTTATAAAAGAGAGAACTTAAAGATTTGCAAAACATCAATACCAAACAATGTAGCAGATACACAAACAAACTTCTTCCACTATGAATGCATTAAGGTTACTCAGTATTGGATACGTGTAGGATTGGGCCTAGTGCAAGTGAGAGATGTTGGGGTATGTGCCTTAGGCCAATTCTGTAAATGCTGTTTAACTATTATAAATAGATGCATGTTTCTTTTATAATAGTATCCATGGATAATTATTGTATTATTCTAAATGTCCATAGTAAGTTATTATTGAGGGAACAATAATAAATTAAGACTAGTATGGGTCTCGATTGATAATCATGTAATGATTATGCGCATATGGATACGGATCAAAATAATGGGTATCTGTTGGGAACATATGCTGGACCGACCCACTATAACAACACTACATGGTTAATGTCATAAGTGATTCTCATGAGAGTTATACAATTTAGTCCTTTTACTTGAGATCACCAGAGACTCCAACATTAGGAGCACAATGATTTGATACAATCAAACATCTTTAACCGGATGATTATATAGATTGTGATTGGTCATTGTTCGACTATTATGTGGATATTGTGTGATTAAGATGGAATTTTTCCATCTCTTTTAGATAGATATATCTATTGGGCCCCTCGATATGTTGACTGATAAATAACCATGTCTAGTGAATCGATTGGATCAATGTCACTTGACAATTTCAGTCTAATCGAAGATGAGACTAGTAGATTAAACTATGACATTCCATGTCTTATGTTCAATCAAAAGATATTACGTGACGAAGGGATATGAAATACACTATCTATTATGTTGTATCGATTTATTGATCTTCATGTTACTTGGGTAGTTATAATGCTTGCTAGAGACCACTTATGACTTGTATACCAAAATGATTTTGGTTCAACGCCAACGTTGTATGAACCTATTGGGTTGCACACAAAGAACGGATTTGCGTGATTTAATATTATCTGGGTTAATGAATTTTATTTGACAAAACTCATTTTGAAGATTCTCATTAAATGTCCTAGTTTGATTAGGATTCAATATTCTTATACACTTCTATTGTGACTAGAAATTTTGTCTCTTAGTAAATCCTATTTTGAATAGGACTCTAATTGGAATTATAGTATGGCTTTAATTTTTATTAGATTCTTAGATAAATTACAACTCTTATTGGATTAGTATTTGTAGACTCTCTATGACTTTATCCTTTTTAGAGTTGTACTTTATCCAGGACTCTATTTGGAGTGTGACTAGGAGATGAAGTTCTTTTACAACTCGACCTAGTGTACTATAAATAAGATATTAGGGCCAAAGTTGTTGAAGGGGGAATTCCCGAGAAAGATTTTTCCTAGAAAATTTTTGTGAGGATTTTGTCCTCGAATTTTTGGGGCTAGCACTCTGGATTGTGATCATCCGTTCGTGTGTGGATTTCTAATAGAGGACGTTCGTCTCTGGCAGTGTCTTAAAGGAATCGATCAAAACTAAACAAGGCAGATATGACATTATTCTTACTAAGGTATAATTTTCTTATTGGCACATCAATTTAATGGAACTCAATAGGATCTTGGTTCGGGGATGTTCGAAAAGGTTTCGAAAATTTCCACTGGGCATGATCCCCAAAACCCAACAAAATTAGTTTCCCGCATATTATCATTGCACATATGACCACATTTGCTAGTAGTGATCAACACTTGTAATACGCTCACTTACCGACACTATTCTTTAAGGAGGCAAGAGTTGATCTTACCGCGGGAAGCCGATATCTCGATACGAGAAAGACGATTGGGGATACCACTCTGGATAAAATGAAGTACCAATACATTTGTGTGGAGATGAGGTGGATAAGGGAAGTTGACATTCCACAGGGAGTGCAGTATGAGGGATACGAGGATCCACATCTTTCGGACCCGAACGAATCTTTCGATGCTCGCGATGCCCGTGAGTACCTCAATTACAGTTTTGCCTACCAACAGGGTGCTACGAACGAGGATCATGGAGTCGCTCCAAGTAATGAGGAGGTTCATTAGGAGATTCCAACTCCACCTGCACCACAGCCGGTCCCTCCACCATTCCCTCATGCATATATACCTCAGACTTACTACGAGATGGCCCCTCCACCGGACATTCCTCCGTATACTGCATATCTCTCTGCTCAGCTACATGATATACTTGAGTTCATGATCCAACACGATATGCGCCTTCGTCGTATTGAGGCTCATTTACGCTTACCTTCGCCACTGAGGGAAGATGGTCCTTCTCGCCCTAGTTGTTCTTTTTAGAGAAGTCTAGATTCATGTCTTTAGGGGAGTACCATATGCATGTATTTAGGGGGAGCCTCTGGTGAGTTCATTATGTTAGTTTTCAGAAACTTTCAATTTCACTTCTGTTTGCACCACACCATACCATGTCATTACATTTTATTTTGTGATTTTATATGTATGACATGTTTTTTTACTTATCTATGAGTTATTCTATATAAATATCTAGCATCTCTATTGGTATTTCATTGGTTTATTTACTTATGGATGCTATACTTTCTCTATTTCATCTCTTTATCAAAGTGGAAGTCATATTAATGATTTATTCTTTATGATTCTTGGTATCTTATAACAAGGATGAGTTTTATTGATGCATGTTAATAGGGGGAGTCATTCTTATTATGGGGGAGAAATATTAATGCCCTACTTTTTGATGTTATCAAAAGGAGGGAGAGAAATATTGACTTTGAACTTGCAAACCTTCACATTATGCTCTTATTATTAATTTTTTGATATTATTGACGATATTAATTGATATTAATTGGATATTAATTGGTATCGAGCATGAATGTGATTGATATGCACTCAATATATATATTGCTTGTTTGTCAAGTTCACATTGTATGTTATCATTAAAAGGGGAGATTGTTGGACGAAGTGTTTGCCACTTCATTTGTTGCCAGCTGAAATCTTGATGGCAACAAACAAAGTGAAAGTATTCAAACATTGTGCTTAGGCGTTTCAGAATATTAAAGTATGATAGGAATGAGCAACAAACAAAGTGAAAGTTGAAGCTTTGCTCAAAGTTCGAGTCAAGTAAAGTAAAAGTTAAAGTTTTGCTCAAAGTTCAAATCAAGTAAGTGAAATGAAGCCGAACAAGCTTAAGACTTGGCTCATACAAGGACACAAGGACCATAACGTCAAACGCATCAATTGTAAAACTCATGTAAGGCATATAAGTTCCATTCTTACAAGCCAAATGCATTAGAATCATGCATATAACGAATTTTGGATTTTCAAGCACTTAAATTCATGAAATCTATGATATAAAGATCCGTAAGTTTCAAAATGTTTTAAATCGTGCAACAAGTTTTAGAGCATGTATTTAAGGTGTATAAACCTTTCAATATGTTTTTAAGTGCACCGAAAGTTTTTTGGATGGTTTTCAAGTGTTAAAAAAAATATTTATATAAAAGCCCCTATATATTTCATGAAACCAAGAAATTCATTTTTCAGAGTTTGTGAAATAATTCGGGTTGTCCAAACACGTGTAATAATCCTTATTAAACTTGTATAAAGTGTTTTCAAACGTTGAGAAGAGTCACATGTAGGTTGGGGAGTCAATTGTAAATAGAACTGAAATTATTTTCAGGCCTTTTGCAACCCATAGCGCGCTACACTATCTGGATAGCTCGCAAAACATGCACATAGCACACTACATAAAAAACATAACACGCTACCTGTCATCTGACAGGAATTTTGGCAGACTGCATCTCCACCTTTAATTTGAATTTTGGGGGGAAATCTCGACCCTTGTTGTGGTATAATGGTCTCAAGTCCCTTAAAAATATTATAGAACCAAATCAAAACAACAAGAAAAAAAGAACACAACTACTACTTCTAATACTATCAAAATCCAAGTTTCTACGTACTTAGTGCTTGATTTTCAATTGCATTCACTTGGATAACCTTGAAGTCATTGTCTTGGCGATTTTGGAGACGTCAAAGAAGTTTTCTCAAGCTTACAACTCATACTCTAAATCTTTTTTTTGATTACACTCTTGGGGTTGTAACATTTATTGATCTCATACTCTATTTGTGCTTAATCTATAGTTTTTTAATAGAGTATTATTTGGAAATCATTTAGTGTGTTCTCATACATACAAGCCTTGGGTTTCTTGTACTTAAACTTGTTTTACAAAACCTAGGACTGATTTGAATAAGTTGTTGTGCTTAATCTTGATTTTTAGATTGTTCATTTGATTTGAAATCGAGCATGCTTAATCGATATCATTTTGTTGGTTTCTTGACTAAGATTTAAGCATTTATTTAAATTTTCAAATATATATCTTGGTCGAGTTCACTTTTGCATGCATTGGAGTGTTTCTTATCTAGGAAGGCTTGTAAGAGTTGAACTTATTACCACTTTTCTTTGTAAAGCAAATCTTTATTTGTATTGACAAACTTTGTTGTAAAACTTAGTGAGATCTAAGTTAAACGAAAAACCTAGTTGAGGCTAGGCACAAATCCTAGTTGCGGCAAGGTTGGGAAGTCCTAATTTGTAATTAGACATTCTAACCGTGTACGTTTAGGTTGTAACACTTAATTGTAATTTAAGTGGGGATTTGAAAATCCTAACTGGGGAGGTTAGGTAGTGGATGTAGATCGGCCGGATCGAACCATTATAAATTGTGTGTCTCTCTCCATCTCCTCTACCCTCTTCACTTTCGCATTGCATTCGTATTTATGATTACATGAGCATATAACATTGTTACATATTGAAATTTTTAAAAAGCCGATAACTTCTCGATACATCCAATTCACCCCCTCTTGGGTGTGGTTTCAAGGCTTAGAATAGTCGATGCTCACTTCCCAGGTCGAACTAAACTACTTTAGTTGATGTGGGGAACTATTTTTCCACAAATATTTTGAATGAGATAAATGTTGATAGAGCCTCAGATCTTAGTTTAAGAGGATAGACCAAAGTGAATCGACTTTGATTGTTGACAAAGTGAATATAGTAACAATATCCTGATAAATTAGGGGATGAGGCAGGGCCTTAGATGTCAGTATGGATAAGACCAAGTACACAAGATGCACGCCTAGGATTGAACATTAATGGAAGTCATGGGACTATCCAAATCAACACGGGGTGCAAAACAAGAATTTATTAAAACTTAACGACTTATTAAATGAACTCAACACATTGTGAACAATTGGCTGAGGGGCATGACCTAATCTCATATGCCATACATTATAGTCATTAAAAATACTAGATGAGTAGAATACTTGAGGCTTGTAGAAAAGGGAATACAATGACTAATAGTTGGGGATGCGGTACAATCCATCTTCAAGTGTCCCCCGAAGTAGAACCCGATTGAAATGAGCACCATTCATAACACAAGAGTTTGAATGAAACTTAATAAAGACATCATTATCACTAGTTAATTGAGAAATGGAAAGCATGTTTTTCATTATGGATAGAACTAATAGGCTGTTGAGAAATCGAATTGAGGGGCAGTAGTAATGGATGTACAATGAAATAGTTGCAGAAATAGAGATACGATTTCCATTATCGACAATGATAGATTGATTACTTGAGTACTTAGATTTATTGCTCAATAAGGAAAGCTCTGAGGTCAGATGATTAATGGCCCCACTGTCAAAATACCAAGACGAATTGAGAATGGAAGGAGGAGCTGCCATGATCGTAAAAGGAGGGTAATCTAATGGGCTTGTGAGGTATTAGATGCTGCTGTAGAGCAAGGGGCACAGAGCCCATGTAGGAAACATTTTTGTGACTGTAGCATACGACGGCGGTGTGCCAAACCTTGCTACAAATCTGGCAGGCTGACTTGTTCTTATTGTAGTAATGGCCCCTCCACGGCTTATCAATTTCCTAAATCACGCCATCTGTATCAGTCCAAATTTCTAATCTTTGTTTTATCCCTAATTAGGATCATTGACCCGTGATGTGGGCCCACTGACCGATACGAGATCTGACCTTGGTGGGGGACTAAGGTAAATTTTATATTTATTTGATGTATTCATAGTGTGCGTGTATATGTGTAGATTATTTAATCATAATTTCGATTATTGTTTATAAGTGTCGAGACGCGAGCGAGGACATTCCTCGAGATGTGTACAGACATGAGAATCGGGTAGAGAGTGATTGTTGAGTTTTTATAAGGATGTACACACATTATTGAAATCCAAGTATGCATATTAATTTAAATTGGACTATAGTAGATAAATCAATTAAATCAAAACAATTAAGTTCATGAAAATAAACATAGACCATGGATAAGTCTCAAGCTACGTGTTAGAGTGAAACCATGAGATTTGTGTTAGTATGAGAGTGAAAGTGGATATGTTGGGATGAATGGAGACCATTGATTATGCATCTAGATGAACAAGGAAAAATAAGATGAAAGGTTGTAAATGATTCATTAGCATATATAAATACAAGCGTGATCTTCATCCATGCAAATAAAGAAAAAATATTCTGAAGTTCTTGCTTGCTAAGAAGCCATCTCATATACAATTTAGAGTGTCAAGTCTAGGAGATTGTGACGACCCCAATTCCTAACCTAGGGTTGCCTGGCCTAAATCATCAGTTAACCCTATTGAATAATGAGCCAAGTCAAGCGACAACTTAGTAAGGCTTAACCTGTGGAACAACTTATAAACATTAACTAACTATTTTCTAGGCCAATTAAGAATTTTGCAAAATTAGTTCAAGGCCTATTAAGTAACTTAATTATTTCAATTATTTTAACTCTATATTTCTAACAAAACTTTGGCAGAGTTTCCTTTGTATTTTAAGCTATCTAAAAATCTAAAAAACACTTGTAAGAGTTCTTCCAAGACTTATACAAGGTATATCTAAATACAATAAGGTCTATTCATCCACAAACATAATTTCTAAGTCTAACATCTAGTTCTATGACTAATTTCATTGCAACTAAATATCTGAGTCAACCCCCATGTTGTACATGTTTAAATACGAAAATAGATAATATAAATACAACCATTTTCAGACACAAATAAGAAGGCCTCATGTCTTTCTTACGCCTTCCTTTTTGCAATCCTATCGCGACAGCCGAGGTACTTGGGGAGAGAAGTTGGATGAGAAAAATATTGACAGGCTCAGTGTGGGGTTTTAGTGTAGCATTCCCTAACCCGATTAGGGCAATACTCAGCCTAAAACCCTAATTAAGCCTCGGTAACCTAGCCAGACTTAACTAGAGCCAGCAGCCTCTCCATCAGTACCTGATAAACTCAACCTGCATATTAATATTGAATATTAAAATCAAAGTAAACACAATAAAAATTTAAAATTTCTTGATGTATAACTATATATGGTAACATAGAGCTAATTACTAAAACTCAAAACCTTGATTATAGACCTACCAACCCTGTTTATATACATCAAAATATATCAAATAGTGAATATATATAAGAAAGTTCATTACATTGTAGAGAAGGTACAAGACACCTAAATCTTCTCCTATACCTTAGTTAAAGGGCTGGGTTGCGAACCTAAAATATTAAATTTGGGTAAGCGCTCCAACTTGCTCAGTAAGTAAGGATTCACATTAACCAACAACATTCCATGTAGTAATCAAGAACACTATGTAATAACGATATGCACTAATGTTAACTAATAAGATTATGAAAAACATATAAATCAATACAAAATGGATGCAAAGCAAGTTATCATAGACTATTACACTGTGATCCCCATTTTATTTATAGAACTAGGGTCGATTACCTACTGACGCCATTAATGTGATTGCTAGACCAACACATTGGTCGATGTGCTTTTTATTCAATCCAGTAATGCCCAATGGTTTTAGCTAAAACCATCTAGTGAATATGTAACCCACATAACCTATCTAATTGAGTAGGATTTGCATATAGACCGAGCGATCAACCCCAAGTCTTATACAACTTGGTCTCAGTCCTAAGGAGTTACTCTCGTGGAACACATTAGACACCGTTTTCTATTTAATTAAAAACATCATAGTTTACATAGTCCCCCATTTCAATTCATAGACTACATGAGCTATATATACTAAGATAGCCTTGCAATATTGATAAATAAGTGAAACTGTATTTACCTCGGTCTAGGTTTCCGTTCCAAAATCCTATCTTTTTCGGGCACTCATCTAACACCTATCATAGACCATTTATAATTAATTTCGGTCTAGGACACTATAACTAGAACCCCTAGTCTAGTCCATAAGTCCTCCAGAAATCCTCATCAAATCATAACATTATTATTATTTTATGGGGTGGGGGCGTGCTCCCTCAGTGAGTGGGGCGCGCTCCACTAATTGTGTTCACCACTGTTGATGAAAGGAGCGCACTCCTCTGCTAGGCAGAGTGCGCTCCACCCTGTGTTGTTTCGACATAACATAGGGCATCAACCACTGTTACCATCCACAAATCACGCGATCAACAATATAAACTCCCAAAATCATCAGGGAGGACCTCTAATGAGGTTACAAACCACATTCAATCACTGAACACCATAATTCACCGAGATTCAATCATCACCATAAAATTAAACTTTAACTAACACAAGAACAAATCATACTAAAGTGATAATCTTTGAATTCTGAGTTGTTTAAGCTCATAAATCCTCTTTAAATTAGCTTCCTCAGTGATTTCCCTTAATCGGAAATCAAACCTAAAACCCTATCCCTCTATCGGTTAATCTATCGAATTAAAGAGATAAACAAAAGTTTTAAGTTTAGATATATAGATTTTTCTCGAGATGCGTATTGTGCTATCTCGAGATTGATGAAGTGGTTAACGCATCAAAGTGACACTTCTTAAAGTGACATGCACTTTGACACCATCAAGCACTTCTGCTCTACTCGAGATGATCAAATGATCCATATAATTCAACTAATTTTTTGATTTCTAATATATATATATATCTTGTAACAACCTATTACCTTAAGGTGGTAATTAGTACTAATCCAAATCATAATTAACCCGAGTTAAACTTGTGGTTAAGTTTGGCGTACTTTGATTAGCGTATGTGTGCCTTTGTATAACGTATGGTGTTTGTTTGAATTGTTAAATCAATTTATATATAAGTTGTGGTATAATAAGGAAATTATGCACAAGTCTATGAAATAGAAAATATACAATAAATAATGATTTACCGAGACACCAAGTGTGACGAGGAAGTCGTGGCATGAATGTGCATGCTTAAAGACACTTGTAGGCATGTTCGGTGAGTCTATTGATGAATAATACAAGATATATATATTTATATGTTTTTAGATATATAAATATATATTGAGAAATAAAAGAATAATTGAATTATATGGATTGTTTGATCGTCTCAAACAAAGTGCAAGTGCTTGATGTGTAAAATTTCATGTCACTTTAAGGAGTGTCACTTTAACGCATCAACCACATGATCGGTCTCAAGATAGCGCGACATGTATCTCGATAAAAGTCTATATATATATATATAAACAAAATTTGATCTTTATCTCATTAAAACCATCGAGAATCCAAGAGAGAGGGCTTGAGAGTTTGATTTAGATCGAAGGGGATAATCTAGGGAGCTAAATCAACGCGAGTCGAGGAGATTAAATGGATCAAAAGAAAATGATCATCACTTTGATAAGTTGTTTTTGAGTTTGTTGAAGTTGGATTTAGTAGTGATGATCAAATCTCATTGAATTAGTGTTTTTGTTGATGGAAAATTGTTGATAACCTTACTAGAGGTCCTCCCTGACAATTTGGGAGTGTTTTGGAGGTTGTTAGAGTGTTTTGTGAGGATTTTGGATTGAAACAGTGGCTGCTGCCTTGTGTTCTGTCAAGATAACACAGGGTGGAATGCGTTCCAACTCGCAGATGAGCGGGCTCCCTTCATCAATGAAGACGAACCCAACTGCTGGAGTGCGCTCCACCAAATAAGGAAGTGCGCTCCCACCTCTGAAAACAACAAGTTTACTGTATTTTACATATAATTTCTGGAGGACTTAGGGACTGGTTTAGGGGTTCTCAATAGAGTATATTGGACCTAAATTGAGTAC
This sequence comes from Stephania yunnanensis, assembly GCA_039657365.1. NCBI lineage: Eukaryota > Viridiplantae > Streptophyta > Magnoliopsida > Ranunculales > Menispermaceae > Stephania > Stephania yunnanensis. The sequence goes on along the minus strand of CM077588.1, from coordinate 6,749,923 downwards.
AAATGATTGGTAATTGGTCGAGGAACGCCAAGGAAGCGCGTGATGACCGAAAAGTTAGGAGTTTGGGTAACAGAGACTTAAACCCGAGGTAAGTATGGATTCGCTTATTTATCAATATTGCCTGGCTATTTAGTACATATAACTTATACAGTTGTTGGAATAGAAAGTTGCATTATGTACACCATGATGGTTTTCGTTAAATAGAAAATGATATGTAATGCGATCATTCTATAACTCATGATTTTGAGAATAGGTTTATAGGAGATGGGTTCCCTTCCCGGCCTATATATAACTCATGCTCAATTTGATAGGTTGTATGAATTACACACACACTAGGAGGTTTGGGAGAGAACCATTGGGCATTAGTTGATGGGCTAGATAGTATATCAGCTAATATGTTAGTCTAACAATCACATTAATGGCGCCAGTGGGCAATTGGCCCTAGTTTTATAAATAAAATGGGGATTACTGTGTAATAGTCCATGATAACTTGTTGTGCATCCATTTATGTATTGAATTTATATGCTTTCCATATTCTTGTTAGATATCATTGGTGCATATTGTTATTGCATGATATTCTTGATTACTATGTGGAATGTTCATGATTATTGTGATTCCCTACTTATTGAGCAAGTTGGAGCGCTCACCCCAACTAACATTACAGGATAACACCGACGAGTGCTACGACTACGGGATGGAGAAGATGTAGGAGTCTTGATCTTCTCTTCGATGTGATGACTTTCTCTGGTCTCATATATTTGTATTGAATTACTTTTTTGAATATCACAAGGGATGGGTGATTATATGACATTGGTTTATTCCGATTTGTTTTAATACTATATATCGTGGTTTGAATTATCGAAAAAGGTTTTAAATTTTTGCTATGTTTATAAATCATTTTATCTCAATATTTGATATACAGTAGTGCTTATCAAGTGAAGGTGGTAAGGTTGTTGCCTCTAGTTAAGTCTGGTAAGGGTAATCAATGCTCCTTTAGGGTTTCAGGCCGGGTATCACTCTAATCAGGTTAGGTGATGAAACATATTTCATGTATTTTCTCGCCAATAAATTCACCAAGCATGTCTACAAGTATACTTAGGCGTGCACATTCATGCCACGACCCCCTCATCGCACTTGGTGTACCGGTAATTTATTGTTTATTGTGTATTTTTCATTTATAGGTTTGTATATAATTCCTTTATTATACTACAACCTATATAAATTTGTTAAACAAACCAAACAAACACAATTCAATATATAAATGCACATATAAGCTAATCGAGGTACGTCGGATTTAACCACGAGCTTAACTCGGGTTTGAGGCAACTCTCAAAGTCAATAAACTTATGTTGTGATAAAAAGGAATATGATATCCAAGAAAATCCAAAAGTAAATTAGGGTAAGAGCCTTGTCTGTGATACCAGACTCTATCAAAGTTACCACTTTATCACAAAAACGATAAACCTTGGGCTCTGATACCAAGCTGTTGCATCCCTATCCTGATTAGGGAGATACTCGACTCGAAACCCTAATTAAGCCTCGGTAACTCAGCTAGACTTAACCAGAGCCAGCAGCTTCTCAGTCAATATCTGATAAACTCAACATGTATATTAATATCGACTAAACAAATCAAAGTATACGAAGTGAAAAATTTAATACTTTTTCGATATATAATAATATATGGTAATATAGAGTTTACTAAAACTTAAAACCTTGATTATAAACCTCCCAACCCTATTTATATAGATCAAAATATATCAAACAATGAATATATATATATATATATATAAGAAGGTTCATTACATCATAGAGATGATACAAGACACCTAAATTTTCTACTTTCCTTTAGCAGAAGCGCTGGGTTGTAAACCCAAAATATTAAATTTGGGTGAGTGCTCCAACTTGCTCAGTAAGTAAGGATTCACATTAACCATCAACTTTCCATATAGTAATCAAGAACATTATGCAATAACAATATGCATCAATGTTAACTGATAAGATTATGGTTAGCATAAAAATTAATACACAACGGATGCAAAGCAAGTTATCATAGACTATTACACTGTGATCCACATTTTATTTATAAAAGTAGGGTCGATTACCCACTGACGCTATTAATGCGTTTGCTAGACCAACACATTAGCCGATGTGCTATCTAGTTAATCCATTAATGCCTAATAGTTCTATCTGAAACCCTCTAGTGAATATGTAACCTACGTAACCTATCTAACTGAATAAGAGTTACGCATAAACCATAAGATCAACCTAAAGTCCTATACAACCTGGTCTCAATCCTCAAGAGTTACTCTTGTGGATCATATTAGACACCATTTCTCGTTTAATTAAAAGCATTATAGTTTACATAGTCCCCCTTTTCAATTTATAGACTACATGAGCTATATATACTAAGATAGTTAGGCAATATTGATAAATAAACGAATCCGTACTTACCTCGGTCTAGGTTTCCATTTTAAAATGGTAACTTTTCCAGGCACTCACGCTTTCCCAGGGATCCAACACCTATCAAAGACCATTTATAATCATTTTAGGTCTAGTGCACTATAAGTAGAACCCATAGTCCAGTCCTTAAGTCCTCCAGAAATCCTCATCAAATCACAACATTATTGCTATTTTCTAGGGTAGGAGCGTGCTCCTTCAATGGGTGGGGCACGCTCCACCAACTATGTTCACCACAATTGATGAAGGGAGCGCGCTCCTCTGCTAGGTGGATCGCGCTCCACCCCGTGCTGTCTTGATAGAGCATAGGGCAACAACACTGTTCCATCCATAAATCACTCAAACAATAATATAAACTCCCAAAATTCATTAGGGGGGACCTCTAGTGAGGTTACAAACCATATTCAATCACCAAACGACATAATTCACATAGATTTTATCATCACCATCATATTAGAACTTTAACTAACATAAGAACAAATCATACTAAAGTGATGTTCTCTAAATTTTGAGTTATTTAAGCTCCTCAATCCTATTTAAATCAGCTTCCTCGGTAATTTCTCTGAATCAAAAATCAAACCAAAAACCCTTTCCATTTTTTCGATTAATCTATTGAATTAAAGAGATAAACATGAGTTTTAAGTTAAAATATATTGATTTTTCTCGAGATTGATCAAGTGGTCGAAGCATTAAAATGACACTTCTTAAAGTGACACAAACCTTAACACCATCAAGCACTTACATTCCACTCGAGATGATCAAATGATCCATATCATTCAACTAATCTTTTAATTTCTAATATATATATATCTCTCGTGTATTTTCTTACCAATAAACTAGACATGCCTATGAGCATACTCAGGCGTGCACATTCATGCCACGACCCCTTGTCGCACGTAGGGTACCGATAATTCATTGTTTATTGTGTATTTTTCATTTATAGGATTGTATATAATTCCTTTATTATACTATAACATGTATAAATTTGTTAAACAAACGAAACAAACACAATTCAGCATGCAAATGCACATACATGCTAACCGAGTTAAGCTGAATTTTACCACGAACCTAACTCGAGTTAGTTAGGATTTGAATTAGTACAATCACCAACTTAAGGTAATAGGTCGTTACATTTGGGGTTCATATGCGGCAAAAGACTCAAAACAATTTAAAACCTCAACAAGATCGAAAATTAGTTCTGCACAAGTAAACCATAACTTAATTCATGTTTTCTTTCTCTGATTGTTCAATTTTCAAGATGTTTAAGTGTGCATCTTCTATCATAAATCCACACACAAACGATGGCCACAATTTGGAGTGCTAGCCCTAAAAGGGATATAAAACATTTTTCTTTCTCTCCTAAAATCCAAATAATCCAAAAATAGCAAAAAACGAAAATCATATATTGTTTTAGGGTCTCAACCTCTATTTATAAGTGTAGATAAGCACATTTAAAAAACCTATTCGTAGTACAACTATTGTATTTAGGCAGTTTAAACTAATTACACATACGCTTCTATTAATAAGTTATCATATAACAAATCGTAAGGGTTTTTATGTCACAAATTTTATCATATAAAACTCATTACTTTTTAACAATTGAAATTATGTAAAACATTTCTTTTTGTGCAACCCAATAGGTTCATGTGACATTGACAATGAACCAAAAACCATTTTCATACGCAAGTGATAAGCGGTCTTTAGCAAAGCATTATGACTACCTTAGTAGCATTAATATCAGAATCAATACAACCTAATGAATAACATATACCATATCCTTTTGTCGTGCGATATCTTTTGATTAAACCTAAGGCATGGAAAGTCACCCTTAATGTTCATTCATACTAGTCTTGATCTTTAGATAGACTGAAAACATCCCAATGACATTGATCATATCAATTCATTTTGACTTGGCCATTTAACAGTCTAGCATATTGAGGGGTCTAGTGATATCTCTCTTTATATGAGAGGAACAAATTCTATTTCGATTACACACCGTCAACATTATTCACATGGTAAACAATCACAATCTTTATAATCATCTGGTTAAAGACATCGTTTGATTGTGTCAAATCACCATGCTCTTAATATTGAAGGAAAATGATATTGTAACATACTTTTGTTACAACCATTTGCTACATACCCTACGTGGCAAGTGTTGTCAAGCCATGGGGACCACTAATAGTGGATGGAAGGAGATGGAACGTAATGTGATGGAAATTTGGTTCTTTGGTTATGTTTCGTTGCCTTTGCCAGTAAAAGCCTGACGAGTGGGCCCCACCTCATATCAGACGTGTCAGTCGTCTCATCACATTAGGTTTCGATCAATACAAAGAAGATTGCAAGAGTGGTTTCACTTCTTCTCTCTCATTCATCTCTTCTTGCATTCTTTGCGGTTTTTTCTTCAAATTTAGATCTCTAGAATTTGAGCTACATACATGGTTACCAATATCCCAATGGAAGGCTGAGGGTGCTGGAGTTGCGGAAGACACGACCATTACGATGTTTATTATCCCAATGGCCGACCGTGCAAAAATTGTTCAAAGGATTTGGTTATATTGAGGCAAGTGAAGAAGGAAGGGTCTAACAAGGGAAGATTATTCTTTGGGTGTAGCAACTGAAGATGCAATTTTTTTTGTTTACTGAGCCTCCCATTTCACCACTTCATAGTAGTCCGAACATTCAAGATAATAGTGATGGGAGTCGTTCTAGTTCAACTTTACGGCTTAATTTGGGTTCAATGGAGTCCCGTGCCTTTGAGATGGCCATTTTGTTAGAGAAAGCACTTAGCATTGCAGACAAGGAAAAAGGGTAAGTTGTAGTGAAGTCTGAGTTAACCATTAAGTTCAGTCATTATAAGAGTTGAAATCTTGATTTGAGGTTTTCAGGGATGGATTAGGGTTTGTTATTGTATTTTAGGGTTTAGGTTAGGACTATTAGGGTTTGTTAATAATTTCGTCTTATGGACTAATTAGGATTAAGGCTTGTTTGAAAAGAAAGTCATGATTTCGGTTTGTTAATGATATTTTGGTATTTTTTATTCATGACTAGTTATGGTTTAATCATGATAATGTGGTTGTTAATGCGGCTATATATAACTAAGTTATATTTCTTTTTCAAAAAATCATCCATTAACATCACACTCCAACGTGTCATTACCAAAAGAAAAAAATTAAACAAATAATGCCCAATTTAATGACACATGAAAGTGAGCGTCACAACGTTATGTATGATGTTCTTGTTTGTATTATTCACCTAAAATGAAATAATAACATGGATTTTGGCCTAAATAGAATAGAACAAGGCCCAAACTTGTTTTTTGCCAAAAGTGGGCCAAGATTAATTAGGGCCACGAAAAAAATAAATTACTCAATTTCATTTGAGTGTATCGCATGACCAGACAACGTATCAAATGGAGGCGTTGGCATTTAGAGGACTTGTGATACGAATTATGGGGAAGTGAAATTGTTAGGTTATTTGATTTGATGAGGCATGGCTGGTATGAAGAGGCACGTTATCTCACGCCGAATACAATTAAATGAGCCCATTGAAATCGATGTGACCCCTCGATATCTCTCTCTCTCTCCCCCTCTCACAAAACCAGGATTTTCTCACTCTTCCGTTGCATTTTGCCCCATCACAACCTCTTCATCTTCTCTATTTTTCTTCCAAGCAACCTTGTAAATGTAATACCATCTCCTATTCAAACATGGATAAGACTCCAGTGAAGACTAGGCCTTCATGCAATCGTAGTCCATTGATGTTACATAAGCCAATGGTTGACAAACCTTCAAGGCTCTCTGGTAGGGAGGTCCTATCGTCCAACACTCCATCAACTCATGCATGCATTAAAGATGATGCAAATGACTTTGATGTTGTTGAGGAGGACAATCCTCATGTTGTGATGGATGGCCTCGATCTTGCGAACTGTAGGGAAGCCCTAGCAAACCTTCAAGCTAGCTTCATGAACCGAAAGTGGTTTTGAACAAGGCGTCTTGATTTTGACTACTTGAGAGCATCGACATCAACGTTCATCCCTTATTATAGCGCCTTGGTTGGGAGGAGTTCATCTCGACGAAGGAGTTCGCATGCGAGAGGTACGTCCATTTGTTTTATGCTTACTTGCATTACAAAGAAAACATGAAAACTATGGATGTTGAAAGTTTTGTTGATGGAAAGGTCATTAAACTCATAACTTGTAACAGTGCATTTCATTAATGCCATTATTTATTTCATAATTTTAGACATGGACGCTAGCTCGGATCCATGTGGACGCCGCGGGCAGGCTAGGACACACGTCAACCTAGGTACACTAGTAAAGTATGTGTTATGTTGTTTAATTGCGATGCATTTTATGAATTTACTCGTAAATATATCACATATGTGTATGTTGAATAGCGATATCGCACGAGGTTGTATGATGGGTAGTCACGTCGAAATGCGTGTCAACGTAGGAATCGAGAGACGAAGTATGGGTACACTAAAAAAACTTGACAAACTCACGTAAATATGACTAAGTAATTTGATTGAAATGGGTATTGTAACCATAGACTAATTAAATTGAAATTTAAACAATAGGCTATGGGGCACCGAATATCGGGTAACCGAAGGTTAGTGGGACCACAAGTTGGTTAATTTTGTTAAATAAAACACTAATCATATGATTTAATAAGGCTTAATGTAAAGTACCTAAATCAAATAAATGAAAAGCCTATAGTTTGATTTAAATAATGAGGATCATGGATAGGCCTCAAGATGATTATTATGAGTAATTCTAGGAGATGAGTGTATTAATTGAGTCATCAGGTGGTGTGGGACAACATGTTTATGAACCACAAGATAATCTTCGTGATACGTAAGCACATTTTATCAATACCAAAACTATATAAACCAAGTTAGTTAGGTTTTTAATCAAACCACTTACAATGTTCGTGCAAATTCTGAGAAAAACCTGAGGAAGTAAGGGAATCTAAGTTAGAATTCAACCATTCTTGAAGGTAATTCAAATGAACCAACCTAGATAATCATCTTCCTTCCTAATTTCATACACTTTTTAATGAACCCATTTTTGTGTGTTTTTGGTAAAATTTGAGTTGGAGGGTTAGATCCCAGGTTTCTAATGGAAACTTAATGATTTATGGGTTTAATGATCATTTCTATTGTCGATTTATCACTGGTTTTGCATGAATTGGGGTTTTTGTTGAATTTGGAAAAAAAATAGTGAATGTTGGGATTTGAGGACTTTGACTTAATTGATTGGTCTAAGGTAAGTCTAACTTATGTTTTTGAGTCACTTAGCTATGGAGAGGATGTAAATTAGGTTAAGGTAGCTAATTAAGAGGGGAAGGACAAAATCCTCGAATTGAGAAATCTGTCACAAAGGGCAATTAGCGTGCTAATCGGGTTGGTTAGCGCACTAATCGTTTTGGGTTTCCAACTATTTTTCAAAATGAAGAACAATAGCGCGCTAGATAGATCCCCTAGCACACTAACTTCACCTAGCGTGCTAGGTAGACCCATTAATGCGCTAATGATAGATTCAATATGAATTTAAGGGCAGGTTTGGTGATTTTCAACTTAATACATGTCTAAACACTTATAAACAACCTAAAACTTATAAAATTGGACTTTAGGGACTTAGTAGACTGTAGCTCGATGTTGGGGAGTTAACGGGTCAGATATGGGAGTTCGGGGAGGCCAGAGAGCAGTTTGAGGTTTGTAAAACCTAACTAAAAAACTTTGAGTACTTGATTCTATTTTAAATTTCATTCCTATCATTTCCTTGTTGTTTTACTATTCCATTCTATTACTTGGACGTGGGTTGAGGTTACTCTCTCGGATATCCTACTTGTTTGTTCATGATGCACAAGACTGTAACATGTGTCACGTGGCCCTCAGTGAATGTCAACCTGAGCTTGCCCTTAGTGCACGTTTCGGTGACTCATCAGCAGGTTTTGCTAGCACCGCGAGGGACCAAGTGTCGGGCCAGGTGGGCGTGACCACTGGTGTGAACTTGGTGACCTGAAGTACAGTTTAGTCCATCAGGAGCGGGCACACAAGTTTGTTAGCTTAGTTGTTATCTATTCATGCGATGAGCCATTTACAGTTATCTATCTTTACATTCCGCATGTTTACTTGACAATACTTCTTGCATTTCCTTACTTTTTTATGCGAATGCTCAAAGTCCTTGGGGTTTTACTTACTAGCCTCGTCATCTATTTTTGTGATGATTGAGTGTGGATCCTAGTACCAGTAGGGGCAAGGGGATCCTAAGCGACTACATCTGATTGCCATTATCGAGGACCTACTAGTACGTGCTTATTTTGATATTTTGTATTATTTTGGGTATTGGGGGACTTAAGATGACACAGTACATGTATATATACCTTATTTATAGTATTGTCGCTTATATACAAAGTACTTTTTAGGTTTTTCCATAGTAGGGTTTGCTCTTATGAATAATGTTTACCATGCTAACTTACCTTACCAAATTGTATCAATTAAGGCTTCCGCTGATTTATGTTAACTTATAAGATACAACCCACTAGTATGGTTAGGCATTAGAAGAAACTACAAAATATTGAACTTACTAAAAATTCAAATACTTAAAAAGAGAATAAGTTAAGGATATACGAATAATCCACTAACTAATTCGATGAAGCACATGTGGACACGAATTTTGAGACAAGAGGAGGACAGGAAGGTGCTAGACATGTGTAGTTGGGCCTAACGAGCAAGGAGTACACATAGACACATCACCCTAGGGTGGCAGGGTCGCCACACCACTAGCTTGATTAGGAAGGCATTTGGTCTACCCAATGGAAATATATTTTGTTATGAACGAATTGGTGGCTAAAGGTTGAGGGTATGATAGTTAAGCTGCATGTCATATTTTGACTGATCGTAATTACTTAGAGATTGCTAGGAAACCACACGTGCATGATGTAACCATTGAGGCAAGGCTTATTCATAGGCAAGTCATGTATGTCTTGAATCCCCGTGTTGGCTCTCATACACACATGAGCCATTTTGATGTGGTTTTAGTGTGGTATGTGCTTACTGGGGCTAAGATTGACCTTCCCTACGTTATCATGAATCACATGCTTCGACCAAGTGTTCTGCCCAAGGCATCCCTCCCACATGCGCAACACCTTGGAAAACTATTTGACTTAGTTGGCCTTAACAACCCTAGTGAGGCATTTGTTAGGAAGAAGAAAGATGACAAAGAGGACATGAATGGGAAAGATTCCCTATAGAAAATGAATTATAAGTTCATTAACGGGAAATGGATTATTGTTCCTGACAAAACCATTGGTAAAAAGAAATTGAACAAAACTATCATTAATACCAGAGAAGGTGTTCACAACACTCAAGGTTAGCTTTTGCTAGTTGATTCAACATCTGAAGAGGAGTTGAGCGGGAATGAAAATCAATTCGAATAGCATGGTACAATAAGTTCTAATGACTAGGATTTCAAGTTGGTTATGGAGGATGAACCAGTCAGCAAAGATATATCTCTCGTTGATGAGGACGATGAGTGCCAAAGTATGTAGTGATTTGTTAAGTTAATATTTATTGTGACTTTCGTTATTTTTAGGCTTGCAGATGATGATGAAGATGTAGAGATAGGAGGCACGGTTAACCTTAGTGGTGACGAGGAGGACATTGGTGGTTCAGATGTGCTGCCTTTAAGGTGCCCTTTCATTAAGTTCTGTACGCCCCCTCGACTCGCACAACCAATGTGAAAAAGACTCCCTCACGTGATTTTGGCCCAAACAAGGCTGTTGTAGTCGATCTTCAAGGTCACCTTAATTCTGCTGAGCATGCATTAATTTAGTTAAGGGAATACATGCATGGCGAGATTGGTGGGGTGGTGGGCAAATTCATTAACATTCTAGCTTTCAATTACAACTCGTTGGACACCCGTATTACTAGCGTAAAAGATCTCATCAAGACACAAGAAGTTGAAGCGAAGTCTCAAATTCCTTTGTTGTGGAGTGCTTATCGTAGGTAGATGTGCATGATAATGAACTATCAATTTGGGGAGTGCTTTGCTACTTGATTTCATCACTCCTTTGTTTGGAGTGTTTTTGCTATTGGTTTATCACTCCATTGTATGGAATGCAACGTTGTATGTCATGATCAACTACTTAGAATTTGCATGAATATGATTTACTTCATTTTGATTAATTTCATTGGTCGTTGCTTTGATCATGCAAGTCTTATTCGATATTTTTTCTATGGTTTGACTCATTTTGTTTTGTATAAAGTTATATTTTCAATTTTGTTCAGTCGGCATTTGTGTTTGGTAGTTGTTTATAGATTGAGGTTCAGGACAGTTCGTAGGTGTTTGTGTTGCGTTTATTTCCACCAAATCACAATGCAAGTTTGTTTGTGTTTATGTCTTGCTCAGTTAAACCAAATGCAAGTTTGTAGGTATTGTGTTATGTTTATTCGTTCCAACGAAATGTATAAGTTATGAATTTGCCACTGAACCTTAATAATCAACTAAGTGTATTGTACATTGAAAACATTAATCTTGTAAGGGAAAGTCCCACATGCAATATATCTCAATTTCTTCAACAAAACCACCTAAATGTTTGTAACATGAGTATTGAATTGGCCACCAAAAAATGCCACTTTAATTCTTCCCCTTGAACAATAAAGAGGTAAAAATTGGAGCAACATTTAGTAATGCCACAAAAATCATACAATAAAAATGTAAAGAGATGTATCAAATCTAGCAACAAAATGGTCCAAAGAATGATAAAAAATTGTGTCTTTCCTCTCATCCATATCATGATCACCTTTTACTTCCTTACATGAAGGTGGTGTATTTTGGGTGCTTATAACTGACATCTCCTCCGAATCGAGTGGCGTAGTCCACTCTGCAATGTCAACCTCATACCACCTACATTCGCTTGGAGATGGAGGTTGCAGGCCACATGATGTGAATGGGTCATGGTTAGCTCCTACCTATAAAACCATAGACAACAACATATTGGCTTCATCGGATAGGAAAATCTCATCTAACTGGATTATCAATCTAATATTTAAGGTAACGTATATTACATGACCATTTAAAATTGAAATCACCTTTGCTTGTTTAAAAGTTGATAATTGCCCTACTTGAGACTCCTATCGATCTTGAGATAAACTTTCATTTGGTTGTGTCACTTATATTTATGGTATTTTAGGCATTAGATACCCCAAAGGGAACACAAAGCATAATGCACATATCAAGTAATAGTAAAATGCAAGTCAAAATCATGTTAGGGAACTTGTAACTAGCCTTATTTCTTTTCTTTGATACGGTTGTTGTCTTAGTGCATGTTCTCTTAATGGTAGCCTTCCTTTCCGTTTGATCACTTGCCTTCTTTTTTCACTTCTCTAAAACTCCTTTCTTGCATTTAGTTGGAGGCTAACCTTTCTGATTGCCACCTTTGGGGTCCTTCATGTTTTGTGAATTCATGTGTTCTTGAATCTATCTTTCATTGGTATTTTGACCCACAGTTAAAGACTCTCCACTTTTCCTCTCTTTAACATCACTTATAGCAAGGAGGCAGTCTTCCAATTCCTTGATAGTTTCATATACAATCACTAACTTCTTTGAAGATGTACATCCAATCTCAGCCATCTTGGTGCATCTAGTAACAATGCATTGTACCTATTGGTTTTAAGAAATAATAAAAAATGAGAAAACCAAATTATTCATGGATTCAAATCTATCATGTTCACCGACATACTTAAAGTTTTAAATGTGTTTAAAGAACTAAATATAATGGTATCGTTCCAAGATAGTGGTTGCATTAGTACCAAGTTCATGAATGTTTCTCTCCCTTGCATATATGCGCTTGAAGTCCTTCCTCCATCAATCGAAGATATAAGCCGGGGTCATACATAATGTCTCGATCCCATAAAACTATTTGTGCATGGCGAAAAAGCCTCTAAACTCTAAGCCTAGACAAATGCACCGTACGACCTCGGTACCTTCGTCAAAGACAACCTTGTAGATACGATGGGGTAGATAAAGCATTCCCTCAGGTACTATTATGTCCTTCACTTCATACGTACCTTATTCCCCATCAACATTAACTTTCTTTGCCTTGTAATTCACCATCATCCTAACCTCTTCCTTTAATTTCACAAATATTTTGTCTGTGTAAATGTCGCGCATCTGTCTCTCAAAAAGCTGACATGAAAACACGTCTTTATCGTGATGGTATGTATCAAAATCGGCTACCTCCTTATTCTCGTATTTTCGGTCCAATGCAAGGTCGTACTGACTTACAAACTGCTTCAATGATGTCTTCAAGTTAAGATATTCGTCAAAATAATGGTTCACTCCCTCGCTTCTCTGAGTCGTTGACATTCTAGCCTAAAAAGTGTCATTCACAAATACAGGAACCCATTTTTCCCTTAGGTCATACAAACCGCATAGCTATTTTTGAACACTATCTGTCATATGATACTTTGTCATCATCTCATTCCAAGTATTTTCAAACTCTTCGATTGTTATAGAGTCATAAACATCTTCCCTCAATTTAGAAGTGATTCTTCCCTTATCTGCCAACCTACCAATTCTCTAGAACCTTTTTCAAGACATCCCACGCACATAATCTGTGTCTCGAGTTCGAAAATACCTTAGCAATTGCCCAACTAATCAAAGAACATTAGCCAATTACGATAGCTTGTGACTATCATCCCATGCAAGTAAGCCAAGTCGTAAATAACCATTCATAGCTATTTTTGATTCATCAACTAGCAATGCACACCCCATCAACACTGATTGCCCATAATGGTTGACCGCAACAAAAGAAGAAAATGGAATATTGAATTTGATGGTCAAATAAGTGGTGTTGAATGAAATAACATCTCTGAAATAATCATAAGCAGATCGGAACCGGGAATCAACCTAAAAAACATGCCTAGTTTGGTTTTCTCATCATATGTCTATGGTATGAAAAAATGTGTATTACGCTTTTGTTTTCAAATGAAGTGGACATATATTGCTTTCGCATCTCCTTCTCTAAGACGCAATCGGCGACTGAATGTAGATGATTATGTACATCTCACTTTATGTATGGCAAGTTCTCAAAGCCACTAGCTCTAACTGACTCCACCATGAATGACTTAAAGACTGAAATCCTAATAGTATCATTCAAATCCAGTTATCTCATTGTTGCCATACTTATGACTATATTACAACGGTAGAACCAAGATTTGGAAGGACTCACTCTATGGTTGTGCTTTAGACGCACCTTTGTTATATGACAGTTCTTATATTCAAATAGTCGAGTAGTCACTTACGCGACACACCCACACTGTGACTGCTTAGATAAATAGTAAATGTCCTTTGATTTGTTATGAACTTTTTTAATACATGCAAAAATGTGTTTCCATATCTCACCACAATTTTTCCACTTGTATGAAGCACGAGATTTTACCCCAAATCCTACACTAGTAGCATAATGTTGAAAGAAGTTCTTAACCTCCTCAGCTATAACATACATCATGCCTTACTTCGGCTCTAGAGTTTGTGGAGACTTATCTGACACATGGCTCTCATCATCTATGTTCTGATAAGAATATCCCCTATTTTCATATGCATGTTCCTTATTCATTTCACTAGGACTTAGAACAATCATCTTCCTTAGGTAGGTCATTCGTTGCATTTACTTCATCCATGCTACTATATTTTAACATGAAGAATATAGCTAAAAATAGTCCAAACAAACAAAATATGCTATAGAACAAATAACTTTAACTGTACATATGGAATAAATGTGGTTTTCAGTTGAAAACCCGACACCTATTCAATGCATGCATACGCGCTCAAAGCATATGATACATTAGGTTATGTGCATAACCTGGCATGCATAATTGATCCAATAACTGATGCATATGGAATTGTATTCATGCGTTCTCTCTCATTATTAGTCTTAAGACGTTGAGTCTTGTTGAGGCTAATACCATGAGATATTAGCAAGGATCCTCTTTTAGAGTCTTGCATACTGTCAGGCCTATCTCACTAAGCCCTGTCTTATCCCTAATTACCCTAATTAGGTATCTAGACCATACAATAAAAGATTATTGTATGGTTTAGATGCCTAATTATGGTAATTAGGGATAAGTCAGTGCTTAGTGAAATGAGCCCTGAAAAACTTGGTATCAGTGCTATTGTTAAGCTCAATCAAGGAAATAATAATGACGATGAGTTTAGGATTGAGTCGATTGGGAAGTTTGGGTTAAGGCTCTTGGATTACATTAAGTTACATGAACTTAAATAATGGTTTTGAGGAACAAGGTTTAGTAATGAGGTCACAATTAGTTGAGAAATGACTACAACTGTAAGTTGGGGATCACATTGTTATTGTGATATGTTTGGTATGTATTTATATATTATTGCCAGACAATATAAGATAGGAAGTTTATTCTCCTGGTTTGTTCGATACTTGACTCATGAGATGTGACGAGTTAAAATGGGAACATATAATAATAGAGAGAATAGCCTTATGAAACTAAACTGAGCATAAACGGATGTGAAATGGACTCGAAAAGTAAAAAATTTACAAAGAAGGTGTTGTTAGTAGTTTGGTACCAATATAACTAACATAAATAGTCAGTTATAAAAATCATTAGGAAATGGGTTAGCGAAGAAGTCTAAATGATTAAGGAAGTAAGTACTGAACATGGATTTCTTGAAAATTGAAAGTATTATTACAATTACAAAACACTCAGGAAAGAACCAAAATATACTTATAATAAGTCTCCAATGATTGTGAATCTTTTGTAAGCACGAAAAAAATGAAATTGGGACTTTTGAGAACTATAAGATATGAAAATCTTGGATTATAGAATAGGTTAGTATCAATGGAACTAGTATTTCGGAAAGACCTATTCTATAAAGCATTAGTTTAATTTATAACCAATTTCGAGTTGCTCCTGAGAATAGTCTTAATGAAAAAAAGGGACAAGAGGTTTAAAAATGAAAATTGATTAGACAAATTAAGTCTTGACTTGAAAATCACAATGGATTGTGATTAAATCTATCAAGTTGTCTAAGTCTGTTTCTATAAAAAAAAAAATACTTTGAAGCAAAGTATTGTCTCATTTGCAAAACAAAACACCAAGTGAAATTATAATAGAATCATGATTTAAAATTAGAATACTTTGAAGCAAAGTATTGTTTCATTTGGAAAACAAACAACTTCAAAAAAGAAGTATTGAATGTCTTTGATTATTTATTACTTAAGTTACTTATCTATAAGTGACGTTGACTATAATGGTTCTATGAATCGAACAAAGTACATATAAAATAAATGGAAATAAACAAGTTAGAAGTAATCTTTGTTAACACTAGATTGGGTGTTGTTACAAAACAAAAATCATTAAAATTTCTAACTTAAAAATGAAAAGCGTAGTGATAAGATCAACATGTTAGAAGTTGAGATTGGGGAACAAGGTATGAAAATAGCAAGGGTTAGCTATTAAAAAACTTAACACGATTATTTGTGTTGGAAAATGCAAAATATCCAATAGTCACTTCCAACTAAATTAAGTTATGATACTTATCACTACGACTTAAAATATAACAAAGGAAGACATAGATGCACTGATTGAGAATTAGTAAGTTATTAGTATAGGACATCAGTATGAGGTCCTATATAGTGAGAATTCCCATTTATAGGATTTAAAGGATTAAAATAACATCCTTTAAGAATTTGACTAGTCGTTAAGTTAATCAAAACGTGAAATCATCAAAAAGTGAATAGATGATCAGTAAGATACTTTGGTATCTTACGTAGTCTATCGAAAAGCTTGGAAAGTCTGAGACCAATGGAAACAACTTAAGACTAAAATAAATAGTTTAACCGTGTGAGTCGTAAAAAATTTCTTATTTTCGAACAAAGATTAGTTGAGGAAGACTTCAAGTTGTCAAATGTTATAAGAAATCACATCATCCTTAGCTATGTATTTCGAAAAGAGAAAAGATATAAATTGTTGTCGTAAATTAAGACTAGGGAGCTTTAAGTGGTTTAGGCGTTGATTAAAGTTGTAATAAGTTTGTAAAGGGACTAAGAACAAAATAAATGTGAGAATAGCTAAGATTGGCAAAAATGGAATTGAGTATACTTTGTATCATATTCACCATTCACAGCGTAGAACATCTTTAAATAAATGAATGAACTGTGAGGTTCGATATAGAAGAGTCTATAAAGTTTCATTAAAGTCAATTGGAAGCTTAAATTTAGGAAAATGAATGGTCGATAAATTCTCACATATGCATGAAAATGAAAATATCAAGTTAATGAGTCTCGACAAGACTTAAGATATCAAACTATAAGTTTGATAAAACCTATTGTACCTTCACAAGAACCTTAAAAGGAATCAAACTCCAAAAAGTGAAAGTTTTGAACCACAGTAATATACAACTGATATTAGTAAATATGCCGTGAATTGGTTCAAATGTTGTGTTACACCACGTAGTCAATCAATAGGGAAGTTTGAAGCACTGGGTTTTTTAAAATTGGAGTTGATATAAGATATCTGCATGATGGTGAAGATATAAATGATATAAAAAGAGACATATAACTTCCATCTCAGTTAGTCAATATTATATCGCTAGATATGTTAGAATAATTGAATATTTTTTGTACTATAATTTGAGAAAAATCAGAATTATAAAAATTGAGTGGACCCAAAAACATGTATCGAGCAGTGGTGAAAATAGATAACATTTATATAACTTGTGTGAAATACAAATTAAAAGTTATACTATGAAAGTATAATCAAGAAATACTTCAATATCTCTGTACAAAAGCTTATATCTACTTAATGGAAGGATAACTATCTCTATTCAGGTATTGAGGAAAGTACGGTGAATAGTGAATGATTGAGTTTGAGATTATGGAAATCAGTAGTTGGAGAAATGTAGAAAAAAATGTAAGTATATTAATAAATGTGGAAACTGGAGTAGTGATTAAGAGAATTTGAAAGAGAATGACGATAAAATGAATGTAATAACGTTCATTGTGAGTTCATGGATAGAAAATGAATTGATGAAATGATAAAATTTGTTAACTTTCTAATCAGTCAAAGGAAAATTTAAGTGAATTGACTGACGAGATAAAATTGATAATTGGTTTCTAATCCACAGCCTAAATAATGTTGTGAGTAGACATTTAGAGAATAAGTGAGAGTTGCACGATGTCTCAGGTATCATTTTTGACCGGATTGTAAATTGAGATATCCTGTCATGGGATGACATATGTAATTAGAGATCTATAGTCATGAAATGACTTATGTAATTCCAGGTTTCTGTTGAAAAACTCTGGAATGGTGATGGATCAGATAGACATGTAACTCTACTTTAGTATCTAATGTCAAGCTTAAATACTATTTGCATTACTATATAAATAGTTAAACTGGTGATAGTCTAAAAATTGATGGGCGAATGATTCTAATTATAAATGATTAGTGAAGAGAAAGCAAACTGGAACGTGTATACTAGAGTTTGGTGGGTAGAGAAAGAATTATCATCGGTTTGCGGAATAATACTCATATTAGAATGAGAATTGTTTTATGAAAAAACAAGACATGCTACATCTTGCTAAGTGTTGATTCTTTAATAACATTCAAAGTGTGAGATGAGAAATGAAATAAAGTTATTGAATATTTCACAAAGTTGATTGTTTAACTCGTCAAAAACTCATAAAATGTCAAGATTGACAAAGTTATGGAGATCATGTTTCATTAAATCAAGGATTTGAAAATGAAAAGTTGAAGTGTTTACGATCTCTACCACTAAGTTGTTGTATACGACGAAGGTGATTGGGTTCAATTAACGGTCTCATATCTCTTTTGGTTCAGTAAACCTGTAAGTCTAAATTTTGAGGACAAATTTTTTAATTAGTTGGGAAGAATCATGAAATCCAAGAATTTGATAAATTTGATTAATAGGCTAGTTAAGGATTTTAGGGTTTTAAATTGGAATTTTAGGTATCTGAGATGGGATCCATGTGTTATAACTGGAGATTAAGAGTTAAATGTTATTTTGTGGGTTGTGTGCTTAGTGTGTATAATATATATTATTTCGTCGCGTAATAGACCTAAATTAGGGACAGGACACGGTGTATGAGTGTTTCGGAGCGTGTTGGGAATTTTTCTAATTTTTAACGAAATTGAAATATTTTTTGGGGTTTAAATTAGGCTTAAAATATCAAAAGACAAACATGAAAAATTAAAGAAAATGGGAAATGACCAAGAAGGGCAGTTAGTACACAAAGGACAATGGATAAGTTTGAGGGCCTTTTGGTCCTTTGTCGAAAATAACTCAATTTAGTATGAGATTGAGAGGAGGTTTCTATTATTTCCTCCCCAATATCTTTACCTCTTTATCGAACTTGGTCATCTTCTCCCCCATCTCTCGGTCTCACCTCCCAACCTTCACATCTCTTATCTCTCTCTCTTTATCTCTCTCTCTATATGTATGTGTTACAGTGCTCCTCATCTAACTCATTCCTCTCTCTCAAGCTCGTTTCTTTTTTGAGCTTTCTCACTCTTTCTATCTTAAATCTATGCTCTCTTCCTCTCTTTCTTTATCTGGATCTTCATGAAAAGGAAGGATTGTTGGTGTTGAAGGAGAGCAGTGGAAATCAACTAACTGTTTAGGTGAGTTTTAAACTTGAAATGATGAATTTGAAGTTAGTTTAGTTGGTTTGATTGTTGAATTGTTAATTAGGGTTATGAGTTAGTTCGGTTGACATCGGGGGATACAGTTGATGATGATGATGAATGATGGGTTGTTGGAGTGTGTATTCATTATAGATTGATTTGTTTTGTGTTGTTGTATCGACGAAAAATGAGGAGGGGTTGAATGGAAAAAAAGAAGAGAAGAGCAACAAAGTTGTTGTTGCTATGTTGGTATAGGGAGGTCCCTGGTCAGTATGCTAGCACTGCCCATGGCAAGGCAGGGCTCCTATATCCTTATGCCCTACTTTTGCCAAGGCACTGCCTTGCCAAACACAGGGAATGCCTGGGTTCTACCCTGGTCAATCCCTGGAATAAATCAAGGACTAACCTAGGTCTCCCTATGGCAGTACGCCGAGTGCTAGGAGAGGTCCTGCCTCAGCCCGACCAATGCCATGGTACTCGGGAATCAAATAGAAGAAGAGAAAATTTCAGTTGTGTCTGTTTTGGTGCAAAAGTGAATTGTTATGTTTTTTTATTGATAAATCAAACATGGAGATCATAATGTTTGGCTCGAATAAATGGAATATGATGTATTTTGATGGAAGTCTTTGTGTCATTTTTGATGATGTCAAGTTCTCTATAAGGACAAGCAAAGAACAAACAAGACTCGAAGATGTTAGGTAAGTAAACTCCTACACTGCTCTGTACTCCTGCAAATGCTAGTTTGAATATAAAGAGCCATGTAATTGCATTTCCAAATAGCAAGAAGTTTATATAACAAAATGAAACCCTTTTATTACTAATGAAAGTTTATAAATAAGTTTGCTGACCCAAGAATGAACCTAAAACAATAATAAAAGTCCAATGGATGCTCATATTAAAACTTGTGTGCCTTGGGTCTTCTATGTTACAGGCTATCTAATCGGGAAACTTACCCTGACTCCCGCTCATAAGCCGTAGCACTAACAAGCCATCATTCGGAATGACATGAATGCATGACTAAGAATAATGCAAAATGCAATGCAGATTATACACAAATGTAGGTACAAAAATAAATTCCACGAGTAGTAAAGATCACTGTATGGTTTACTTACAACCGACCACTTTGAGATTGATAATGAAGCGTCACTCATGCATTCCTCAGCTTTCACGTGCTTCCATATGTCCTATTAAGTAATGAATTTCACATTTTAAAGTCTTGATTCATTTTAATAATTTAAAGATAACTTCATATAGTTTTCAAGTCAAGTCGATCCTTAAACCCTTCAAAACTCCAACCAAAGACCCGAAACCTTTTTAATAATAAATAAACAACTCCTTTCAAGATTCAAATTCACACTTTAAGTCTAATTTCTACAATCGAGTCCTCAATTATAGTCATAACTCGCCTATGCATTCCAAATTTGGGTTTATAGCTCGATTGCAAAATTATAGGCTTTACCTGTTTCAAACTTTGGTTAAAACTTTTAATAAGACCACAATTGACCTAGTAAACTTCCTTTAAAAACAAATTTGATTCGCTTAAAAACCATCGTTTGATTTTCTGACATCAATACTTAACATCACATAAGAACAAGATTGCGAAACTTAATATTAAAGACAGCAAAATATCCCAAATCAGATATAACCGATTCTAATTGTTGTAAAACATCAAAATACATCATATTCCATCGATTATAGCCAAAATTATGATCTCAATAATTGATTTATCGATAAAAGAATATAACAATTCACCTTACACCAACATAGACTTAACTAAAATTTTCTCTTATTCTATTTGATTCCCGAGTGCTATAGTGTTAGTCGAGTCGATGCTCAACCTCGCCTTGCACTCGATGTACTACCCTGGGGAGACCTAGGGCGGTCCTTGATTTATTCTAGGGATTGGGCTGGGCAGAACTCAGGCCTTAGTATGGTAAGGCCTTGTTTTGCCATGGCAGAGACGTCTTGGGCTAGGACCTCCCTAGGCCAACATAGTAGCAATGTTGTTGCTCTTCTCTTCTTCTTCTTTTTTCCATTCAAGCCCCTCCTCATTCCTCATGGACACAACAATACAACACGAATCAATCCATAATGAATACAGACTCCCATAATCCATCCATCTTCATCGTCACCAAATGTCTCCCTCTATGTCAACCGAACCAACTCGTAACCCTACTTAACAATTCAATAATCAAACCAATTAAATTAACTTCAAATTCATCATTTCAAGTTTAAAACTCATCTTAACAATCAGTTGATTTCCACTGCTCTCTTTCAACAACAACAATCCTTCCTTCTCATGAATATCGAGACAAAGAGAGGGAGGAAGATAGCACAGATTCGAGAGAGAATGAGCAAGAGTGTTTGAAAGAGAAAAATAAGAGGGGGAGAGAGAGATAAAAGATGTGAGAGTTAGGAGGTGAGATCGAGAGATGGGAGGAGAACATAACCAAGTCGATGAACAGGGAAAGAAACTGGGGAGGAAGTAATCAAAGTCTCATCTCAATCTCACACTCAACCGAGTTATTTTGGTCAAAGACCAAAAAGCCCTCAAACTTATCCATTGCCATTTGTATACTAACTGCTATTTTTGGTCATTCCTCAATTTCCCTAAACCCTAAACCCTCGTATACCGCGTCTTGGCCCTAATTTAGGTCGATCGTGCGACGAAATAATGTATATTACACACACTAAGCCCACACACACAAAAATAACATTTAACTTATGATTTCCTGTCCATAACACATGAGTCCCACCTCATATACCTAAAATTCCAATTTAAAACCACAAAATCCTTAATTAGCATGTTAATCAAGTTTATGAAATTCTTGAATTTAAACATACTAAACCGATTTTGTACCTTGTCAATATAAGCACTCTGACTTAGACTGATCAACCTTTTAGATATATTCCTATAGATCTTAATCCTAAAGATGTAGTTTGCATCTACTAAGTCATTCGTTGAGAAACATTTCCCTAACAAAGACTTAACATTTTGCAAGGTATGAATGTCATTTCCAACGAGTAATATATCATCAACATACGGTACATGAAAAATAACCATGCTCCCATTGACCTTTTTGTATACACAAGGCTAATCTTCGTTTTTAATGAAACTGAATTCCTTAATTGCTTCATCAAAATGAAGATTCCAACTCCAAAAAGCTTGCTTTAATCTATAAATAGATCTTTGAAGCTTGCACAACTTCTTAGAATTCTCGAGATGAACAAACCCTTCAAGTTGTATCATATACGCATCCTCAAGTAACTTTCTATTTAGAAAAGCTGTTTTGACATCCATTTGTCATATCTCATAGCCATAATACACGACTTTGGAAATTAGAATTTAATGGATTTAAGTAGGGCTACAGGAGAAAAAGTCTCATTATAATCAAGACTTTGAGTTTATATGAAACCTTTTGCTACTAGTAGTGCCATATAAGTATACACATTGCCATCCATGGAAGTTTTCTTCTTGAAAACCATTTACATCTAATGGTCTTACCACCTTTAAGTAAATCAACCAGGTTCCAAACTTCGTTATCATACATGAATTGCATTGCAAAATTCATGGCACTAAGCCATTTATCTGACTCAGGGCTAGACACAACCTCCTAATAAGTAGTAGGCTCATTTTGATCCATAGGCAACACCTCACTACTATCATTAATAAGAAATCCAAATATCTATGGTTGATGTCTTACCCTATCAGACCTACACGGGCCTTGTGATACTTATGGAGGACTAGTTCAAGACTTTGTTGATCTCCCACTAGCAGTTGAGTGCTTATTTGTGGTTCTAGGAATTTTTCAAGACTTAATTTATTCACATTGTCATTTTTGAAACAAACTATTTTTATATAAAGACACCATTATGAGCAACAAATATTTTGTTCTCAGTAGGGTTATAAAAGTAGTATCCCCTAGTTCCTTTAGCATAACCAACAAATACAAACTTAGTAGATTTAGCTGATAATTTGTCTGAGATATGTCGTCGTACGAAAACCTGATAGCCCCAAATATTAAGGAAATACAAACTTGTTCTTTTCCCAAACTACATCTCATATGATGATTTATGAACCACTTTAGAAAGAATATGATTCAGTTTAAATGCAATAGTTTATAAGGCATAACCCCAAAAGGAAATAGGAAGTTCTGCATGACTTATTATAGACCGAACCATATCCAATATAGTCTGATTTATCCTCTCAAAAACATCATTCCATTGTGGAGTTGCTGGAGGAGTTAACTGTAAGACAATCCTACAGTTTCTAAGATAATCATCAGACTCTTGGCTAAAATACTCACCACCTCGATCTGATCGAAGTGCTTTAATAGTTTTACCAAGTTGATTTTGCACTTCATTCTGAAATGTTCGAAACATCTCAAAAGATGCACTTGTATGTTTCATGAGATACACGTAACCATATATGATGACATCATCGGTGAAAGTAATGAAGTACTGATAACAACCTCTGGCCATTGTGTTTATAGGACCACATACATAAGTATGTATTAAATCCAATAAATCACTTGCCATTTCAGTTTGTCTAGTAAAGGTTTTCTTTATCATCTTTCATAGTAAACAAGATATACATACTTCATATGATTCAAAATCAAAAAAATCTAAAAGTCCATCTTTATGGAGTTTAGGAATGCATTTCTCATTTATATGGCCAAGACGACAATGCTAAAGGTAAGTTTCATTAAAATTATTTGATTTGAATCTCTTTATATTTACATCAAGAATAGGAGTATATATGGACCTTTTCATGTCTAGAATATAAAGAGCATTACACAAATCAACGTTCACATAAAAAAAGTGTATCCCATAGCTAAGCTGACGTCTGTTGCCACGTCATTGTTCCTCGGTATGCATGTTGTTCATCATGGTCTTTATATTATTTGCTAATTATTCGAGATATATATTAAATTACAAGCGTGGCTTATATTTTTTTAGAGTTGCAAGTAGGTAACTAATGAATTTACAGACGAAGTCTTAAAGTACATACACATGGATTTTCATCGACTTTTCAATTTTATAGAGCATCAGTCCTACAATGGAAAACCTGGAATAGAGTACACTTTATATAGGATGACAAAAAGAAAATATATACAAGTACAAGTGTCATATAAGTCTCCCATAAACCCAAAATATATAACGACGTATGTAAATACAAACACCTATGAGTAGTATGCTGAACATTAGGCTAGCTTAGAGATAGTTGCCATGAATCCCCTTACCCTGTGACGGCCCCTTCCCTAATCTAAGGCACTGCCTAGCCTAATCCTGTAATTAATCCTGTAATTAATCCCTAATCTTAGCCACATGAGAATTATCTACTTATTACTCAGCCTTTTGTCATATTCTCCTCTTTATAAGCATTCAGGATATGTGATATATACGTCATGTTATTATTGAATTTTAGAGTTAATTAAAACTTTTTATAAATATTAAGATTAGCAAAAGTCTTAACAGTTATGCGGAAGAAATATAATAAATCCTAAGTGTGGAAATCATGAAACAGCGATCACATGGATATATTATAAAGTGCTGAATATAAATAGTGAGATAGTCATGAAAAGTTGGGGAACTAAACGCCCAACCCAATTTATAACCTTAAAATATAACTAAAGACCATAAAGTATAAAGCGCATAAAAATACCAAAATAACCTACAAGGTTGGAAATAATAGATCTTCAAAGGGCTCATAGATAGTCGCCACTCTTCTCCTTGCCCAGCCTGCTGCTCGAAGGATCTACACCCACCATTATAAAAAGGATGGTGACTACAAAAAATTAACAGTAACTCCCGAAGACATGTCTATTCACATTTCCAAATATAACTAAATGGTGTTTGAAATCATAAGATAATAGAGGAAGAACTAGCATAAGAAATATGCTAGGAAATACCACTGTTAAACAAAAAAAAATGACTCAAGTCTAAGTAGTGGTGATTTAGGTTCGGTTAATTATGCAATACATCAACTCAGCCTTTTAAGCTAGTTTTATTTAAATTATTTGTAAGTTATCACACAATCTAATAGCCAACCAACTCCAAATATCAATAGGGACTCTAACACCAATGGGCCAGCATTCACGGGTATCAAACCCCATGTACCGCGTTAAAGTGGCGAGTGTCGACATCCCCAGGTATCCAACGCCGTGTGTGTCGCATCTCTTATAGTGCAATGGGCCTAGACGCTAAAACTACTTTTTAAATTCAAGGAAAAAATCTAGAGGTTTACATTATGAGTTGAGCCTAAGTGCTATGCGCTCACGCTAATCAAGAGTACGAAGTCCAATAATCCATTCATATTTCATATAATCGTAATAGCATGCTATTTTCAAAGTAAATGCCATTAAAACAAGGAAGACATATAGGTATATGGCACATGATAGATTCAACGAGTAATAAATCATCAATATCATGACATTCAAACTCAACTAGTAAGGAATACCAAACAAAATCACGATATTAAAGTATAAAGGAAAATAAAGTCAAGATAGACTACAAAACAAGGATAAGATGAAATGAAATGTAAATAAAAACCTCAATGGGACTACTCAGTTTCAAAGCACAAAATCTCCTAGCATAAACCGGTCGTCTCACACCTCATGTCGCATTCCTTACATTAAGCGTAATTTAGCTAATTGCTTTTATTGAGGTTTCTTCAAACTATATTCGAGTATGCTCAATTATAACATTTAGTATGCTCTAAAATACTAACATTTTAACTTTAAGCAAACTCAAACTAAATCAAATAGTCTTAATCCAAATAGGCAAGCACGAAAATCCATAACAGTCTTACTTCTACCGTGCAAGCTGAAAACTTATAACAGTCATAAATATCATCAAGCACATTAAAAATTTGTCCTCTTTTGAGTATGCTCAAACTACACAAAATGAATTTTATGCAACTCTAAAGCTTTCGATTCTTAAGTCAAAGAATAATCAAATCACCTCAAGCTCGGTCTATTTGACTTAAAACAACTCCATTGAGTTCTAAAATCATCATGCAATCATTTATACTCAAATTTAATGCAATAAATATTCAATAACTATTAAGGAAAATTACTATTCATTTTCTTCGCTTAAGACAACTCAACAATCATACACGCTTCCATAACGATCCCAACAAAGGATTTTCACTAATTAAGAATCGATCTACTCTTATGAACCCACATGCACCAAAACTCATAAATGGTAATAACTTGGAACTAACTTTCATAGAGATTTGGTGAAGAAAACATACTAAGAGCTTTAATGGAGTTGTCTCCTTTCATTCCATGAGCTCCACTAAGTTAAATTCATATTATCTTGCATCAACCTTCTTGTATCTTCAAAATTTCAACAACAAATGCAAGATTTTCTACAATTTCTTTGATCTCCTAATTTCATCACAAGCTCTTTAATGGTATTAGAGTTTATTTTACATGTTGAATAAGAGACCAAGAAACTTATATAGTTATTGATTTCAAATCTCACCTCACTCACAAATCGTTAGGTGAATCAAAAGCTTACACTTAAGCCATCATATTCCACTAAGTCAAAATCAAACCATCACTTGTCCTTTTTTGCATGACACCTAACATGCACCTTATTTTTTATTGGTCCACCTACACATACAACAACATAGCCTCCGTCCCAAATTAACTGGGCTACATGGATCAAACTTTTCCATTGTGCTCGATTAAGTGCATTGGTCTACCTACACATATCGCAAGATATTTTTCATTTTTTCCATGCCATTTTAAATTAATTACATACAAGTCTAATTTCATAAAATTAAAACTTGCCCTTGAATTTCATTATATTTACGATCAAACCATTAGCATATTTTATTTAAGTTAGCAATTATTTATTTAGTTAAAATATAGCTACAAACTAAGGGACGGACTTCCATTATATGCAAATTTAAATCTATTTAATTATTAATCACAACGTCTACTATTTATATCCTGCGCTCCCATGCATTGCGAAGCGTGTTCTCGCTTTCATCTTGACACGTATATATACTAGTAAAGGTGATTTAATAATCTACACACATACACAACACTAGGAATACATCACATAAATGTAAAATATACATCAACCACGTGCCTCGATCAGTGTGCGTATCACGGTGCGAGTCCTACGTCACAAGTCGGTGATCAAGATCACGAATAAATATGATATTATAAATTCGGGCCATGACATACCCTTATCATAGAAGTATTTGCACTTAGTCATCACTAGAAATCAAATAATGAGTTTAGTGCGTAAAATCCCAAAGAAATTCACTGAGCATTCATATGATAAAGTAAAGGAAATCCAATAAATACTGTTAAATAAACATGCGAAATGTAAACATACAACTATAAATGGATCAACGCATGTGTAAGTAACAATGAAGAGCAAATGTGCGCCCGTCCCGGTCATACTAGACTATACTTCGAATACCCTCCCAAGGATCCCACTAGAAGGCGTACCCAACTGGCCCATCACCTGGTCCTCTCGATGGCTTACATAGACCCATAACGTACCAACACATATATTAACAAAGTAGCTCGAATCGTTATTCACTGAGGACTCCTAATAGACATGTTATGGTCTAGTGTGTCATAGACACATAACAAAATAGCCGGCATAAGTAAACTCAACCAACCGTTCAAATGGTGACACAAACATAGATAACTGAAGTAAAGAATAGAATTAGGAATACATTGAACAGGATATAGTAAAATAGTAATGAAAGAAAGTAAATACTCAAGTGACGTTCTATTGAGTTTCACAAACTACAAAACGCGCCCCGAAAGCCTGAAAATACCACAATCTAATGCTTCGACTATCTCACTGTAGTCCATTCGTCCTCTGAGGTCAGTTATGAATATTTTAGATTAGTTATAGATGTATTAAGTTGAGTGTATAAGTAAGAAAACCAAAAACAACCCATTCAGATTTAGCAAAACTTCAATTCAATACTCAGTATTGCGCTGCATATTAAAGTATGATATATTAAAAGTCATCGAAAACACATAAGAAATATTTTTAGCTCTAGGTCTTAGCTTTCTAAAATGTTAAGATATGTAAAGGTTCGATATAAAACGAAGGAGATAATAAAGATTTACAAAGACAGCTCGAATTAGAATCAAATATAATGAACTGATTTAAAAAATTTATTTCTCCCAATCTGTTGTTTCAAAAATTGTGATTTTTGGTCACAAGGCAGCTAACTTACCCAATAACAACATAATAAAAGATAAGCTCATTTGAATAAGTAATTTGGGAGCTATGCCTTTCAAAGTTTAGTTTCAAAAATTAGATAATGCATTAAATCACCTATTTGTAGAACACTTTTGGATATGAAAATATTCGAATTACATAAATCTCAATAGGAAAAAGTTGTTCCCCCTTAAATTTAAGCTTTCAAATGCCACCAGATTGGATTCATTTCAATTTAAAATAAGGAAGTTATTGTGAAATCTGAGAATTTCATAAACTTGATTAGATGACTAATTAAATATTTTCAAATTTTTAATTCGAAATAAAGTATCCAAAGTGGGACCTATGCATTTCGTACTGGAGATCATATGTATAATATTATGTTTGTATGTAGTGTGCCTAGTGGAGTTAATATATTATATTCATCATGAAATTGAGTCAAACTTAGGTACATATGCGGTGTTTACAAAATTCAGAGAGCGTTGGTATTTTTGTTGATTTTTAGTGAAATTTGGAGTATTCTTCGGGGTTTAATTTAGGCTTAAAATAAATGAGATAAATAAGAAAAATAAAAGAAAATGGTAAATGACCATGAAGGGCAGTTGATTTGTAAAGAAAAGGATAAGTATTGAAGGGTATTTAGGTCATTTGATCACCCAACTCAATCAAATAACAAACAAGTGTCAGTATTGACCTAAACCCACCCTTCGCATTTAACTTTCCCCATTTTCTTTGTCTCTGCCTTACCTCTCTCGATTTCTCTCTCTATACTTCTCTCCTTAATCAACTCCTCATCTCTCTCGGCTCTTCACCACTCTCATAATTCTCCCAATCGTCAAGCTCTTTTTCTCTCTTTCTCAACTTTCTCTTATTTCGTCGCCTCATAGTCTCTCGATTTCAAAAGAAGAAAAAGAATTAATGGTTATTATTGTGAGCATTAATTCTAGGGGTGAAGCCATGAGTCGTAGGTGGAGTTGAGGCTAGTTGGTGTTAGAGATCAAAGGGTACCTTCTCCCTCTCATTTGTCAACACTCTCTCTATCTCTCTTCTCATTTCCCTCCCTCCCTCCCTCTCTCTCTCTCTCTCTCTCTCTCTCTCTCTCTCTCTCTCTCTCGGCCAATGGATGAGTAAATTATTAAAGTAGACTTTTGATTCGAAATTCATAGTTTGTTTAGTAACTTTTGATTCAAAATTCATAGTTTGTTTAATGAGATTAGTTGTTGATTGATCAAATTGTGGATTGGTTTGGAGAGATGAGAAGTGATGTGGATTCAGTAAAAATGAAAGAAATAGTGTATGTTATACGTATTGTTATTGTCATTAGGTTCGGTTGTGAGTGAGAAAGGGAATGAAGATGAACTGTTATTGTGGTGGTGTTGTTTAATTTATGAGTGTTGTTGTTTGATGCTATGCAGTCTTATTTTCTTGTCATGTTGGGGTATGGTTTTGAGGGATCAAACAATCAATTTTGGTCAAACTTTCACATTAGCTTTGATGATTATATATCAAATCAGGTCCTTTAAATTCATATGAGGGTTTGGTGTAACTTTTGAAGGTCAGTCGGAATTGGTCGCATTTTTGTAGAAAATTTAGTAGTGCAGTCTTAGTTTTGAGCTGTTTTGAGATGCGATTTTGAGCAATCAAACAAACATTTTTCAATGAGATTTTTGTTGGTTTGGATCCTTGTATTGTGAGAATAAAATTTTGATTTGGAGAAGTTTCGGTAACGTTTTGAAGACCAGAAAGGAGGCCAAAAATTTGGACTGCATTGTTATTTTTTTACTATTTTGAGTAGGCTTGTTAATGAATTGATTTGAGATATCAAATGGGGTCCAATTGTCTTGCGAATAGGTTCATTTGAATCTTAGTATAACCTACTTTGATGATCACTAAAGATTGTGGCCATTGGAATTTGTTTAATTAATGAAAAACAAGGTAGAATGCAGTATGTTGATATGGTCCAAAACTGTCCACTTATGACAGTTGCGACTTAGCAACTTTGGGTAATGATTTAAATGAGCATTTATTATCCAAATTAACTAAGTTTGGACTATTGAAACCCTTATATATCCTAATTTGAGTAGCACTTAAGCTCAGACCTTGGTACAACTTTTAAATTGGTGAAAAATAGTTGTGAAAATGGCCAAAACCAATTAACTAAATTAATTTAGTAATAAAATTACTGGTATTGATTGATGAATAAATAGAATTGTAACTCTTAAAATGTAAATTTGTTATTTAATATGACTTGTTGAAGTACATGAAAGCTGGGGAAACATTGTGTGAGGCTTCGTAACCAACTTTGAGTTGGTTTGGTTGTAAATAAACTCTATAATGTTCTTTACTATTTATGAAATTTGTCTTTGTATTGTACCATAGTCTGCATTGCATTTTATGATTCTTAGTCATGCATAAATAAAGTGAGTGATGGGGATAAGGTTGTTCTGGAGTCTGGTTTGATTGAAACTAGGTTTTAGTCCTACCTCTACGTTGTCTAGTGAGACTAGTGGAGTCTAATGCCGATAAGTTATCTCTGCATTTTATGATCTCTTAATACTGTCTTTGTACTATTTTTGAAAGTCAATGTCTGACTATAGTTAGGAGACAACGATAAAGTGGATTGCATATCATGTTGACGCATATATTTTATTAATTATTTGGAAATGAAATTACATGTCTCCATGTATCAGACTAACAATTGCAGGAGTACAGATCAATGTAGGGATTTACTTATCTAACATCTTTAAGTTATTTTTGATGGTGCCAGATTTTATATGAAGACATTGGACAAATGGACAAGACTCTAAGATCTTTGGTAATTGGTTTCAACAGTTAAAGTAAATTCTTGTTGTAAATTGTTATATATATATATATTATTTTTGGGATTCATGGGGTGAATGTAGAACATCAAGTTTTGTTGGATGGTTATGAGAGTCTCCTAAGTTACTTTTGTTATAAGTTTGAATTCGATATATCTTGTGAACAATGGGGGAGTTGCAAGTCATTTTTGGCCTCTACCCAATTTTGTTGTCTATTAGGTAAATTTTCTAGCAGACCATATTTAGGGGAGGGAGAGTTGAAATTTTTATAAAAAAATACCGAGAATAATTTGTATTATTTCCTAATTTTCTCTAATTGAATTAATCATGAATTGAGTTTCATTAGGGATATAAAATTAGTTTTAGAGCCTTATAAAGGATTGAAATAATTATTATTTTGAAGTCAAAGTTGAAAGAACGGATAGGCTGTCTAGATTATCAAATGATTAAGGTAATCTAGGTCAGTCGATCATCCTAATGACGAGGAGGCTGACAAACTTGGTATCAGAGCCTAGGGTTGGTTCAATTGAGGATAAACTTTAGTTGGAAATCAAAGGGTGATTGAGCGCGATTAGTTAGGAAGTGACTGTGAGCTATGGTATTGAAATTATTGTGTTATGTTTATGTTGTATATATGTATTATCGCTAGATATACGATAGGAAGTTTATTCTCCTTGTCCATTTGATACTTAACTCATAAGATACGATGGCTAAGATTGGAAATGGATAATTAAAAGAGAGAATAGACTTATAATATGAAACTGAGTGTAAATGGATGTGAAATAGAATCAGAAAGTTTAAATTCACAAAGATGTTGTAATTAGTTTGATACTAATATAATTGATGAAAGAATTAGATATGAAATCAAAAGGAAATTTGGTTGAAAGGGAAGTCTAAATGATTCAGATAGATAAGTACTGAACATGGATTTCTTGAAAATCATAAGTATCGAACTATTACAATTATAAAACACTTAGGAAAATGTTAAAGTAGATTTAACAAGAAAAACAAAGACACATGGTTTTAAAAGTAGAAATTAATTAGATAAACTTAACATTACTGAAAAATCGCAATGAGATTGTGGTTGGATTAGTCAAGTTGTCTAAGTCGGTTTCTACGTAAATAAAATAATTTTAAATAAAGTATTGTTTTCTTTTTGAAACAAAACATCATGTGAAATGTGGAGTAAAACCATGATTTAAAACAATCAAACGACTTCTAAAAAGAAGTACTGAAACTTTCGATTATTTATTATTTAGGTTACTTACCCATAAGTGACATTTAGTATTGTGGTTTTATGAGTTGAATAAAGAAATGATAAAACAAATAGAAATACATGAGTTAGAAGTAATCTTTGTTAACACCAGATTAGGTGTTGTTATGATACAAAGATCAACAAAGGATTTTAATTCTAGAATGAAATTGTAGTGATAAAATCAAAGTGGTAAAAAGTTAAGGTATTGGGGAAGTGATCTAATAATAGTTTGAATTAGCTATTAGACAAAAAAACAAGTGATTGTATTTTGAGGTTCAAATACCTAATAACCACTTCTAACGACATTAATTTATAACGCTTATAACTACAACCTAAAATAAAACCAATAAAGAGATGGATGTACTAATTCAAAATAACATCCTTTAAGATTTTAATTAGTTGTTATGTTAAATCAAAATGTTGGAAATTAAAATTTTTCTATCTCTTCAATTGAATAATAATTGAAATGTGAATTTATCAAAAGTAATTTGATGTATAGTAAGATACAAAGTTATCTTATACAGTCTCTTAAAAAGATCTTAATTTATTTTTGAGAAAAAGAAAAGTCAAGAAATATAAGACTAATGAAAATAAATTAAGGCAATAATAAACGGTTTAACTATTTGAGTCGCAAGATTTTTCTGTTTTGAATAAAGGTTAGCCAAGGAAGACTTCAGTTGATTGAATGATCATAAGGAGCCGTATTATCCTTAGCTAAGTTTTCAAAAAGAGAAGAGATATAAATTTCCTTTCTAAGTCAAGATTAAGGAGCGGTAAGTGGTATGGTTATTGAGTGAAAGTCGTAGTAAGTTTATAAAGGGACTAAGATTAAGATCAATATGAGATGAGCTAAGATTGCCAAAAAGGGAACGAAATAGACTCTATGTATAAAATAAAATGAGGCATTGAGATGATTTATGACTAATGAAAGTGACACAAACAGACTCCTTTAGTCAAGGCCAAACACTGGAGTAGTTGTGCATGACCAAAAGTCTAAGTAACTTTGTATCATAATTATGATTCATTCACAGCGTATAAGACTAATGCAACCTGTTCAATTGTCTTTAAATATCGAATTAATTGTTGATAGTCGGGATAAAAGAGTTTATGAAGTTTTTTGGAGTCAACTGAAAGTTTAAGTATAAGTAAAGAAATGGCCAATACATTCTTCCATTATTATGAAAAATGAAATTTCGGGTTAACGAGTCCCCATAAGACTTAAGATGTCAAACTATAAGTTTAATGAAATGTAATATATCTTCACATTAATCTTATAAGAAATTAACCTCCAAATATTGAAAGTTTTGGAACCAAAGTAATTTACAACTAATATAAGTGAATATATTGTATATTGATTCAATTTTAGTGTTACACCACTTGATCAGTCAGTGGTAAAGTTTTAAATTAAAGCACTAGTTATAGTAAATTGGAGTTGATGTAAGATATATGAATGACGATGAAGATACAAATGAAATGAAAAGAGATGTATGACTTACAGCTCAGTTAGTCAATATTATTCCTGATGGGTTAAAAATATTGAATAGAAGATCGTATATCTGACTTAATTTGTTCGAAGAATTGAATATTCTATTGTATTGAGTAGAGACAAAGAGAGATATCTTATTTATAACTTATATGAAATACAAGTCAAAAGTTATACTATGAGAGTATAATCATTGAATATGTCGATATCTCTGTTTAGAAACATATATCTACTCAAAAAAAGATAATTGTCTCTATTCAGGTAATGAAAGTTGTTGGTTAACAATAAGTGATTAAAAAGTGAAATGATTGGAAATCTTGACAATTTGATTGTTAAATGAATGAAATGAGGTTCATGGTGAACTCATGAATAGAAAATCATTTCACGAAGTTAGAAAAGTCGTTAATTTTCTAACCAGTCAAATAGAAAGTTAAGTGAATTAGCTAATGAGTTAGAATTGGTAATTGCTTTCTACTCCCTAATATAAATAATATTATGAGTAGACATTTAGAGAATGAGTGAGACTTGCACGATATGTCTGATTTCATTTTCTCATCGGATTGTAATTTGAGATCTCTTATCATGGGATGATAGATGTAAATATAGATTTATTGCCATGGAATGACTTAAGTCATTCCAGGTTTATGTTGAGAAATGCCTGAATGGTGATGGATCAAATAGACACGTGACTCTACTTAGTATCTAATATTATGCTAATATTATTCGCATCACTTATATTTCGACTTATGATAGTCTAAGAATTGGCCGATCAACAATTTTAATAAGAGATGATTAGTGATGAGAAAACAAACTGATATGTGTACAAAAGTTTGGTAGATATGGAAAGAATTATCAACGGTTTGTGGAATTGTTATCGGTAAATAAGAATGAAAATGTTTAATTGAAAAGCAATATATACTAGATCTTACTAAATATTGATAATTGAATGAGATTTAAGGCATGAAATATGAATTGAATTAATTTTATTGGATTCCACAAAGTTAATTGTTTAACTCGTCAGAAATGCACAAATTGTTAGAATTGACAATGAAATAGAAATAACTTTTCATTAAATCAAGGTGCTGGAAATGAAAAGTTGAAGTGTTTATGATCTCTACTACCAAGTTGTTGATATAATGAAAGTGATTGAGTCCACTTAATGGTTTCACTTTGGAATTGGTTTTTGTGGTTTTAGATTAAAAGAGTTATATATGAATAATCATTTTCTCATATCTTTTTTGGTTTAGTAACCTGTCAGTTTAAATTTCGAGGACAAAATTTTTAATTAGTCATAAAGAATTATGAAATTCGAGAATATCATAAAAATTGATTAGATGACTAATTAAGTATTTTCAAATTTTAATTCAAAATTAAGTATCCGAAGTGGGGCCCGCACATTCTGGACCAGAGATCATATGTATAAATATTATGTTTGCATGTTGTGTGCTTAGTGGACTTAATATATTATATTCGTCCCGAAATCGAGTCAAGTTGAGTTGCAAACGCGGTGTCTACGAATTTCAGAGAGCGTTGGTATTTTTGTCAATTTCTAGTGAAATTTGGGGTATTCTCTGGGGTTTAATTTGGGCTTAAAATAAATGAGATAAACATAAAAAATAACGAAAAAATGGTAAACGACCATGAGGACAGTTGATTTGTAAAGAAAAGGATTAGTATTGAAAGGTATTTAGGCCATTTGATCACCCTAAACTGAATCAAATAACAAACAAGTGAGGTTTTTGATCTAAACCAACCATTCTCATTCAACATTTCCCTTTTTTTTCGTCTCTGCCTCGCCTCTCTTGATTTCTCACTTTATGCTTCTCTCCCTCTTGATCAACTCCTCATCTCTCTCGTCTCTTCACCACTCTCTTAGTTCTCCCAATCGTCAAGCTCTCTTTCTCAACTGTTTCTTGTTTTGTCACCTCATAATCTCTCGATTCCAAAAGAAGAAAAAGAATTAATTGTTGTTATCGTGAGTCGTTGATTCTAGAGGTGAAGCCATCAGTTGTTGGCAGAGTTAAGGCTAGTTGGGGTTAGAGATCAAGGGGTACCTTCTCCCTTACATTTGTTAACACTCTGTCTTTCTCAAATCTATCACTTACACTCTCTCTCGACCAGTGGAGTAGTAAGTTATTGCAGTAAACTTTTAATTCAAAATCCATAGTTTGTTTAGTGGGATTATTTGTTGATTGATCTAATTGTGGATTGTTAGGTTAGTTTGGAGAGATGAGAAATGATGTGGTGTGATGACCCTTTCTCAAATTAAGGCACCGCTCGACCTAATCCTATTATTAAACCTTAATCTCACCACATAAGACCTAATAGGGGACTAGTTAGTCTATCCAAAACCATTGACCTACTTATTATTTATTATGAATATAAACCTATACTAATCCTATGTCAATTCATAAATCAGATTTAATTAAGATTTTATTTACTTAAAAGTTTATTCAGCGGAAGTCTTAACAATCTAGAGGTAGCTTATAACATGAGACCTAACGGTTGTGGAAAAAACCAAGAAATAAAGATCACATGCATATATATGATGAAACGACGATATCTAATATCATGTATCTGGTCAAGGTACTACTAACTCAACCCATAATATAAAACCCTAAAAGATTATCATGTACATATAAAAGTAATACATCAAAAATCAAACCTACATAATTGGGTGTAGCAGTGCTTCACTGGCTCAGAAGTAATCGTCGATCAACTTTTTGCCTGGTCTGCTACTCGATGGATCTGAACCCACCGTCACAAACTTGATGGTGAGTACAAGAAAGTAGAAAGTAATATTGTGATACATTTGTTTACATTCCCAATTATGCAACAAGTATCTAAAGAATGATAATTAAAACTAAGCTGTAAAGAGAACATAGAAAAAGATACTTCAGCTAAACAACATGAAACTGACACATGACTAAGTAGTAATGATCTAGGGCCGGTTGGCTGTGATCTTCATCAAATCAGCCTTTCCACTTTATGAGGAGGGAGCTGAGCTCTACAATAATGTGAAGGTTTGAGTAATGCTCTTGCCTTTATAACCTTTCCCTGATGCCAGTCACCTGCGATATAAACTTGCCAACAACACCGAGTCCCATACCCGATGTGCCGCGCTAGTTATGCTTGCCAACAACCCCGAGACTCATTTCTCGTGTTCTGTGCAAAATAATGGAGAAATTTGGATCACCCTAGAAATTCTAGTGACCCTATATGTCCATAAGATTTCTATCATAAAGTGGTCCTAGATACAAGAACTACTTTCATATTCAAAAATAATACAGTAATGGAATCCAACAAAACTACCGCATACTAATACACAAAGGAAATAGATTACAATAATATGTAAGACCTACCTAATAGCATGCTATTTCACTGACCTCATATATTAATAATCAGTCAATGATATTACACATGAATTGGAGTCAATGAAATTATTTTATCAACAAACTATACCATAAATGCAACTTTATGTAATGATAAAAAATAACAAGTCATGGCTTATTGAGTACCAAAGCAATTCAGTCCAAATGACTGAAAATGAACGTATGAATATTAGTGAAATGTAAAGAAATATCTCAATCAGTTTATTTACAATCCTCACAATTTCCTATGCTACTCCGACCTCTTGACACCTTGAAACTTGTACTTGAATCCCTAGAATACTTCCTTACTTTCCCAATATCATATTATAGGTTTTTGAGTACGTTTGGATATTTACTTAAGGTATTAGACTCTTTTATAATACTTAAAGAATTTTTGATAATTGCAGTTTGTATGCTTTCGTAGACCTAGCGCGCTAATGACACATTAGAGCGCTAATCCGCTAGCTGATCTACCAAGCGCCCCATGTGCAGTAAAACCCAGAATTCTGAAATCAGAGTTTCGAGTTTTCTCTACACATAGGCTACGTTAATGCCTAATGAACCACCATACATACTATTAGAGTTTCATGACTTCAACCACAACATAAAACAACAACCCACAACATCAAATTCATGAATTCGTTGAATTTAGCTAACTCTATGGTGTAGAGAAGTTACCCAACTTGAAGAACACTAGCTATACTTGATCTCTCCTTCACTAAATCACCAAGTTTTTGCTAATCTTCTTCTTCTCCAGCAGCTCCTTCTTCTCCAACAAGTTTCCTTCTCTCTTAAGCAATTGAAATGAAAGAGTTGAGTTGCTTTGGATGACTAAAAGCATTATATTCATGAATTGGATTTAGTTGATTGATAGCCATTGATCCTAATGTGCATACATATCTCGAGACATATCTAATGGTACACCTATTAACACATGTCCCACTAACTCATGCCAAATGACACCAACAAGTGACTCAATTAGTGTTGAGATGGGTCATTACGTGTCTCGAGAAATATCAAGTGGCTATTATTTTAACTTACTAACTTAAGTGTATTTGGTACTTAATAAACCATAGCCCCACTTATATCACTTATAAAAGCAATATAAAGCATCTACCAACTCATCATATTATTTTCTACCTCGGTCCCATATTGGCACGCAACTTGAGGCGCGTTCCTATACACGTCTCGACACCTATTCACAAGTAGGAATGACTTAGTAGTCTACACATATATAATACACTAAACATTCATCATTACAAATATAACACTTACCTCGACCATCTAGCCTTAGTCGCGACATGTATATCGAAGCAAGTCTCACGTCACGGGTCATTTGATCATGATTAAAAGATTAAAGTAAAATTAGAGATTTAGGTCGTGACATGTGGATTCAATAAAAATGAAAGAAATAGTGTATGTTACGTATATTGTTGTTGTTATTAGGCTCAGTTGGAAGTGAGAAAGGGGATGAAGATGAACTGTTGTTGTGGTGGTGTTGTTTTATTGATGAGTGTTGTTGTTGATGTTGCGCAGTCTTATTTTCTTGTCATGTTTGGGTACGATTTTGAAGGATCAAACGATCAATTTTGGACAAACTGTCACATTAGTTTTGATGGTTATATGTCAAATTAGGTTCCTTAAAATCATATTGGGGCTTGGTGGAACTTTCAAGGGTCAATCGGGGTCGAATTAGTTGCATTTTTGTAGAAAATTTAGTAGTGCAATATTAGTTTTGAGTTGTATTGATGTGCAATTTTGAGCCCTCAAGCGGACATTTTTCGGTGAGGTTTTTTTGTAGGTTTTGTTCCTTGTATATCAACAATGATGTTTGAGAATCAAATTTTGATTTTGAGAGTTTTGCTAGTAGCTTTTTGAAGGTAAAAAAGAAGGCCAAAAATTAGGACTGCACTGTTATTTTTTAACAGTTTTGAGTAGGCCTGTTGGTGAATTAATTTGAGACATCAAATGCAGTCCAATTGACTTGGGAATAGTTTCATTTGAATCTTAGTATAAATAATTTGATGATCAATAAAGATTGTAGTAATTGGAATTTGTTTAATCAATGAAAAATAAGGTAGAACGTAGCATATTGATATAGTCCAAAATTGTCCACTTATGACAGTTGCGACTTAGCAACTTTAGGTAATGATTTAAATGAATATTTTCTATCCAAATTAACTAAGATTGAACATTTTCAAATCCTTATATATCTTACTTTTAGTAGCACTTAAGCTCAGACCTTGATACAACTTTTAAATTGTTGAAAAATAATTATGAAAATGGCCAATACCAATTAACTCAATTAATTAGTTAATAAAATGAATGGTATTGATCGATGATTAAATAGAATTGCAACTCTTAAAATGTGAATTTGTGATTTAATAGGACTTATTGAAGTACGTGAAATCTGGGGAAAGGCTTTGTAACCGACTTTAAGTTGGTTTGGTTGTAAGTAAACCTACTGTGATCTTTAATATTTATGGAATTTATCTTTGTATATGTAATTGTATCATAGTTGCATTGTATTTTATTAATCTTCGTCATGCATACATAGAGCGAGTGAGGGGATAAGCTTGTTTCAGAGTCTAGTTTGATTGAAACTAGGTTTCAGTCATGCCTCTACATCGTCTAGTGAGACTAGAGGAGTCTAACTCCTACAAGTTATCTTTGAATGTCATGATCTCTTGATACTATCTATATACTATTTTTGGAAGTTGACGTCTGATTATAGTTAAGAGACAACAACAGAGTCGATTGCATTTCATGTTGACGCATACATTTTATTGATTATTTGGAAATGCAATTACTTGTGTCCATGTATCAGACAAATAATTGCAGGAGTAAAGATCAATGCAGGAATTTATTCGACATCTTCGAGTTATTTTTTATGGTGTGAGATTTTAAATGAAGCCAATAGACAAATAGACAAGACTCGAAGATCTTTGGTAATTATTTTCAAAAGTTAAAGTAAATTCTTGTTGTAAATTGTTTTATATATATTATTTTAGGGATTATTGGGGTGAGTGTAGGACGTGAAATGTTGTTGGATTGTTATGAGAATCTCCTAAGTTAGTTTTGTTATAAATTTGAATTCAATATATATTGTGAACTGTGGGGGAGTTATAAGTCATATTAGACCTCTCCTCAATTTTGCTATCTATTTGATAAGTGTTTCGGCATGTCATATTTAAGGGAGGTGTTGTCGAGATTTTTACAAAAAAATTATGGAGAATAATCCTTATTATTTCCTAATTTGCTCTAATTGAATAAATCATGAATTGAGTTACATTGAGGATATAAAGTTAGTTTTTGAGCCTTATAAAGGATTGAAATAATTATTATTTTGAAGTCAAAGTTGAAAGAATGGATATGCTGAATAGATTATCAGAGAATTAAGGTAATTTAGGTCGGTCAGTCGTCCTAATGACGAGGTGACTGACAGTTATGACTAAATTACATAGGCTGGTTCATAATACAACAAGCATAATTTTGTTTTTGGTCTTACAACTTCAAAAACTCATATTTTTTATTTTAACACAAAATTAAGAACTTTATAATAGCTGGATTATCAGCTTGAAATGATGAATTTAAATATATAAACCAATTTTAAAGACTCAAACATATACCCTTCGAAAAATGACCAAAACCCAAAACTGATTTCAAACTTGAAGTAGAAAGATGTGTAGCTAGGATTGATGACACTTTGATTTAAATTCCAACTTTCCTTGATCTCCCTGAGATTTTCAATCAAGACAACCCTCAATTCTTATGATTTTCAGCTCAAATGTATATGTTGAGCTCCACCACTAAGTATATGCTTGATATACATATATTAGTAAGCGGATTAATTAGCCAAATCTTTGATTTACTATTAGTTAATTATTAGGACATGTGTCCTCCCTCAATGCCACTTGTCCCTAAAATAAAACCACTCGTCTCACATGAAGCCACTTGTTTCACATGAAAGCTATTCATCTTGCCTTGTTATATGTATTCTAGGATCGTCACTAGGTTGATCAAAGGTTCAATTAATTCCTATCCAATTATAAGACTTTATTTTATCTTAAATCAAATTAATTCACCTAGGCACATAATTACATATGGTTAGTATGTTTAGCAATATATTTAACATATTTGCAATCACAATAACCCTCGATCACCCGGCACTCGGTGCCCTGCACCTCGACACGCATCTCAAAGTACACCATAATTTATAGTTTTAATTAGACATCATATCCTACTATGTAGATTAGTCAAACTTCCCTAGGTAACCCCTACCCGATACCCGCGTCGACACGTTTCCCAATGTACCTACTGTAACACTAATTCTCCCGATTATAACGTACACACATGCGGTGCAATACAATAATATAATGATTTTAAACACCGTATTATAAGCAACCATCATCCATAAATAACATATACCCTGATTTTCATGTTCGAGTCAACAGAGTTGTCCACGTAACACCAGAATTAGAGCCGTTAAACCTTGATATTAATGTTAATCCTAGTTCAAATATTTTGGGTAGTTACAAAACATCTTTACAAGAAATAAAGCGTTTATTATTCGAAATAATAAAATTAAAACCATCCATAAATCCAAACATGAAACTGAAATGATGTTTCTGCACAAGGCAGAGCCATAAAAAATAATTATTTAAAACTAAAACAAGTCCACTAGGTAAAATTATTTCATAGCATCTTACGGGCAACTCATGAACCTTTGCTCCATTTCCAACTCGTATGATGCAAATCATATTATTTCCGTCTGAGCATAAACGCGTGAAATACGTTATCAATTCCTGCTTACTGAGGCTGTAATACCAATCCATACACAAACTTCCCGACCCATCTCACAATCTCAAATGACTATATAAATAAAAAAGGGAGCTTTCCTTTTAGTTCAAACTTGTAATGGCCTTTTGCGAGGGTTGACTTTCAGATACACTCAATTTCTTTCGCTAGTCTATATATCACAAATCGATGTTAGAGATCATAATAACTTTTGTATTTTTTTAAGTTATTTTCAATCCTAGACGAATCTATTGCACAACCTCAGTGTGATCTCCAACCATCTATGACTCCAACTCCACCCAATCCTCTGGTTCAACCCTACCGACATGAGATCGATAAGGTATCTCATACTATGCCTTAAACGGATCCATTTCAATGCACAATTAACAATAGTCATTATAAAAGAACTCACGCGAGGTAGCTACAATGTATTTCTAGATTTCTGCCTATCTGCCTTAACCTATTAACAAATCTCACATTTCCTCACATAATCATCCACATCAGCTTTCATCCTTAACCACTAATACAATCACCCCATATCATAACATATTCCAATTATGCTAAGATGAATGTTAAATCTAAAGTAATGAGATTCTCTCAATATCTCTTCCTGAGTCTCAACCACCGATGGAACCCATAGTCCGCCTTTAAACCTCAAACGTTAATCCATAAACTCAACTTAATCTAGATTATTACTATTATTACCAAAATCCTTAGACTTTTCATAATCCACATCACTTTTCTAACACTTTATCATTTCCTAAATAAGGACGAGTTTTACTTCAAACTAAGCACAAGTCAGTTCATCATCAGCCTCAAGAACCTCCAATAAAATCATAACAATGAATTTTTTGAGCAACTCATACCCATAAGTCAATCGACTAGCTGCACTCAATTTTTAAGCACTCCTCATGGTAAATGTGTCAGAAACAACATTAACTTCACTCGAATGGTATTTAAGACTAAAATTATAGTCTTTCTAACGTTTAACTATTATTACTATCTCATATTCAATTTTTTTTGAGAGAACATATAATTCAAACTCTTATGATTTGAATATAGGGTAAAACTTCTTCCATATCTCCAAAGCTTCAAAACAAACACAATCACCGCTAATTTCAAATCATAAATAGAATAATTCTCGTCGTGAATTTTTAATTGACAATAAGCCTAAACGATCACCATTCTATTTTGCATTAACACATAACTTAAACCCACTTTCGATGCATCAATCTAAAATGTAAGCCTCTTCCTCACTTTAGGCAATACAAGAACGAGCGCTGAAGTTAACGTTTCTTCAATTTCTAAAATACAGCATTGCATTCGTTTGACCACATAATTGAAATATTTTTCTGAGTTAATTTAGTAAGTGGCGCAACTTTCTTTGAAAATATTTCACAAATTGACAATAATCGCTAGCCAAACCCAGAAAACTCCGTATCTCCTTCACTTTGATAGGTTCCGACTAACCATTGATAGCCTTATTCTTGGCTGCATCTACAAAAATTCATTTCATACAAACCACATCACCTAAAAACTTCACCTCCAACAAGTAAAATTTGCATTGGCTAAACTTGGCATGCATCTTATGATTTCTCAAATTTTAGAGATTAACTCTAAGATATTATTCATGATCCTCATGAGTCTTAAAATATATATCAATATCATCAATGAACATTATCACAAAGTGACTCAAACACAACCTTAACACTTTTTGCATCAAATTTACAACCATCGTCGGAACATCAGTAAATCCGAATGACATAACAATAAACTCAAAGTAAGCTTATCTGATACCAAACATAGTTTTCTGTACATCATCTTCCCAAACTCTCAACTGATAGTAATCTTAACGAAAATAAATCTTTGAAAAAAGTCTTGATCTATTCAGTTGATCAAAAAATTCATTAATTCGAGGCAATAGATATTTATTCTGAACAGTTACTATGTTTCGCTATTTATAATCAATGTAGAGACTCGAATTACCATTCTTCTTTTTCACAAAAAAGACTATTGCACCCCACGGCGACTTACCTCGAAAAATAAATCCCTTTATCCATAAACTACTCTAACTAATATTGCAACACCTGCAATTCCTTTCGAGATATCCTATAGGACAGCATAGTTATTGGTCTAGTTTCAAAATCAAATCAATCACAAAATTAATTTCTAGTAGAGATGGAACTCCAGTTAATTCATCAAAATACATGTTCGCGAATCCCTAACCACAAAAATTTCCTCTAGTTTAATTTTAAATCTTGCCTGTACATTATAGGTTCGGTAAGATTTTCAATTTCTTCCTAATGACTAGCTAATCCATTATCAACAACACCTCAAACTCCAATAACTATAACACACAAAATCAACAACCTTCTCGTTTCTAGAGATCTCAAAAACATATTTCTCATACATTAAGTGAGGATCCACCATATCTCCAATTACTGTGTTAGGTACCAGATGAATATGGACTCACACAAGAGTTAACCCTAACTCAATCACCACACAACCACAAACTAAAATCGAACCTCCAATAAGATTACGATTTGTACTTGAATCTCATTCAGTCACCACCTGAATACATTCCCTGATATGTTTTTAAATATGTGACACACAAAATGATGCTATTGAAACTTATGAACACGTATCTTGTAATGTCTTT
This sequence comes from Stephania yunnanensis, assembly GCA_039657365.1. Classification (NCBI taxonomy): domain Eukaryota; kingdom Viridiplantae; phylum Streptophyta; class Magnoliopsida; order Ranunculales; family Menispermaceae; genus Stephania; species Stephania yunnanensis. Next base: position 6,705,201 of record CM077588.1, on the reverse strand, counting down.
TTTTCCATACCTAAAACATGTAATCACATACAGATTCTGAGAACAGACTCGGCTGATGTGACCCTATTTTTCATACCTAAAACATGTCACTGTGGTTTATTACTTACAAAAGATTCTTGAATAGGTTTCGATCTCTGATTCGAACCATACCTTCATGAGATCCTCGAACCTTACCTTTATTCCTCTGCAACTAAGGTATACCTTTTTGACCTGAAGACTGAAAAGTATGTTTGTATCATCTCAACTAATCCTCAAATCTTTCATTTTCTCTCAGAACTTAAGGTTAAACCTGAAAAGAAGATTTTTCTTACCCACAAAATTTGATTCTTGTCTTGACTCCACGACGCCCTTTAATTATCGTGATTCATGCTAAAAACTTGTATAATCACTTAGGTATTGGCCCTATCTCTAACCTCTCGCAGAATGTTTAGTTTAATCGTTAATATAAAAGTACCAGACTCTTCCTACTTTTCCTCTCGCGACATTCCACTATCAATGAATGTATTAGTTTGATCCAAAAACTAAAATCAACGATTCAACTCTTGGACGACCTGCAATGGCAGTCTGCTTTTCCTCAACGACTGAAGTGGCATTAGGAACTTCTTGGGCCACACAACCATAAATACCTAGGTTAGTAGCTCAGGTATTTATCGACTCTAACATCTTCACAGCCAAGTTCTCAAATGTATTTGAATCCACACATTGTGGATCTCTATTATCCTCATCAAATCCCTAATCTAGCTCTTGATGTCCAAAAATAATTTTTTGCAAAAAAAATTTGCAAGAAAAGTGGTTTACAAGCTCATAACCATCGATATCTTGATAATGTAAAACATACATAACACAATCATAAAGTTTTAAAACTTTTCAACCTCGTTCCATCACATTACTTCCCAACTAATCACTTATTAAGCCTCAATTAGCAAGATTGTTTTAAAATCCTAGGCTCTAATACCAATATTATCAGACCCCACCTAATTAAGGCATCTGACTAGCTTAGATTACTTTAATTCCTAGATAACCTAGCAGCCTTAACCCCTATTTCAATAAATAATTAAAAATCTATTAGAGTAATTATCAAATATGATTCTTTATTAACCAAAATGGGATTCTAAAACAAGTCTTATACCTCAAAATTAGTAAAGATTAAATATATAATCCTTACATATTTGTAAAAGTTGTTTGCCAGCATCCCCTCTATTTCTAAGCCTACACCAGAAATTCCAACCTCATAAATTTTCAACAAACCTACTCAGCTTGGTGGAAATGTCGAAGGACTCACAATCCACCCCATAACAAAATATATTACATTAATAATAATTATTTATTCATTATAACCTATCACAGACTTTCAATATTATTAAATCATTAATACCTTAACTTCTCGGCATTCCAGTCCATCCTAAAACCATTAAAACATTTCAAATCCTTATCAAAACCATTTCGATACTTTCAAAGATATCCTACCCTCACACGAACCCAAAACCTTCTTATACAATATTTTATATTCAAAAGTAATACAAACATAGAGAGAGAAAGAAACTGAGTAAGTCGCCAATAATCGAAAAGCCTTTCCTTTCCTTTGCCGGAGCTAAAACCTATCATTATCCAATTGTAAAAATTGAATAATGTTGGATAAATAAATCTCACACTATCTAGTACACCTATAGTAATCAAACACATAATAATCCAAATAATTTAAATACAACCATCAATCCAACCAGTTTCGTTTCTCCAACCACAATCAGATGACGGGTCTCCGAAAGTGGTAAGTAAACAGAAATAAGGACTCATGCGCGGGAAGAATAACCAAACGAGTCTCGTTCCTCTAGACTATAGGAGTTTGATCTGATTCAACGTGATCTCATGATAACCACGTGATGCAAAGTATCAGTTACTCCAACCCTTAAGCATGATATAGTGTTCAATAACCCCGATATAAACACTACAATGAGACTCGTAATGCCTTACCTTCCCAAACCGTGTAAGCATGTACAAAAAAATTCAATTCAAGGATCAATGTAATATATACAAAATATAATCATAAAACGTAAAGGTTACCATGGGATTTACTTAACCTTACAAATAGCTAACTTCAAGCTTAATTTTCGAGGTTCCCGGAGCATCGAATCACCTTCAAAATGGTATCGATAACTTCCCCGCATACCTAATTATATTATGGGTTGAGCTTCAAGTGAAACGGTATCATGAAGCCCAATGAAAACTGTAATTAAAGTACGCTTGAGAGCATTTTCCAAAAATATTAATTTATATAACTATTTCAACTAGCTTTCAACTAGCTAACTTGGAGTAGCTTTTTAACCTTGAAAAGCTCAACATTTGTCATGATGACCTTAAAAGAGCTTGTAGCACTCATATCCTACTTTCCATAGACTCTAAGAACACCTAAATCGGATCACTGATGAAGAAGTTATAAATTTTTCCATATGGTTTGTCGACTTGGCAATTTCATATATTTTCAACTAATGGTGTGTTTGACAGCAAAAATAATTTTCAATGAGAAAAAACTTTTTTTTTAGCAAATCTTCTTGAGAGAATTTTATAAAGAAAATTTTCTCATAGTTGTTTGATTGCACGAGAAAAAGTTTTCTTTTATATTTCAATGCGGGTGCGCATCTAAATCATCGTCGATGTCGGGTGGCTCGACGATGATGTTGGTGACGAAGCCGAAGACGAATAGAGAAAGAAAGAATGTATATCCGCGAAATAGTAGTAGATGTCAAGTTTGTTTGGGTGGAAGAAATGATCAGTTCGTGAGAGAGATTGAGAGATTTTCAATTTTCCACACTAAAAGATGAGAAAATAAATGAAGAAAATAGGGTAATGTGGTTTTTTTTCTCAGTGCAGTTACAAAGTTATCAAACAATAGAAAAAACGGTTACACCAAAAAAGTAGACAATTTTCTATGATTTTTTTCATTTTCTTTGCTATCAAACACACCCTTTAAAAAGAAATTTCATCAAATTAATATTTTTGCAATTAAATCCTCAAAACTCGACAATAAACGTCACGAAACCACCCAATACCAACACCAAAAATATTTTCATAGCCCCTGGAATCAAATTGGATTAAAATCAATAATCAATATCAACTATTAAAACATCTACAAAATATTTAGCAACTGAATTGTATTAGTTCACCTCACCAAAGCCCTAACCCACCTCGGTGAAATTTATCCCAAATTGATGCAAATCAATCCAATATACCAATTAATAACAATTTCAACCAATTTTTATCAAAACCCCGCGAAAGAAATCAAAAAATCGCGAGAATTCAAAATTGAATTGAGGAAAAATTCCTAGCATTAAGAATTTACCAAAGTGCAAGTCGAATACCTCGTTTCCACCGCAAAAACTTAACTCGAACTGACCGTCTTGCGGTGCTTTATAGTTTTGCAGAAAGAAACAGAGTGAAAAGTAGGTGTTAGGAGCTCGCAGAGTGAAAGATCAAATTGAGAGGGTTAGGAGAAAGCGTTCTCTTGAATATAAAAGGAATTGATTGATTTTTTTGATTTTTGATTTTTGTTCTTTATTTATATATAAACCTTCAGCTGTTGTCAGCATCTTAATTTCTTTTTATTTATTAGTTTCATAAATCCTTATTTTGACGGGTTTTGACTTCTGGCGCCCGTTTTCTATTCGAATTTTCACCGAATTAAAGAAAACTCTCGACAAAATAGTCTATCTTCATGAAGTGTCTATAACATTGGTTTTGATCACACCAAAACCCTGAAAATATTAACTTTGTCCATGACATACAAAGCCCTTATAGACCGATCTTCTTACTATACTTATTGAAACTTGCACCAGTTTGGACGAAATATCAACCTTGACTAAACACCAAACTTGAAACAAGATCTCATACAACTTCATCTCATTTCACACTACCTCCAATCCTGACTTACACGCAAACCGAGTCAAATCCCCACATCTGCTCGTTAAGTCCATTTAAGGTCTAAATTTTGAATTTTGAATTTAAATTTAATTATTCATTGTGAAATTCGAAACTAATATTTATGTCAATTTTTTTACTATCTCGGCACTGGTCTTAACACGTATCTCGAGACAAAACCTTGCAAATCTCAATTTACTCAATCACCCGAATTTTGCAAAATAAAATAATATATAATACACAACACTAGGCAAACATCATAGATTAATCAAAATTAATTATAAATATCAAATTCACCGGCGTTTAATTCCCGACTTGTGGCCAAAACCATAATTAAACTTCCTTAATCCTGAATCAACCTTAATTACCGATTTAAAGATTTCGAGATTTGACAATAAGACACTTTTCGTATGTAGAAATGAGATGGAGAGCTTTGATTTAGACTTAATTAAACTAGGTTAGCTTAATTAATCCGTCACTAATAAATTTCAAATAAATGTATAAAGAGGCAGTGGCCATTGGAGACTGAACTGAAATTCATTTCTAAGAGCTTTAGAGAGGAAATTGGGAGGAATCCCAACATTAATAGAGAGCGGAGAAAGCTTAAAGACAACAAGGATTTAAAAATGCATATGGTCTCAAGGCATGTTCTACATCTTCTCCTTAATACTTTCTCCTATTTGAATTCTTATCCATGTTTTTGATTCCTATTGATTTGTTTTTTTTATGATGATATTACTCATGCAAGCGACTTCTTCTTTATACTTTCATTTTCCTAATCTTGCATCCATCCCTTTAGTTAATCAACAACACACATATATGCATATTGATCACCTAAATTAATACATAGCTTCCTTGAGTGTTTGAGATTGATCTAAATTAATGGCTACAACTCATTGTTGGTTTGGTCTAAATGTATTGGAACCAGAGGCGGAGCCAAAGGTATAGTGAAGGGGGCCATGGTACCATGGATCCAACCCAACCCTCACATAGTATGTACCTAAATATAAATGTATGCATCCAACTATACTAATTGACCCCCTATTTGCTAGAAAGAATAACAACTAGCTATCCCCCTGATTAGGTCCTTCACTCTCTTAATATTTTCTATTATTTTATCAAATTTTGTTACATAGGATATGATTAAGATGAATATACAGTAATTAAATTCTTGCAATTCAATCGTTTAATGCTTAACATATAAGATTGAGCTTAGTAGTTTAAATATAATATATAAATAGCTCATTTTAATTTCATACTTACAAACAATATATAGTAACATAACTACAATCAATTCCAAATTAATTAAGGTTAACTTACAACTAGTCCAAAATATGAGCACTAATTAACTCATGTTGTTTTTTAGAAAGCACACAATATACTTCATTGCCTCTCTTGCAAACAAAAAAAAAAACAGCAAAAAAAAAAAAGTTCAATCCTAAATTAGTAAGAGTCGGCCGCATTGAAGCAAAAATAAAGGTTCGGAGCACAAGCATGTGTCCGAAGTGGATATGACACTAGCATTTTTCTTTGCCAATGGCAAGAGTTCGGGTTTGACTCATGTTGGAGCTAAAAATGTTGTAATTAAAATGGTTTCTTAACAAAATAAAAAGTTTAATTCATTAGCTTTATATGTATTTTTATTTTTTTTATTAACCGTGGGTATTCAAATACTTTTCTGACTAGTTCCATAGGCCCAGAGATTATAGAAATAAGAGACCAGTATTGGCCTAAAGTTTGAGTATCATAGGAAATCGAACTTGAGACCGTGTGCCTGATAACTCACAGAGTTTCGTCTTTGTCTTTACTGCTAACCAACCCGTCTGAGTTATATGTATTTTTATTTTAACAAATAGTGCAAAGCAACGTCGGCCCCCCTCCCATTCAAGTCTGGCTCCGCCCCTGATTAGAACCTTGATATGAATATGATTAAGAAGAATAAAAATAATAATTATAATAATAATGTGCATTAATAAAAGAAATGGTGCATGGGGGCACATTGATGAAGGTGTGGATGAAGGTGTGGTTTGAAGTATCATGGAGCATCACACGACGGTAGTATGGTTCGTGCATGGTTGCATCGTTCCATCGGGTCCACGTAAGTGCAATGTTGTTCAAGGTTTTAATGTATCCTTTTATGTGTCAATTTTAGTCAGAGCTAAAGTAGGAGTCTAATATTAGCAACTAGTATCAAAATATATAGAAGTTAAGAAAACGTGTCTAATTAAGTGGGTAGTTCCTTATTTTAATAAGTCCAATTTTTATGTTAGAATAGGAAGTTGTTTGCATAGAGCAAGTCATGTTAAAATTAGAGTTAGTGTTTACTTAACGTGTCCTTTATTTAATTTATGAAAAATAATTTTTTGACATTCTTTTGTTACGTACATTTGCTACACAATGGTGTAGATTTTCTTAAAATTTGTGAGGTCCACACATCTCAATCAAATCTACACCATCATGTAGCAAATGTATGTCTTCTAGAATGTTAGATTATCATCTTCCTAATTTATGGAGGTGTTTTATTTTGGTGGTAATCTTATGTTTTTTCAATGTTGCTATTTCAATGTTTTATGTGTTGCTATTTCAATGTTTTTTCAAGCCTATAAATAAAGCTTTATTAACGTGATGTAAAGGTGATTAATATTGTTTAATTGAAATTGAATATTTCTTTTGAGAATCTTTTGTCAATTCTCTGGCCTTAGGTTGTTTATTCGTGGTTTTTCGAGCAATTCAATTTGGAAGATTGTAGTGGCTCATTTTCCAAATGAACCGCCACGGGGCCAATGCGGGCTCACACCCTAGCCTACCAGAGCCATGTGTGTCCAACATGCAATCTCATCCACCATTTAATAATTATTAACCTCAATGAACAACAATTTACTGTTTAAATTGTTAATGAACACAAGGAAGTTGTTAAAATGTTGTTTCAATCCTTAATAGATCACAACTGAAGTCTTTAAACATGGCAAAATAAAATATTAAACATCAAAGTCATGGTTTTAACTTGGATACCTAGTATGAAAAACTCATAAGTCATCATATATCAAGAATACACATCAAAGGTCTTAAAATATAAAAAATATAGGGTCTGGAAGTGTCTCACAATCCCAAATCCCTAAAATAAAAAAAAATATATAATACAAATGTACAAGTCTGGCTCAAAAGCTCTCCATCACAGGTACTCTGAACGCTTGCCATTGCCACGACTCGTACTCGGATTTGCATTCAAACCATCACAAAAGGCAGATGACGAGTCCAAAGTGAGTATTCCAAAGGAAATTAAGTGAGCAATATTGAAACTAAATACTGAAGTTTAAATAAAACTATTAAATAAACATGCAGAAATAAATACTAGCAACTGTGATCATCGCATGGATGAGTAATAGTGAAAGCTTAAAGTGTGTTCCTAGAGCCTAGGGTAAAACTAGTGCCATACTTCGAACTCTCCAAAGAATACTGTCGGTGAGTACTACTCAAGCAAGGCAAGTATCTTGATCCGCTAGGTGGTCGGCGTAGAACCTACGACGCAGCTACACGTGCCCCGACATGACTCTCGGGTCGAACTATTCACCGAGATCACAGACACACATGTTATAGCCTAGTGGACATATACACATGAATTGTATGGAAGGAGAGCCTCAACGTTTGTCCATTTAAACGAAAATCAAGAATAGAGTATTGAAAGACAAAATTTGAATTCGAAAGCCAAAGTAAGTAAATGCTTAATAAATTTCAGTTGGGATACTACACACTTCAAACCGGGTGCCACAAATACAAAAGCAAATCGCCATGCCTCCAAATGCGCGCCGCAACACCAGTCGATCATCGATCAAATCCAAGTACCTAATGTTCATTAATTTATCAATTTCCTAAACTTTGGAATTTCTCAAATTCACATTAGAGTATCAAATATATCATATTAATCCATATTATGCATGGTATCGATCTTCGAAATAGGCCCCCAATTGGTGGAATCGAAACTTAAACCCCGATAAACTTGGCGAAACCCCGATAAAACTCCACAACTTCAACAACAACCTATATTACTCAAGTCTCATGGTATCAAAAACTCATTAAAACAGCCATAAAAACAACCCTATAACCATTTATATTGGATTCACTCAAACACTCCAAAAAATGGTACCAAAAGATAAAGAAAGTTGAAGTGATAGTGAATCTTACCTTTCTTTGATGAATTAACCACTCCAAGGTCTTCAAATCATCAAGTTTTTAGCTCTAAACCGTTGTTTTTGCTTTTCAATTTTCAAACTTCTTGTGAGAGAGAGATAGAAAAAAATGGTGAAAAGAAAGTCAATGTGACTTTTTATATTCTCACATGATCTCTCCTCACATGTGCATCTCAATGACATATAATGGGCACTTTTTGCTCCATTTCCCAACCCCTAATGACTCCTAAAGTGACTCCAATGGCACACTCTCCCTTGTACTTAACCCAATAAGTTGCCTCTCGAGTGTTCCGATGCCCGATTTCGCATCCCAAATCGCGACGTACGCATACTACCATGACCCTAACCATCAAATAGACATTACATATTAATTATTTAACCCATTATATTCATTTCATGTGTGTATTATTTCCCCAGATCTAGTATTTAGTCTTTTTGCCTATCCAGTACCAGCATCGACATGCATATCGAGGTAAATACGTGATGTTGTTTACTCAATTTCAACATAAAAATTACAAATTAGACAAATTAGCACACAATAATTATTTGCTTAACTCCAGGCATGCCTTAGCTTAACTGCGGGTCCCACGAGCGTTTGAACTGTCAACCATGCCATTGACAACAGTGAATTAAATCCGAGCCATTACAGTTCTTCCTAACTAGATGAAACTTCGTCCCAAAATGTAAATTAAACTTAAACACTTACCGGCAAATAAATGGGGACACCATCGTCGCATAGTAGACTCGAGCTCCCGGGTGAGTCCCTCGGTCCAGTGATGCTGCCAACGTACCAAAACCTACGAAATCTCCATATTCCTTAAAGTCTTAGTCCTCCTATCCATGATTCCCATAGGTTGTTCCTCATATGACGTATCATGTCGCACCTCAATCTGACGTACCTCAACCATAGGCATTGGTTCCGACCCACCAGCCTTAACATGGAAATATGAAACACTGGATGTACCCTGCTAATTGCGGTGATAACTCCAAATGGTATACCATTCTGTCAACGCGTTCCTCAACTTTAAAAGGTCCAATGAACCTTGGTGCCAGTTTCCCTTTAATGCCAAACCTCTAATTACCCTTCCAGCGCGAAACCTTCAAATATACAAAGACCCTAACCTCATACCTCAAACCATCAAGGTACTTGTCTGTATATTTCTTTTGCCTATCCTGCGCCACCTGAAGCCTTTGCCTGATCTGTCTCAGCTTCTCAGTATGGTCAACAATAACCTCAGGCCCTAAAGTTGATGTATCCTCAAGTATTGCCCAACATGCTGGTGGCCTGCAGGGCCTACTAGAAAGTGCCTCAAATGGTGTCATCTTGATACTTGCCTGATAGCTGTTGTTGTAAGAAAACTCACATAAAGGTAAGTAATCTTTCCATAATCCACCAAACTATAATATACATGCCCTGAGCATATCCTCGAGAATTTGAATCAAACGCTCTGACCGCTCGTTATTCTTTGGATGGTACGCAGTGCTAAACTGTAAATGAGTGTTAAACTGCTCATGCATGCTCCCTTAAAGCCTCGAAGTAAATCTTGGGCCTCTGTCGAAAATAATGGAAATTGGTACATAGTGCAATCTGATAATCTCTGTATCAAATATAGTACTCAATTGTGCAATTTAATATCTCATGGCGATAGGTATGAAATGTGCCGACTTCATTAACCTTTAATTAACTACCCAAACTGCGTCGCGCCTCCTCGTAGTGTGCGGTGGGCCATTGATGAAGTCTATGGTCACGTGTTCCAACTTCCATTGAGGAATGGGCAGCGGCTGTAGCAACCCAGCTGGTCTCCTGTGCTCAGCCTTCACCTGCTGGTAAACATGAAAATTTGAATGTATCTACCCGCATCCACCTTCATCCCTGGCCACCAAAATAAACTCAGCAGATCGTGAGACAACTTGGTCCGACCGGGATGAACTTTATATTACGACTAGTGTGCATCCTCGAGAATGTAGTTATTGAGCTCTGATACCAGCGATATCCACAAGCGACCCCATGTCTCAAGCACTTATCTGAACCCTTAAACCACTTCGTGCACCCCGGATCTACAGCCAAGTTACTGATCCATAAATATCGGCCCTCAGATCTCTGCAACTCAGTAACCCGCTCAAGAGACACCATGAGAACTTGCATCTGATAGCAAATCTGTAACTCAGTTATAGACTCTGTCACAAACAACACCAACGCTACCTCGAGCAACATGTGCTTAAATGTCATGGCCTAAATCTCTAACCCTGGTTTAAATTCCTTAATCAGGATTACCGACCTTTGACGTGGGACCCACACTGTGATACGTGCACCGACCGAGGCACGTGGCCAAGGTATATGATATCTTTGTATTTATGTATGCCTAGTGTTCTGTATTGTGTAGACTTACTAAGTCGAATTGTACAGTTGTAGGCATCGAGACGAGAGCGGGGACACGCCTCGATATGCGTGGTGACGCGGGAACCAGGTAGTTAGCATTTTGGTAAACCTTATTTAATACTAATATGAAATAAGGAAGCCTATATAGTCAAGTAAATAATATGAAATATATATATTGAGTAATTAGCGACGTGACGGTACGCGGATATCACGATTCGGAAGCAAAAATCGGGTGTCGAAACTCCCGAAAACACGAGTAAGTGTGTTAGCGGTGTCACAATTAGTTGTCAAAACAACCAACCACACCACACTTGTCACCACTACACACACACACTTGTCCCAATTTCCACCAGGTGTCATCACCCCCACCTACCCACTTACACTATACACACAAAACACACCACACATGCAACACCACCGGACCAAACAAGAGGAAGAAAACCGAAAGAGGAAGAAGAAGAAAAGGAGAGGAGGAGGAGGAGGAGGAGGAGGAGGAGGAGAAGTGACGCGCAAGTGAAGGAGAGGACGCGCCGTGAAGGAGAGGAGACCAAAATTGCGGTGAGTCGTTGTGTTTGTTGTGGGTTTGGTGGTTGGCGGCGGGGGTGGCCGAGAGGAGTTCGGCCACGGAGGCCGAACCCCATGGCCGAACGGCGTCGAGGTGGTATTCCACCGGGGTTGGGGTGGAGAGCAACCCAAACCCATCACCCGAAGAGAAAAACAAAGAAAAAAAAAAGTCTTCTTCTTCCTCCCGATCGAACCAGTAGATCGGGAGGAAGGAGGTGCACACTCTCGCATCGCGCGCGTGTGCACCCCCTCTTTGGGCCGGCCTGAAGGGCCGAGGCTCGGCCCATGGGCCGAGCCTGGACTCCAGTTCAGGCCGGGTCGGGTCCGACCCATCTGGGTCGACCCGACCCAAACATAAATAAAAAAAACAGAAAAAAGAGAAAAAGGGAAGAAAAATGAAAGAAAATTTGGAAAAATTCTGGAAAAATTGGAAAAAATTGGGAAAATTATATTTCAATAAAATAAAGTTGATAGAACCAATTTGAATACACAATAAACCCACTATACTTGAACTAATGAGACTCCAAACTCAGGAACCTAGGAAAAGGGCACGGGAGAGCGAAGGCCGGTAAAGCTAGGACGTTACTTTGTTGTAGTGAGGATACCCATTGACAATTTTACTTGGCATTTCATTCCTATAAATTGTTGTCCTTGCATAGTCCTTTTGACTATTTCCCTTTGTACTCTTATATCATGTGATTCTTTGTGTATATGCTCATTTGATGAGTCTAGTTTGCATGATATCCATTTATTTGATTTAATTCATTGATTCCATTCCATGATATGTCTATTCTTGTTATTTTAAATGTGATTTAAATGATAGATAGCATGCTATTAGGCTAGTGAATATCTTATAAATGTTTAAGAGGACTCGTATTCATTATTTGTTTAGGTGTGTAGATGTGCATATGCCTTTAAAATCCATACTTGGTATTTCTTGAAGTGTTAAAAACAGTTGTTGCATTTAGGTCTCGTACTTGATCGAGGTGTGCGCGAATCACGGGGTTTGTGTCCATGGGGATGTCGGCACACGTTACCTGACATTGTATGACACACTCGGGGTTAGAGTCCCTGAGGTGGTCTACACACCGGGGTTAGAGTCCATGGTAACACTTGGGTTAGAGTCCCTTGTGCTATATGATTATTGGGTCGGGGTGACACGTTTCACCGCCTACCGGACATAAATCACTACTACTTAGCCTAGTGTCAGTATCACTTGTTTAACTCTGGTATTTACTCGCATATGGTTTATTTTTCAGTTTTCCATTTATATGCTTTTAAATACCATTTGAATATTTGGAAATGCAACTTAAACTTGTCATCGGGGATTACTGTTTTATTCTTGTACTCACCGTCCTTTTTATGACGGTGGGCGCAGAGCCGTCTACTAGCAGGCCGGGCAAAGAGAAGATCGGCAATCGTCCCTGAGCCCGCGGCGCGTTACTGCATGATTGTAGGTTTTCTTTTGATATTTTCATTGTATAGTTTATATATGACTTTCAGATACTTTTTTGGAGTTGTGTATTGGGTTGAGCGTTATTTCCCCGACTTGACTTAGACCATTTTATCGTTTCAATGAATTTTGAAGACTATATATATATATATGCGATGGCATTTCCTGGTTTTCCACACTTAGGATATTATAAATGGCTTCCGCATAATCAATAAGACTTCCGCTAATAAATTCATTTAATAAAAGGTTTAATTAGAAAAAGGATGACTAATACGTAGTTAAGTCCTGTGTGAATATGATTAGGGCTTAATTACAGGATTAGGCCGGGTGGTGCCCTAGATTAGGAGATGGGCCGTCATAGTTGGTATCAGAGACTAGGTATAAGAACCTTAGGGATAAATATGAAAAACATGAACTCGTATAAAACACAAACCTTAGAGGTGGAAACCAGATGATTCTTGCCTAGGAACTATTTTGTTGGGAATTGAGTAGAGGTGAGATGGGGATTTCTTATATGTACGTGTTAGTTTCTATATGCATAAATACGTTATGCCACGTAGTAGCTGATTCGCGTTCGCTATCCACTTGAAGACACCGATGGGGGGATTCGCGCGAGGGTGGTGACACCGGAGCGAGCGACAGTTAGCCTCTCACCGTGTCAGTTGACAATTCTTAGAGGATGTCTGACCAGATGACAGCTCAGGAGCGACAGATCACCGAGTTCATCGCGTACATGTCAGCACAGATGACTACACTTGGTTTCGCCGCCCAGTCACAACAGGCTACTACTACAAAGACACCCCAGACCACGAGAGACTCCCTCTTGCGCCAGCCACTACTACTATCGCAAAGGCACGAGCACCAGTACCACCCGTAGAGCCAGTGGCACCGCGTCCACTAGCACTACCGTTCGTCACAATACCGACAATAGAAGCAGTAGTAGACACGCCCACGCCCGCTATTTCTGAGATCATTGGCTTGTCGAGGGATGCCAAGCTAGTGAAGGAGTTCATGAGACTGAGGCCGGCGTATTTTTAGGGAGAGGGACCACGACGAGATTGAGAAGTGGATCATATCGCAGGAGAAGCTGCATCTACTGCTGGGTATTGAGAACACGTGAGGATCAAGAGCAGCACCTCAGAGAGACGGTGCAGAAATTGAGGGAACACTGACTTTTCGATAAGTTCAGCAAGTGTGAATTCTGGCTTGCAGAGGTCAAGTTCGTGGGGCACGTTGTTGGAGCAGCAGGGATTGTTGTAGATCCGGCCAAGATTTAGACGATCACGGACTTGCCAACACCGACATCAGTACCGGAGATCAGGAGTTTGTTGGGGTTAGCAGGTTATTACCATAGATTTATGAAGGATTTCTCGAAGATCGATTCACCGATGACGAGGCTGACGAAGAATGATATTGCTTATGAGTGGACTGAGAAATGTGAGGGTGCATTTACTCAATTGAAGAGTTCATTAACTATCGCATTAGTGTTAGTATTGCCAGAGGCTGGATAGGGATTTTTAGTGTACACGGATGCTTCTCATATGGGTCTAGGTTGTTTGTTGATGCAGGGTAGCGATGTCGTGGCATACGCATCGAGACAGTTAAAGATACATGAGAAGAACTACCCTACTCACGATCTAGAGTTGGCAGCAGTTGTATTTGCGCTGAAGACTTGGAGACACCTTCTGTATGGAGAGAGATTCACATTCTTCGCTGATCACAAAAGTCTGAAATATCTCTTCACACAAAAAGAGTTGAACATGAGACAACGCAGATGGTTGGAGTTCTTGAAGGACTATGACTTTTCCTTAGAATATCACCCAGGAAAAGCAAACGTAGTCGTAGATGCGTTGAGTAGGAGACCGAGTAGAGATGTGGAGGTAGTCAGATGTCACATGATACATGAGTATGGATTACTCGAGGCAGCTGCGACAGCATGTCAGACATAGATTCCTACCGATGCTCAGGTGATAATTTGCGCACAGATGTGACTACAGACCGTTTCTACACAGCGAGTGTCAGAGGGTTGCCGAGGACCGCGAGGAGACATGATTCAATCTGGGTTATAGTTGACAGACTGATGAAGTCTGCTCATTTTCTTGCCGGTGGCATCGCATTACACGTTCGATCGGCTGAGCGTAATGTTCGAGAGATAGATTATCAGACTTCACGGGGTACCATTAATGATTACGTCAGATCGAGATGCTACGTATACGTCCAGGATGTGGCGGAGTATGCAAGAGTAGTACGGTACGCGCATATAGTTCAGTACGGCTTTCCACCCTCACACCGACGGGCAGACTGAAATTGATTCAGGTCCTCGAGGACATGTCGCGGGCATGCGTGTTGGAGTTTTGGCGGATCTTGGGCGTAGTACCTACCGTTGTGTGAGTTCGCCTATAACGACAATTATCAGGCTAGCATTGAGATGACGCCATTTCAGGCTTTGTATGGCAGACCGTGTCGCTCGCCATCATGTTGGGCTGAGCCAGAGGACCAGGGGATAGTGGGGCCTGAAATTGTTGTTGACCACACAGAAAAGGTCAAATTGATCCGTCAGAGACTCCAAGGAGCACATGAGAAACATAAGAGATATGCAGATAAGGATCGCGGTGATCTCGCGTATTCCGAGGGAGCCTTTGTCTTTTTAAAGGTTTCTCCTCGGAAGGGTTTTCATAGATTTGGGGTGAAATGCAAGTTTGCACTGAGGTATATCGGGCCTTCTATGATTAAGAAACGAGTCAGGCAAATCCCAAACATGTGAGATAGATTCTCGTACCGGTTCGAGTCAGGTAGAACCGTAACTTAAACTTAATTTCGAGGACGAAATTTTCATTTTGTTGGGAATATTCGTCACGGCCCAAATCTCTAACCCTGGTTTAAATTCCTTAATCAGGATTACCGACCTTTGACGTGGGACCTACACTGTGATACGTGCACCGACCGAGGCACGTGGCCAAGGTATATGATATCTTTGTATTTATGTATGCCTAGTGTTATGTATTGTGTAGACTTACTAAGTCGAATTGTACAGCTGTAGGCATCGAGACGAGAGCGGGGACACGCCTCGATATGCGTGGTGAAGCGGGAACCGGGTAGTTAGCATTTTGGTAAACCTTATTTAATACTAATATGAAATAAGGAAGCCTATATAGTCAAGTAAATAATATTAAATATATATATCGAGTAATTAGCTACGCGACGCTACGCGGATATCACGATTCAAAGGCAAAAATCGGGTGTCGAAATGCCCGAAAACACGAGTAAGTGTGTTAGCGGTGTCACAATTAGTTGTCAAAAAAACCAACCACACTACACTTGTCACCGCTACACACACACTTGTCCCAATTTCCACCAGGTGTCATCACCCCTACCTACCCACTTACACCATACACACACAACACACCACACATGCAACACCACCGGACCAAAGAAGAGCAAGAAAATCGAAGGAGGAAGAAGAAGAAAAGGAGAGGAGGAGGAAGAGGAGAAGTGACGCGCCGTGAAGGAAAGGACGCACCGTAAAGGAGAGGAGACCGAAATCGCGGTGAGTCGTTGTGGGTTTGGGGGTTGGCGGCGGGGGTGGCCTAGAGGGGTTCGGCCATGGAGGCCGAACCCCATGGCCGAACGGCGTCGAGGTGGTATTCCACTGGTGTTGGGGTGGAGAGCAACCCAAACCCATCATCGGAAGAGAAAAACAAAGAAAAAAAAAGTCTTCTTTTTTCTCCGGATCGAACCAGTCGATCGGGAGGAAGGAGGTGCACACGCGCGCATCGCTCGCGTGTGCACCCCCTTACTGGGTCGGGTCCGACCAGTTTGGGTCGACCCGACCCAAACAGTAAATAAAAAAAAACAGAAAAGAAGAGAAAAATGGAAGAAAAATGAAAGAAAAATTGAAAAAATTCTGGAAAAACTGAAAAAAATTGGGAAAATTATATTTCAATAAAATAAAGTTGATTGAACCAATTTGAATACACAATAAACCCACTATACTTGAACTAATGAGACACCAAACTCAGGAACCTAGGAAAAGGGCACGGGAGAGCGAATGCCGGTAAAACTAGGACGTTACTTTGTTGTAGCGAGTATACCCATTGACAATTTTACTTGGCATTTCATTCCTATAAATTGTTGTCCTTGCATAGTCCTTTTGACTATTTCCCTTTGTACTCTTATATCATGTGATTCTTTGTGTCTATGCTCATTTGATGAGTCTAGTTTGCATGTTATCCATTTATTTGATTTAATTCATTGATTCCATTCCATGCTATGTCTATTCTTGTTGTTTTAAATGTGATTTAAATGATAGATAGCATGCTATTAGGCTAGTGAATATCTTATAAATGTTTAAGAGGACTCGTATTCATTATTTGTTTAGGTGTGTAGATGTGCATATGCCTTCAATCCATACTTGGTATTTCTTGAAGTGTTAAAAGTAGTTGTTGCATTTAGGTCTCGTACTTGATCGAGGTGTGCGCGAATCACGAGGTTTGAGTCCCTGGGGATGTCGGCACACGTTACCTGACATCGTATGACAAGCTTGGGGTTAGAGTCCCTGAGGTGGTCTACACACCGGGGTTAGAGTCCCTGGTAACACTTAGGTTAGAGTCCCTTGTGCTATATGATTATTGGGTCGGGGTGACACGTTTCACTACCGACCAGACCTAAATCACTACTACTTAGCCTAGTGTCAGTATCACTTGTTTAACTCTGGTATTTACTCGCATATGGTTTATTTTTCAGTTTTCCATTTATATGCTTTTAAATACCATTTGAATATTTGGAAATGCAACTTAAACTTGTCATCGAGGATTACTGTTTTATTCTTGTACTCACCGTCCTTTTTATGACGATGGGTGCAGAGTCGTCTAGTAGCAGGCCGGGCAAAGAGAAGATCGGCAACTGTCCCTGAGCCCGAGGCGCGTTACTGCATCGATTGTAGGTCTTCTTTTGATATTTTGATTGTATAGTTTGTATATGTCTTTCAGATACTTTTTTGGAGTTGTGTATTGGGTTGAGCGTTAGTTCCCCGACTTGACTTAGACCATTTTATCGTTTCAATGAATTTTGAAGACTATATATATATGCGATGGCATTTCCTGGTTTTTCACACTTAGGATATTATAAATGGCTTCCGCATAATCAATAAGACTTCCGCTAATAAATTCATTTAATAAAAGGTTTAATTAGAAAAGGCTGACTAATATGTAGTTAAGTCATACGTGAATATGATTAGGGCTTAATTATGGGATTAGGCTGGGCGGTGCCCTAGATTAGGAGAGGGGCCGTCACATTATATGTCATATGTCGCAGTACCATCTGGTTCTTGACGACACTCTTGCTCAGCGCATCAGCTACGACATTCGCCTTACTCGTATGATATTTAATGGTGAATTCATAGTCCTTTAGTAACTCAAGTCATCTCCTCTGTTGCATGTTCACTTCCTTTGAGTGAACAAGTACCTCAAACTCTGGTGGTCTGTGAATAACACGAACCTCTCGCCGTACAAATAGTGCTTATAGTCCTTTAGTGCAAACACGACCGTCGCAAGCTCCAAGTCATGCACTGGATAGTTTCCCCTTATGGGGTCTCAATCGTCAAGATAAATATGCCATTGTGTGTCCATCTTGCATCAACACGCAGCCGAACCCAGTGCCTGATGCATCAATAAAAACTTAAAAACCTCTATCTGCTATAGGTAATGCCATAACTGGTGTCGAAGTCAACTTCTTCTTTAGCTCCTAAAAAGCTTCCTCATACTCATGTGACCAATCAAATCTAACATCCATTTTGGTCAACCTCGTAATCTGCGCTATCATCAAGAAATCATGAACGAAGCGCCTGTAATATCTTGCCAAACCCAGGAAACTTCAGATGCCAAATACGGACTTGGGTGTCCTCCAGTCAATAATTGCCTGAATCCTGTCATCATCCATTGATATGCCCTGATCACTAATGACATGTCCCAAGAACTTCACCTCACTCAACCTGAATGCGCACTTGTTGAACTTGGCATAAAGTCTGTGCTCTCTCAGCCTCGCCAACACATTTTTGAGATGCCTCTCGTGCTCCACATGGGTCCCATTGTAAATCAGGATGTCATCGATAAAAAAGTATGACATATCGATCCAAAAACAACCTTAGTACTCTGTGCATCAAGTCCATAAAAATCGCCAGTGTGTTAGTCGGTCGAAATGACATGATTGTAAGCTCGAATAGCCCCTAACGCTCACTAAAAGCGGTCTTCTCCACATCCTTTTCTCGAATCCTCTAATGATCGTATCCTCATCGTAAGTCAATACAACAACAACAACAACAACTTAGCCTCAGTCCTAAATTAATTGGGGTCGGTTACATGGATCAAACTTTTTCATTATGCTCGATTAAATGCAATTGATGGTGAGCTTTGTAAACTATTCAAATCCCTCCTAATTAATGCATCCCATGTTAACTTTGGTCTGCCCCTACCTCTTCGAATTTCTACAGTTTCTATTGAGTCAATTTTTCTAGTCGAAGCATTTGTAGGACCAAACCATCGCAAGCGCCCTTCCCTAATCTTTATATCAATTGGTGCTACTCCTATTTGTGTTTGAATTTCTATATTTCTTATTCTATCTTTACAAGTTTTACTGCACGTCTACTTGAGCATCCTCATTTTTGTTACGTTAATTTTATGTAACTGTTGTTGCTTTACTACCCAACATTCGCTTCCACAGAGCATAGCTAGCCTAATTGCGGCCCTATAAAATTCTCCTTTTAACTCAGTAGGAACATTTCGATCACAAATCACCCATGATCGTAAGTCAATCTTCGAGAAAAACGTGGCCATGACCAATTGATCAAATAAGTCGTCAATCTTCGGAAGTGGGAAACGATTTCGAATTGTGACCGAATTCAGCTTCCGTTAGTCCACACACATATACATCGATCCATCTTTATTTTTCACAAAAAGAACTGGAGCTCCCCAAGGTGACATGCTAAGGTGAATGAAACCCTTCTGCAATAAATTCTCTAACTGGGTCCTCAACTCCTAGTGCTTCGATGCTAACATCCTATACGACCTACTGTAGATCAAGGGTCATTGAAATCAGTTCAATAATAAACTTAACAGCTCTCGATGGTGTCATTCTTAGCGAATCATCAGGAAATAAGTCTAAAAACTCACCGACAATAGAGACATCCTCAACCTCGATCATCGTCCTAAGCTTTAGCTCAACCACAGCCGTGTAAGCCTCCATCTCCTGCGATGTCGCTAGTTTGCCTCGAGTGATAGGTAATGTAGTCGCAACTCCAACAGATGAGAACTTTAGAATCCTCTCGATGTCAAACATTATAGTCTTGTCTATCTGTACGTGATAAGATGATAACCAATCTATACTAAACATCGCGTTGATAAGTTGGTTATTATATATATTTAGTAGTTTATTTTAGGATATTTAATTATGCAAAGTCTCTAAATTATATATTAATTATATTTAATGGTCATTTTCTGGTGAACCGTAGTGTGGGGTTGAATTCGAAGTGAAAAAATACTTAAAATTGAGTATTTACATGCAGTGATCGGATGCAGGACAGCTTGCCTCGGGTTACGCATTGCGCGGCGGGTAGAATAGGTGACAACATATTTTAACCAATTATAGGCTACCACGTCAGCGTATTCTTATCTCGACCAATCACGTCTCGCCACGTTAGCAGTTCTCATCACAACAGCTGACACGTGGCGCATTCCTACCCTCTCAAGCACGTAACCTATTTTCTCTCCTCCAATCAGCGCGTGCCACATCATGATCAATCCCGCCAGCTTGCAAGCACGACACCAGCTCCACCAATCACATGCTGCCACGCGTCAGCATCAACACATCATAGCAACAAAACCATTTATTCTCCTCGCTTCAGCTTCCATCGATTAGCGTTGGGATGCACATCCGTACAAGCTCCCACATCTTTGCGCGAACTCGTTCGATTTCTCTCCACTTCGGCATGTGCCACGTTTCATGCTCCCACCACGCCAACCACGTCAACAGCAGTGCTATCGACCAATCAAAAGATACCACGTCAGCGCTCCGCAGGAAAACAGCAAATCGCGCAGCGACACTTGCCAGACACCTATTTTTTAGCCAAAAATTGCTCTACGATGCTCCTCGGCGCACGAGTCACCTCCCTAACCCCTAAAATTAGTTTCTCTCACCTCCCGAGACCAATTTTTAGTAGTTTTATATATTATGAACTTAGATTTTATTTTTGGGAGGACCAATTATTATTATTTTGGTTATCGACTTTCTTCGACGACGATGTTCAGCTAATCAACTCCTTGCCTAAATCGGAGGGGAAACAAATCGGGATCATGGATTCATGACATATTATGTGAGATCTTTTATTTTATTATTTAATTTAGTTTAAATTCTCCTATTTCATTATTGTTGATTTTAATAAATATAGTTTAGATCTAAGGTATGTATGTGGCCAATGCATGCTTTTAGTTGGACAATCTATAGTTACTTGGACCATTGGTATCCGTGTAATTGTGCTTTTGGACCAATAAAGTGACAAACACTCACCCGTTTGCAGTCAAACCCTTTCGGTTCTTGAGCGCGCAATAATTGAATCTAGGTTAAATCGAAAGCGGATGCGATTTGGTTATTTAGGATTAGTGTTCCTATAAACCTAAATTACTGCAGTTAGTGTGTTACACCCGATTGGCGGATGTCTAGGGTTATACATTTATTAAAGAAGTAGTTAGTGACGGACGTCCTGACTATCGAGATTTGGGGAACGAAGAATTTCTGGCGGATGTCAATTTTCTATAGCTAATCTAGGATAATTTAAATTAATGACTTTTTGGAAAAGATTGAAGACCATGATCGCTATTGAATCTTGATCATGATTTGTGGAACTGTAGACTTAGGTGTTACTTATGTATTAATTAATTATTTTCAAAATTAGTCTAGTTTTTCTTATTTTATTTAGTTTAGTTAGATTAGTTTGTTAAATTAATATTTATTTTAAAGCCCCCGATTTTCCTTTTTCATTGTTCTTAACTTTAGAAAGACCACCAATCTATGTTAGATCGACCATTTACCACTATTCTACATAATAGTTGGTTTAGGAACTTTA
Organism: Stephania yunnanensis; assembly: GCA_039657365.1. NCBI lineage: Eukaryota > Viridiplantae > Streptophyta > Magnoliopsida > Ranunculales > Menispermaceae > Stephania > Stephania yunnanensis. Next base: position 6,683,590 of record CM077588.1, on the reverse strand, counting down.
CTTTATTGACGTGTTCAGCGCGTGTCAAGCGTCAAACTCTAGGTACTCTAACACTCTCGAATCAACCTATAGCTGATGTCCCTAAATTTCCACAACACAATCCCAACAAATTTGAAAAAGGGTAAATCTTATTCCTAGCTGTCGTACTCAGAACAAGATGTGTATCTAAGGTTTGTGCATGTTACCCTAACTCTCTTACCATGCATCCATAAATAAAAGATAGTGTGTTATCATAATCCATCAAAATGTACATGGAAATACCACAAACAGATAATGTGCCATCAATAAGTTGCCTGGTCGCCTCCCTATCTGGCTATGCGACCCCAAAAGCCGCAATCTAGGCCCTATCTTTGGCCTACTCAGTCTGTGGTGGTAGTGGTGTTGGTCTGGTATAATCCGTCATAATATGTCCAACCTGACCGCATTGGTAACACGGACGAGTCTTTGACCTACTAGAACTCCATTGACTATATGCATGACCTTGGCCTTCGCTCGCGCCTCTCCGACCTCTATCTTGTCTATGCTGCTGTTTAGGCTAATCACTAGTACCGAAGCTGTAAAATATGTCGCCTAGCAATCATTACATCTATCTAGGTCAACTCGACGATCTTTATCGTCTCTGTGACACTAATCAAAATGTCAATCACCCCGGCGTGATCTCTGGCCCCATCTCTATCGGTCCTGATCTCTCCTCTATCTCTTCGATTTTTAATTAGACCGAGAACTTAAAGCTAGCTAACTTTGTTATATTTGCTAACTCTATCGTGCAGTCTGGACAGCTAATCAATTGGCCCTCTGAACCAAGTATGTCATGTGTGTGAGGGACCTGTCATAAATCTCTATTAGTGTCGGAGCTCTACTAGATATAACCGTGCTAGCAATCCTCTCGTCCAGACCTCGGAAAAATAATATATTTGTAATCTATCAGTACCTGCTATTTCTATAAAGTACGTCAACAGATATCCGTACCTCTCCATGTATACAATGACAGACATCTCGCCCTGAACCAATGATAAAAACTCCCCCCTCAATCTGACCCTAACCTCCATGGGTATATACTCGTCCATAAATAACACTCGAGACTCTGCCCAGGTAGCCATACCAGGATGAGTGGCTATGTAGGTAGTCAACCATACCGCAACATCAGTTCTCAAGCAAAAACTCAATAATCTCGATCGATCAATCTCCTCAACCCGAAGCAACTCAAGTAGCCGCTCAAGAGATAATAGCCACCTCCCCACTATCTCTCGGTCCCTGACTGCATAAAAGTATCCTGGCGAGAACCTAATAAAGTCCTTCATCTTATTGGTCTCAATTGTCATCAAGCTCCCAAAAGTAAACACCACTGCCGGCAGCTCTATAGTCACAGGTGTAATGACTACTCTAGTACTACAACTAGTGTAGCTCCCTAGGCCATAGTCTCAGATACTGCTGCTTGCACCTGAGTCTCAACTGTGGTAGGAGCCACGATTGCCTGAGTAGTAGTCATCAGTGTAGCCAAAACGGTAGTCAGAGTTGTATTAGCCTCCCGAGCATCCCAAGCTCTCATCATGTTTATCAGTAACGCAAATCTATCATCCACAATCCACACCAATGACTCCAACATCAAAGTCTGCCTAGTTGGATTACTGGTGTCCTCGACCTTAGGCTGAGTAGTATTTGGAGCATGCCCGTCCATCAGTATCTGCATTAAAGAACGTGCATCTAGTTAGCCTCAGTGCATATACGTGTATAGTATGTAATTTATAGCCAAAAACATAACACGTATATCCCTAATTTCTACCAATCTCACATTACTTCCCAACTAGGACTCTAGACAATTCCTTTGAGTTTTCCACATTTAAATTTTATTCATCGGGTTTATCCTCAAATTATACCACAAATGTAACCATATCAGAGTTAACTTTCAATTTCCCAAAGTTCACCGACCTTGCTCAAGTACCAAAATGTAGCGGCCCATTTTCCAAATGAACCATTACAGGGGCCAATGCAGGCTTACAACCTTGCCTACAAGCGTCAAGTGTGTCCCACATGCAATCTCATCCACCATTTAATCATTATCAACCTAAATGATCAATAATTTACTATTTAAATTGCTAATGAACGCAAGTCATCTGTTAAAATGTTGTTTCAATCCTTAATAAACCACAGCTGAAGTCTTTAAAAATGACAAAATAAAATGTTAAACATTAAAGTCATGTTTTTGACTCGAATACCTAGTGTGGAAAACCCATATGTCATCATATATTAAGAATACACCTCGAATGTCTCAAAATATCAAAAATATAGGGTCATGAAGTGTTTCAAAATCCCAAATCCAAAAAATGAAAACAAAATATATATAATACAAATTTATGAGTCTGGCTCAGAAGTTTTAAATCACAGGTACTCTAATATACAGGCACATGCCCCAACGTGACTCTAAGGTCGAACTATTCACTTATATCCCTGATATACGTGCTATGGCCTAGTGGACATACACACAGGAGTAGTACAGAAGGAGAGCCTCAATGTTCGTCCATTTAAATTAAAACCAAGAATATAGTATTGTAAGATAAAATTTGAATTCAAAAGCTAAAGTAAGTAAATGCTTAAGAAATTTCAGTTAGGATACTACACACCTCAAACCGCGCATCATAAATACAAAAGCCAGGGCGGCACGCCTCCAAATGCGTGCCCCAACACCCATCGATCAAATCCAAGTACCTAATATTTGTTAACTTATCAATTTCCCAAACTTTGACATTTCCCGAATTCACATTAGAGTATTAAATCCATCATATTAAGTCTTTTTATGCCTGGTATCAATCCCCGAGTTAAGCCTCATTTGGCCGAATCGAAACCTAAACCCTAACAAAACTTGGCGAATCCCCTATAAAACTTGATGAAACCCCGATAAAACTTAGCAAAACCTCGATAAAACTCCATAACTTCAACATCAACCTATATTACTCAAGTTTCATATCATAAAAGACTCACTAAAACAACCCCATAACTATCCATATTGGATTCACTCAAACACCCCCAAAATGGTACTAAAAGATAAAACAAGTTGAGGTGATAGTGAATCTTACCTTGCTTTGATGAGTTAACCACTCCAAGGTCTTCAAATCATAAAATTTGTAGCTCTAAACCCTTGTTTTTGCTTCTCAATTTTCAGATTTATCGTGTGAGAGAGAGAGAGATAGAAAAAGTGGTGAAAAGAAAGTCTATATGACTTTTTATACTCTCACATGATCTCTCCTCACATGGGCATCTCAATGCCATCTAAAGGGCACTTTTTGCTCCATTTTCCAACCATTAATGACTCCTAAAGTGACTCCAGTGGCACACTCTCTGTTGTACTTAACCCAGTAAGTTGCCTCTAGGGTGTTCCGACGCTCGATATCACGTCTCAAATCGCGATAGACGCATACTACCATGACCTTAACCATCAAATAGACATTACATTTTAATTATTTAACCTATTTTATTCATTTCACGAGTGCATTATTTCCTCGGCTTAGTATTTAGTCTTTTAGCCTACCTAGTACTTGTATGGAAACGCATATCGAGGTGAATAATTATCACAATCTCGCACATCAAATGTAACATAAGTACACACATCGTGATGCAGTTTACTCTAGTTAAACATAAAAATCACAAATTAGACAAATCAACGTGCAAAATAACTATTTACCTAACTCTAGACACGCCTTAGCGTAACCGCAGGTTCCACGAGTGTCTGAGCTATCAGCCACGTCTGCAACCACATCATTAATAATGATGAATTAAATTCAGGCCATTACAAAGATCCTCACTATGTTAATTGGTATAAAGCCTTCATCAACCGTGATTTGGAGATAATCATGGCACCGAAGCAGAACTAGAACCAACAATGAGTCGATGGTGTTTATCTACGAGACAACCAAGTCTGAACCAAATAGTTTTCACTCAATTTATTGCATTGTAGGAAAAATGTGTGTGCGACTTAATGAGTTATCTGTAGGGATGGCAGAGTTGTTAAGGACTCATGGGATCACTATCCCAAACTATTAAATAGACCCTATTATTTTTGAAGAAACAGAAGGAAAATTCTCTTTTAATAAGGAAGGTAAATTTGAAGACGAGGAAGATTATGTCAACTTTAACGAGCCACCAAAGTTTGAAAATAACGACTAAAGCTTCATCAACGACACAGCGGTGCTCTTTGGAGATGAAAGTTGTATTTTCACGAATATTCCACTGTCTGCAAGTTCCTAAGTGCAAGTGGTGGTTGACGATGAGACCGTCAATCAATGTTCCATTAAAGTTGTTGCAAGAAAAGAAATCAAATTCACAAAACATTTTTGTTCGTTAACCGAGATTGCGGGCGATGTCAACTTTAATGAAGTTTCTCAAGACTTTCTCGATTACATTGATTTAGTTGGTCTTGAAAGTGTGACTAAATTTTTTGCTTTATTTCCTATTGTCCAACAGTCAAGCTTAGTTTTGAGGAGAAGTTTATTCTAGATAGAAGGTCACGAGAAGGTACAAAAACTCGAGGCCAGATTTTCGTCAACGAGGGGAGTATAATGCATATAGAGTTTAAAGTGATCATCTCAAGGCAATTAATAGGCATGATGAGGAATGAAGAACTTGACTCCAGGCAAGAGTAGCTAACATGTCAAATGGGTGCTCAACATAGCAAAAATGGATTATGCATTTTTTGTCTAAGTGGGAGTTTTCTATTTTTAAAAAAAATTAAATCCTATTTATATGGCTTAGTGCATATAAGAGGGTTTTTTGTTTTAATTAATAAAAGAATTTGGTTTCTTTTTAGAGAATTAAGGTTTTAATTCTCTATGCCTTGAATTGATTTTATGTGGATTTTGATTAATCAGTTTGGAAGACTTCTGTTGTATCAGTTTGGTATCAGAACTTGAATCTAGTCCAGGTGATGAGGAAATCATGTCGTCTAAGAAGACTCACCAACAACACATCAAGGTATTTTTTTTATAAATGAATAGAGGTTCAATTTGTTGTTCAAATGGATAACAATGTATTCCACGGTCTACTTGAGTTCATCAAAGTGAACCTGTTGTTAGGGAAGAAATAGAAGGAGATTTTTTGGTGGAGAGGGCGAATTTGAAGACAAGGAAAACAAATCAAATTTAACTAAGCGCCAAAGTTTGTTGTTGGTGACGAACACTCCATCGAAGACATGGTGGTCTTTAGAGATGATGGCCATGCTATCAAAGTTATTCCACAATCTACAAGTCCTCGAGTACTTGAGACAGTGGTTGATGATGGTGTAGTCGACAACTACCAAGTTGAAAAAAGTGTGGAGACAAACACAAAGTTCGCGGTGACGAAACACTTTTGTTCATTAACCAATGACATGGATAAAGAGTTAGTAGTGGACGTTCTTCAAGACTCTCACAGTGGTGTGTTTGTTGACCACTTCACTTTGATTGTTGAAGTTCAAGATATTGTTCTCCAAATTTTTTTCTATCAAGTGGCGTTGAGTTACTCAAATTAGTTGTGAAGATAAATTTATCCCAAATTACAAATCCCGCGAAGATGCTAAAGTTCAAGGACAAGTTTTCTTGAACCGAGGAAGAATAATGAAGATCAAGACGATGGAGGTTGTGTGCGGGAAGGACAGCATGGAGAGTCGGCTAGGTCCAAGAGCTCGTGGATCATGTAGTAGTTATTTAGCTAATGTCTAGATAAAATACATTAGTAATAGGTTTTTTTATAGTATCATTCTTATCAAATTAGGTCTCGGTAAGTATTCCTAAAGCTAAATTTTAGTAAGTAGATTCAATATTTTATTTTTAGAATTTGAGTTAAGTTGTTCTTTTTAGTAAGTAGCTAGGACCGAGGTTAATTTTTAGAAATTTTTGTCTAAGTAGGAGTCTACTATTTTTTTTAAATTAAAGCATATATATATATGGCTTAGTGCATGTAAGAGGGTTTTTTATTTTGATTAATAAAAGAGTTTAATTTCTTTTTAGAGAATCAGAGTTTTAATTCTCAATGCCCTGAATTGATTTTTTGTGGATTTCGATTAATCAATTTAGTAGACTTTCGTCGCATCACATATTCATTAGCTAAGATTAAATTATTTGAGAATTGTAAACTCGAGTACAACATTGAGTTAGCTAATAACTCAGGTATTAATTGGAAATACTTAGGTACCTAAGTCAAATAAATAAAGTAAGCTAATTCTATTTATCTAATACGCCTAAGTTGTGAAATAAAGACAATTAGGCCCAAAGACAAATGAATTAATTTACTTGTATAAATTAATGACTTTTAACAAGTTAATGGAATAATTACACTTGAATCATTTAAATAAATTAGAGGGCCTGAATTTAATTGAAATAAAAAGCTTAAGTTGATTTTAAGACAAAAATAGGTATATAAGCTAATTTGATGTGCCTAAGTAAGCTAATCAAAAAATTTACTATTGTATCTAAGTACAAGTGGATTTTTATGTGACCAAAGATTAATCTAGTGTTAAAATAGTAAGAACAATAATAATAATAATAATAATAATAATAATAATAATAATAATAATAATAATAATAATAATAATAATAATAATAATAATAATAATAATAATAATAATAATAATAAATGATAAGATTCATAAAATAAGTTTGTAGAGATCTATCGATGCATTAAGTGGTTATATATAAAAAAGACATTAGATGTTTTTGTATAACCTTTCATACACCATATATAATAAAAGAATAAGTAAAGCAAATCATACTATAGACTGAATTATACTTAATAGAGGATTAATAAGAAAAATGGACTCCGACACGATATAAACTAATAAAAAATGATTACTAAGGACTTAGCATACTAGCTTGAGTGTTGGAATTGGTTCGGGGAATGTATTGGAGCCGCGAGAGTGCGTGTATTGGCATGATCCAAGGTAAGTAAAACCAGAAATGGGATATTTAGTAATTCATTATTTATTATGATTCTTGATATTCGACATGTTTATTTTTTGGGTTTCCATTACTTATTTTCAATGTCTAAGACCTAAATGGTTAGGAAAGTATTTTGGGTTTGGGGCTAGATGGGCAAATGTGACCTTACACCGGGTATTGGATTGTAGGTCACAGACAACAACAACATAGCCTCAGTTCCAAATTAACTAGGGTCGACTACATGGATCGAACTTTTTCATTGTGCTCGATTAAGTGCAATTGATGGTGAGCTTTTCAAACCATTCAAATCCCTCCTAATTAATGCATCCCATGTTAACTTTGGTCTGCCCCTACCTCGTCGAATTTCTATAGTTTCTATTGAGTAAAGTTTTCTAGTTGGGGCATTTGTAGGCCGTCTTTGTAGGTGACCAAACCACCGCAACCGCCCTTTCCTAATCTTTGCATCAATTGGTGCTACTCCTACTTGTTTTTGAATTTCTATATTTCTTATTCTATCTTTATAAGTTTTACCACACATCCACCAAAGCATCCTCATTTCTGCTACGTTCATTTTATGTAATTGTTGTTGCTTTACCGCCCAACATTTACTTTCGTAGAGCATAGCTGGCCTAATCACGGTCCTATAAAATTTTTCTTTTAACTAAGTCGGAACATGTCGATCACAAATCACCCCGGTTTCACTCTGCCAGTTTTTCAATCCAGCTTGAATTCTGTGTGACATCATTCTCAATGTCACCATCATTTTGTATGATTGATCCTAGGTACCTAAAGTTGTTTACCTTATGAACTTCTACTTCCCCTAATTGTAGGTCATAGACGTGGGTGACATATTCGAGGCACCATTGATGCCCCCACGCTACATTAAATTGAATTGTCGACCTGTAGAGTTGCTATTCTAGGAAGTCGAGTAGTGGCACCCACTATTGATAGATTTGGACTACTTAGTTGTCTTCCCTTGTTTCCTAGACACTATTTATCGCCGCTATTACTATAACAACCCAAATTAATTAAACTAGGACTAGCGTTAATCTCGGGGATTAATGATCGTAATTTGAACTTTACGTTGTAAAATCAGTTGGCTCAAATGTTTGGTTTTGGGGTTCATACGCAGCGGTGATTACAAAACAATTTTGACAAAAACCCCAACAGGATTCGAATCTAATTCCATTAAAAACGTTTAAACCATGAAAAACTTAATCATACCTCAATCGCAGTATACCTTTCTGAAGGTTGATCGATCTCTAAGGCGCTGCCAACGACGAACGCCCTCTATCAGCAGTCCACACAGGAACGGCGGCCGTAATTTGAAGTGCTAGCTTCGAGAGAATACCAAACCTTTTTGTTTCTCTCCAAAACGATCCAGAGCATACCAAAAAACCCTAAGTCGTTTCTAAAACGAAAATAGAGTTTCGACCTTTTGATCTTTCGTGCGTGTGTTCTAACTTAAAGCGTCTATTTATACAACCCTTGTATATAGAAGGTTAAGTAAATTACACATATACCCTTACTTAAAGAAGTATAAGTGTAATACACCACAAGGACGTTTCTGTCGCGAATTTTATCACATAAAATTCGTTTTTCTGAATCATCATAAAATCTCGCAAAACCATTCTTAGTGTGCGACCCAATAGGCTCATACAACGTTGGCAGTGTACCAAAACATATTTTGGTATACAAGTCATAAGCGACCTCTAGCAAGACATTATGACTACCCAAGTCGAACGAATATCAAATCGATACAACCTAATCAATAGTGTATATAACATCCTTTTGTCACACGATATCCTTTCGATCAAACATAAGGCATGGAATTGCCATCCAACATGTTCAATCGTACTAGTCTCGATCTCTAGGTAGACTGAAAATATCCAAGTGACATTGATCAATATCAATTCACTTAAACTAGGCCTTTTAACAGTCTAACACATCGAGGGATCCACTGGATATCTCTCTTTATATGAGAGGGACAAATTCTATCTTGATTACACAACTTCATCATATTGCTCACACAGTAACCAATCACAACCTTTATAATCGTCCGGTTAAAGACAACGTTTGATTGTGTCAAATCACTGTGTTCCTAATGTTGAAGTCTCTGGTAATCTCAAGTCGAGGATGGAATATATACCTATCATGAGAAACAACAATGACTTAATCCATGTGATGTTCTCATAGCAGGTCGGTCCAGTACTTTGTTCCCTAACAAGTACTCGTGATCTTGATTTGTATCCATATAAGTATAATCATCATATGATCATCAATCAAGACTCACACTAGTCTTAATTCATTATAGTTCCCAGTATAATGATCGATTAGGGACATTTATGATATTTATGTAAATACCCATGGATCTTATTATAATGTAAACATGCAAATTAATTATAATAAATAGCAAATGAAATCCTCTATTTTATTAACTAAAAGTATTCATAAAGACAGTTAATGGATTGACCTAGGGCACATGCCCCATCATCTCCCACTTGCACTAGGGCCAATCATACATGCATCTAATGCCTAATGATGTAACATGACCATCATGTTTTGCTTGTGGAAGAGCTTTTGTCAATGGATCCGCAACGTTGTCTTCGAGGTACTCTGCAAATTTTTACGTCTCCCTCTCTATAATTTCTCCGATGAGATGAAAACGCCCGAGTATATGTTTGGATCTGTGGTGTGATCTAGGTTCTTTGGCTCGTGCTATTGCCCCGTTATTGTCACAATACAAACAAACAGGTTAGCAATACTTGGTACCACACCTAGTTCGAAATGAACTTTTTGATCCGAATCGCTCCTTTCTTTGCATCGGACGCCGCAATATACTCGAACTTCAATTGTAGAATCTCGCTTGCGATCTCTTGCTTTCGAACTTTTCTAGCTTACTTTGCACCCCCATTCAAAATAAACACATATCCGATCCGCGATCTAAAATCATCTATATTAGTTTGAAAACTTGCATCTATGTAACCATTTACAACTAGATCATTTTCAAAACCTCCATAGACAAAGAACACTTCCTTAGTCCTTCTTAAGTACTTAAGGATGTTCTTTCTTGCTATCCAGTGACTCTCGCCTGGATCTGATCGATATCTGCTTGTAGTGCTCAAAGGATATGATACATCAGGTCGAGTGCATAACATGGCATACATGATAGATCCAATAGCTGATGCATATGGAATCTTATTCATACGGTCTCGCTGATCATTTGTCTTAGGACATCGAGTCTTGCTGAGACTTATCCCATGAGACATTGGCAACAATCCTCTTTTAGAGTCTTGCAAACTGAACCTATTCAGCACCTTATCTATGTAAGCACTCTGACTTAGACCGATTAGCCTCTTAGATCTATCCCTATAGATCCTTATCCCTAGGATATAGGTCGCATCTCCTAAGTCTTTCATTGAGAAACACTTCCCTAACCAAGACTTGACACTCTGCAATGTTGGGATGTTATTTCCAATGAGTAATATATCATCAACATACAGTACGAGAAAAACTACACTCCCGCTGACCTTCTTGTATACACAAGGCTCGTCTTCGTTCTTAATAAAACCAAATCATTGATTGCTTCATCAAAACGAAGATTCCAACTCCGAGAAGCTTGCTTTAATCCATAAATGGATCTTTGAAGCTTGCATACCTTCATAGAATTCTCAGGATGTACAAAACCTTCAGGTTGTGTCATATACACGTCCTCAAGCAGCTTTCCATTAAGAAATGTTGTTTTTACATCCATTTGCCATATCTCATAGTCATAATATGCAGCAATGGCAATTAAAATTCTTATGGATTTAAGCATGGCTACTGACGAGAAAGTTTCATCATAATCAACACCTTGAGTCTGCACTCGAAACCTTTTGCTACAAGTCTTGCTTTAAAAGTATGCACTTTGCCATCCATGTCAGTTTTCTTCTTGAAAATCCATTTTCATCCAATGGTCTTACCACCTTCAGGTAAATCAACCAAGTTCCAAACTTGGTTATCATACATGGATTGCATCTCAGAGTTCATGGCACTTAGCCATTTATCTGAGTCTGGTCCATAGATAGCCTCCTGATAAGTGGTGGGCTCATTTTGGTCTATAAGCAACACATCACGACTATCAGTAATGAGAAATTCGAATATCTCTAGCTCATGTCTTACCCTACCAGATTTACGTGGGTCCTGTGTCACTTGCGGAGGTTCAACTGGTTCAGAACGTTGTTGAACTTCCAGTAGCGGTTCAGGGTTTACCTGTGATTTTTGAACTTCTTCAAGACTTATGTCTCTCCCACTAAAGTCTTTTGAAATAAACTGTTTTTCCATAAAGGCACCATACCGAGCAACAAACACTTCGTTCTCAGCAGGATTATAAAAGTAATATCCTTTTGTTTCCTTAGGATACCCCATAAATAAACACTTGTCGATTTAGGTGCTAGTTTTTACGAGACTTGTCGCTTTACGTAAGCCTCACAACCCCAAATCTTAAGAAAAGACAAACTAGGTCTCTTCCGTACCATATCTCATATGGTGTTTTATCAACCACTTTAGAAGGAACTCGATTTAGAGTGAAAGTCTGCAGCTTGTAATGCATAACCCCAAAAGGATAATGGAAGATCTGCATGACTCGTCATAGATAGAACCATATCTAATAAGGTTCGATTTCTCCTTTCGTAAACTCCATTCCATTGTGGAGTTGTTGGTGGAGTCAATTGGGAGACAATCCCACAATTTCTAAGATGATCATCAAATTCTTGGCTTAAATACTCACCACCTCGATCCGATCGAAGTGTTTTGATAGTTTTACCAAGTTGATTACGCACTTCATTTTGAAACGTTTGAAACATCTCAAATGATTCACTTTATGTTTCATAAGATATACATAACCATATCTCTTTGAAATCATCGAAAATGTAATGAAGTACGATAACCTCCTCTAGCCATTGTGTTTATAGGACCGCATACATCTGTATGTATTAGACCCAATAAATCACTTGCCCTTTCACTGTGTCCAGTAAAGGGACTTTTAGTCATCTTGCCCAATAAACAAGATACGCACGTTTCATATGTTTCTAAATCAAATGAATCTAGAAGTCCATCTTTATGGAGCTTCTTTATGCGTTTCTCATTTATGTGCCCGAGACGACAATGCCAAAGATAGGTTTGATTCAAATCATTTGACTTGAATCTTTTTGTATTTATGTTAAAGACTAAAGTATCAGTGGACTTTTTCACGCTTAGAATATAAAGACCATCATACAAATCAACATTTGCATAAAATATGCCTTTACGAGAAATGGAACATCTATTATTTGCAATAATAAAATCAAAACCATCCATATCCAAACATGAAACAGAAATGATGTTTCGCTCAAAATGAGCACAAAATAACAATTATTTAAAGTTAAAATAAGTCCACTAGATAAAACTAAGTCATATGATCCAACAACCCAGGGCGAACTCTTGCTCAATTCCCTACGCGGAGGATGACTTCTCCTTTCTTCAACTTTCTACTTCTGGTGAGTCCTTGCACATTTATACAAATGTGAGATCCACATCCGTATCTAATACCCAGGAATCACTAGTAGATAAATTAATTTCAATAACATAAATACCAGTAGTGGCGCCGCACTACCCTTTTTCTTCCTTAGATCTTCCAGATAGAGTTTGCAATTTCTGAACCAATGTCCAGGTGCATGACGGAAATGACAATTTCCTTCTTTTTCTTTTGGGTGTTTTGAAGCAGGAACAGGCTGGGGCTTGACTTGTTCCACAAGCTTTACGACAGTGCGCAATAAATGACCTTGGCAACTCTAGCCTTGCCTTTGCCTTTCTTCTTCATTCCCTTTCCTTTTGGACCATCAACACATTACTAGAGGGTTTCTCGATATTTTGTTCAGCAGTTTTGAGCATCAAATGCAACTTCGAAATTGATTTCTCCATATTATGCATATTGTAGTTCATCACAAATTGTGAGTAACTCTCTGGTAATGAATTCGGGATCAAATCTATAGCCAACTCTTGGCTTATGGGAAATCTGAGTCTATCAAGCTGGTCAACATAGCCCTTCATCTTCAGAACATGAGGACTAACGACGCGCACCTCGGTCATCTTGCAAGAATGTAGGTTTTTGACTGTCTCGAACCTTTCTTCCCTAGCTTGCTCATTGGAACATTTCCTTCACGTTATAGCCATGTCATAGGCTTCCATTAGTTCCATGTCCTTCGAAGTTCGGGAACCATAGTTGCCAGCGTAATACATGCAACATCGGTAGAATCGTTGACATGCTTATTATGCGCATCCTTCACAACTTTCGTAGCATTGGTGGTGGGTCCTCGGGGATTGGAGCATCCAGGGACATACAACTTGCGTTCATGCTTAAGAACAATTCTCAAGTTTCGAACCGATCAAGAAAGTTAGTCCCATATAGCTTATCTTTCTCAAGGATGGATCGCAGTGACAGGGGATTATTGTTACTTGAAGAGGCCATTGATCTACAATAAAGATTATGCAAAATTTATTTTAGTATAGAGGAATAGACTCCCACTAAATTAACAACCCTCCTAAAACATACCGTTTATTTAGGGGACTAAAATCCATATTTCACCTAATTCTATGACAGCTATGACATGAAACACATAACTATATTATTTAGGTAGGTAACAGTTAACAATTACATCTTATGTAATTTTAGATACTTTTATGAGATACGGGACATCTTATGTCTTAGCATGTTTTTTTATCTCATCATGTGCCTAAAGCTCAAAACTATTTTGATAGCTTTATTAAGTCGGACTATTTTAAACATTTAGGTAACTCTTACCCAACTTGTCTCACCAATATAACACAATACACCCAACTATGGCTGAAACTATATTAGTGTGATCGAGGCCTTTGACAGGTGTTTAAAATGGATGACATGAGACTTAAAATTTAATAGAGGGATTTTATTCAGTTTTAGTGATTTTTATGTAAACAATGAAATATCATATATTCTATTGATTTGTTCAATCACTAAACAATTTGGAAATTTTATACTATTCACTAATAAAAGAATTTCCGTGCGCTAGGATTAGTTAGACGACGAATCTCAATTCCGAAAATTGAAATTCGCTATAGAAAATCATATTTTTCGCTGATTTTACTATACTAAATTTACCCCTTCATTTATCCGAAATTAAGTCAATTAAAACATTTTAATTAACCCGGGCCCACATCTAACTAATCATCTTATCCTAATTCAATTAGGACTTTAGATATTTGAATCCTAGCATATCACCAATAACAAAATTCTTGATATTTATCTCCTATCCAATAGGGATAACGAAACAAATTTTGATTATATCTCCTAGTCTAATTTGTTATCTATCTTTATCAAATAGAAAGTTCATAACAAAATAGATATAACTAGATAAATAAACAATTTCGAAAATTAATTATTTGCAATTTCGGTCCTTAGGCAGATAATCACAAATATGTCATTGAATCATGAACTACTATCTCAATCAAACCTAATCATATTAGTTTCGAATTAATATTCAGCCTTATACAATTCAAGAAACGTAAGACAATGTAACCTAAATATGCATACTGAATTACAGAGATTTCATTCATGCATCAATACACGAAAAATAAAGATTATACCTAATGGTGTCATGGATCACAGAACACGAAATTCAATTCATTGAAATTATTTGAATTAACCTAACATGGTTACTAGCATGTAAGAAACTGATTTTAATTAAATCACGAATATATGTATCATATACACAAAACATGATAATAAATCTCACGGGAAACTTTTGTATATCACATGTACATCAACTATTAACATGCTTTCAATCATATATCATGTATATATCAGAAGAAAACATGTAATGAATTTAATGGAATCAAACTCGAAGGCTCTGATACAACTGTTGGGTTTTGGGGTTCATACGCAGCGGAGATTACAAAACAATTTTGACAAAAACCCCAACAGGATCCGAATCTAATTCCATTAAAAACGTTTAAACCATGAAAAACTTAATCATACCTCAATCGCAATATACCTTTACGAAGGTTGATCGATCTCTAAGGCGCTGCCAACGACGAACGCCCTCTATCAGCAGTCCACACACGAACGGCGGCCGTGATTTGAAGTGCTAGCTTCGAGAGAATACCAAACCTTTTTGATTCTCTCCAAAACGATCCAGAGCATACCAAAAAACCCTAAGTCGTTTCTAAAATGAAAATAGAGTTTCGGCCTTTTGAACTTTCGTGTGTATGTTCTAACTTAAAGCGTTTATTTATACAACCCTTGTATATAGACGGTTAAGTAAATTACACATATACCCTTACTTAAAGAAGTATAAGTATAATACACCACAAGGACGTTTCTGTCATGAATTTTATCACATAAAATTCATTTTTCTTAATCATCTTAAAATCTCGCAAAACCATTCTTAGTGGGCGACCCAATAGGCTCATACAACGTTGGCAGTGTACCAAAACATATTTTGGTATACAAGTCATAAGCGACCTCTAGCAAGACATTATGACTACCCAAGTCGTACGAATATCAAATCGATACAACCTAATCAATAGTGTATATAACATCCTTTTGTCACACGATATCCTTTTGATCAAACATAAGGCATGGAATTGTCATCCAACATATTCAATCGTACTAGTCTCGATCTCTAGGTAGACTGAAAACATCCAAGTGACATTGATCAATATCAATTCACTCAAACTAGGCCTTTTAACAGTCTAACACATTGAGGGATCCATTGGATATCTCTCTTTATATGAGAGGGACAAATTCTATCTTGATTACACAACTTCATCACGTTTCTCACACAGTAACCAATCACAACCTTTATAATCGCCCGGTTAAAGACAACGTTTGATTGTGTCAAATCACTGTGTTCCTAATGTTGAAGTCTCTGGTAATCTCAAGTCAGAGGACTCGAATATATACCTATCATGAGAAACAACAATGACTTAATCCATGTGATGTTCTCATAGCGGGTCGGTCCAGTACTTTGTTCCCTAACAAGTACTCGTGATCTTGATTTGTATCCATATACGTATAATCATCATATGATCATCAATCAAGACTCGCACTAGTCTTAATTCATTATAGTTCCCAGTATAATGATCGACTAGGGACATTTAGGATATTTCTGTAAATACCCATGGATCTTATTATAATGTAAACATGCAAATTAATTATAATAAACAACAAATGAAATCCTCTATTTTATTAACTAAAAGTATTCATAAAGACAGTTAATGGATTGACCTAGGGCACATGCCCCATAATCAAACACGAGAACCGATTGAATATATTATTTGTGGATGATGGTTGTGTGTATGTGGTGTTTAAAATTATTATTATATTTGCAGTGCATATGTGTACGTTGCTATCGAGTGAGTTAATGTGATGGGTGTTCGCCTTGAAATGTGTGTTAACGCCGGTATTGAGTAGGCGAACTACGGGTACACTAGGAAACTCGATTAGTTCACGTTTAGCGACTACTTAAGCAATTAAAAAGGGTACTGTAACCATAGGCTAAGATGATTAAATTAAAACAATAGGCTATGGCATACCTCGAAATGCATGCTGAAATGTCAGGCATCGAGTGTCGGATAGTCGAGGGTTAGTGGAATCACAAATTTGTAAACCTTAGTGAATAAACCACATGTATTATAATGGACCTAAGCCAAGTAATTGAATAAAATAAATTAAGGCATATAGTTTGGTTAATTAATTGGAAACCATATGATTTACTTTGATATATATGTTGTACATCTAAGAGCTAGGGGAGTATCAATTTTTGTCACTTGGATTGAGTTAGCAGGAGTGAGTGGGATAAGTGGCAAGGTGTGAATCATGGGATGAGTATCGGGATACGTAAATACATTAAGATTAATGGCTATTAAACAATCCCGCCTTTATATATAAAACTGAAGTGATCAAACACATGCAACTAAATCCATTCATTTGCATCTCTGGGAAAATCAAAGTTGATGAGGATTTTAGCTGGGTTTCAAGGATTTAGAGGTGAAATCTTGATATTTAAATCAAGGTAATCATCATCTCCATCATCTACCCTATCTAATGAACCCATTTTTATATGTCTTTTATGAAATGCAAGTTTGAAGGTGTGAAATCCGAGAATTTCCTAAACCGAATTTGATGATTAATTAATGATTTTCTAATTTTATTTGAATTTTAGGAATCCGAGGTAGGACCCACGCATGACGGACTGGGGATCATAAGGTAAATTATGTTTTTTTAATTGTTCTGTGCCTATTGTGTGTAATATATTTTAATTCGTCATGAAAAAGTCTGATTTTAAAGCATTGTATGGGTGTTTCGGAGTGCGTTGATATTTTTGCCAATTTTTAGCGAAATTGGGGTACTTTTTGAGGTTTAATATGAACACAAAAATAAGGGACAAACATGAAAATAAAATAGAAAATTGGCAAATTACTTCAAAGGGAAATTGGTTTATATTGTTGGAGATAAAAATTGAAGGGCAAAAGGGTAATTAGCCAACCCTTTTGCTTTGTAAAACCAAACAGCCCCTGCCTCGCTTCTTCATCTCCACAATCGTCCCTTCTTCTACTGATTTCTCACGTCTCTCTTGTTCTCACTGATCTCTTATGTCTCTCTCAATCAACCCCTCAAACTCACATCCCTCTCAGTCGTTTCTCTTTCTCATCTCTTTGTTACGGTCTCTTTCTCTCTCTCAACTGGGCAACAACGAAGGATAAGAACCGAGGCTGTTGACATCGAATGATCAAGGTGAGGTTTTAGTATGGTTTTGCACTACTTGTTGTTGTTATTGATTAAAGAAAGAGAGAAAGATGAGTTTAATTGAAAAGAAAAAAATAAGAGGAATGAGAAGATAAAGTAGAGAGAAGAGGGAGGTGACCATGAGGAAGAAGAAGATGACGAGGGAGGTGGAAACAATGGTAAAGAGAAGAGGGAAGAGATCAGGGAAGCGAGGAAGAGAACGAATAGAGCTTGCTCTGTTCGTTCTCTCATGGTGAGGAAGGGGATGGTTCCCCTAAACCGGGTCAAACTGGACTTGGTTCAAGGGACCAAACCCTTCCCCTCCTTTATAAAAAAAACCAGTTCAAATTTGAAAATGAAAAAGAAAATCAAGAAGATAGATAAAAAGTTTTTTGAAAAAATAGGATTTTTGGCCCAATAAATATAAATTATATATTTTTATGAAAAATATGCAATTCGGGATGTGTACCAAACATTTATTCGGGGTTTTGTCTCGAAAAATGTAATTTAAGCTAAATTAGCCTAAATTACCAAAATAATTTTGAAAAATTAGATAAATTATTTTTTGAGGCAAATTATTAATAAAAATGCATTAATTGGAAATTAAATAGTGGAATTAAAGTCTCAAAAAGTATTTTGCGTATTTCAATGTGTTGTCGGGTTTTTTTAGGAATTTAAACACTAACATGATTAGTGAATTTTGAGAAATTGTTGAAAATGGTATAATTGAGTCAACACACATAAATTAAGAACTTTTCGATTTATTATAATTTCGGTACAAGGGAATCCGAGGAACGAGCGAGCGAGGAGTCAAATAACCAACTTACGTTGGTTTGACTGTAAGTAAACACTATTTTGCTTTTTACAGTAATATGAAATTTATTTTGCACAATCAGTCATTATGAGCTTGGAACAAGAAATGAGGATTCATTTTGTATATTTATTTAAGTATTTCGTTTTATCATGCAATACTCATATTATCTCTTGTTATTACCTGTTGTATAAAGCAAGGTAGATTTTTACTTATCTGAGATTGTTTATTTGGCACACAGTGTATTTGGTGTTCTTAAAATGGCTTTGTCAGGTGAGCCTAAGGAATACCAAAAAGGAAACAGAAAGCTATAGGATTTTTCCTGAGGAGCTCTTTTCCCATAGTAATGTATGTTTATATTATTTTTGTTTTGGGTTTTCAAGGTGAGCGTAAGATGCGTATCACTGAGGAAAGAGTTTTCAACAATTCGTAAATTCAGTAGGTTTGAATTGGGATCAAGGTTTAAACAGTTCATTTTTGTATATTTAAGGCTTTGAACAGTTTCAGTTTCAGTTTGAGATTTAGTTTTGTAACTAAGTTTTACTAGTTGCAGTCCAATTTATAATTTTAGATTGATATTATATTGTGAACTGCGGGGAGTTATGAGTCCTTTTAAGCCTCTCCCAATTCTCTTATTTATTAGGTTTTGGGTGCCGACAGTCCATATTTAGAGGAGGTGCTGCCAAAACATTTATAAATATACGAAAAACATTCCATAATATTTGCTAATTCGCTCCATTTAAATAAATCAAGACCTGAGGTTTAATAACGATTCTAGTTTAGCATTTAGATCAGTTTAAGGATTTAATTAATGGCAATTTCGAGGTTGGTAGTTAATCATAGGATTAGGTACCTAATTAGGATAATTAGGTTAGGTCAGCGCTTAGTAAGACAGGTCCTGATAGAGTTGGTATCAGAGCTAAGGTTTAGCTCAATTAAGTATAAGTTTTGATTGAGAATCAAAAGGTGACAAAGCTAAGGTCCAGCTAAACTCGATGATGAACTTTGGTTTAAAACCACAGAGCGACTGAGCACGGTTAGTTGGGAAGTGAATATGAGTTGGGAATATATTATATTGATGTTATGTTTGTTGTTTATATAACGTTATATCAATTGATATATAATTATTTATTTATGATTAAGTGCAAATTGTTTTGCATAGTCATGAGTGGACAGGGCGAAGACACTATGGATCCTCAGTACGTGGATTCTGAGTCGTTTTGTAAGTGGACATATATGATCACTGCATAACATCAGCAGATCGTCGATACATTTTCTCAAATGATGACTCAAGGTACCTTGTTAGGAGATCCAATAGTTTAGACTGATCCTACAGTTCAGGAGGAACAGGCTACCTCAACAACTCAGCCGATGGTAGAGATGAGGGTTGTCCTGAAACGACCCCAATTTTTCACAAATTGGGCCCCACTTGGCCTAAGCCCACGTGGACCCCCGAGCCAGTCTCGCAAGGTCAACGCAGACCTAGTCAGCCTTCCAATCCCTCATTATACGTAAATTCACAATTGTTAAGTTGAGTTATTAGTATTTTACGAGTTTTACAATTTAGGGGAAGCAATTTCTACAAATTAAATAACTCAGCAATAATGTAAAAAGTTAGGCAACCTAATCGTGGAACCCAGTAAATGTGTTAATCAGAGGAGAGTCATACAAGGTATACAAAAATCTTATATAACTAAGGAGCCTTCCCCTTGTTGGACTGCGGATCTGCACTCAGTCGTACCCAAAAACGACGAGCCCAGGTAAGTAAAGCCAGTAGGACATATACGACATTTCAAAATAACCAAAGCAGTCGAATTCATGCAATAAAAAAGAAATGAATAAGTAACGCATGAATATAAATGACTGTAAATAATCAATCGATGAGTGAGGCCAAATAACAAGGAGTCCCGACCAAAGGTCGTTAAGTCGCAGTAAAAGCCCGGCAGACTCGGGTTTAGGACGAGACCTCAGCCTCCCAGCCCCAACCCTTGCGACTATGAGACATTCACAGACCTGGATCTAGGACGAGACCCCAGCTTCGCGGCCCTAGCCCGTACGACTATGAAACATTCACGGACCCGGATAAGAGCCCCCAACGTACACTCAATTGGGATATATCGACGGGCGATCGGGAAAGACCTCGGGTTTAGGACGAGACCCCTACCTCCCAGCCCTAACCCTCTCATATCGCAGATAAATAGTAACCATGACTCACTTGTAAATGGACCACTCAACCTACAACAATTTCAAAGATAGCTATCATAAAGCAGTAATCAACAATAGTGAAAGGAAGCTATCACAAAGCAATGAATAATAGCCAATGGACCACTCCACGCAATAGCACTTTCAAAGATAATGTCCAAGCAATGAATAACAATATCAAAGCAATGAAATTACTGTACAGTTCCTTACTGGTTTACTTACCTCGAGAATCGTGGACCTCAAAACATCTCGCTCGCGTCTCGATTTGCGCACCCGACACCCGGACTCCTAAGTCCCTCCATCGCGTCGTCACGATTTCCTCGAAATTGCGCATCCGACCGGTCAACCACGCGCCACCGACGTTCATCGCGTCGCAGCCACGCCGGCATCATTTGTCGCACCATCGCGCCGCCGACCGCTGCGCTAACTTCTTTGGCCGCTCGTCATTCTTCTTCGCTAAGGTAGCGTTAGCCCATCATTGCACAAGGCTGCGCGCTTTCTCCGAAGCCGCTTCGCTAAGCCGCGCGGCTAGAGTCGTTGGTCGCCGCTGTCCGCCCGCTGCCCCCTGCTCATCCACGACCTCCTCAACCGCCGTCGTCTGCAACCCGGAGCCACGTAGTGCCGTTGGTTGGCATCGCTGGTTCGCGTCACTGCCGCGGCAGTTCGCACCCTCGCGTCGCCCGCGAACCACCGTCACTGGTCCGTCTGCGCCCCCGTCGCTATGAGCCGCCGCCTGGAGCTGTCGGTTCACCGCCGGATCTGCTGGTTCACCGTCGGATCTGCAATGTCGTCGCGCGGGCGTCACGGAGTCGCCCACCACCGAGCGTCACCGTGCGTTACCGCGCAGTCGCGTCACCGCGCGGCCGTTGTGGCAGTCCATACCGCCGTCGACGTTGCCACCGTGAGCCGGAGCTCCATCACCGGTGTCCCTCCCTCCCTCTCTTTTCCTGATCACTCTCTCTTTCTTCCCTTCTCTTCTGATCTTTTTTTTTCATTCTTATCCGATTCTTTTTTTTCCCATTTATATATATATACATATATATACATTTCTTTTTATTTTCTTTTTGATTGCGAATCAAATGTGTCCTCGAAAATTGAGTAGTGCGTATTTCGAGGCACCAACTCGCCTCTTTTCAAAATCTCGATACGCGCGCTACACGTATCACGAGACGTATCTAATGTCCACCTTAAAACCACATAAATCCACTATAGCCACATTTCGATCCCACGTCGGCACGTGACTCGAGGCGCGTCCCCGTTCGTGTTTTGGTTCTCTGCATTCCCCGCATATACTTTTCTCAACAATTAACATTATAATCTCAAATGGGATATTACATATTACCTCGGAGTTTCCACCCGAGATTCGGACATACGCATTTCAAAGAGTGGATCCTACAAGCGACCCTGACCTAACACGTGGCACAAGTTTAATTTGCGAGTCGTTACATGTACCACCAGGTATTCCAGTGGATAGGCCAACAGTTGTCGAACCAATTAGGGAAGACGAGTTGCGTAGTGAGTTCAGAAAGAGTAGTCCATAGAGATTTTTATGGTTGTTATGATTTGAAAAAAGACTTATGAGTGGATTTTGAGTCACGAGAAGATCCATATGTTGCTTAATACTCTAGAGAACTTGAAGATCACTTTATCAACTCATTATCTCGAATCAGAGGATTTGATATAGTGGAGAACTGTACTCGAGACACGACCAGCGTATGAAACGTGGCCTGAGTTTCTTAAGGGATTCGGGCAAGAATATTTTACGGAAACTATGATTTTAGAAAAGAAAATTGAGTTTGATTACCTTGAGCAGGCAAATATGTCAATAACAGAGTATGCAACAAAATTTAACAATTTATTGATAGTAACTAGGCAGATAGATATGCAAGAAGTTAACGAAATCCATAAGTTTAAACTGGGTTTGAAAGAAAGTATTTCTACTGTAGTTTCAACGACGAGGCCAAGGACATTTACTAAGCTTATGAGGCGGGTAAGGGTTTTGAAATGGCTGAGTTCTTTCACAAAGATAAGGAAGAGTGACGGAAATGTACCATGGAAACTAGTTCGATATTCGACAACAGTCAGGGGTGGCAAAGTAGGAAGGATAGAAGGACAGAAAGTTTGGGTAAGAGTGGAGATTCAGTATCAGTATCATCTACCCAGGTTCTATGTGAGCTACTACTTTTCCTCCACCTGTTCTAAGGTTTACTAAGAAACCTTCTCGACCTTTAGTTATGAGTTCTACCCTACAGGGACATTCACAGTTTCAGTCGCAATCTCGATCACGATATCAGTCAGTTCCATCAACCTTTCAGCACAGAAAGATACCGTCTCAGTTACAGACACAATCACGAGGATAAGGTAGCAGAGTTAATCAAGGCTATACCCCGAGGCCTACCAATACACAAGCTTCGTTAGTAGGCAGTAAACCGATTGGACCATGTTTTGAGTATAGATCGATGGGGAATCTTAAGAAGGATTGTCCTAAGTTGAATCAGGGACAAATTTTTTCATCATCAGTTTAGTCTAGACCTCAGTCTAGGGAACGTGTTCAAGTCATCGGTGAACCTGAGTAGACGCCAACAAAAATCTAATATAAGGTATTATTTCTATTTGTGGTCGTCCTATAAAAGTTTTAATTGATTATGGTTCTACCATTTCATTTATTTCTTGCCAAATGGTTGATGAGTTGCATTTGACTCCGGTGAGAGTCAACATACATTTAGTTCTCAATACTACAGCTGGGGACAAATTATATCCGCATTTTATATACGAGAAGTGTATTGTAGAGATTGCAGGACATGAGATGACTGCAAATCTTATTGTGTTAGAGTTCCTAGAGTTTGATGTACTCTTAGGAATGGATTGGCTTGCTATATATCATGCACATATGGATTATTTTCATAAGACGCTAGGTTTTCACATTCCAGGTTGTCCAATGTTTACCTATACGGGAGCTGTTACTAATTTGCTAGTGACTAGAGGTAGGGTTGCCACTAGTCAAGAAATGGAAATTCTTGCCTGAATGGTTAGTACAGAGGCAAAAGATCACTCAAAGTTGGAAGATATTCCTGTGGCATGTGAATTTGCAGATGTTTCCCCGATGATTTACCTGGCTTACCACCATCATGAGAGATTGATTTTATTATTGATTTAATTCCTAGAACTAAACCCATTTCCATTTCGCCATATAGAATGGCTAAACCTGAACTTGCAGAGTTACAGACTCAATTACAAGAGTTTATTGATAAAAGGTTCTTACATCCTAGTAAGTCACCTTGGGGCGCACTAGTTCTTTTTGTGAAGAAGATGGACGAAAGCCTCAAAATGTGTATAGATTATAGACAGTTGAACCGAGTGACAATCAGAAATAAGTATCCTTTACCGCGTATTATGGCTGAAGCTAAGTTCTTTTCGAAGATTGATCTTCGATCTGGCTATCGTCGGTCGAAAGTTAGGGCAGAGGATGTAGATAAGACTACTTTTAGTACAAGGTATGGTTACTTTAAGTTCATTGTAATGCCCTTTGGTTTGACCAATGCACTGGCTATGTTTACGGATTTAATGCAGCGGATCATGAAGTCATATTTAGATCGTTTCGTGATTATTTTCATTGATGATATTCTGATAAATTCAAGGACTCGTGAGGAACATGAAGTACATCTCAGAGTTATTCTCCAAACTTTAAGAAATCATCGACTGTATGCCAAGTTCAGTAAATGCGAGTTTTGGATTTTCGAAGTTAAATCTTTTGGGCATGTAGTTGGAGCTGACGAAATTGCGGTAGATCCTGCGAAGATTGAAGCAATTATGAGCTAGCCTGAATCGACCACTGTGATAGAAATTAGAATTTTTATTAGTTTAGCCAGTTATTATTGTAGATTTATACAAGATTTCTCTAAAATAGCTTCACCTATCACAATGTGTTTGTGTGGTCAAATGCTTGTGGAAATGCTTTTACTAAGCTTAAGAGACGATTAACTATAGCTCCAGTATTGGTGTTGCCTAATCCAGATAAAGAGTTTGTAGTTTATACAGTTGCATCTCAAGTCGATTTAGGTTGTGTGTTGATGTAGGATAAAAGAGTTATAGCTTATGTATCTCGTCATTTAAGAACTCGCGAGAAGAATTATCATGTTCATGATCTCAAGTTAGCAGCGATTGTGTTTGCGTTTAAGCTTTAGAGACATTATCTATATGGGAAAGATCTGTTTTGTTTTCAGAACACAAGAGTCCGAAGTACTTGTTCTTGCATAAGGAATTAAATATGAGACAGGCAATGGTTAGAGCATTTAAAACATTTTGATTTAGTCTTGAATATCATATAAGGAAAGCTAATGTTATAGCTGATGCACTGAGTAGGAAGCGTGAAGAGGCATTGAAAGTGGTTGGTTATATGACTCATGAATATGAGTTACTCGAGGAAGTTGCATCTACGTCTTTGTCAGAGCTTCTGGAATTCCAGAATTTATCATTTGTTGTTCGGCTCAAGGTGTAGACTGTCTCTATTCAACGAATTATTGAGAGCCGACTCAATGATGTTGATGATTAAAAGTTTGGGGAATTGGGAAGAAGCAATGATAACTCACAATAGACAAAATCTAGTGATCAGAGTCTGAGATTCAGGGGTAGGTTGTGGATTCCATTAGTGGCTGAGATCCGAGATAAGATACTCAGGGTGTCTCACAGGTCTAGGTATTCTATTCATCTTGGTAGGACCAAGATGTACCATGGCATGTTTCGTTTGTAATGGTGGCCAGGGATGAAGTCTAATGCTAATTATTATGTTAGATGTGAGATTTGCTAGCAGGTTAAGGCCGAAAGTTCCTAAGTGGAAGTAGGAACATATTGCTATGGATTTCATAACTCATTTGCCTAGGTCTCAAAAACAAAATACGATAGTGTTTGGGTTATCGTTGATGAATTAATGAAATCTGCGTATTTTCTCCTAATAGCTCGTAATTATGGTTTTCCAGAGTTGAATGTGATCTATGAATGTGAAATTCTTCATTTGCATGTAGTATTGCTATCTATTGTTTCTTATATAAATACTCAATTCACCTCTGGGCTATGGCAGAGTATGCATGAATGTTTTGGCGCTCAACTACGATTCAGTACTGTATTTCATCCCTATTTTGTTATGAAGTTTCTATTTGATAAAGATTGATAACAAATTAGAATATGAGATAAATATCAAGAATCTTGTTATTGGTGATATATTAGGATTCAAATATCTTAAATCCAAAATAAATAATTAATTTTCGAAATTATTTATTTATCTTGTTATATCTATTTTGTTATGAAGTTTCTATTTGATAAAGATAGATAACAAATTAGAATACGAGATAAATATCAAGAATCTTGTTATTGGTGATATACTAGGATTCAAATATCTTAAATCCAAAATAATTAATTAATTTTCGAAATTAATTTTTTATCTTGTTATATCTATTTTGTTATAAAGTTTCTATTTGATAAAGATAGATAACAAATTAGATTAGGAGATATAATCAAAATCGGTTTCGTTATCCCTATTGGATAGGAGATAAAGATGGAAAAGTTTGTTATCGGTGATATGCTAGGATTCAAATATCTAAAGTCCTAATTGGATTAGGATAAGATGATTAGTTAGATGTGGGCCCGGGTTAATTAAAAATGTTTTAATTGACTTAATTTTGGATGAATTAAGGGGTAAATTTAGTATAGTAAAATCAGCGAAAAATATGATTTTCTATAGCGAATTTCAATTTTCGGAATTGAGATTCGTCTTCTAAAAAAAAAAAAAAGCAAGGCGCGCCTGTACCCAGATTTCATTGTCATACCTTCATTGATCGATCAATGGAACCACACTTATTGACCGATCAGCGGGACCGCCGTCTAACTAATCTTAGCGGACGGAAATTCTTTTATTAGTGAATAATATAAAAATTTCCAAATTGTTTAGTGATTGAACAAATCAATAGAATATATGATATTTAATTGTTTACATAAAAATCACTAAAACTGAATAAAATCCCTCTATTAAATTTTAAGTCTCATGTCATCCATTTTAAACACTTGTCAAAGGCCTTGATCACACTAATATAGTTTCAGCCATAGCTGGGTGTATTGTGTTATCTTGGTGAGACAAGTTGGGTAAGAGTCACCTAAAAGTTTAAAATGGTCCGACTTAATAAAGCCATCAAAATAGTTTTGAGCTTTAGGCAAATGATGAGATAAAAACATGCTAAGACATAAGATGTCCCGTATCTCATAAAATGATCTAAAAATTACATAGATGTAATTGGTAACTGTTACCTACCTAAATAATCTAGTTCTCGTGTTTCATGCCATAGCCGCTGTCATAGAATTAGGTGAAATATGGATTTTAGTCCCCTACATAATCAGTATGTTTTAGGAGGGTTGTTAATTTAGTGGGAGTCTATTCCTCTATACTAAAATAAACTTTGCATAATCTTTATTGTAGGTCAATGGCCACTTCAAGTAACAATAATCCTCTGTCACTGCGATCCATCCTTGAGAAGGATAAACTATCTGGGACTAACTTTCTTGATCGTTCGAAACTTGAGAATGGTTCTTAAGCATGAACGCAAGTTGTATGTCCCGGATGCTCCAATCCCTCGAAGACCCACCACCAATGCTACGAAAGTCGTGAAGGATGCGCATAGTAAGCATGTCAACCATTCTACTTGATGTTGCATGTATTATGTCGGCAACTATGGTTCCCGAACTTTAGAAATACATGGAACTAATGGAAGCCTACGACATGGCTATAACGCCAAGGAAATGTTCCGACAAAGAAGCTAGGCAAGAAAGGTTCGAGACAGATCAAAAACCTACATTCTTGCAAGATGACCGAGGGTGCGTCGCTTAGTCCTCATGTTCGAATATGAAGGGCTATGTTGACCAACTTGATAGACTCGGATTCCCATGCCAAGAGTTGGCTACGGATTTGATCTTGAATTCATTACCGAGAGAGTTACTCACAATTTGTGATGAACTACAATATGAATAATATGGAGAAATCAATTTCAGAGTTGCATTTGATGCTCAAAACTGCAGAACAAAATATCAAGAAACCCTCTAGTAATGTGTTGATGGTCCAAAAGGGAAAAATGAATGAAGAAGAAAGGCAAAGGTAAGGCTAGAGTTGCCAAGGTTGTTGCTGCACCTGTCGCAAAGCCTGTGGAAATAGTCAAGCCCCAGCCTATTCCTGCTTCAAAACACCCAAAAGAAAAAGAAGGAAATTGTCATTTCTGTCATGCACCTGGACATTGCTTCAGAAATTGCAAACTCTATCTGGAAGATCTAAAGAATAAAAAGGGTAGTGCGACTACCACTACAGGTATTTATGTTATTGAAATTAATTTATCTACTAGTGATTCCTGGGTATTAGATACCGGATGTGGATCTCACATTTGTATAAATGTGCAGGGACTCACCAGAAGTAGAAAGTTGAAGAAAGGAGAAGTCATCCTCCGCGTAGGGAATGGAGCAAGAGTTGCGGCCCTGGCTGTTGGATCATATGACTTAGTTTTATCTAGTGGACTTATTTTAACTTTAAATAATTTTTATTTTGTGCTTGCCTTGAGCAGAAACATCATTTCTGTTTTATGTTTGGATATGTATGGTTTTGATTTTATTATTGCAAATAATAAATGTTCCATTTCTCGTAAAAGCATATTTTATACAAATGCTGATTTGTATGATGGTCTTTATATTCTAAGCATGAAAAAGTCCACTGATACTCCGGTCTTTAACATAAATACAAAGAGATTCAAGTCAAATGATTTGAATCAAACCTATCTTTGGCATTGTCGTCTCGGGCACATAAATGAGAAACGCATAATGAAGCTCCATAAAGATGGACTTCTAGATTCATTTGATTTAGAAACATATGAAACGTGCGTATCTCGTTTACTAGGCAAGATGACTAAAAGTCCCTTTACTGGACACAATGAAAGGGCAAGTGATTTATTGGGTCTAATACGTGCGATGTATGCGGTCCTATAAACACAATGGCTAGAGGAGGTTATATGTACTTCATTACATTTACTTGATGATTTCAGCAGATATGGTTATGTATATCTTATGAAACATAAAGCTGAATCATTTGAGATGTTTCGAACGTTTCAAAATGAAGTGTAGAATCAACTTGGTAAAACTATCAAAACACTTCGATCAGATCAAGGTGGTGAGTATTTAAGCCAAGAATTTGATGATCATCTTAGAAATTATGGGATTGTCTCCCAATTGACTCCACCAACAACTCCACAATGGAATGGAGTTTGTGAAAGGAGAAATCGAACCTTATTAGATATGGTTCGATCTATGACGAGTCATGCAGATCTTCCATTATCCTTTTGGGGTTATGCATTACAAATCTGAGCTTTCACTCTAAATCGAGTTCCTTCTAAAGTGGTTGATAAAACACCATATGAGATATGGTACGGGAAGAGACCTAGTTTGTCTTTTCTTAAGATTTGGGGTTGTGAGGCTTACGTAAAGCGACAAGTCTCGAAAAACTAGCACCTAAATCGACAATGGTTTATTTATGGGGTATCCTAAGGAAACAAAAGGATATTACTTTTATAATCCCGCGAGAACAAAGTGTTTGTTGCTCGGTATCGCCTTTATGGAAAAACAGTTTATTTCAAAAGACACTAGTGGGAGAGAAATAAATCTTGAAGAAGTTCAAGAATCACAGTAAACAGACGAATCGCTTACCGGAAGTTCAACAACGTTCCGAACCAGTTGAACCTCCACAAGCGACACAAGGCCCACGTAAATCTAGTAGGGTAAGACATGAGCGAGAGAGATTCGATTTCTCATTACCGATAGTCGTGATGTGTTGCTTATAGACCAAAATGAGCCCACAAACTTATCGGAGGCTATGTTTGGACCAGACTCAGATAAATGGCTAAGTGCCATGAACTCTGAGATGCAATCCATGTATGATAACCAAGTTTGGAACTTGGTTGATTTACCTGAAGGTGGTAAGACCATTGGATGTAAATGGGTTTTCAAGAAGAAAACTGACATGGATGGCAAAGGGCATACTTTTAAAGCAAGACTTGTAGCAAAAGGTTTTAGGCAGACTCAAGGTGTTGATTATGATGAAACTTTTTCGCCAGTAGCCATGCTTAAATCCATGAGAATTTTAATTGCCATTGCTGCATATTATGACTACGAAATATGGCAAATGGATGTAAAAACAACATTTCTTAATGGAAAGCTGCTTGAGGACGTGTATATGAGACAACCTGAAGGTTTTGTACATCCTGAGAATTCTAGGAAGGTATGTAAGCTAAAAAGATCCATTTATGGATTAAAGCAAGCTTCTCGGTTAGGGAATGACATCCCAACATTGCAGAATGTCAAGTTTTGGTTAGGGAAGTGTTTCTCAATGAAAGACTTAGGAGATGCGGCCTATATCCTAGGGATAAAGATCTATAGGGATAGATCTAAGAGGCTAATCGGTCTAAGTCGAGTGCTTACATAGACAAGGTGCTGAATAGGTTCAGTTTGCAAGACTCTAAAAGAGGATTGTTGCCAATGTTTCATGGCATAAGTCTCAGCAAGACTCAATGTCCTAAGACAAATGATGAGCGAGACCATATGAATAAGATTCCATACGCATCAGCTATCGGATCTATCATGTATGCCATGTTATGCACTCGACTTGATGTATCATATGCTTTGAGCACTACAAGCGATATCGCTTAGATCCAGTGAGAGTCACCGGATAGCAAGAAAGAACATTCTTAAGTACTTAAGAAGGAAGAAGGAAGTGTTCTTGGTCTATGGAGGTTTTGAAAATGATCTAGTTGTAAATGGTTACACGATGCAAGTTTTCAAACGATATAGATGATTTTAGATCGCGATCGGATATGTGTTTACTTTGAATGGGGGTGCAGATAAAGTGGAAAAGTTTGAAGCAAGAGATCATGGCGAGATTCTACAACAAAGTTCGAGTATATTGCGATGTGTCCGATGCAAAGAAAGGAGGCGGTTTGATAAAAAGTTTATTTCTCGAACTAAGTGTGGTTCCAAGTATTGCTAACCCTGTTTGTTTGTATTATGACAATAACGGGGCAATAGCACAAAGCCAAGGAACCTAGATCACACCACGATCCTAACATATACTTAGGCGTTTTCATCTCATCGAGAAATTATTGAGAGGGAGACGTAAAGATTTGCAGAGTACCTACTGAAGATAACGTTGTGGATCCATTGACAAAAGCTCTTCCACAAGCAAAACATGATGGTCATGTTAGATCATTAGGCATTAGATGCATATATGATTGACCCTAGTGCAAGTGGGAGATGTTGGGGCATGTGCCCTAGGTCAATCCATTAACTGTCTTTATGAATACTTTTAGTTAATAAAATAGAGGATTTCATTTGTTGTTTATTATAATTAATTTGCATGTTTACATTATAATAAGATCCATGGGTATTTACGGAAATATCCTAAATGCCCCTAGTCGATCATTATACTGGGAACTATAACGAATTAAGACTAGTGTGAGTCTTGATTGATGATCATATGATGATTATACGTATAGGGATACGAATCAAGATCACGAGTACTTGTTAGGAAACAAAGTACTGGACCGACCCGCTATGAGAACATCACATGGATTAAGTCATAGTTGTTTCTCATGATAGGTATATTTCTCAGTCCTCTGACTTGAGATTGCCAGAGACTTCAACATTAGGAACAAAGTAATTTGACACAATCAAACGTTGTCTTTAACCGGACGATTATAAAGGTTGAGATTGGTTACTGTGTGAGCAATGTGATGAAGTTTTGTAATCGAGATAGAATTTGTCCCTTACATAAAGAGATATATCTAGTGGATCCCTCGATGTGTTAGACCGTTAAAAGGCCTAGTCTAAGTGAATTGATATTGATCAATGTCACTTGGATGTTTTCAGTCTACCTAGAGATCGAGACTAGTACAATTGAACATGTTGGATGACAATTCCATGCCTTATGTTTGATCAAAAAGATATCGTGTGACAAAAGGATGTTATATACACTATTGATTAGGTTGTATCGATTTGATATTCGTACAACTTGGGTAGTCATAATGTCTTGCTAGAGGTCGCTTATGACTTGTATACCAAAATGTATTTTGGTACACTGCCAACGTTGTATGAGCCTATTTGGGTCGCACACTAAGAATGATTTTCGAGATTTTAAGATGGTTCAGAAAAATGAATTTGATATGATAAAATTTATGACGGAAACGTCCTTGTGGTGTATTACACTTATACTTCTTTAAGTAGGGGTATATGTGTAATTTACTTAACCGTCTATATACAAGGGTTGTATAAATAGACGCTTTAAGTTAGAATACATGGAAGAAAGATCAAAAGGCCGAAACTCTATTTTCGTTTTAGAAACGACTTAGGGTTTTTGGTATGCTCTGGATCGTTTTGGAGAGAAACAAAAAGGTTTGGTATTCCCTCGAAGCTAGCACTTCAAATCTCGGTCGCCGTTCGTGTGTGGATTGCTGATAGAGGGCGTTCGTCGTTGGCAGCGCCTTAGAGATCGATTAACCTTCAGAAAGGTACATTGCGACTGAGGTATGATTAAGTTTTCATGGTTTAAACGTTTTTAATGGAATTGTTTTCGGATCCTGTCGGGGTTTTTGTCAAAATTGTTTTGTAATCTCCGCTGCGCATGAACCCCAAAACTCAACACGAAGGTCCTGGTTCGTTGACATCATCATAAGACGGAGAGACTCACCTAGGAGTTTGAGTTGACGATGAGGACACGATACCCTCAGCTATTCTCTGGTATGGGACTTTAGTGACAGTTAAATTTCGGGACGAAATCTTATTTAGTTAGGAAGAATTGTAACGGACCATTTTATTAATGTCTCTTAAATTTACAGATGTGAACGCCAGTAAGGATCTACGTGGACACCGCGGTAGGCTAGGACACACGAGGGCTTATGTATGGTAGTTTATGATGTGATGGATGCTTATTTGCGGTAAAATTTATTAAAAGACATCGGATGTGGGTATGTTGTATAAAAATACGTGTGAGATTGTGAACTGTATTCGCTTTGATATGCGTGTCGATGCGGGTACCGGGTGACGCGCGCCGAACACGTCAATAAAGTAAAGTTTCCTAAACCAACTATTTTGTAGAATAGTGGCAAAGGGTCAATCCCACATAGACTGGTTGTCTTTCTTAGGTTAAAATAACAAAAAAGGAAAATCGGGGGTTTTAAAATAAATATTAATTTAACTAACTAACCTATATAAACTAAATAAATAAAATAACTAAACTAATTTCTAAAATAATTAATTAATAATTAATTAACACCTAAATAACACCTAAATCTCCACTTCCACAAATCAGAATCAAGATTCAATAGCAATTATGGTGTTCAATCTTTCCCAAAAAGTTAGTAATTTAAATTCTCCTAGATTAGCTATAGAAAATCGACATCCGCCAGAAATTCCTAATTCCCCTAATTCCGATAGTCAGGACATACGCCACTAACTACTTCCTTAATTAATGTATAACCCTAGACATGCGTCATTCATGTTTAACACATTAACCGCAGTAATATAGATCTATGGGAACACTAATCCTAAATAATCGGGTTGCAACCGCTACCGATTTAACCTAGATTCAATTGTTGTACATTCAAGAACCAAAAGGGTTTTACGGCAAACGGGTGAATGTTTGTTACTTTATTGGTCTTAAAGCACAATTACACAGATAGTAATATTCCAAATAACAATAAATTGTTCATCTAAAAGCATGCACCGACCTCATACATACCATAGATCTAAATCATAATCATTAAAATCAACAACAATAAAATAGGAGAAATTAAATTAATTAAATAATAAAATAAAAGATCTCACATAATATGCTTTGAATCCATAATTCCGACTTGCTTCCCCTTCGACTTAGGTGAGAAATTGATTAGCCTCGGACATCATCGTAGAAAATCTATACTAAAAACTAATAATTGATCTTTAAAAAATACTAATTAATTTATGTCTCTAATAATACATAGGTTCCTAATATATAAAAAAACTCCAAATTGTACTCGGATACTAATTTTAGGGGTTATGTAGGTGACTCGTGCGTCGAGGAGCATCGTAGGGGTGTTTTAGATCAAAAATCGGACTCTGCCACGTGTAAATAGCCGATTGGTTGTTTTTCCTCTCGCGCCACGTGTCGCGCTGTGATAGGCCACCGCCACCGCCGCTGAGTTGTCGCAGCGTAATTTGTCGAGTATTGTGGGTTTGGTTGTATGTGGGGTGAGTCAGCGCCATGTGTCCGCGTGTGATTGGCCGAAACATGTCGATGTTACGCGCTGGGCAAATGAGTGGATGCCACGTGTCATGACGTGGCACGAAAGAAAATCGCGTGGCTATATACGAAAATCTGGGAGTTTGTGCGAGCACGAATCTCGAGGCAAATCGGCGGTATCTGAAATGAGGAGAAATTAAGGCGGTGTGTGACGTGGCCTATGGTGCTGACGCGGCGGTCTCTGATTGGAGGAGACGATTTACACACGCTACGTGGCGGCTTTCGATTGGAGGAAAACTAATGACCGACTTGATGTTGGGCTGCTGCTTTGACGCATGGCATTGACGTGTCAACACCCGATTGGTCAAATGCTGACATGGCATGCTTTGATTAGCTGGAACACTGTGTTCGCTATTCGACCCACCGCGCAACACGTATTTTGAGGCAAACAGTTCGACATCCGATCACTGCAAGTAAATACTCCATTTTGAGTATTTTTCCACCACGAATTCAACCGCGCACTCCATTTCACCTAAAAATGACAAAAAATATAATTAAATATATATTTTAAATACTTTTAATAATTAAATATACTAAAATAGACTATTAAATACCTATAAATATCGACTTATCACCAAGTAGTTGACGGGATCGAATATTAGGTTTGAGAAACTAAAACACATAAATTATATAAAAATTGGCCAAGTAACTAATATGGAATGGGTATTAGGCGGCTAGTGACACGACGGTACGCGTATATCGCAGTTTGGACACGAAACCGGGCTTCTAAACGCCCGAAAACAAGGGTGAGTGTCCCAGTTGTGTCAAAACAAAAATTCAACATCACTTATCCTTATCTAAACCACACTCCACCACTTTTTCTCTCACCACCCTCACACACACACCCCACGCATGCACACCCAATCAAGGTGGGAGGCCGAGAAAGAAGAAAAAGGAACTAGAGAGGAGGAGGAGGAAGAGGAGGAGAGAGAGATAAGAGAAGGTGGAAACGTCACGATCGATGCGAGTTCTCGTTGGTTGTTGTGGGTTTCGTTGGTTGGCCATGGTGGCCGAGAGTATGGCTCGGCCATGGAGGCCGAACCGCGTCGCAGTAGTGATGGCAGGGGTGTCTCCCCTGCCATCGATGCCACTGGGGTTGGGGCGGAGAGCAACCCCAACCCAACAACAAGAAATTTCAAAAAAAAAAAAAAAGAAAAAAAAGAAAAAAGAAAATTTGAAAAACTCCTAGAAAAATTGGGAAAATCTTGAAAAAAATTATATTTCCATATAATAAATATAAATTTATGAATTTCTATGAAAAGAAAATATGTGGAAATGTCGGATGCGAGGGTTTGCCTCGAAAAGCGCGAAATAAGCAATTTGGCCTAAAATTTTTGAAAATTTGTTGTAAATTGTCATGCTAAATTAAATTAATGATAAATGGACATAGGTTGACACGGGTGATCAATTGGTGACCAAAGATTCAGTAGACTTGGACCCGGGGATTGATTACGGGATATTGGAGTGCGTTGTAAGGTTTGTAAAACCCGATGAAAAAAAGTCTTGAGTATTTATTTTGCTTTGTAATTCCATTCAATTCCAGTATTTCCTTGTGATTTTTCATATATCTATATCTTGTCGTTGTTTGCACGGTTGGTTGAGTTACTCCCACCGGATTTTCCATTTTGTGTCTATGCATTCTAGAACATAGCATGTGTATCAAAAGTTCTCGGTGGATAACGACCCGAGCTATTGAACTGCTACATGTGTCGATGCGTCATAGGTCTACGCCGGCCATTGAGAGGGAGGGATCAGGTGATAGCTAGTTGGATGCGCCTACTAGTGGGATCATGGAAGGGAATCCCGAAGTATAGTTTAGTCTGACTGGAACATGCACACACATTTGCACTTTATTGTTATCTATGCATGCGATGCCCTACTTGCAATTGTCTGTTTACATTCTACATGTTTATTTAACAGTATTTATTGACTTCCACTTATTTATATGAATGCTCGGAGGAGTTCCTCGGGATTTTACTGACTTGGCTCGTCATCCATTTTCTTCTGTGATGATTGAGTGCAGATCCGAGTACAAGTAAAGGCAAGGGGATCTTAGGCGACTACCTCTGACTGCCTACCTCTGAGGATTAGTCGTACGTGTGATTATTTTGATATTTTGATTCTTTTGAGAAATGGGGAGTGACATGACATTGTACATAGATACTTTACATGGTACAGTCATCTACCTTTATACATAGTACTTTTTAGGGTTCTTCCACACTAGGTTTTGTTTAATTTTTTTCTTAATAATTCTTGCGTTTACGTACGTCTTCCGCTAAATTTGTTAATTATACACTATACACACACAAGTGGATACATTTCGAGACAGAGAAAGGATGGGCAGGTGCCATACGCGTGTAGTTGGGTCAACCGACAAGAGTACACGGAGACACGTCACCCCGAGGCGGCGAGGGCCGCCACAGTTGGTATCAGAGCAATAGAGGAAGTCCTAAGACAATAAAACTTAATCAACAAACTTAGATGTGGAAAACCCGAAGTTAGTGCCTTATAACTTTAGATGGGAAGTGATGTGAGGCGGGTAGAGTTAGAACTTATATATGTGTTATATTTTCATGTTACTATATGATATACGTATATACCTCGAGACTGATCCAGAGCACATACTAGTTGCATTCCAATTTATAATTTCATATTGATATCATATTGTGAACTACGGAGAGTTATGAATCCTTTTCGGCCTCTCCCCATTCTGTTGTATATTAGGTTTTGGGTGCTAGCAGTCCATATTTATAGGAGCTGCTGTCAAAATTTTTATAAACGTACGAAAAACATTATGTAATATTTCCTAATTCGTTCCATTTAAATAAATTGAGAACTGGGGTTTAATAACGATTCTAAGTTAGCATTTGGAGCGGTTTAAGGATTGAATTAACGGTCATTTCGAGGTTGCTAGTTAACCGTAAGATTAGTTACCTAATTGGGATAATTAGGTTAGGTCGGGGCTTAGTGAGACGGGTCCTGACATAAGGTTAGATCTTTAAGTTTTAGTGAAAAATAGTTGAATTACATGTTTATGGACTATTTCCATAGAGATTTCACAACTGTTTTAACATGAATTGGTGTTTTGTAGAATTTGTGAAAAAACTAGTAGATTTCATGAAATTGATTAATTTGATCTAATTGATGTTCTGAGGTTGAGGTAAATAATGTTTTGAAGACATTTTAGAGCGGAGAGTATGATTGTAGGGTCTAAATAGCTAATTGGGAGTTTGGGACATAATTCTCGATTTGAGAATTCTGTCACAATAGGTAATTAGCACACTAACTAGACTGGTTAGCATGCTAATCAGTCTGGACACTTAACTGTTTTTTGAAATAAAGCATAGTAGCACGCTAGATAGATCTCCTAGTGCGCTAACTCCACCTAGCGCGTTAGGTAAACCCAGTAGCGCGCTAATTCCAGATAAAAACATAATTTAAGGGACTGTTTTAGGATTTTCGACTTAGCACATATCCCAAACACCTATAATCATACTAAATACGTAAAATTGGACTTCAGGGACTTAAGGGACGTAGCTTAGGTATCAGGTAGCTAGTCGGGTCAGATTTCGAGAATATGGGGAAGTCGGAGCGCAAATTGAGGTAAGTAAACACATTAGAATGCCTCACAAAATTCATGGTTAGTTTTTATCGATATCGGATTGCATGTGTGACTACTAATGGGCACACATGGGGTTTTCATTCTTGTTTTGATTTGTGTATATATTAGTTGTAGTTAAATCGTTTGCATAGGTTACTTGTGTTTAGTGCTCGTGTCGAGAATAATAGGATATACTTACGACCGTCGAGAGGGATTTAGGGTGTCCCTTGACTTGAAATAGCGTATGGAGTAGTTCATCCGGTAACTGAAGTAGGGATTTAGTCACTGTAAGCTTGTAAGTGTATACGTAGTTCTTATTCGATTGTATCGATTACTGACTGGTTTGGGTCAGGGTTTTCTCATGATTTTACAGTTGTTTATTTATTCTTGCTTTATTTTCGAGCATGTTTAATTGGTATATGTTGTTTATTTACTTCACGCTACGTTTTACTTGTCATGTGCTGCCTACATTCATTGGAATATGACATACTGTTGTCAGGTGTTATATTCGCATGTCTCATAGTTATCGGTTTTATTTCATGAATATTGTGTGGAATTCTTTCGAGATTTTACTTGTAGGACTCGTCACTATATTTGTTGCATGACCGAGTGCAAATACTTTGACGAGTAAGGGGAAAGGTAAAGAAGTACTAGGCGACTACCTCTGAGATTGTAGAGCCAACTCGTGTGTGACTACCGTATACGTATTTATATTTTTGTCTGGTTTTAAGGACCGTAGAACATTGATTAAATGTATATGGAGCTTTTGTTATACTTATCTCGCCTTGATATATACATGGTATCTTTTGCCAGGTTTTTTACTACTTAAGATTGTTAAATACTGCATAACTTACTTAATTTAAGATGTCCGCTATAAAATTTGTAATATAACTTGATAAATCGATCAACTGGCTAATGAAATCAATAATGCTTATATAAAGATTAATTAGCTAGGTTAAGGTTAGCTGAAAAAGTGTAAGCAACATGTTAGGTCACTTGGCATCAAAGATAAGAGGGCCATGATGTGGCAGGGCTTGGTGACAAGGAATGCAACATGGAGGGTCTCAAGGTTGCCTCGAGAATAAGGGACGTCATAATTATTTCCAGTCCATTTATCATGTAATTTCGTTTACTTATCTGTCATATAAACTAGAGCATGATATCTAGACTGCTTTATTTATTCATGAGATACTATCTACATCCTACTAGCTTTTACTTACTAGACTTGTCATTTTCGTGTTAATGACTTGAGTGCACATCCACAAATGAGCAAGTGCAAGGTGTCGGTTATTCATGACTTTCTGTGAAGACTCTCAGAGTGGCTTCTCCTCTTGTTCACTTGTAGGTTTGTAACACTTTTGGTTTTTTTGTATTGTGTATGTATATTGTTTTGACAACACTTAGGATATTTTGGGGTTGAGAGATCCAAACTCATGTATTATTGTACTTACTTACTATTTGGTCACCGATATATGCGTGGCCATCTATATATTTGTAGGGTTCAACGCCTTAGGTTGTCCCGACTCTATTTCTTGAGTTATTATAATTCTTTAAGTTTACTTCTGCTGTAATTACATCAAAACTTGCATAAATTAATAACAACTCTAAAACATGAATTTTATAAAAAAAAATGGAATTGGAGGCTTACTAGGTTTGCATTGACCTTGCAAGGGTCAACTCGGGGGTCTACGTGGGTCTAGGTCAGGTGGGGACTAGTTTGTGGAATTGGGGGCCGTTACAGGTACATATATATGAGAAAGTAGCATTTGATTTAAAGGATATCGAACGTTCACACGAGCTCTGACCAAATCAAAAGATGTGATATAACAAAACAAAAAATTTGGAGCCACTTATCTTTTTGCTCTAAAACCCTAAAAAAAATTTCTTGATTCACTTTTATAATTTTCATTCTTGAACCTCTCGCCGATCGAAATCGATCAGTGGTGGTTTCAATCAAATCCCTTTTGCTTTTCGTTCATACAATAACCAATAAATCCAATTAGATTTGTGGAGATCGGTTCATCCTTATTGCAGTGCATCTTCATCAATGGTGTTGTGTGAATTTGTGCAGCATTAGATTGATCTTGTCATTAGTTTTATTTTATAGTTAGTTTTCTTCCCTAGTTGGAAGTCTTTGATTTGTCTTCTCCTTGTTGGATAGTTTTATTATTCATTTTGTGGCTCGAGTAGTTTTGTGTATTGTCAGGAGTTTCAACGTTATAGAGAGCAGTCTCTTATTGTCAAACTGTTTTAATTTCGCATTTACAACTAAATTAATGGCAGTTTGTTAGAACAAAGTTGTAACGGCCCATATTAAATTTACAACGTGGACGCCAGCTCGGATCTATGTGGACGCCGCGGTAGGCTTGGACATATGGGACTTAGGTATGGATGTTTATGGTGTGTTGGTTGCTTATTTGCGGTGTAATTTATTTAAATACATCTCATGTGTGTATGTTGCAAAATAATATGTGTGAGGGTGTGAACGTATATCGCCTCAATATGCGTGTCGACGCGGGTGCCGAGTTGTTGAAGGGATCGAATATTAGGACAGGGGAAACTAACACACAACGAGATTGTGTGAACTGTAGTCGCCTCAATATACGTGTTGACACGGGTATCGAGTATCGACGGGACCAACTATTATTCCAGGAAAATGAAAACACACAAATTACATAAAAATTTGTCACATAACGAATATGGAATAGATATTGGGTTACGAATGACGCGGCGGTGCGCGGATATCACGGTTCGGACGTGAAACCGGGCTTCGAAACGCCTGGAAACACGGGCGAGTGTCTTAGTTGTGTCACAATTAGGTGTCAAACACAACAACACACTTGTTCCCAACTCAAGAAACACTTGTCACAACCGATACCACTCACTACAAAAAAAAGCAAATCAGAAACGGAATTTTCCGTCTCTGATTTGCCTAAATTCCGTCTCTAATTGAAATCAGAAACGGAATAAATTCCGTCTCTAAAATCGTCGTTGCTAATTCAATCAGAAACGGAAATTTGATTCCGTCTCTAATCAGAAACGGATTAGAGACGGAATAAATTATGTCTCTGATTAGAGACGGATTTAGAGACGGAAATTAGAAACGGAACAGAAACGGAACAAAAATGGAATTTTTTTTTAAAAAATGATACATTTGTAATTGCATTCCGTCTCTGATTCCGTTTCTAATCAGAAACGGAATCAGAGACGGAAATAATAAAGTCATGAATTCCGTCTCTGATTCCGTTGCTAATCAGAAACGGAATCAGAGACGGAATTTTTGCATTCCGTCTTTGATTCCATTGCTGATTTATGATATATTCCTGAAAAATTAGAGACGGAATAGCAACGGAATGTCTGAATTCCGTTGCTAATCCGTCTCTAATTTTTATTTTTGTTTAATTTTCAAACATAAACATATTCCAATTGGTTCTCCAACCTATAACTTGTAATTACAACCATATGACCTACTCCATCGCCTGCACCCCCTCCAACAACTCTTTGGGAGTGCTAACATCCCCCAAAAAAGCAAAACTTGACATTCATACATCGACAATATATATCAACAAATATTCAAATGAGAGAAAAAAAAATGTAAAATTTGAAATTTGAAAAAGCTTTATATATCCACGAAAAATTGTCTAGTATAACAAATGGTCCAAATTTCTAAGTATTCACAAAAACCACCAATCCTATTATTCAACAACCAAAAAAAAAAAACTTACAATACTCTAAATATGCACAAAAAGAATTATCAATCTAAAAGTCATATAAACAATTATAAAAGTTACGTGATATGCTTTAATTTCCTCATCTCTCACTTGGAAACCAGATTATGGCAGTATTGTCACAGGGGATATGGGCAATCAATGGCACTAACTCCCACTCGATCGAAGAACCAATACCTATCGATAGGGTCACGCTCTGCGAATATTGCAAAATAGATCAAACTCATGATAAAAATACGAAACCGCAAAAAAACTCTCTTTTCTTCTCCTAGAAATCATGAAAGACAATTTGAGATGAAATATGAATGAAGACCATAGAGATAGCTAAAATCCATACCGTCTACTCTAAGAAAATTATTAATGAAGCAAAAAAAGCGTAACAATACAAAGGGTGCACTCACAGCCTTCCTTTAAGCATTTTCAACAAAGCTTTAAAGGAACTATGAATCAATACTCTAAAGCATATATCTAAGTCAAATTTGTCTCATTGGGAAAACAAATCATTGGATGAATGGAGCAAGGACAAGATATGAGTAGCATGGACCTCATGAAATTAGATCATTTCATGTGGCAATGCAAAGAATCCGCTTGAGAACGATTAACAACACCAATCCAAAGAAATTGTAACCTATAAGATTTGCCTTCTAGTATCTCCAGAACCCCAGTTAATGTTTAGTACAAGTATAATAGACCAAGGCCCACTAGAAAGCTCATTCAAGAATGCGCCTCTAATAACGGTTATCCTGTTGATAATTATGAAAAGCTTGCGATTTTGACAGTCGTCTAAACAATCAAGGTACTTCTTGAATTTTGCATATACAACTCTTCTACAACATATACTTGATATGTATCAATTCAAATCACCACTAATCGAGGATGGTTAACTTAGTAGACAAAAAGGACTTCTACATCAAATAATGCATCGAATATGAGTAAGCAAACTTACATCAATCGCATTTGTGCCCTTATCCATAAGATCAATCTTTGTCAACCCCAAATGTCCTCTCCCCTGGGAAGTTACACCAAGTAAATTCGAACTTCAAGCGACTTTTAATCAAAATGAAACCTACAAATTTAAAAATCTTAATCAACGGCCAAAATTAGTGTGGCAAGACTACTTAGGGTCAACAAGGTCAAGAAGCTTACCTTTTGGGTCAACTTCGCGAGAAATCTTAATTGCATCGAGGTTGCAAGATCTTGGTTCATTTATGAAATGGCAAGAATTATGCATTGGTCAAAGATATGCACAAAAGTGAAGATATTGAAAATATATTTATAAAGATATGTCCATCTATAACAATATCTATGAACAAAGAATAAACTTCACGACAAGGAGAATAGAGTAGAAAATGGATCAAATACAGACATGAACAATGAAGCAATTTTATGGACTTCAGAATAGTCTCCATAACACAAATACTAATTAAATAAATTTCACACACAAAAATAAAAAAAAAATCATTTCTCACAAATCTTTAAAGAATCCAAGGGTAACTTTTCTTCTAAAGGACAATGCAAGGGATTTCAATGATGAATCTAGATATTTTAATACCAAACATAGCACTATACCAAAAAGCCGTAAAGGCCAGTATTCCCTTTAAAGCAATGCATAGAGTATAAACCTAAATTACACAAATAAAATGTTGGTGTCACTGCTGATACAATCAACTCTTACAATATAACTTTATCTTAACACAATACCAACTGAACTTTTGAAAATGTTACCTTTTCAATAAAAGATCGAACCATGTTCTCAATTTCTTGCAGAATGCTATCAGGTTGGCCCTCTACAATGCCCCCATTTAATCGGTTAGAGACAAAACCGCAACAATAAAAACAAATGTGCTTTCGATGTTAATTGGATAGCTGGAACCAGATTTTAGCATTCCAACAATTGCAAAACAATAGAACTTACCAACAACCACTTTGGTTAGCCCAGGAAGATCGATCATTGTCAAATTAACAACTGTGACAATACAAACAATATTAGAAACAGAAAAAATAATCAACAGAAAGTGTCGATTAAGTGCAAGAATAGAATATTAAAAATCGTAATAGTAAAAATAAATTAATTATTATCAAATCCACCTCGTTGAGGCAAGGTGGCAATGCCGAGGCAAAACAAGTTAAATACTAAAATATGCATGTACATACTAGTTCCATTTTATGTGAAATGTTACTTATCATTAAATAGCTCCAATACATCATAGTAAAGTTTTTAGCACTTACCTATATCTTGGTACAACACTGTGTTCCAGATTTGGATACATGGGTTGGTATTTGCCTAGAACACATTTTTTGTAGTTCAAAAGAGTCCATGGAAAAGATTCTCATTGCTATATGACATTAACGACGTGATTTACCAATGTAAGATTGGTAGGATACTAATGAGGCTCGTAGTAAAGATCGACTTCACTTATTATGGTGTTAGACAATCTCGAAAAGTTAAGTTGGAAGTGAGCCTCAAAGATAAGCATGGTCGCATAAAGAGGAATTAGGTATTTCACCAGCATCTCAAAGTAGTTGAAACAAGCAGGAATGGAAACATGGATCAAAACCGAGACGGATTACAGGATGAGGAGGGAGACTATGATATCTGAAAGTCTCTCCTTTGAAGGGTCATTGATGGTTCATAATTAAAGGAACTTGCGCCAAGATTTATATGTCTATTTATAGTCCTATATGCGCGAGAGCTACCCATTCCAATTTTGATTCCAGCAAGGGTCTCATTTTAGTTATTTCAATTTTGAGGATGAAATTCTTATAAGTTGGGAAGGCTGTAATGATCCCAATAATCTAACCCCAATTGTACGCTTTGTAGGATCGTGATCGAGGGACCAATCCTATGTGGTGCACTTGGTCAACACTCGCACATTGACCTCAAGGTAATAAAAATAATTTTTTATTTGTGTTTGATCCCATATAATACATTATTCCTATTTATTTATTAGGTACACAATTTTCATGGTTTTGACCTTCGACGTTAAAGGACAGGAGTTTACTTTGTGTTGTGTACACGTGAGGGCATTGGGTATGATCATTGAAAATTTCATTATATGGCTAGTTTTTACTTAGGACCTAAATGAAATCAAATGTGTACCAAAGTTATTCTAGTAAGACTCATCCTACTAGTCTAAGTTTGAAGAAAAAGAAATACGTAAGTTTTATTTTGGATTCGAACTAATAGGTTTAATTTGACTGAGTTAGAATGGCTTATTAACCAAAGTCTGGTCATGGAAATATTAACTTAAGTAAGAGAAAATG
Source organism: Stephania yunnanensis (assembly GCA_039657365.1). Lineage (NCBI taxonomy): Eukaryota > Viridiplantae > Streptophyta > Magnoliopsida > Ranunculales > Menispermaceae > Stephania > Stephania yunnanensis. The sequence continues at coordinate 6,638,948 of CM077588.1, read as the reverse complement.
CTAAATTTAGCCTAAGGTTGAGAAAGTACCCATATGGTTATATGAGCCTAACTTACTAACTAAATGTCATGAAACATGATGGAGATTTTAATGGAGACCATTCTTTTGGCGTATTAGATGCACCTAGAGAACTCTTTATTGACAAAATCTAGGTGATTAGTATGCATCTATGGAGTGCATGTTCCATTAAATAAGAAGTCATAGATCTTCTTAGAGATTTATGAGATTGAGAGATACAAAGTTCATCTAGTGGCTAGATTTTAATCACTAAACTATAAAATGGCTTTTATTCTCTAAAGGCATTAAGAGAAGAAAGAAATTACAACAAGATTTGTTCTGAGATTTTGTGATTTGGAGCTAGAAGAACTTGTGAACGAAGAGAAGGAACTGAAGTGTCAAGTGATTCAAAGCCTAGTTAGCAAGCTTTCTTTCATTTCATACTCAAATATGGGTGTCTATGATTCATGTATGTGCTGAAATCTTAGGGCTTTTGTTTCTTACTCTTTGGGAAGACTTTGGTCTAATTATAATTGTTACAAAGCTCTTAAAGGACCCAATTGATGGTGTCAAGAACTGGTTAAGAAACATAAGCTAGCTTGTACAGTATGAGTGGTACGACAACTGACATTCGAGAGCGTAACCCAACTTAGAAATGAAAGGAAAGACATTGGGAGAATGGTAGCCTCTGGGAAATAGAGTTTTGAAAAATTGTAGTGTTGCAAGCTATAACTAACCATAATTGGTTATGCTTATCGAAAGGGTACAAAAGAGCGAGGAAACTTCTTTGACATCGAGATATTTAGTAGTGTTGGATATGAGTTATCAAGGACTTTAATGGACTGATTGAAGTGGAAATCATAAAGAATTAGACTTAAAGTGCCCCTTTAAATAGAAATCTTTCCTTGGCATGTTCTATTGGGTTTACCTGCAAGGAATATACTATTGATGTAAAATCAGCTAGGGAAACTTGCTCTAATTACGCATTCCTATAAGATGGAATTAGTTAGAACAATTGCAAGACAAGAAATGGATTTGATTGGTAAACATGAGGAATTAAGGAACATTTTCATATAGTGAAAATGAAACTACTACCATGTTGGAAACTTAAACCAAGTAAGTGCATAAGAATACATACAGTTAATACATTGAATATAAGTTTAAGTAGCGAGTAAGATTTAAAGAATGGAATGCCAGTTCAAGTAATTTTTATTTGAATACATCTAGACTGGACATTATCATAGACTCACATTGGTAAATAATAGTAGGAGTTTGAATATTACCAGGGTGATAGGGGACCAAAACATCAGTGGAATACTTGATTGATATTTTCATTCGATTGTGAACTTGGCAGTTAGTTAGGCATGGAAATTAAAATCAATTAAGAGACTTTTCAGAATCTAATGAACAAATAAAATGCTCAAAGAAAGATTACCTTGTCATCAGGCGAAAAAATCACAACATGCAATCTCTTGAGCAGTTGGGAATGGTCATAAGATCAAGAAGTCTGGATAAGCCATCTTTGGGAATACTAGAAGAATCTGAATACTCGCTCCCCTCGGTATCAAGCACAAAATCTTTACTGAGAAACAAACTTTGCTTCCCATGTTTCACTGATTTGGGCATCGGCCAAATATTCGACCCCACAACCCCTACCAAGAACTGGGAAGCTTCAGTGAGCGATGAGAGAGGTCAGAGAGAGAGAGAGAGAACGAACAGAGATCGGCCTATGCACGCGAGAGAGCAGAGGGCGGTGATGGGAGCGGTGAGCAACACATCGAGCGAGGGCGAGAGAGCGGTGGATCGGTCGGCCTATGAGCGGAGAGATAGCAGAGAGCGGGGATCGGAGAGAGGGCGGAGAGGGAGCGACATCGATGAGCGGTGAGCGGGGTGAGCGGGGTGAGCGGTGACCGGGCGAGAGAGAAGCAGAGAGCGTGCGTTTAGGGTTGAGCGAGAGAGAAGGCAGAGAGCGTTAGGGTTGAGCGAGAGAGAAAGCAGAGAGAAGGCAGAGAGCGTTAAGGTTGAGCGTTAGGGTTGAGCGAGAGAGAAGGCAGAGAGAACGCAGAGAGCGTTAGGGTTGAGCGAGACAGAGGGTTGAGAGAGAGAGAGAGAGTGTGTGTGTGTGTGTGTGAGAGAGAGTCTTGGGTCCCTATTTTTGAATCATCGAGATCGAATACGCATGAATCTCGAGATTAATGGACGGTTGTAAAAAATGAAATTTTTGGTGGGAATGTTGGCGCCATTTTTTAGAGACGGAATTTAATTCCGTCTCTATTTCCGTCTCTAATCCGTCTAAATTCCATCTCTAATTTAATCCGTCTCAATTCCGTCTCTAACTTATTTTTTTAGCAACGGAACTTATTTCCCTTTCTAATTCCGTTTCTAATTTGCTATTTTTTTGTAGTGACTTGTCACCACCCCACCTACCCACTTATATCACACACACACTCACGCACACACTATTAATACACACACAAAGCAAAGAGGCCGAGAGCGAGGAAGAAGAAGAGGAGAGGAGGAGGAGAAGCAGGGACGCACCGGGAATGAGAGGAGACATCAAAATCGTGGTAATTCCCGTTGTGGTTGTTCTTGTTTGAGCGGTTGGCGGTGGAGAGAGTGGGGGTTCGGTCTCCATGGCCGAACCCTTGGCCGATGTGGAGATGGAAGGGGTGTCTCCCCTGCCATCGGTTCCACCGGTTGGGGTGGAGAGCCACCCCAACCCATCACCGGAGAAGAGGAGAAGAGAAAAGAAAAAGAAAAAAATATTTGTTCCTCCCGATCGAACCTCTGGTTCGATCGGGGAATACGACCCCTACTGGGCCGGGCCCAGAATGGGCAGGTCGGGGTCCAACCCGTTTGGGTCAACCCGACCCAAGCCAAACCCGAACCAGGCCGGTCGGGTCCGACTCCATTTGGGTCGACCCTACCTAGACCCAAACAAGAAAAAACAAAGAAAAAAAAAAGAAAAAGAAAAGAAAAATGAAAGAAAATTTGGGAGAATTCCAAAAAAATTGAAAAATTCCGAAAAAAATATATTTGAATCAAATAAATAGAAATTGATAAAATTATATGAAAAAAATATGCGTGAGAATATTGGACGCGACTTTCTGCGGGGTTTTGCCTCGAAAAACGTGAAATGGGCAATTTGGCCTAAATATTTTAGAAAATTATTGTTGCTAACTTAAACTATGAATAAATGGACATAGGTTGACACAGTGATCAATTGGCGACCAAAGACTCAGTGGACTTGGACCCGAGGATTGATTACGGGGTAGTGGAGCGCGTTGTGAGGTTTGTAAAACCCAAAGGGAAAACTCTCGAGTATTTATTTTGTTTCGTATTTCCATTCATTTTCGGTATTCCTCGTGCTTTTAATTACATTCTTATCTTGTCATCTTTTGGACGATTGGTTGAGTTACTCCCACCGGATGTTCCGTTGTGTGTCTATGCATTCTAGACCATAGCATGTGTATCAGGAGTTCTCGGTGGATAATGACCCGAGCTATAGAACTGATACATGTGTCGGTGCGTCGTAGGTTTACGCCGGCCACCGAGAGGGATTAGGTGATAGCTAGCACTACAAAAAAATAGCAAATCAGAAACGGAATTAGAAACGGATCTTATTTCCGTTTCTAAATCAGAAACGGAATTAGAAACGGAATAAGTTCCGTTTCTAAATTAAAAAGTTAGCGACGGAATTGAGACGGAAACGTTCAGAGACGGAATTGAGACGGATCAGAGACGGAATTAGAGACGGAATTAGAGACGGAATTAATTCCGTCTCTAAAAAATGGCGCCAACATTCCCACCAAAATTTTCATTTATTACAACCGTCCGTTACGTCTCGAGATTCGTGCGTGTCTCGATCTCGATAATTCAAAAATGGGGACCAAAACTCTATCTCTCCCTAAAATCTCTCTCCCACCGCTCTCTCTCTCTCTCTCTCTCACGAAACCTCTCTCTCTCACCGCTCTCTCTCGCCGTCACCGCGCTTCTCTCACCGTCACCGCGCTTCTCTCACCGTCACCGCTTTCTTCTCCTTTCTCTCTCACCGTCATAGCTCTCTCGCTTCTCTTTCACCGTCACCGCTCTCTCTCTCTCTCTGCCGCGCTGCTCTCTCTGTCTCTCTCTCGCAGCTCTCTCGCTTTCTCATTCTCTCACCTTCTCTCTCACCGCTCTCTAGGGTTTGTTGCTATAAAATGTGGTGCTAACTAGCAAACCCTAGTGCCACAAGTCTTCTTCTCTTCTCTCGCTTCGCTAGGGTTTTGTTGCGGCGATTTGCGAGAGGAATCTCCTTCTCTCGTGACGCCGAGGTGAGATTCTATCTTCTCTTCTCCTTTCGAGCTTGGATTCAATTCGTTTGTGATGATGTTCTTTGCTTTCCGATGTTGAGCATCGTGGTTGATCTTGTTCTCGATTTTAGATTTGAATCGTTTGTGGCTTCAAAGTCGTTGATTATCATGTTGTGTTGATCGATTATTGTTTTGTGTAGATCTGGATCTCGCTTAGTGTTTTTTTGTTGTTCATAGATCTGGTTCTACATTTAGCTTTGATTCTTGGAAGGTTGAAAGGAAAGTCTTTTATGTATTATTTCCTTGTACATCCGTTTTTGTTGATTCTTAGACTCTCGTTTAATTGTTTTAATTCATGGATATTGGATTCATGCATCGCGTGTCGTGACGATTGTTAGGTATTCATGTATTGATTCATCATTGTGTGTTGTCTTACGCCGTCTCACCGAACAAAGATGCAAAATTATTTTAATAAATGATTTGTTTGCGTGACTTGTAAGTATAAGCGCGAGACTTGATCGTGATTTTTCCTGCTATTGGACTATTGATGCACTCGTTTATTTCTTCGCAGTTTTGAAGATGTGCATATTACTCTCTTATACATGTATATTTTAATTATATATCAACATCATATATAAATATGGTGGACTTGGTTTAGTAATTGTTGTTTGAACTAGGCAACTTTATCTCGTATTTCGATCGTAATCTTGCCGTCATTGTGAATCAGAGTTAGATTTGAATCTTACTTTTATGAAGTTATTTTTCAATGTCGAAAAATGCATGTTTGCAACTTTTCTTTAACTCTTTCTAGTAACATAAGGTGATTTTAGCTGGAAAGGTTCCCTAAGACTAAGAGAAGGGATTTGTAAAAAAAATGTGAACAGTACTTCAAATGTGCTACTTTGGTTTACTCTATTTTAATCTTCATTTTTCTTTGCTTAAGTAATGTAAGTCGTTTTGTTTTTGCTTTTTCGGTTTGTGTGGGGGTATGGTAATTCAAAGAAGTTCTGAGACGAGCGAAATATAGAAGCCGAAATTCTAACTTTTTGTCTGCGCCATCATCACAACTCATTTGAGTCACTGGAAGGTAAATCTCTATTAGAAGAGCTTCAAGACTAGATCACAGATGATTATTAACTTGATTACTATTGCTTCGAAAATGAAATCATGTCTCTTACTAATGTTTTAGAGTTTTAGGGTGCTAGAGGTTAAGTTACTTCTAATTTGAAGTACCTGAATCATGTGCAATTAATGGTGAAGGCTATGTAGAAATTATAAAAGAACATGGATTTGAAGTACAAGTTTATCAGCAAGTGGATATAAAACTATAGATCATGAATTCATCAAACAAATGGGTCTAGATCAATTTTGCCAATATCCCTTCCACATATATACTATCCAACCCCACTCTACTACAAGAAAACCTATGTCCAGACATGTAAAATACGATTTTGGAAAAACTGGTCTAGATCAATTTTGCCAATATCCCTTTCACATATATATTATCTTCCCAAAATGAATGTTCAAAAGAGTTTTTTCTCCAACTCTCGAAAAGCTCTTCCACCTCTCTTCCATCCAATTAGATCAACAATTCTACGCCAACCTATTTTATGATCATGAATCATTTCAACAAAGACGCGTCTCATGTAAAAAAAGCAAGGTTTCTACATGGATATTAGCTCATAAAATAATCTACTAGACTAATACCTAATATATGTTGCAAAATGAATGATTTGCATGATCAAAGATCAAAATTTCAAGTTAATCTCTATTAGAAGAGCTTCAGTACTAGATCACAGATTTCTGTACTCAACCATCATTGGCAACAAGTCAAAGCAGTTGAACCAACTCCTATGTTTTCAGTAACAAGTAGTGAAGAGTGAAAATTGCACAAACTATTTATCTTTCTAAATGAGAGAAAACTGAATGTAATGAAAAATTGAATGGAAGCAGGGAAAAATTGGATTGGTGTTAGATTTTACTATCCCTTCCTCTCTACATTGTGTAGAATCTTTTGTTGAGGATTGGTAGCTACTTGATATCTAATTATTTACTATATGGATTAATGTGCAGTAGTAGATTTATCTTATAAGCATCTAGCTAGAGATTTATAACTCTGCATGTACTCCCATGCACGAGTTGATCTCGATGTCACCTCCTAAACGTGTGGAGCTTGGTCTTATTTCATCTAGATCTTGTTGTTGCATTGTTCTCGTTAAAGTCCATTATGGATGCATTTGCTTCGATGATATTTGTTGTATCTTTCATTTTTTGCAATTGTCTTTTAGAGAAAAATTATCTTCCCTAATTTCTAATTTTAAATTGCAGATTGAAGTTGTGGTTATTCTTTGCATATGTTGTTTCCTTTGTTTCTCTAGCAAAGATTCGTGGGCTCGCTAGTGCAAGATGCACTTGTAAAATCTGGGCCTTCGGCATGGACTGGCACTGCTGGTGTTTTGCAGTAGTTGGGTGCGCCCACGAGTTGGATCCTGCTGGAAGGAAATCCCAAAGTATGGTTTAGTCTGACTGGAACAGACACACATATTTGAGCTTTATTGTTATTTATGCATGCGATGCCCTACTTACAGTTGTCCGTTTACATTCCGCATGTTAATTTAACAGTATTTATTGACTTCCGCTTGTTTATATGAATGCTCGGAGGAGTTCCTTGGGATTTTAATGACTGGACTCGTCATCCATTTTCTTCCGTGATGATTGAGTGCAAATCCGAGTACAAGTAAAGGCTAGGGGATATTAGGCAACTACTCTGACTGCCTACCTTTGAGGAGTACTTGTACGTGTGATTATTTTGATATTTTGATTCTTTTGGGAACTAGGAAGTGACATGACCTTGTACATGCTTAGTTATATATGGTACAATTGTTTACTTCAAAATTTACAGGGTTTTTCCACATTAGGTTTTGTTTAATTATTTCATGAAAATATTTGCATTTAAAATACGACTTCCGTTGAATATCTTAACATACACAAGTAGATATGAAATTCGAGACCGAGTAGGACGGGCAGGTGCCGTACACGTGTAGTTGGGCCAGCTGGCAAGGAGTACATGGAGACACGTCACCCCGGGGCGACGAGGGCCGCCACAAAAGTGGATTAGCGAATCAATGCACTTGATTCTATGTCTGATCATGTATTGAGTCCTGAATGATTAATGAAATTTCTCTTCAAATAAATTAACAACCTATGGAAATTCTTGGCATAGAGATGCGAAACCGATGCGAAATAAAGATAATCTTGGTCATGATCATCCAATATCAACAATACAATGCATCAATATCATTGAATTCTTGAGCATAGAGCTGCGAAACTGATGTACTAGCTTCACTTCTTTTGGTTATGCAATACTCTTCTAATTGTACACCAGATCCTTCAATCTCTCACTAATACTTGACACATCTATGCCGACTCTAGAACTAGTGACCTGCATATACATGAACATAAAATTAATATAGTTTCAATTAATAAAATTGAATCAATTAATTATTTGCTTCTTATAAGATATGTATGTATTAAATTTCAATAAGATGGTAATCAATAAATACTACTAATTAGTTGTACACGTAAAAATGGAGAATTAAATTTATGTGTATATACCTGAGAATGGATTGTGTGCATGACCTTGTCACCAACGATAGAAAAGCTAGCATTCACAACTTCAGCTCCCTCTTCTTCAATAACAGCTATAATTTGGTAAAACATGAAGTTTTTGTTTAATCCAGTTATCAAAACCACCTCCAAAGACGACCCCAGGTCTCTTAATTCAAGTATTGGCATTCTGGTCAGGCTTGTTACATTTAATGTTGAACAATCTCCACTAGTAATAACGTCGTCACTTGGTGTTTGAACACTACTCATTATCAGTTGTTGCTTTCTTATCTTCATTGAGTCTATTCTTTCTTTTAACTGTTTTATGTACACCGCAGCGTGGTCAAGCCTTTCGAATGGTGAAGTTATGTCCTGTGACAATTGCAAAATTAGTAAGTATTAATTTGATGGAAATTCACCACATGATCATACATATGTTTGGTTTAGAGACATCGCAATGACACTCTTTAATAATCACTCTAATAAACAAGTTAATTACTATGTAAGGGTTAACTCTAATTTATAGACTCACATAAACATACTCCTAATCCAACTAGGAGACCTTAAATAGACTCATACTTTAACTCGAAGTCCTAATCGAACTCAAACACAAATCAAATTTAGATTACAACTCCAACATCCCCCCATATTCTAAATTACCTATCTGAATTAAAAAACAAAACATCATCCCCCGTAATTCAGATTGTCATGATCTTCCACTTGATCTTCTCTCGAAATGCAGATCTCGACCTCCATTGACGACATCTTTTATCGTTCACCCGTCATTTATCTCGCACAGCTTCCTCAATGTTGAATAGTGCACAATGCACTCGATTGTCTTTGTCATCAACGATATTATCATGGGTGATCTTAAAATCTTGAAGTCGAGCTGGTTGTCCCACACTTCTTTGTGATCTGCAACTGGTACGCTGGGGTCTAGCGCTAATACCAACTGAAGTGGAAGCTTCATCCTCACATCTAATCGTTGATGGTTGAGCAATACTCTTTCCTTTTATGTTCCAAATCTACGCACTCTTCTCATCAAACTTGACATCTCTGCTAACAATGACTACATTGGTAACTGGGATTATACAATTTGTACGTTCCAATCTTCCAAGGAACATAGCCAATAAATATGACATTCACGCATTTGTCATCTAACTTCTTCCTGTTAGCATAAAAAACATGTACATATGCAGTGGATCCAAACACCTTCAAGTGTTTGACACTTGGCTTGTAACCACTCCAAGCCTCTTCTGGGGTTATATGGAGCATACCTTTTGTAGGAGACCTATTCAGTAAATAAATAAACTAAACATGCAACTGTTTCAGCCCAAAAAGAATCAGGTAGACCTTTGACCTTCAACATACTATGATCCATGTCTATAAACATCTTATTCTTTCTCTCTACAACACCATTTCGCTGCGGTGTACACCTTTGTAGGACATCTCTAAAGTGTATCATGCTTCCTTTGACGTCTTCGCCAGTTGCACTTTCTCAAATGCCACATCATCAAGCGTCTGCAAAATAAAACAAAGTGTCTTCTGATCTTTCTTGCGAAGCTCCTTTTGTGTTGAGGTAGCGCTGGCGCCTCTAGGTCTTCGAACCCATCTTCAACTACTGGAAGCAAGTCTTGAAAACTGAACAAGACTCTCATTTGAGTGCTCCATCTATCAAACTTCTTCCCATCGAATGTCGAAAGAGTCGGTTGAACTTGACCGTTCCCTAATGTCGTCATAACTCACACCAAATAAGAAAATCAATAATCTCAATTTAGATTTTAACTCTCTGCCGCACACACTTTGAACAAATTGTTCAAATTTTAATTTCTCTGCGGGCTCCACAATCCTTATCTTTTCAATAAAGACAAAGAAAGTCGATATAATGTATCAAGTGTTGAATAACTAAATAGCACCAACCTTCTCATTTAACAAATCAACCTGCAATTCGACTTCTCTATTTTGCGATTCTACCGCAACTCATCCTCTTCTCTAACGACCCAAACGCAACCGTCTACACACCCTCTTCTTTTCGATCTTCAGTGCAAATCGAACAGGGTCACTTCGCTTCTTCTCCTCTATGAAGAAACTCAAATATGTTCTTCTCCACGAACAAGATCTCAGATTCGAAAATCATAGGACCGATTTTGCTCTGATACCATATTAGGTTTAGAGACACCGCAATGACACTCTTTATTAATCACTATAATAAACTCATTAATTACAATGCAGGGGGCTAACTCTAATTTATAGACTCACATAAGCATACTCTTAATCCAACTAAGAGACTCTAAATAGACTCATACTCTAACTCGAAGTCCTAATCAAACTCAAACACAAATCTAATTTAGATTACAACTCCACCAACATATACTTGATTTTGTGTCAAAAAAAAGAATGTTTTGTTTATGTATATTCCTATACATTCATCAATGACCACTGAAATTAAATCATTTCACTCCGAAATTAACAATAATTAATTATTGTGTGTGGTGGTACATATCATGGAAATAAATAAGTGAAGGAAAAAAAAAGACTGGATAAGGTGACAACTACTGTAATATATTGTGAGGATAATTTATGGCAAGAAAGAGTATCTTAAATGCACGTCTATCTGATGAACCAGACATATATGTTTGGTAAAGAAAGACAAGATAGTTTGTACACCAGCTGCCCCGGGCAAATGCTACTATTTTGCTTTTATTGATCATTGAAATTAAGTTCCTTAATTAATTAGTACTACATCGTTAAGGTAGATATATATCATTTAATCAACCATTGAATCTCCAATTAATTTAGAGATATATATGGAACATAAAATATGCAAGGAAGTGATGAAGAAATATTAATTTTTAAACTAAAGGTGATTCATGAGGAGCAGGTTAATTGAAGTTTGATTTGTCTCATTTAAAATTTGAGGAATCAATTTTACCGCAAATTAAAATCAAATTAAAACAATTAAGACCATGAAATCAACATGCGTTTTGGGAGTGTGCTTCTTCATCAAACATGGATTTTCAGATAGAACCCATGTCACCAAATTTTAAGATTTGTTGAAAAAACACCAAATCAAGGAGCGAAAGAGAGATCTAGACGGAGAGAGGAGGTAGTATATATATAGTATTAGATACCTTGATGAGAGAAATGGAGTTGTTGGAACAGTGTTGGTAGAGGTGGTGATAGTTAGGGATGAGAGAGGAGAGCTTGAAACACAAACTCTTCATGTGCATTCTCCTATTCCTCTCCACAGTCTTCCTATCAGGCTTTGCTCCATCACTCTTGTAATTCCTCTTCATCTTCAACAATTCTAGAGAGAGAAAGTTAGAGAGTTGTGTCACTGCTTGTGTATATTTGAGAGAGAGAGTTTATGTTTAGGATTTGCTGAGAGAAATTGATGTCAAAGTGGCATTTTATATTGAGGCCTATCCATGTGACCACCAAGAACGATTAATCTAAAAGTGGACTATGAAGAAGAAACAAAGAGAGCGATAGGGACATTATGTAATAAATCAATCGGAAGCCACGTAGCGGTTTCTGAGTCCCACCACTACAATAGTACTACCGAGCCCAACACACACGTGACAATACTATCGTACATTACAAGATATATTGGCCAAGGCCGCAAGCTATTCATATATGTCTCAAAATGTGAGCAAACATAGATCTCGATGCATAATACGTGACTCGAAGTCTTATAAAATGCTCTTGTGAATCAATGTGTCTTATATTGTGATATTGTTGTTATAATTCTAATATTTTCTTATAACCTTTTGAGTCTAATGCAATACATTAATCTATAAGTCATATATATATATATACTACAATGTTCCTTAAATGTCAACGGAAGTCACATTCCAACGCATAATGGCCTACTACAGATTCTCTTGCGTAACACGTGAGTCAAAGTCATATAGATGGCTTTAGATTCTTGTGTGCAATAAGCAAGTCAAGGCTATGCAGATGACTTTTATGGCTTAATATGTGTTAGATGTGACTTACTTATTGTCATTCTAATATTTTTTTATATGCGAGGAGAGAGATAGAGATGTGTTGAGGTATGTGTAACTTATTATTGTAGTATTTTTCTATATAAAGAGGGAGAAAAAGAGAGATATGTATGTTGGAAAATGTGTGATTTACTTGTTGTCATTTTAATATTTTTCAATGCGAAGAGAGAGAGAGAGAGAGGTACGGCTCATGCAATTGTTGATTTGAACAGCTTCTTCCACCGAGTAAGACTTTGAGGCACTAGCTAGCTAACTTGGCTTAACAAAGCCGTGACCCCGCGTCATCACCGACCATAACTCCAAAACGCTCCCTACGCAACAGGATTAATTTCTTCGCTACCCTTCAAAACTTTTCTAATTAAAGTTATTCTTTTTAGGCTACTATAGTAGCTACCATCAACCAGGTCCACAAGAAAGTGTGTGTTGCCGTCACATAACCTCAAATTAATTGCGTAAGACACTGTGACCCGAGGCGCGTATTGAACAACAGACAAGTGAAGTGTCAATGCGATAAATTATTGATATTGTTGTAAATTAGATGGCCCTTTTAACAATTTTATGAATGATCACATTATCAAACATGACTTTCACATTAAATTGTAACATCAAGCATGACTTCTACATTGAATGTAACTTGTACACTCTACATAATTTGTATTCAACTCCAATGTATAATAATCACTTATTCATGTATTGTCATGTAACTTGTAATCCTCTCAATGTACACCAACTCTTTCATGTATTGTCTATGTTGCTTGTGATGTGTTCTATGATTTGTGGTGTATGTATAACTTGTACACATTGTATAAGTACAATTATCATCATCACCAAATGACCTGTATAAAGGGTGTCAACTCCATTCTAATTCACACACCAATGTATGAATGAAATCTCTACATTTTCATCTCTAGCTCTCTTCTCTCTTGTCTCCTCTTCTCTACTTGTTCTAGTAGTTCTTAGTTTATGTCTTCTATGCTTAAGTCTCTAGCAAGTCCAACTTAAGTTATAGTTGGCTTACAACTTAGTTTACAACAGATATGACGATTCTAGAAAAATATTGTTAAGAGGTGGGAACTATCACATAATCTTTTCTTTCAAATAAATAATTATATTAGTAAAAAAATAGTATAATAAATTAATAATCAAAATAATTTGTAACATAAATTAAAATAACGTTAAATTTTACGTAAAGGGTTTATTTTTGCGATTTTGTAAGGTTTGGAAATTTAAAATATCTTTCAACAAATGGAAATTCTTCTTAGACACATAAAAACAATCTAATTTTACAATATAAATCTTTAATTAAGTGTGGAAACACTACAAAAAAATAGCAAATCAGAAACGGAATTAGAAACGGAACTTATTTCCGTTTCTAATTCAGAAACGGAATTAGAAACGGAATAAGTTCCGTTTCTAAATTTAACAGTTAGCGACGGAATTGACAGGGAAATATTTAGAGACGGATTTGAGACGGATCAGAGACGGAATTAGCGACGGAATTAGAGACGGAATTTAATTCCGTCTCTGAAATTTGGCGCCTCCATTCCCGCCAAATTCTTCATTTCTTATGACCGTTCATAATTCCTCGAGATTTGTATTTTATTGGATCATGGCGGCTCTTTTCTTTCCCGCACCCCACCCCCTCCCCAACAACACAAATAGAAATCCCCAAATCATTCACACGAAACAACCCCAAAACCTAAATCTGCCTCTCCGTCTCGTCGCGCTCGTCGATCGTCTCGTCCCCAAACGTCCATCCCGTTCGATCGTCTCGTCTCTCCGTCTGGTCGTGCTAGCTGGTCTCTCTGGTTGTCTCTGCTCTGGCCGTCTGGTCGCGGTGGTCTCCGTTTGTCCGTCTGGTCGTGCTACCTGGTCTCTCTCTTTGTCTCCCGGTCTCGCCGTCTCTCGGTCTCTCCGTCTCGTCGCGCGGTCTCCGTCATCGCCGATATCTCTCGCTCTCTCTGCTCTCTGATTCGGATCCGGTTAGCAAGGCATTTGTAGTTTTGGAGTCTTACTACATTCTGATATAATCTATTTGTTTTTTATTGTTCTTAATTTATAATGCAGGCAACACTCATGATCAAGAGCTCTTCAGTTTTCATAGAGATCATTCACCTTGTGACGGTTTTGAGGAAGTCTTGAGTCGCAGCTTGCATCCTTCGCTAAAAATTTGCGTCATCAGGTTGGCATTCTAGTCCCCTTGTTTATCTAATTTTAAAAATTTATGGAAAACCAAGGGTGACATGAGAATTATTTAAGTTTCCGCTATGGTTAATTTGATAGTTCGATCTTCTAGTAAAGATCGGAGTTGAAGGCAAGAAGCTATTTTATCTTGAAAGATTTTTCAATTTAAATTAAGCATGCAGACTTCATAAATTTCCATCTATCAATAAATATTTGGGGTGTCCTGGTGTTCCTACGTACCTTATATGCGGCATCCAGGAATATTAAAGTCGTAATACTTGTTAGCATTGCAAATATTATGCTCATGAATGAAATATGTTATAGATTTTCACTTGAACCTGAAGCTATATCTCTAGGGCAAGGCAAATATATATATGCCTTGATGTTCAAATATAGGAAATCAACATAATGTGGTGACCATTGTGTATACTAGGTTTTCTTAGCGGCTCGACTATACTAGTCTAATAAATGGATTTAAATAAAAAATTTATTTTCTTGAAAGGTCTTAGCTATTATGGTCATGGAATCCATTTTATTTTTGTAAATTCGTCTTGGCAATTGGCCGTGTTATAGTACTACCTTATTGTTTATGAATCGTGAAGGAACAAACTCTTGATCGGTGACATATTTTAAGAGTTCGGTTCTTATAATTGTTATTACTTTATGAGGTTTTATTTTAACTGTTCTTGAGTGATTTGATTTGTTCCTTGGTTGATTGTGCGGTGAATGAGTGCACATCGTTCGATTGTTTTTGAATTTAGATCTTGAATCTCCGTGTCTTTCATTGCTCTCGCTCTCTCTCGTCGCTCTGTGCTTACCGCTCCGCTCTCCGCTCGTCAAGGTAAGACAAAAAAAATTTTTAACACCCGAATTCTCTTCACATTGTATCTGCTCACATTTTCCCCGAATTGGCTTTCATGTGCATTAGTTGGTGTTCTTCACTTGATCTATTAAGTTAATGTTGTGTCTTTTGTTTGGTTTAGAAGTTTTTGTTCTGCTTTCTTCTCTTACATGCATAGTTTTTGAGGTTATGCTTGTTCTATTTTTAGGTTTATTAATATGTACTATTTCATTTCAACCTTTTAATTGAGCAATTCAAGATTTATATTGATTCCGTATTTGGTTGTTATTCCATGTTTATTTTATCGGTAAAGCATGTCATCCGTATTTGGTTGTTATTCCATGTTTATTTTATCGGTAAAGCATGTCATGATCAACATTATAATACATTAGAATCATTTACTGAGGTAATTACTTTGTCGTTTGATGTTATAGTTGTTAGTAATTTCATATTCATGCACTTGCTATGGATGATTGATTAGTTAGGTGTTGTTGGTTACGATTGAATAATACCTATAATTACTTAATTTCTACTACTAGTTAGGGTTAGAAACACTAGGATTACTCTTTTAGTGAATGTTGCTATTTCACATTACATTTCTAGAGAATGGAATAAACCTATAACCTTAAGGACGTATGAGTGAACAAGTAGTAGACGCGTTGATACTATGTGGTATTTGTATGCCTCTGATATCGATATAGGTTAGGCCCACGGCCTCAACTTCGATTCCCCACACAACTAAATGTCGGCTCTTGGTGGTCTCTTTTTGCAATCTTAGGGTCTTAAAAATTTTAATTTAAGTGCAAAACCCAGGATGAAAGTGTTCAAACACACATCAAACTGATTTTCAAATCAAATACACAAAACTATGTCGATTAAGCACAAGAAAGAGTTTATATCAAGGATTTCCTTACAACCAAGAGGATGACAAAAGAGATCAGCTTTGCAGAGACTCTTACATTCCTTTGAAAGCCTCAAAGGTGCTTGGATTTGAGAACTTAAGAACAGCCACAAAGATCTCCTATTGCTCCTTCTAAAAAATCAAATTTCTTCTCTTTGTAGATCTTGAATTTTGAAATGTGTTTCTTCTTCCTTATGTTAAAACCAAGTTTGTGGTGGTTTTATAGTGATAGGAATTCCAATATGAGAGTTTATAGCCGTTCTAGGAATCCAGAAATCAAAAATTCAAATTTAAAGCTTGATTTCGAAAAGTCAAAAATAGATGGCGTGGCTAATTAGCGCGCTAATATCTTTGGAATTAGCGCGCTAACTGCAGAGGAACTCAAAATAATTAATTTATCCCTTTGTGTTAGCGACCCTTAAACTCGTCCAGGGACCTAACCAACCCTTATAATACATGTTATACATGTTTATTATGAGTCATTTACAACAATCCTTTTGATAATGCCCAAGCTTCTTACATAAACAACATAACTCAATCAATGCCTTCTCTTTAGATTGTGATGACTCATTAATGACTTCCTAACTTTGTCAATTTATTCTCTATTCATGAGTTTAATGTGCGAACCTCGTTCTTTCACTTAGCTATCAATTTCTTCTAGATGGTGTAGATCGCTATTCCGATTTACAATATTCTCCAATTAGTGAGATTTCTTATCATCTTAATCATTATTATTTCATTACTTGAATAGACAACCGACTCGACAAGGGTTACGTTCGACTAGGAATGTCGTCTACAAACAGAGACTGGATGTACAACCGGCTCGACAACGGTTATGTTCGAATTGAATTCGCGGCGAAGGTTAAAGAATTCTGATCATTTGCAAAACAACATTGTCCTACATACCAAAGTGAAAGGAAGATTAGATGTCCGTGCAATTTTAAGAAATGTCGACTTGTTCCGCACTGGAAGTCGAAACGGTTGAGCACCACCTATGTAGGTATGGATTTGTCCGGGATATCACGGTTGGTACGAACATGGTGAGAACGGAGATGAAGGGCCGCAAAATTTTCACGAAATGGATTGCCATATTGATGATGCTTGATGTTCGAGGCTACGATCCGACACCTTACCGCGAGATGCTACACAACGCGGCAGGTCCAAGTTTCAATTGGAATGTCGTGGAAGAATCACCAAACCCCCAAGCACGCCAACTATATGACATGATTGATGCAAGTAGGGAACAATTGTGGCCTGGTTGCGAAACCATGACAACGTTGTCCGCAATGGCAAGATTACTTGCGATCAAGTCCGAACATCATATATCTCGAACGAGGGTATAATGAAATCATTAAACTCATGAAGGATTGTTTGCCAAATGACAACTCAATGGTTGAGAATTTTTATGCCACTAAAAGACTAATGCGAGGTCTAGGTCTACACTGTCGAGAAAATAGATTGTTGTGAGGACCAATGTATGATTTATTGGGGAGTGGACTCGAGTTGACGTCATGTAAATTTTGTGGGAAATCACGATACGTTGCACATCGACGAGGTCGTGGTCGGAACACAAAAAACCGCCCTTGCAAAAGAATGTACTACTTCCCTTTGGGCCCTCGGTTGCAACGATTGTATGCGTCTGAGTCAACCGCAAAACATATGCGATGGCATGGAGATCATTCATCGCCAGAAGATGTTATGCAACACTGTTCTGATTCGATTGCTTGGAGACATTTTAATGACGTCAATAAAGACTTTGCCGCCGAGGTTCGGAATGTTCGTTTAGGATTGTGCACTGATGGTTTTCAAGTATTTGGAATTTCCGGGAAATCGTACTCTTCGTGGCCCGTGATTTTGACTCCTTACAACCTTCCACCGTCGATGTGCATGAAATCTGAGTTTATGTTCTTAACGGTTATCGTTCCTGGACCGACCAGCCCAAAGCAGAAAATCGACGTGTTCCTTCAGCCGCTTGTGAAAGAGTTGCAAGATTTATGGAACAATGGGGTGGTTACATACGACGTTTCCACCAAAACAAAATTTTGTCATGCGAGTTGCCTTTTATGGACTCGTTAGTGATTTCCCCGCATATAGCATGTTGTCCTGGTTGGAGCACACACGGTAAGTACGCTTGTCCATATTGTATGGAGGATACAAATGCATTTCAATTGCGAAATGGTGGTAAGACATCGTGGTTCGATTTGTCATCGTCGTTTCTTGGAGAAGTCATCACCATTAAGGAAAGACAAAAAAAATTTCATTAGAGGCAAAATGGTCATAATCGATGATCCGCCGCTTTGCGGGTCTGGTGAAGAAATTTTGGCGAAATTGAATCGTTTGGCTTGATGAAGGTGACAGAAATCGGCGCCGAATCTGTGAATGGGCGGATAGCTAAGAATTCGGGATGGAGGAAGAAAAGCATATTCTGGGACTTGCCGTATTGGAAGACAAACTTGATCCGCCACAACTTAGATGTCATGCACATCGAAAAAAATGTTTTTGACAACATATTCAACACTATTATGTGTGTACCGGGCAAGAGTAAGGACAATGCAAAATCGAGGCAAGATATTCGTGAATATTGTCACCGACCTTCTCTACACATTGATTCGGCGACAAATACTTACGTCCTTGGGTGCTATGCTCTTGATACATCAAGAAGACAAAAATTGTGCGAGTGGGTTGAAAAGTTGCGTTTTCTGATGGTTACGCATCGAATCTTGGTCGATGTGTAGATCCAAAGAAATGCGAATGTTCGGCATGAAGAGCCATGATTGTCATATATTCATGCAACGGTTGATACCAATTGCATTCGAGAGAACTTCTCCCAAACCCGGTTTGGGTTGCAATTAGCGAATTAAGCCTATTTTTCCTGCTCTTCTATCGCGAAATGTGTCAAGATTCAAGATATGGAGGTCTTAGAGTCTCAAATACCAAAAATCATTTGCAAGTTGGAAAAAATTTTCCCTCCAAGCTTATTTGACTCTATGGAACACCTACCAATCCACTTGGCCTACGAGGCCCGTCTGCGGTCCCGTTCAATTTCGATGGATGTATCCATTTGAGAGGTACTATCTTGAGCCATTGATATTATTTTCCCATTCAATAGGTTTTATATCAACATTTCCTACAACATTCATATTGGTACCTTAAACATTTGAAGAACAATGTGCGAAACAAAGCGAAGGTTGAGGGCTCCATGTGTAATGCTTATTTGGTCGAAGAGGTCACATCCTTTTGTTCTTACTACTTGAAGATCACGTCTTTACGTTGCATGACAAAGTGCCACGTAACGACGATGGCGTCTCGGGGCCCACACCGAACTTCGTTGGCAATTTCTCAATTTTCACTTATCCTGGTCGACCCATGGGCAAGTCGAAGGAGCGGTACTTAACAGAGCAGAGTATAATGCCGCTCATTCGTACATACTTGCTCAATTGTCCGAGATCGCTCCTTACGTTCGCATGTCCATCACTTTCTTTCAATAATGCAAGACATTCATTGTTCATACATTATAAATACATCCGACTTACACGTTCGTTTCTTCTAGGATATTCGTCGATGAAATCACTCAAGCAATGGGGGAGTCGCAAGTTGATAGTAGTCTAGAGCACAACTTCCCCATTTGGTTTCAAACATATGTAAGGGCATGACTTTTGTACGTTATAGATTCCAATGTTTCTCCCATAACTAATGTGTCATATTGCATCTCTAATTTTGACGAATAGGCTCGGAATTCTATAGTTGACGAGACGCTCGTTGATCTTTCTGTTGGTCCTAGTCGATCATGTACTTGTCTACCCCGGTTACCTTGTTAATGGGTATAAGTTCCACTCCGCAACATATGACGTTAATAGATCGACGCAGAGCAGCGGTGTTTTGGTGAAGGGTTCAAACTACGCTGATGTTTCCCATAACTATTATGGAGTACTGCAAGAGGTTGTGGAGATTGAGTATACCGGCCTCAAACATGTGGTCTTGTTTAAGTGCGAATGGTATGACCCTACACCGAATCATGGTGTGAGGACTCACCCAACACTTCAATTGGTAGAGGTTCATCGAAGTCGACGATATAACAACTACGAGCCATTTGTACTAGCAATGCAAGCCACTCAAGTCTACTACCTTTCGTACCCTTCTATGCGGAACGATCGACAAGAATGGCTAGCAGTTTGTTGCTGTCAGCCAAAATTACCGACGAGGAAACTAGCAAAGACGATAATGACCAGGGCTCCTACAGAGATTGCTTTCCAAGATGGGATGCCCACCACGTGCGTAGTCGATGATGCGACGCCGATATCAACAATCTGGATGTTCCGATGGGACTCGATTCATTGTTGAAGCGGGTCCAAGCGATGAAGTTTATAGTGGAGATGAATCGAAGAAGAATCATCACCTTCTACTCATGAGAGTGAATTTGAAACGGATGATAGCGAATAAAGTTTGTATATGATATGTCAACGACCAATAATGTAGTTACTTTTATTTGCATGGATTTTGTTCTTATTAAGTCCAATAATATAGACTGAATTTCTACTTTTTGTATGCCCTTCTTTTCGATGTTTTACTCGTGAATATTGTTAGGTATCATGGCCGGACGTGGTCGTAGGGGATGTCGAGGTTTGCCATTAGGAGGCCATCGTCCAGGCGGAATAGGTGCGGCACCGACATCTGGCGGCGAAATACCAACATAGAGGTCGTGGCGGTCGAGGTCGTGGTTCGATACCTCCATTATCGATTCCGACTTCTCGGTCTCTCGAGCACGATACAGCCGCAGCGTCACCTTCCCCTTCCATACCGTCGGGTCGTCGTACCATCTTCGTCGTCATCAAGGACTATGCCTAATACACACTTCCCCACACCTTCTCCGACATCAATGACTCCTTTACCCACGAGGCCTACACCCCCAGCCACAGCATCAGCGGCAGCATCCCGAGAAGAAGACGTAAGAGCAGGGTTGGAGGTGACAGCCCTCCGCGCCACCTCGAGAGGCCGGGGGATGGAGCCCCTCGCGTGCAGGGGATCCCTATCACGCTGATTGCCAATGATACGTAAGTTTGCGTTTGACTTTTATATGTCAATTTCAATATGGATGTCAAATATTGAAGGTGATATGCATGTTCATGAAACACGGGGAGTTGCATCCTTCGCACTTTTGTGCACGGAGGATGACAAAAGTTTTTAAACGA
Source organism: Stephania yunnanensis (assembly GCA_039657365.1). Lineage (NCBI taxonomy): Eukaryota > Viridiplantae > Streptophyta > Magnoliopsida > Ranunculales > Menispermaceae > Stephania > Stephania yunnanensis. The sequence continues at coordinate 6,617,931 of CM077588.1, read as the reverse complement.
TGGATGATTCTGAAGGGTATTGTTGGAAGTCGATCCGCCTCATCATAAAGACCAATACCGGCGCCAATGGAAGGTAAACAAGACTACCATATGCCTTATGATTTATACTATTTTCTCAAATAAGTGCAACAATAGCAATCGCCAATTTGTAGATGTTTTTAGATGGGATGATGCACTTCCCGAGGATCTCGTGCGAGCGGCGTACGACAGGCTTGCAGGCACAAGGTACACCGCGTTGATGCACAAGTTGAAGAAGAATCGGGTGCAGCCAGTTTATGTTACAGATGAGGCATGGAGGAGATACTTGCAAGATCGGGGAGAGCGAGGACTTCCGAGCTAGGTCTAGGCAAGCGACGGAGAATAGGAACACCGAGGTAGAAGGCCCCGGATCGGACCCTCGAAGCACGGTGGTGGTTCCGTGTCATTTGCGACTACCCAAGAAAGATTGGTTAGTTTTTTGTAACATCTAGGATATTTTGTACATTTATACTCTTGTTCACTATGCTTGGTCCTGCACGCAGGCTGATTCATCCGAGACGCCACCGTCTGTGAATGATTTGTACTTGCATCTCCACACCGTTAATCACGACAGGACGACATTCATCGATACTAGATCAGAGCGGTTCTATGTAAGTATAGAAATGATATGTAAAATATTATTAAGTCTTTAACTTACCCCATATCATGTACTTTGTTTGTTGTGCATATATGCAGGATAGGCTCCAGAGCAGACGTCAGGAGCTGACCCAGGCTACATCGGAGCAATCGGTGGATGATGAGGCGGTGTACCTCAATGTGGCGGGTGAGTCTTCCAAAGGACGTGTCTACGGACTCGGGTCCGTAGGGAGAAAGAAGAGGAGATACGGAGCTCCTGGTGCTAGCACGTCGCAGACGCCGGATGTGGTGCCGCGGGCAGAGTTCGATGTCATTGCGGAGCAACTACGAAAGGTTATGAACTTCATGCATCAGCGTCTTGGGATGGACATGGACGAAATAGGCCTAGCTCAAGAACAACCACCACCACCGCCACCACCACCGCCACCTCATGACCAAAGAATGCCGCCGCAAATAGATCCGGTCGATCCACCCCAACAAGGGGACAATGTTGGGCGTGAGACGTAAGCGTGGCTCTCGAGAGATGAGCAGGTTGGTGATACATAGGTACTTCACTTGTTGTTTGTTTCAAATGCTTAGATTAAACGTTTTATAGTGTAGACAACTTTAGAAATTCATCGAATTACTTTATGATTCACACTTCTTTTTGTGCATTTTTAGGTCGATGTTCCATATTTTATCGTGGATTTTAATTTTTTTCCCTTTTGCTCCCCCAATTCTTTTTTTTGTATTAAGTAAAATATACTATAAGTACCGAATGTTTGCAGAATTAATCCATGGGAGAAGAAAACATGCTGGCTGTTGTGTGCAAATCTTATGCCGTTGCAGGTTCTCTCGAGTGCTACGATGAAGAAAGTGGTAGAATCGACAGGGAGCGACATCTTCATGCAATAGCAAATGAATTTGGGAAGTCGATAAAGGCTCGTTTTTCGGTCATCTGTGTTCTGCACATGTAGGCTCTTCTTCTTCTATTATGGCATGTCCGTAGAAGAATAATAGCCTACATGTTCTCAACACGATGACCGAAAACGACCCTTTATCGATTTCCCAAATTCATTTGCTATGGCATGAAGATGTTGCTCCTCGTCGATTCTACCACTTTCTTCATCATAGCACTCGAGAGAACTCGCAACGGCATAAGATTTGCACACAACAAACAAAGATGTTTTCTTCTCCCATGGATTAATTCTCGCATACATTCGGTACTTATAGTATATTTTACTTAAACCGAGGTTAAAAAATTTATTTTGGGGAAGATAATGTATTAAAAATAAAATCCATGATAACTTATGCATCAATCAAGCGTCCAAGCCAACTAAGATATACAGAGGATAAATGGACAATGAATGTACTCGGACGATGGTGGTTTGTTGAAGCCTCGATGTAGTGGAGGGTACCGATGATGAAGTTCCTTTATTTTATTTTTTCTGTTTTCGGATAGGCGGGTTTTAGTTTTTCCTATCGTTCTCGAGGGAATGGGTTCATTGCTTTTGACGATGAGCATGTTGTAGACGATTTGTTTCATTTGCATGTTAAACTCATTCTTTTTTTGGTGGTGGTGATTTTGGTCCTTATAGGACTCCGTGTCTCGGAGGTAGGCGTGGTGGGTATAGTGGAGGCGAGTGAGCTTGGTGGGGGTTATGGAGGCTTTGGGGCCGTGGCTTAGGTGCTTATCGAGGTGAATCTTCTCTTGGCTATTCTATTTTAGCGACTGAATCACTTCCTTTCAATAGTTTGTCGTGTAGACTTTTTAAGTTACTTGATTTACATATTGTTGGTGGTTTAGTTTGTTTCAAACATTAGTATATTATAGTTAAAACCAAGTTTTTGGTGGTTTTATAGTGATCTCCTATTGCTCCTTCAAAAAAATCAAATTTCTTCTTTTTGTAGATCTTGAATTTTGGAATGTGTTTCTTCTTCCTTATGTTAAAACCAAGTTTTTGGTGGTTTTATAGTGATAGGAATTCCAATATGACCGTTTATAGCCGTTCTAGGAATCCAGAAATCAAAAAAATTCAAATGTAAAGCTTGATTTCCAAAAGTCAAAAATATCTGCGTGGCTAATTAGCGCGCTAATACTGGAATTAGCGCGCTAACTGCAGGGACCTCAAAATAATTATTTTATCCCTTTGTGTTAGCGACCCATAAACTCATCCACGACCTAACCAACCCTTATAAAACATGTTATACATGTTATACAACTCAACTTACATGATAGGTCCATCTTATAGAAACATTGTTCGCCATCTCCTATGCGTAGGAAAATAGCAACATTGACACCAACTTCAAATCCGTGATCGCATTTGCTTGATGATCATGTTTTTTTGGTATCATTCTTATTCAACATTGTATGGTTTTTTTCTTTTCTTCACCGCTTTTCTTGAATCCCAAATTGGTTTATTTTTTTTTTTTTTTGAGTAGGAACACATGGCTTCTCGCCTATGGAGCACACAACAGTTTAGATGGGGTGAGAGGATGAGTTCTAGAATCATACTTACATGATAGGTTTGTGCTTAACTTTTACTTTTTCCCTTTTAGCATTCTTGCACTTATGCCATTACTTATCATATGCATGTTGAAATGCAAGCCTTTCAAAGCTTGATAAATAATCCAACTCAACTTACATGATAGTTGCATCTTATAGATACATTGTTCGCCATCTCCGATGCGTAGGAAAATAGCAACATTGACCCCCAAACTCACAACAACAACAAAACTTCAGTCCTTGACTGCATTTGCTTCATGTTCATGTCTTTTTTGGAAGCTTTCTTATTCCTCATTGTATGGTTTATTTCTTTTCTTCATGCATTTCTTGAATGTCACCGCTTTTTTTTTTAAAGTAGGAACACATGGCTGGCTTGTTTTCGAGCACACAACATTTTTAAATGGGATGAAATTTGAGTTTACGATCAAATTTGAACTGTGAATGTTGCATTGATGGGAGTTTGGGGGTCAATGTTGCTATTTTCCTACGCATTGATGGGAGTTTGGGGATCAAATTTGAGTTTAGTTTTTTCCTTTTAGCATTCTTGCACTTCACCATTATCCTCTTTCATGTTCCTTATTACCTCTAGTACTCCTCTCTACCTACATATGTGCATAATTGACAAAAGACCAAAGCAAACTCAATCGTAAATAAATTTAAAAATAGGTTCGGAGCCGACTTTTTATGTATGATTATTATTAATTTCTATGTTTCTTCAAATCCACCATTTTTCTCATTCGCTTCCAATGTACATCCTTAGTTCAATAATCTCTCATTTGCCTACTTCTTTCAGGTGCATACTCACTGGTTGTTGCCCTCAGATGGAGAATCAAAAATGCTTCAAACCTGCGTTTTAGTTATTAGATGAAGTCCTTTTTGAGTATACTTCCAAATTTTGGACCTTTTGTGAGTGTTCTTTTTTTTTGGGTTGTTCAACGATAGGATTGGTGGTTTTAGTGTATACTTTCAAGTTATGGAGCGTTTGTAATACATGACAATTTTTTGTGGATATATAAATTTTTTTGCTAATATTGAGTTTCACATTTTTTCTTGATCTTTTGAATTTTTGTTGATATATATTGTCGATGTATGGATATGCAATTTGGCTTTTTTGTGGGATGTTAGCACCCCCAAGGACTTGTTGAAGGGGGTGCGATGCGATGGAGTAGGTTATATCGGGTTGTATTTTGAATTTTTAGGTTGGAGAATCAATTGGAATATGTTACTTGTCTCATATTTAAACATTTACGGAAAATTAGAGACGGATTAGCAACGAATTCAAATATTCCGTTGCTAATCCGTCTCTAATTTTCCGAAATATTTCTATCAATCACAAACGGATCGTAGACGGAAATAAGAATTCCGTCTCTGATTCCGTCGCTAATTAGCAACGGAATCAGAGACGGAATCAGAGACGGACTATTTGCATTCCATCTCGATTCGTCTCTCGATTCCGTTGCTGATTAGAAACGGAATCGAGACGAATTCATAAATTTATTAATTCCGTCTCTGATTCCGTTGCTAATCAGCAACGGAATCAGAGACGGAATGCAATTACAAATGTACCATTTCGAAATAAATTTCATTTCTGTTTCGTCTCTGTTCCGTTTCTAATTTCCGTCTCTAAATCCGTCTCTAATCAGAAACGGATATTTTCCGTCTCTCTATTCGTCTCTAATCGAAAACGGAATCCGTTTTCCGTTTCGATCGTATCAATGACGATTTTTCGAGAGACGAACGCGTTCGCTCTCTGTTCCGTTTCTGATTTCGATCAGAGACGGAATTTTCACAAATCAGAAACGGAAAATTCCGTTTCTGATTTGCGAATTTTTTGTAGTGAAATCATAACTCATAATATTAAAGTTTTACTATGATGAAGAAGTAGAACACTAAGTTTTCGTTTCTTAAGTTCAGTAATCAATGAAGATTGAAGAGTTAGAAATCATACATTTGGACCACTTCTCAATAATTGATGCTTCCCCGTCTACTAAGCTTTTTCACAATTTGTTTAGAGCTCCAAACAATGAAAAATATAGTTTGAAAAGTTATTTTGTCTTTGAATTTCCGTAGGGGTATATTTTGTAATTAAGTGTAAGTATTACCCTTAGTTGAGTTTTGCCAATAACGTTTTAGCCGCAACTCGAAATTAAGATCCATAAAATTTTAGTGAAAGTAGACTTTGGGACTCCAACAAGTATTTATATGAACAGTTTTAGATTTCACTATACAATACATAATTGGCATAATAAAATATAAACTTAAGACACTCCAAAAACATCATATTAGCAATTTCATGTACTATATTTATTGTTTATCAAAAAAGTGTGACAAAAGTATCCATAGGGGGCGAGGGGCGGGGGCGACATAGAAATATATGAGTATTATAAGTAGGTCCGGGGGTAGGGGCGACCGCCTACCCTGCCTCTCCTCTAGATTTGCCACTTGTACTAGTGGAATTGGATGGTGTATCCTAATAGAATGGTTTTTTAATAAATTTATCATGAGCTTTAATTAGCTTAACTATGATGAAAAAAATCATCACTAATTAAGCTTGTTATAGATTAAGCAGTGAGACTCTAAAACCCTAAAACTCATGATAAATTTAAAATATAACTACGGATCTATTTAATTGTGAGCTATTACATCCCAGCGATGCGCTTATCGTATTCACCATTGATTTTAATCATTGCTCCTCTACGTCTGCATCCTTTCCAACGATTGTGTGTGTATCCGCATTTTTTTGACCATGGGTTTGTTACTTTTTAGTCTTCATTAAGACATTTTATTTATTAGGTTGTTTGTCTTCCCTTATTGAAAAATTTGTTTGCTTTTCTTTAATTGTTAGAAGTTTAGGTTTTCTTCTCTCACATGTTGGAAGTAATTTATTTATTTTTTTATTATCTATGGTTCAAATGGTGTTTGTCTACTAATTGCATCATATCCCTTATTGTAATATTGTTTTAGTATTTCAATCGCAGTGTATGAAAATCAATAAATATAGTAGTTAGATGCTCTTTTGAACGATTAGGGTTAGGAAATAAATGTACTTTCATTAAGGTGTGCAATTGATTTTATTTCTAGTCATTGTTCCATTGAATATGTATTGAGCTATATAATGATTAAAATGCGATTTCTATTTTAATTCAAAAAAGAACTATTTAATAAAAAAATTAAGCAATGATATGTTTTTGGAAAGTAACTCCAACCAACACTATTATAGCGTTAACAAAATAAATTAATATTGTTTACACACTAATTACATATAATATATATATATATATAAGAAAATTTGTATATAAAAGGTGATTCTACCATGCATGGTGATTAGAAAAATCACTACAAATAGTGGTTTTTAATTACGACCAATGATATAAATCTAATGCCAGCTTCTTGGTACTTGTCCACATATTTAAGTGTCATTAATAGCATCTCTAACCAACATTATTATAATGTTGGTTGGGCTGACGCGTGTTGTCACCAAAATAGGGCAATGTTGCTGCAACCATGCGCTATTAACCATGCGCTATTTTGATGTGCATTATCCTACGTGGATAATGCAGATGAACAGTGTCGCACAATTTAGTGCGTCAATATTCACAATACTAAACATGATTTCATTATTATTTAATAGATTTTGTATTTATCTTTATACTTTATATAATGTTTATCTTATTTAAAAATAAATAAAATAATAATAAAATAAGATAGTGTAAAAGATAGTGTTGGTGGGTTGAAGAAGATAACAAAATTTGATGTTAAAATTTACACTAAAATAGAGCAAAAGTCACATTATTTTAGTGTTTGTGGTTCGAGATGTTGTAACGTAGCTATTGAAATAACTATTGAATTTAGACCTAATGGTCGTAATTAGAAATTACCACTCATGATGATTTTTTTCAATCATCATGATAGAATTACTATTAATTGTAAAGCTACCCACAAATATAAAAGAATTCTACATGAATGGCGACTTTTAATTATGACTATTGGATCTAATTCAATAGTTATTTTAATAGTTATATTAATGACACTTAACTATGTGCACGAGTCTATCAAAAAACTATATTATCCATTGGCTTTATATCTGATGGTCATAATTAAAAATCCCCATCCATGGTGATTGGGACCAATCACTATGATTGGTATGTATACTACCTTATATAAAAGAAATCGAACATTAGAGATTTAATTATATATATAATTAATGAAACAAATTAATATTAATACACAGAATTTGTACATGCACTATGCACATGATCTCGACACTCGTCATATATTTACATGGTCTCCAAATTAATAAGATTGTGATAATTTTAAAATATACCATATTTGTGACATTTTACTAGTACGTAGAAATATTCATAGTTGTTGTCAACGTTGTTAATGTGTATGTAGTACTTTATATCCACCCCATTCAACTGTAGGTATGAGGGCAACTAAAGAGATTTGTGATAGTACGTGGTCTCGAGTCTTGCTGATGCACGCGAGGATGATAGATATGTGTTAAGATTAAATATAAAAGGAAGAGTTGATCGATTGATTAATTAATTGATTGCTTGATTGATTAGTTGATTGATGATTGATGGAATGATGGATTGATTGATTAATTAATTGATTGATTGATTGGTGGTTGATGGATTGATTAATTGAAGATTCCATAATGTGAGCCTATATATCTCTATAAATATAGATTGTTGTCACTTGAGAAGTATGAATGAATATATAATATCTCATTTCTCCTATGGAAGTAGGTCATAGAACCGAACCACGTAAAATATTGAGTTTATTTTTATTTGTTTTTTTTTTCTTAAATTTTACATGGTATCAGAGAATAAGATTTTTCGTTGTATTCATTTTCTTCTCAATTGATTAATTTATTGTACAAGATGAAGTCATCGGGAACAAATGGAGATGTCATGATAGTGACTACAGAGTATTAAGGTAATGCTTTAAAGACTTTTGTATCTATTAATAATAGTGCGTGGATAGTTGATTTTGGAGCTACTAATCATGTCACTTTTGATTCAAAACAAGTATCAAACCTCAAGTCTTCACAACAAATTGTTTCTATAGCAAATGGCCATAAAATCCAAGTTGTTGGAAAAGGATCATTAACTCTTACTAATAAATTCAGTTTGGGTTCTGTTTTGGTTGTTCCCTCTTTAAAACTTAATATCTTATTAGTTTCTCAAATCACATCATCCTTATCATGTGTTGTTATTTTTTGTCCAACTTTTGCAGATTTAAGGATATATAAACTAGACAAATGATTGGTTATGATGTTAAGCAATGAGAGTTGTATTACTTAGACATCGCATCAAAGTTTTCCAACAAGGGCCAACGAGCATCGAATGCAGATGGATTTAAGGAAGAGAAGCAAAAACTTGAAATTTTGTTAGGGCATAACAGGATGGGTCACGCATCATTTGGGTAGTTAGACAAATTGTTTCTAAATCTATTTTTGAAATGTGATATTTCAAGCTTCCATTGTGATATTTATGAAAAGGCAAAAAGTCATCGTGTCTTATTTCCTCTAAACTTAAATAAAAGTCTACTTCCTTTTATGATTACACATTCTGCTATTTAGAGGCGATCAAAGATAAGAAAAATTTAGGTGGGTCACGGTGGTTCGTCATTTTCATTAATGGCTATACTAGAATGACTTGGTTATATTTGATTAATTTAAAAGATGAAGTGAATTTTTTGTTTCAAAAGTTTCATAAATTTGTTGAAACTCAATACAATGCCAAAATTTGAGTTTTGCACAGTGATAATGGTGGAGAATATCAAAGTTCAATACTTAAAGATTTCTAGAAAACAATAAAGTTGTACAATAGCTAGATTTTGTAGTTTCAATTAATAGATTCTTCCTTTGACAGAAAAAAAAATAAATTCTTCGTTATAGTAACGAAATGGAGTTGGGAATTTCAGTTGCTTTATACTAAGCTAAAACTACTTATATAACATGGTATTGTTTCTAGTATTGAAAGAGCTTGTTAGTTGCACATTAGAGAAGATATGGTATTTTCTAGTTTGCATGCTGGATATTCTATAACTTGCTATCTTTTAGAGGTCCCAAAAAAAATCTTAATCTTCAATAAAACTATCAGCACTTTTAGATTAAGTTTATTTCATTGAACTTGACTGATAATGTGCCATCTACGGAGATTTAAGGGATGAGTTTATGGAAGCTTTTGAAGTCTAAATGTGTTGTTAGATTTCCAATTTAGGCAATCTCAACTCTTTTTATTAAATAATTTATTTTTTGAGATACCCCAATGCATGAGAACCCCCAATATATATGTTATGTTGTCATTATATATTTGAAATTTTTTAAGAACTCATGCTCCTTGTGATGATATTTTATCTTACTATCTTAAAACTTATAGCTTCTAATTTTACACCTGATGAACTATGGTTGTGGAATGACATTGTGTCCAAGATCCTTTTCGCTTTCTTTCGCCTTCTCAACAACTACATCTCCCTCAAAACCATCATTATTGGCAATCAGCGATACCAAAGCTATATAAGCTTGTATATGGCTAACCTTTAATTAATTCAACTGTTTGTTCTATTTTGAGTTATATGTTAAGTTGAAAGATATATGAAGGTTTAATTTATTTAAGAAATTAGTTTCCACAATGCTTTTTTGATTATCTCTTTTTTCTAAGTGTAAAGTTGAAGAGGTAAAAATTAGCAACAATTTTTTTTTAATTTTTAGATGAGACTTTTAATAAATGAATTGTATGTGTTACAATATCTATTTATAACATTTTATTTATTTAATATCTAGTTTTTTCTTAATCATTATTAATTTTATTGTTAATTGTTGGTGTAGGTGCAAACTTCAATTTTTGGGTTCAAGGAGATCATGTGAAAAGTATCTTTTGCAAGGTTGATATAAAATGTAGATTTTGTAGTGTCTTTTTCAAGATGTTACGAACTACTTGTTTGATAAAATTTGTTAGTTGTCTCTTTTTGTTTTAAAATGGTAGACTTATATACGACACTAATTAATTCTTGTATGCGCTTCATTTTGAATATAATATTCTATTTTGTTGTTTGGAATTATGAATTGGTATAATTATTAATATTATTTATTTTATGTTCTTTCAAAATAAAAAATATTTAAGTTTAAATTTGTTGGGAAATACGAACACAAAACAACGACATTTATTTTATGTTATTTAAATTAATGATTGCAACATTCATGCAAGTCATAAAAGGTTTATTTGCTACATTCTTTCAATGACGTTAAAACAAAATTTATACAACATTAAATTGGAAGTTGTGGCTTCGATTACAACATTTTTTTGTATACCGTTAACTTATACAGTGGCCTTCCTTACAAGCTGTGAAATCTCATTGTTCATCAAAAATAGAACTATCACAACATTTAAAAATGTTTGTGACGACATGCTGAAAGTGTTGTTTCTAAAGATTTTTTATAGCAATCTCTTGGTATGTCATTGACTTATATAATGACTTTCTTTAGAAACTATGAAATCTCAGTGTACATCAAAAGTAGAACTATAACAACATTCAAAAATGTTTGTGACTATACACAAAATGTAGCGGCCCCAAGTCCCAAACTGCCTTACTACCTGCCACGTCGCATCCCAAGTCACCAAGCTTCGCCACGTCATGGCCAGCTTGTCCTTGACGTTCCGCGACCTACCTGACTACTTACACTTTTTCATTTAATCCTAACTTATCGAATTAATCTCCATATAATTATTAATGATCTAATTAGCCAGTTAATCAATTTATCCAGTTATATTATAATTTTACAGTGAAAATCTTAAATCAAGTAAGTTATGCAGTATTTAACAATCCTAAGTAGTGGAAAACTTGGCAAAAGAAACCATGTATATATCAAGGCGAGATAAACAAAAGATTTATATACATGTAATCAATGTTCTATAGTTCCAAAAACCCAGCAAAAGTAAAATAGATACATATTGTAGTCACACACGAGTTGGCTCTACTATCTTAGAGGTAGTCGCTTAGTACCTCCTTACCCTTGCCCTTGCCCTTGCTCGTCGAAGGTCTGCACTCAGTCACCGAACAAATACAATGATGAGTCCATTGAGTAAAATCCCAAGAGAAGTGTACACAATATTTATGAAATAAAACTACAAACTATGAGACGTGCAAATATAACGCCTAACAACAGTATATCATATTTTCATGAATGTATGCAACACACGACAAGCAAAATTAGTAGCGTGAAATAAATAACAACATATACTAACTGAACCAGTTCAGAAATAAATCATAAATCATTAAACATTTGTATAATCACGAGAAAACCCTGACCTACATCAGCCAGTTATCAATAAATCGAATGGGAACCACGTATATACTTACAGACTTATAGTGACTAAACCCCAACTTCAGTAAACGACATGGTCCCTTCCCGATGTTGTTACACATAAGGACCACCCTAATCCCTCTCGACGATTGTAGATATATTCTACTTTCATCGACACTAGCACTATCACAAGTAACTCGTGCAAGCGATTTAGCCACAACCAATATATACGCAAATCGAAAAAGGTGTGAAAACCTCATAAGTGCCCACCAGCAGTCACACATGTAATACGAAATCGATAAACCAAACCATGAATTCCGTGAGGCATTCCAATGGTTTACGCACCACAATCTGCGCTCCGACTTCTCTAAACTCCCGTATCCGACCCGACTCGCTCCTTGATACCCGAGCTACGTCCCTTAAGTCCCTAAAATCCAATTTTATAGTCTCAAGTCATTTCCTAGTGTTTAGACATGTATTAAGTGAAAATTTACCAAAACAACATTTAATTTCCATTTTTGATATGCAGTTAGTGAGCTATAGGCTTGGTGTAGCGCGCTAGGTAGTGGTAACGTACTAGATGAATGGTGTAGCATGCTATTGCGGTCCCACTTAGGCCCATTCTACAAAATATGGTTAGTGTTTTATCTTACCAATTAAAATTAACCAACTTGTGGTCCCACTTACCTTTGGCTATCTAGTACCAAGTGCCCCGCGTCTTGACACAAATCTCGAGGCACGCCATAGCCTAGTATTTTAATTTGAATTTACTTGGCATATGGTCACATTACCCACTTTAATTGATTTACTATTCATCTTGACATGGATTAGTCGAGTTTCCTTGCATACTTTTATTTCACCTACCCAACACCTGCATTGATACGTCTTTCAAGGCAAACACCCATCACATAAACTCGCCCGATTACAACATACACACATGCGGTGCAATATAATAATAATAATTTTTAAACACCACATATACACAACCACCATCCATGAATAACATATTTCCTCATTTTTTGTGTCCAAGTCAACGAAGTTGTCCAAGTAATGCTTGAATTACGACCGTTAATCTCCGAGATTAACGCTAATCATGGTTTAATTAATTTGGGCCGTTTCACCAAAAATATCTTCCAAAAACTTTGATAGCAATTGCCTTGCGTGTCGTTGACTAGTACAATGACACTTTGTAGATGTCGTAAAATCTCAAAGTACACCGATCAAAAAAAGAAATACAACAACATTCAAAAATTAGTGTGATAACATGCGAAAAATGATGTTAAAAACCTAATATTTTTTACGACAAATTAATAAAGGACTTATCGTTGTGTGTCATCTTACGTCTAATGTGACAAACATTGCATGTTGTGGTAGGGCTATTTTTTTAGTGTGTTCATCAAACCACTTGTGCAAATACCTTTCAACAAAATGAGTTGCGAAGTGAAAGAATCGACATATATTAGAGGTTGTTCGGGTTTCACTAATTAAAGCATATATTCTGATTGAATTTTAGGGGAAAGTAATCACTTCTGTAGTTTACATAATTAATCGAGTACCTTCTAGCACACTCGAGTTTTGCACATTCCTACAAGCTATGATAGATGCCATAATTTATTTCATCATCTCAAATTTGTCTCCCCATATTTTTGAATGTGTCGCATCTGTATACCTTCACAAACACCAACGCACAAAAATAACTTCTCAAACATTACGTTATGTGTTTGTTAGATACGCACCATATCAAAAAACCTATCAGTGTTATCTTCCTCCGATACGTCAAATGTTTGTTACTATGCATGCAAAGTTTCATGAAGATATGATGGGTTTCTTCTGTAAGTCCGAACTTCAGGGGGAGCATAACAAAGAAATTAAAACTTTTCTTTATGGAAGTCATTTCCTTGAAGAAGATTATCATGTTGTTAAGGAAGAAATGTGCGAAGTAGTCAATGAAGAAGTGGATAACCAGGAAGAGATTGCGGAATCGGATGGATCATTTGAACTAATAAAGCAAAGGAAATATGGGGCAATGAAGTTACTTTAACTTTTGAATTAGTAGGTATAGAAGATACACCAAATCAATCGTTATCTTTTGAATGTATTCTTAATCCAATCCTTAAACCAAAAGAAAATAATTATTACTAGATCATTGCACTAGAGGTATTCCTAAACCAACATATGAACCCGAGTTCTCTAGTTTTATGTATCTAACCTCCGGTTATCTGAATCAAATAAGTCATTTTTGAATCAATTATCTGTTGTATCTATTCCTAACAATATGTAGGAAGCTTTAGCCAATCCTAGATGGAAAGTTGCTATGAATGAAGAAATAAAGGCTTTGCAGAAGAATGAGACTTGTGATCTTATGGAATGTCTAGAAGGAAAGAAACCAATTGGTGTCGTCATGGGTGTATACAATAAAATACAATGCAAATTGTTGTGTACCGCTTTAAAGCGTGACTGGTTGCAAAAAAGTACACTCATACACTTAGGATTAACTACATGGAAACATTTAAACTTGTAGCTAAAATTAACACGGTACGAGTTTTATTATCATTAGTTGTAAACTCGGATTGGCTGCAACAACAATTTGATGTGAAAATGTCTTTCTTCATGGAAAGTTATTGGAGGACATGTACATGGATCTTTCACCAGGATGCATTGTGATAGAAAAATAAAGACACAAGGTATGTAAATTAAAGAAATCATTATATAGGCTAAAATAATCTCCATGAGCATGGTTTGGAAGGTTCACTAAATCAATGAAAGCTTTTGGCTATCGTCATAGCAATTCTAACCATATTTTTTTCCTAAAAAGGAACATGATAAGATCACAACACTTATTGTATACGTTGATGACATGGTAATAAAAGAGAATAATCACAATGAAAGAAAGACATGCAAAAACATTTATCTAAAGAATTTGAATTGAAAGATTTAGGATCTTTGAAATACTTTCTTGGTATTGAAGTCTCTAGATCAAGTTTAGGAATCTTTTTATCTCAAAGAAAGTATGTCTTAGATCTTTCGAAGAAAATAAGAATGTCACGGTGCAAACCAGCCAATACGCCATTAGAAGAAGGTTTGAAGCTTTGTTCTCATCTCGACCAAACACCAGTTGATGAAGGAAGTTATTAACGACTTATGTATAAATTGATGTACTTAACTCATACAAGGTCGGATCTTACTTATCCTTTAAGTGTAGTAAGTCAATACATGTATAATCCTAGAGAACAACATATGAATGCAGTTATGCACATCTTGATCAGGTACTTGAAAAATGCACCTAGAAAAGGAATCTTATTCACAAAAAATATAGATCATCAAAATATAGAAGTAGACATAGATGCAGATTGGGCAGGCGCTATAGACGATAGACGTTTGACCTATGGTTACTTTACACTTTTTGGTGGGAATCTTGTGACATGGAGAAGTAAAAAAATAAAATGTTGTTGCTCGCTCAAGTGCTTAAGTAAAGTTTCGAGGCATGACATTAGGAATATGTGTGACGACCCCTACTTCTAAACAGGGCACCGCCTTGCCTAATCCCGAACTCAAGCTTTAATCTACGTAATCTAAGACTTAAGTACGTATTAGTCAGCCAATCGTCCCTATATTCCTCCAAACCCACCTATTGATATATTATCTGATTTAAAGGTAATTCAGATTCAATTATCATGTTAAGCGGAAGCATTCATTATCCAAAATTTCTAAGTGTGAAAAACCAGCAAAAACTACATCACATGCACGTATATATATAAAACTATCCACTCAACCCAATGTACACCCCAAAATGACATAAATAATAATATAATACAATAAAAGTCGAGACATACAATAAGTTAGGAGAGTCACCGAACTGCTCAGAGGAAGTCGCCGATCTTCTCCATCCCCGATTTGCTACTGTGCTCGACATACCTACACCCATCGTCACAAACTAGACGGTGAGTATAGTGATATTTAAGTACTAATTGGAGAATTTCATGCTACATTTTCAAAATAAACGAATGATATTTAAAAGCATAAATGAGCGAAATAAATTACGAAAACAAGTAATGCAAGTAAATACCACAGTTAAAGATGTAGAGACAGACACAGGCTAAGTCGAGATGATCTACGTCCGATCGGCGGTGAGACCTATCACCTACCTTTTCCCACTACAATATGGAGTTGTGTTCAAGATATCTAATATAAATAGCGGAGCTGCGCTCTATGCTTTATAACATCAATTTCATGCTTGCCGACCACCCTGAGCCTTATAACTCGTGTGCCACGCAAGTGTAGTGGTGAATGCCGAAACCCCGGTAAACCCATATCCCCGTGAACCGCGCATCTCTCGAGCAACGGAAACTAGATAATCCCAACTTTAATTTCAAAAACCAATAAATGCCAAAATTCTAGGTTACCAAGACAAGTTAGGCTACAAAGCCCAAATGAAGTCGAATACAAGTCTATTTAAATTCAAAGTAGTCCATTAGCATGTTTTTCATCAATTGTATTCAAGAACAACATAAGTGTAGGAATTAGAGGTAATGAAATTATTCACAAAGCATCATATCATAATATTCATCCATGAATAGATACAAGAACAACATGATGTGAGATGACAAGTAGCAATGTCTACCAATAGACCAATAAATCAATAAGAGTGAATGAAATGAAATATAAAATTTTCACAGTTGTACTTACAAGTCACACATTTGTCCTAGTCTATCCGATCCTTCGACAAGTCGAAATGCGTACCCAAACGCCGGAGGTCTCATTTTAGTTTCCTACCATGTAATAATATAACATTTTAGACTAAATCGAAGTTGAGATTAAATCAACCATTTTGTTTTATTTTCGGCCAATCGACCCATTTTTCATTTTTCGAGGTAAAACCCTTGTATAACATCTCGACCGACTTTCGAGTTCTTCATTTTTTATGAAAATCTCGAATTTCTATTGATTTGGGTCACAAATATATATATTTTTTCTATTTTCTTGGAATTTTCTTGAATTTTCCCATATTTTTAGCTATTTTCTGGAATTTATTTTTATTAAAAATTAATTTAATTTAATTAAATAATTAAATATAGGTGAATGCCTGGGTCACTGCCTAAGTCCAAAACCCCTACAGCCCACCCAGGACCTCCAAGGCAGTGGGAGCTTTCTAAGGCCTCCCACCATTCACGTCCCCCCATTTATGCTTTCCTAAGGCCATAAATAGGCGTGGTTTTTCGCCCCCCACGGTTCGAACTTGAGTCCTGGAGTCTTAAGATCTCAAATTTCATGAACCGTGTACCAATCAACTAGTCTAGCTCAATGGTGCACGGTTCGTGAAATTTGAGATCTTAAGCATCCAAGACTCAAGTTTGAACCGTGGGGGGCGAAAACCACGCCCATTTATGGCCTTACAAAGCATAAATGGGGGGGGGGGATGTGGATGGTGGGAGGCCGCTTAATTAAGGGATTAGGCCGGGCGATGCCCTTATTTGTAGTTAGGCCTGTTACATATATATATATATATATATATATATATATATATATTATTTTTTATTGGGGTGGGTCCGAGTTAACCCGATCCAGTCCGGCCAGATCCGGGTCGACCCGACTCGGTCCAAGCGGATTAGGGTCGACCCGCTCCCCGTCAGGTCAAGGTCGGCCCCCCACGTACATAGGTAGCCCGGGTCCGGCTACCCATCTTCTTCCTCACCAGATCACGAAGTGCTCGGTTTCTGTTTTTTTTTTTTTTTTTTTTTTCTTGTTCGTTGTGGTAGGGTTCAACCCTAACCCCAGACAAACCTTGGGAGGGAGATGACCTCACAGTCATCTCCTTCCTCAAAAAAGCCGAGCCATGGTGGCTCACCATGACCGACCAATCACAAACCACAACAACAACTGAATTCACCAACAACAAGCAACACACCTTCAATTCGACTTCCTCGGGCTCTCCGTCTCTCACTCTCTCGGTCTCTCTCTCCTCTTTTTTTCCTTATCCTCGGTTTCTCCTTTCTTCTTCCTCCTCGCTGGTTTTTCTTCACCGACTTTGTTTTTGTTGTTTTTATTTGTTTGAAGTGTGGATAAAACCCGGCATTATCCTTATATATTTATATATATATATATATAAGATTAACTCTAGCCATTTTTTTCAATTTAACTCAAATACGTTAAGCGTACCCCATATGTCGCAACCTCGGTCCCACGTCTACACTCGACTCGAGGCGCGTTCCCGCTCATCTCGATATTTGTATATCCGTAAATGACTTAGTAGTCTATACACGTACATACACTAGTCAAACAACACAACAAATATTACATTTACTTCGGCCACCGTGCCTCGGTAGTGACACGTATCTCGCATGCGGGTCCCACGTCGCGGATCATTTTGTCCTGATTAACGAATTAAACATGTATTAATTCTTTAGACCGTGACACTATGTGAAACATTATGGCTAAGACTTCTTTTACAAGATTTGGGGTATCCACCTAAGCAACCAATCAAGTTATTTTGTGACAACAAAGTAGCACGTGATATAGCTCATAACCCAGTTCACCATGGTCGTATGAATCATGTCGAAGTGGACATGTTTTTCATAAAGGACAAATTAGATGAGAAGATTATGGAGTTGCCTAAGATTAAATCAGAAGATCAACTAGCTAACATTCTCACCAAAGCGGTCTCATATAAAGACTTCTCATCCTTTTTTTGCAAGTTGGGCATGTATGATATATATGCACCAACTTGAAGGCGATTATTAAGATTAAATATGGAAGGAAGAGTTGATTGATTGATTAATTGGTTAATTAATGATTGATGGATTAATTGATTGATTGGTGATTGATGGATTGATTAAAAAGAGATTCCATAAGGTGAGCCTATGTATCTCCATAAATATAGAGTGTTGTAAGTATGAATGAAAATATGATCTTTCCTTTCTCCCGTTGGACGTAGGTCATAGAACCGAACCAAGTAAATATTGTGTTTATTTTTATTTGTTTTTCTTTTTCTTAAATTTTACAATACGTATGATACATTATACATATAAATGCAACAAATTAAGCCTCCAATGACACACCAACCCTAGTCACAACAGAAGTAACACACCTCCTACTAAGGACATGAGCAATGGTTACTCACTTCGTGTGTGTAATAAAGTGTCACATCATTAACCCACTAATCTCTCTTCTACAACACTTATCTCCACTATAATTACACACATATTATACACTTTTCTGGAACCCACAATCACATCCACAATAAAATAAATAAATTTTAAAAAAAAAAACAACTTATTTAAAAAAATAATTTTTTTAAAAAATAGTTTTGTAAAGCCTATGTGCAACAACTTTTCTGCATATGGGCCCTTATAGCTGCATGTGGGGCCTTGTATTACACGTTCGTTTGTAACACATTCTCTGCGATCTCCTATGGGAAGCTCAGAAAGGGTACGAGAGCACAAATAGGGTGTATGTAGTGGATGTAAGGGCATCCATTGTGGATGCCCTAAGAAACAAACTTAATAAAATAAGGAGAAAATACTAGAGTCACTACCCTTTGTCACATTGCAAGATACATTGACTTCGACTCGAGTGTTATGCACTAGAATCTTTATATGCTCGAATCATGGGGTGCTAATGGATGGCCTTCCATGAGCCAATATATCTTTGCGGTACTGTGACATATCAATTATTATTCTAGCACTTCTCTTTTCCTTAACGTTATAGCCTACATACGCTTGTATGGTTGTTGCAAATGCATAATTTAATTCTCTAGTCCAATCGGGTCACACACATGTATAATCATACATAAGAGAGTCTATAAGGATAAATTTTGTAGTGTGTAGTGTTTTAATGTATTTAGATGTTACTTAGATATACTTAGTAGAGTGTGTTGTGGTGAGACTTTAACTCACATGATTTGTGTGACACAAGTGAGTGTTGAGTGAATGGACACACACACACCTACACACACCAGTATATAAGGTGAATTAGGTGTGTTATGTATTCAACTTTTTGGTGATTAATAAAAACCTATTTTAATTTGGAGGTTGTACATGATATCAAAGCCTTGAGAGCTCGATCAAAAACTCTGGCTTTCCTATATTAGTGTTCTTTGTAGATCAGTCATTCAGATCTATAAAATTGAACTCTGATTTTGAGTTTGTAAGCTGTGAGAGGTTTGTGGTTCAGATCTATATGTCCGTGGTTCAGATATGACATATTGAACTCTAGATTTCAATTCGAGAGCTGCGTGAGGTATTTTACTCATCTCGATTGAAGCTTTAGTCATGACGGTTACTCAAAGAGCTGAGAATCGTCAAGTTAGTGTATCGAGTGTCTTGGTACATAAAGCTACAATGTTGAAGGTCTATTGTACTTGTTAGACTCGGATCATCCTAGCATGGTATTGGTTTCGAATTCGCTCACCCCTCAACTAACTTTTATGGAGTCGAGCGATTCGTATTGCTTTAGGAGCCAGGATGAAGCTTATATTCATCAATGGAAGTTGTACTAAGTTTGAGGCGGATCATCAAGATTATAATCAATGGTGCAAGGTTGATTTCATGGTGATTTCTTAGATTCTCAACACGATTTTTAAGGAAATCATTGAAACCTTCCTGCATTCATTTTCAGCGCATAATTTGTAGCTAGATCTAAAAGAAAGGTATAGAGATTGCAATGGACCTCTTCTTTATCAGTTGAAAAGAGTAATTTGTTCAATAAATCAAGGATATATGTCGGTTGCGAAGTACTACACAAAACTGAAAAAATTATGGGATGAGATTGCATGCTTGGCTCTAGTTCCTCACTGTGATTGTTGTAACTACATCAAGATAATGGAATTGAGTTAAATGATCATCTGATATAGTTTCTCACGCGCCTTAGTGATGGATTTGATCATGTTCGTAATCCAGATTTTAGTCATGGATCTAGTGTCGAGTGTTAACAAGGCATATTCCCTAATTTAGTAAGTGGAAAAGCAAAAACATATTCATATCAGCTATGCTCCTGATATGGATATTGCAATGATGGTGAAAAACCTACTCATCAAGGCACTGGTTCGCATGGAAGTTATGTTGCTAGTAGTGGTTTTAGAGTGGCTCTGGTTTAGGAGTTGGTTCTCAAGGAAGTTACCGCCAAGGCCAACACTCTAGTATTAATTCTGGTGGTCGAAATAGTTCACGAAAGTTTATCAATAAGGATGATTTTTTTTGTGATCACTGTAAGGCTAAACGTCATACAAACGAGAACTGCTTCAAATTGAATGGTAATCCGAAATGGTTAAAGAATTAGAGGAATAATGAAAATAAAAAACTAGTTCTTAAAGGAAATAAAAACCTGGTGAATATGTTGGAGTCACCACTAGATTATGATGATACAATTTCACCTAAATT
The DNA here is from genome assembly GCA_039657365.1 of Stephania yunnanensis. Classification (NCBI taxonomy): domain Eukaryota; kingdom Viridiplantae; phylum Streptophyta; class Magnoliopsida; order Ranunculales; family Menispermaceae; genus Stephania; species Stephania yunnanensis. The sequence goes on along the minus strand of CM077588.1, from coordinate 6,597,143 downwards.
TGAGGAGTTTCAGACCAACATTGATGCTATGGTTCAATAGGGGATCAAAAAATATATGAAAGACAAATTTGTTACTAGTTCTGAAGGATCTTCTCACATTAATATGGCTCACGTTTCAAACTTTGCAGGAAGTCTTTTATCTCCTAATTCATGTACTCATGCTTATCTTAATCATAGTTCTTGGATAATAGATATAGAGGCATCGAATCACATGTGTTTTGATCACTCGTTTTCAAATTCTCATTCTCTAACTCAATGTACCCCAGTTTATCTCCTAAATGGGACTGTGGAATTTGTTCGATCCATTGGTCACATTACGTTAACACCAAGATTGACACTGAATTCTTGTCTTCATGTCTCTTCTTTTAAATATAACCTACTCTCTATGAGTAAGCTCATAACTACTGCTCATGTTAAATTTGCATTTCACCTTCTTTTTTGTTTAATACAAGATATTAAGTGTACTCAAATCCTAGGAGTTAGGAAGGTATTAGGAGGATTATACATTCTAGATCAACAATCATTCAACCAAGATGTTCTTCAATCTTTTAGTTCTAATTCTACTATTGATATGTCTAAATTTGTTTCTTTAATCTTGCCAATAATGTGTTTTCTTGGCATCATCATTTGGGTCATCCTTTTTTTATCGTTACTAAACATTTACCTTCTTTGTTTCCTGCATCTACAGTTGATACAAATGGTTTGTCCAGTAATGTATGTCATCTTTCAAAACAATGCAGATTACCTTTTCAAGTGAGCTCAATGAAAACTTTTACTTCTATTCAATTACTAAATATGGATTTATAGGGACCTTATAAGCAAGAGTCTATGCAAGGCACTCATTATTTTCTTACAATTGTTGATGATCTTAGTAGATTTACATTGACTTACTTGTTGGATTATAAATTTACTACTCTATGAACTATTGAATGTTTCCTTAAATTTTTCTATACACATTTTCACAAAATAGTTCAAACCATTAGAACTGATAATGGTTCTGAATTTGTGAATCAACATTGTAGTAATTTATTTTCAAAATTGGGTATTTACATCAACGATTTACCCTTTACACTCCTTAACAAAATAGTGTTGTTGAGAAAAAACATAAGCATCTACTTCAGGTTGCTCGTTCGTTAATGTCTCAATCTGGTTTGCCAAAGATTTTTTGGGGAGATTCCATTCTTACTTCTACTTTTTTGATATACAGATTACCCACTTCTTTACTTGATTGGAAGTGTCCCTATCAAGTGTTGTTTGATAAACCTCCTGATTATTAATTTCTTGAGACCTTTGGTTGTTTATGTTTTGCTGCTAATACTCTTCTATCAAAGGATAAATATTATACAAGAGCTTTCAAATATGTTTTCTTGGTTTATTCCTTTGGTCAGAAGACTTATAAACTTTTCAATCTTTCTACTCATATTATGTTTGTTTCTTATTATGTTATTTTCTATGAGGATATTTTTCCTTTCCACTCTATTTCTTCTTCTACCGATACAACTATGTTACCTGTTTCCTCTTTTGAGGATTGATATTTTTTTCTCTCCACCATCAGATTCTTTTTTACTTCTTTTTTCTTTTTGTCCTTCTTTTATTGAGTTCTCTATTTCTGCTTTACTTTGAATAAGTAATAGGGAGAAACATCCTCCTAGTTGGATGAATGATTTTTTCACCTATAATGTTAGTTCTTCTAAGGTTCCCCCTCTTCCTATTTTACCAACACTTTCTGTTTCCCACCTACCCACTTGTCCTTTTTTTTGTTTTTTCTCACTTGAGTGATCATTACAAGGATTTTTAGTTGTTGTATCTTTTATCAAAGAACCTTCTTCTTTTAAATAAGCTCAACATGATCCTCATTTGATCGAATAATAAGTTACATGCCTTAGAATCCAATGAAACTTAGGAGCTTACTTATTTACCTATTGGAAAGAAGGCAATTGGCTCTAAATGGGTTTATAAAGTGAAATATAACCGTATGGTTCCCTTGATATAAATAAGGCTAGGCTTGTAGCAAAGGGTTATCATCAAATTGAAGGAGTGGATTTCATTGATAGCTTTTCTCCTGTTGCCAAAACTGTTACTGTGAGGTTGTTATTGGCTTTATCTACTGCTAAATCCTAGTCTATTCATCAGCTTGATGTGAATAATATTTTTTTGCATGGTTATATTGATGAGGATTTGTACATACGAACCCTGAGGTTACTCTAAGGCCTTACCAGATCAAGTTTGCAAACTTAAACGATCCTTTATAGTCCGAAGCAGGCTTTTAGGCAATGGAACATTAATTAAATTTACATCCAAACTTCATTAGTTTAGTTGTACTCGGTCACCACATGGTCCTTGTTTGTTTCTATTTTTCAAAGGAACTGCTTTAGTCTATGTAGATGATGTCTTACTTACTAGTTCTTCCCTTGATGATATGGTACTAGTGAAGGATTTTTTACATTCCCAGATCTCTTTTAAAGATCTTGGCCAAGCTCATTATTTTATTGGTGTGGAATTGGCAAGATCTTAGGCTAGTCTTTACTTTAATAAACGTAAGTATGTTTTGGGTCTGTTATTTGAAACTAGACTTACTGATTATAAGTCTGTTGCCACTCCTCTCTCCCGAGATTCTAATTATGTTCTTGAGTGTCCTCTATTTCATGATGTTGATCAATATCGTAGATTGATTGGTAAATTGCTTTGTTTGGGTTTTACTAGGCCTACCATTTCTTACGCTACTTAGCACTTAAGTCAATTTGTTCAGGTTCTGGCAGAATCTCATTATTCTCTTGCTTTACCTTGTATTGAGATAGTTTAAGGGCTATCTATCAAAAGGTTTATTCTTCCTTGTTCAAAATGAGCTTTCGTTGGTTATTGTGATGCTGATTGGGCCTCCTATGTTTTCTCTTGGCGTTCTCTCACTGGGTATTGTGTTTTTATGGGGACTACACTCATTTCTTGCAAGACCAAGAAATAGTCCACGGTCTCACGTTCCTCTGCTGAGTTTGAATATAGAAGTCTTTTTTCTATTGTTTGTGAGCTTCAATGGACCAATTACTTATTGATTGATCTTTAGGTTCGTGTTCCTTTACTAATTCCCTTGTTATGTGATAATCAAGCAACTCTTCATATCACCGCTAATCCTGTGTTTTATGAGCGTATGAACATCTTGACATTGATTGTCATTTGGTGTGTGACAAGTTCAAAGATGGTTTTGTTACTCCTCAATGTGTTTCTTCGAAGAATCAATTGGTTGATTTGTTCACGAAGAATCTTGCTGCTCCTCGATTCTCTTTCTTACTATCCAAGATGAATCTCTGCGACTGGCACAAAATGGATCCATCTTATGCGGGGGATGTAGTGTGTAGTGTTTTAATGTAAATTAAAATATTTGTATGGTGTCTATCTTGTATGGTGCCTATCTTGTATCGGTGACACAATTGGGTAAGAGTGTGGGATTGACATTGTAGATATATATGTAAATTAATTTGTGTAGCCATCTTAATTTGTGTAGTATTTTGTATTTTGTTGGATAATGTTCATCTAGTAGTATATAGTATACTACTAGTTAATTATGAAATGTTAATCTCCACATTTTGTAGATATTTTTGTTAAGTTTTAATTATAAACAATTTCTCAATTTTAGTTTTAATTGCAGCAGGAAAATTGTTTTTTTTTTTTTTCAGATTTTACCGCTGCAAGAATTCCATTTATTATTTACAATAAACTGTAATTTTAAAAAATTACCTTTCCAAATCAAGACATGACTTAGTCAATGATGTGTTGCAAATCGACAACAGATCATACAACTTTTTGCTGATCAGTGTAAATCAAGAACAAATCAAGAAAAGTTGTCGCCTATTTGCATAGATCAAAAAAGTCAAGAATATGACTTTTCTTTGCAACATTTGCAACAACCTCTTTTTTCAATCGCAATGATTTATTGTCACAAATTTGTTCTTTGACAAAGAATGAGAACCTAAATATGTTGCTAACTTCAATCTGCGACAAAGAGTTTAGCAACACCTCTAGTCTGTTGCTGATTTGTTGCAGAGTCGCTTAGCAACAAATCCGTACCAATTCAACAACATATTAGTTTGTTGTTGTTAACTTTTTTTCTTGTAGTGCAAGATGAATCTCTGTGACTGGCACAGAATGGATCCATCTTATGCGGGGGATGTAGTGTGTAGTGTTTTAATGTATTTAGATGTTACATGGATGTAATTAGTAGAGTGTGTTGTGGTGAGAGTACTTGAAGTCACGTGCTTTGTGTAACTCAAGTGAGTGTTGAGTGACTGGATAGGTACACACCAGTATATAAGGTGAATTAAGTGTATTATGTATTCAACTTTTTGGTTATTAATAAAAACCTGCTTTACTTTGGAGGTTGTACAAATTTAGAATTGCCCAGAATCACAGAAGATGATGTGTGGAATTAAGACTAAAGAGTGCTCATGAAAGCAATTTCATTTGCGACTTTCGAGAAGCACGTACTTAGTACATATAGGAGTTGAAAGCATTGTTAATCAATTAATATTACCAACAATTGATTGATTGAAACGATAAGAAACTTGATACTCATTTGTTTTCAGTCTCGATCGTGAACAAAACAAATTGATCGAGTTAAGAGAATGACCTCCAATGTGGAGTCCAACAGTTACGCTCTGAGTATGGATTAGTACTCACAATTGACGCCAAAATATCACGTTTACGGGAAACCAATAAAATGTTGCTACCTAGTAGATCTCTAAAACATTAATGAAGATGATGACCACAGTTAGTTTCTAAGTCAAGAAAGAAGACCCCGAGAATCCATTCACAGATTGAAATAACAATGCGGCGGTAGAACTTTGCGCGCAATGTTCACATTCGTCAACCTTTAAAGAAGGAGAAATTTCACCTATAAAATAAAGAGGTGGCCCTCTTAATTGGAATATGAATTTCTTTGTCGTCAATTAACATGTATGTATAAATGCTTTTGATAATATGACTATACGAGAAACCAACATAATTTTATGACCCCATCTATTATGAAATGAATATAACAGCTCCAAATTAATTAAGAGGGGCTATATATATATATAGAATATTGATATGAAATATATAAGAGTAATATTAGTACGTAACAGTTACAGGTGCAATTAATTGGCATCCACTTTTGGTCTCCTTACGCGAGTATCAGTTGCTGATCGAATCTTTAGAAAAATTTATTCTAATTCACATTAGACGTGTATAATTTAAAAAATGCATTCTAAATTATTTTTTGATAAGATAAAAAAAATTGCTAATTTTCTCCCCTTGATCATATATAATAATTAAAATCTTTGATTTTTTGGGACCAGCAGTTTGAGTTGCTGCTATTTGCTGCGTTGTTGACACAAAATATGTACGTTAGTATAACAGATATAGTTGTTACGTTAGTATAACAGATATAGTTGTTCGAGGAATTAAGGATCTTGCCAAGGAGATCCCGATGCAAGGGCAATCACGCTATTGATTAAATATAGGTATCCATACACTTATCTCATTAGTCTTATTCGCCTTGAAATTGCAGAAAGAGACCACCAGTGGCCCGACGTTTGGCTGTCATGGGCAATCAAACTCAAAATCGTGCATTAAACCCACACAACCTCACCTTCACTCTTACCACTATAGGAATCCTCATGAGGAACAGAAATCCCCGCAACGAGGATGAGTATGAGGAATTTAAATGGGATGGAGGCGAGAATGAAGAGAAAATCTCATACCCGCGAGGATACGTACAGGTATGTAGATGTGGAAAAAAATGTATCTCTTGTGATCTCCATGAAGAATCTCCGTTAGTAATCCCCGTCGGGATCCCGATGGGCATTCCATTGGGGATCCTTACGGCATGGGGAGCTCCGCGAGGATCCCATCAGCGGTATCCCATTAGAGGAGATCCACGGGATCCCCATATATCGATTTTATATATGTATATATGTGTACCATATGATATATTATATTTAGGTATATATTATATGTATATATATATTAATATTAATTTCATAGTTTCCACTTAAAAACACTAGCTAGTGGTACGCAAAATTAACAAACAAATTTTAATGAGATTTAATTATAATTGAAATTATTTAGTTAAATAAATAAAATATTTTTATTTCCAAACTACATTGACTATATATTTTGTTTTGAATTGTTTGCAACTATATATTTACATTGTACAAATTTAGAATCAATTGAGAAAAATTATAGAACCTTATTTTTCAAATTAAATTACCAAACTACATCAACTATGCTTATGCTAGCAATAGACATATATAAATATTATGTATATAAATATCATTTAAAAATATCAATACACACACACACACACATATATATATATATATATATATATATATATATATATATATATGATACCTTACTTTTTATAAAGTGCATATGTACTTAATTGTAAAAAAAATAGAATAACTAAAAAGTGCATCGAAACATACTAAGGAAATATATAATTTATATTTTATGAAGAAAGTTATAATTTATACCTTATTCTAATTGTTGAAAATTGCGAATCTCCTCTCAATTGTTTTGTTTATGTTTTTTCATTAAAAACATTTTTTTAGTAAGATTTTTTTAATAAGAAAGAAATAACCTTTTCATGTCGTTTATGTGACTTGAACTCAGACTTGGCAACAACACTACATGTCAAACCATTGAGCCTACAGTTGATTACTTTTCCTAATCAATGTCTTAAAAAAATACAAACTTTCTAATTAACTTTTTAAGGTGTCTTTTGTCCTTAATTATTTGTAGAGTCGTATGTTGTTTCCTTTTGTGGGATTGTTGCCTTTTTTTTACGAGGTTGGTGTCCCTATCATGGGGTTTGGCTTCGCCACATCATCATATGTATCGGGCTTCAAAATGTTGTAATATCTATATATTATTCTTAAGGATGCATCCGGGGCAGGTGTGGGTGTGGGAAATGCGATCCCCACCCACTTATGGCGGAGTGGGGATTCTCTACTTGAAAGTTTAATCGGAGAAATTTCAACCTCCATTCCCCATCTAGCGGGGATCCCCACTCCCACAAAGATTCCCCATCCCATCACTTTTTCACATAATATCTAAAAAAGATCAAATACATTATAGATCCGAAATTAAAATCACTAAAAACTTTTTCTTCACAGTTGTAACTCAATTTTTAAATTTTATGCGAAGCATTCATCATACAAAAAAGGAATATAAGATATAATGAATTTGACGTAATTATGGTGAAAGAGAAGTGAAAATGCAATTTCTATTTTAATTCAAAAAAGAATTATTTAATAAAAAAATTAAGCAATGATATGTTTTTGGAAAGTAACTCCAACCAACACTATTATAGCATTAACAAAATAAATTAATATTGTTCACACACTACAAAAAAAAGCAAATCAGAAACGAAAATTTCCATCTCTGATTTGCATAAATTCTCGTCTCTAATTGCAGTCAGAAACGAAACAGAGACGGAATCAATTCCGTCTCTAAAAACGTCGTCGCTGATTCGATCAGAAACGAAAAATTGATTCCGTTTTTTATTAGAGACAGAATAGAGACGGAATAGAGACGGAATAATTCCATTTCTGATTAGAGACGAATTTAGATGCGAAAATTAGAAACGGAACAGAGACGGAATAGAAATGGAATTTTTTTCGAAATGATACATTTGTAATTGCATTCCGTCTCTGATTCCGTTGGTAATCAAAAACGGAAGCAGAGACGGAAATAATAAATTTATGAATTTCGTCTCTGATTCCGTTGCTAATCAGAAACGGAATCGAGAATCGAGACGAATGCAAAGGTCCGTCTCTGATTCCGTTGCTAATCAGCAACGGAATCAGAGACGGACAATTCCGTTTCCGATTCCGTCTTTGATTCCATTTCTGATTAGCAACGGAATCAGAGACGAATTTTTATTTCCGTCTCTGATTCCGTTTGTGATTCATGCATATATACCTGGAAAATTAGAGACGGAATAGCAACGGAATGTTTGAATTCCATTGCTAATCCGTCTCTAATTTTCCTTTTCGTTTAATTTTCAAACATAAACATAATCCAATTGGTTCTCCAACCTATAACTTGAAATTACAACAATAGGACCTACTCCATCGCCTGCACCCCCTCCAACAACTCCTTGGGGTGCTAACATCCCACAAAAAAGCCAAATTTGACATTCATACATCGACAATATATATCAACAAATATTCAAAAGAAAAAAAAATGTAAAACTCAAAATTTGAAAAAGATTTATATATCCACGGAAAATTGTCTTGTATTACAAAAGCTCCAAATTTGTAAGTATTCACAAAAACCACCAATCCTATTGTTCAACAACCACAAAAAAAAAGAAAACTTACAATCCTTAACCACAAAAAAAAACTTACAATCCTATAAATATGCACAAAAAGAATTAAGCTTAATAACCAAGAACAAAATCCATCTAATGTTCAACAGCTCCAATCACCAAAACTCCAACATGACTGGTCAGAATAAGAAGAGCAATAAGGACTCCATATAATAACTATAACGCAGCTTTGAAGCACTTTTGATTCTCCATCTGAGGACAACAACCAGTGATAATGCATATTCACAGGGTTCCTTCCGAGCAATCTTGAACCAAATAGAGAGCTAAATAGCGCCCAGGAACAGATCCGCTCCAACGTCTGGTAAAAGCAATACACCACACGACATCAAGAGCTTTCAAGGAAGTAAAAATATATAGGAAAAGAAGGGGAGAGGCTGGAAAGTATATGGGGTTCCAATCGTCCAGTAATCAGAAATATGGACGAGCCTACCTCAAATTTTTAGTCTTCTTTCATTCCTTGATAACATCACATACAAATTTCAACTTCAGTGTGATAGCTGAGCCTACTCGAATTGAGGCTCAACTGGTTCAGGCTTTTGATGTTGCTGTTTTAAATACATAGGATTAAAGTATGTATCAATAAGGATATAAATGTAAGTTGTTTATGCTCTTGTGGAACAAATGATTAATTAAGTTAAAACTGGAGATAACTAATTACACTTGAATAGATACATAAATTGAATACCGAAAAAAGTACGTGCTAGAAATGACTCGAAAGATAGAATGCGAGAAGTAAAACTACTGTAAACTGCAAGATCGTATAATTCAATATTTGAAGCCTAAATTTTTTTTTTTTTTTTTTGCAGTCCACTAATTCACAAATGCTTTACTGAGTGAAACAATTTTGAGGCCTGAATGCTGATCACTACAGATGAATACTTCTCAAGTCAAAAAAAAAAAAAAGTGTCAAGGCAAGTTCAACATGAGTTTTCTGTTTCCATTCTCGAAAGATTAGAGAAAGACTTTTAACTAAATAATTCACCATAGTATGTGTTCTTCTAAGAAAGCAATTTCAAATAATCTAATAAACAGGATTGTCATGATCAATTCTTCAAAGTACGGCGAATTCCAAAATGGTTTTAGTGAAAGATCAACCGTAAGTCTAGTTAAAACTTCACTAGAGGTCTTCCTTATCAAAAACAAATTATCACATTCCCTATGATTAATATGACACTAGATGGCACTCAAATGCATTTCCCGAGTCTCATGGATAGATCAATTAGTTGTGTGACCAAAGCATATACCATAAAAGCAAGTATAAGACATATTGAACATGGAGAATTCGAGGAAAGGGGCAGTAAACAGAATATGCATCGTCAAATGCATCCTTAGTAATGATTGTATCTTTTATGGCAAACTAGTGTCTTAAGCATCATAAACAAGTAATTGATTCTGGTCATGACTTACTTACATGAGTACAGTCAACCTGTAAGTTCTTGGCATTGCTCCACATAAATTGGCAGCTCTAAAAGCAGTACTGTCATTGCAGTCCTAGTTTTTCATATAAGGGGAGCAATTGGGCAGACCACTGAATAGAGTAAGAAACTGCAAATGCACGACACAAGGCATTCAAAGAAAAAAAAAAAACAAATTGGAAACCTAGTAATCGAGAGCGCATAATAATCATAGCAAAACAAGTGAATTATCACACAAATGCTCTCATCTCAAAAAGACATTGACATGCCAAAGCATCAACAGTGAGATGCTTGAGGCTCTCACCTGTGCATTAATGATCTCTCGGCGTCTGTCTCTCTGCGAGCTATCTCATCAAGTAGCCATTTAGCAGTGCCTTCACTCTTCACACACAATGTTGCTACAAAAAAGGATAATGGCTTAGGTTAATGACCCTAAACCCATTTGGAACCAGCTATTCATCTTCGTTGATGAGTAAAAATACAGATTAGGGAATTTCACAGAGCTAAACCCAAACTCTACAATGTTTCTTTCAGGAAATAGATGTTAACACCAGAAACTTCCATGGAAACTTGAATCATGTGCTATTGATGTCAAGTTATTACTTACACTTTTGAATCAATGTGCTTCTGTAAAATATGATTTTGAGAAAAAATTGTGTAATGATACATATTCCAGTTTCAAGAGAGACAAAAATCGAGAAGCAAGAGCGTATATATTGTTTGAGTTTAAAGGATGAAAAACAAATATTTTGAGCTAATTTTGAACACGGTCAAATTTCCAACTCCCCTATTGCTTGAGTGATTTCATCGACGAAGATCCTAGAAGAAACAAACATGTACATGGGATGTCTTACTAAAAGATGAACAATGAATATACTTCATTATTGAATGAAAGTGACGGACATACTGGATGTAAGGAGCGATCTCTAGACAATTGAGCGGTATGTACGAATGCGCGGCATTATACTCCTACTCTGTTAAGTACCGCTCCTTCGACTTGCCCATAGGTCGACCAGGATAAGTGAAAATTGAGAAATTGCCCACAAAATGCGGTGTGGGCCCGAGACCGCCATCGTCGTTACGTTGCACTTTGTCATGCAACGTAAAGACGTGATCTTCGAAGTAGTAAGAACAAAAGGATGTGACCTCTTCGACCAAATAAGCATTACACATGGAGCCCTCTACCTTCGCTTTGTTCCGCACATTGTTCTTCAAATGTTTAAGGTACCTGTAGGCATGTTATAGGAAATGTTGATTTAAAACTTATTGAATGGGAAAATAATTTCAAGGGCTCAAGATAGTACCTCTCAAATGGATACATCCATCGAAATTGAACGGGACCGGCCAGACGGGCCTCGTAGGCCAAGTGGATTGGTAGGTGTTCCATAGAGTCGAAGAAGCTTGGAGGGAATATTTTCTCCAACTTGCAAATGATTTTTGGTATTTCAGACTCTAAGACCTCCATATCTTTGAGACTGACACATTTCGCAGTTAGGGATCGAAAAAAAGGCTTAATTCGCTAATTGCAACCCAAACCGGGTTTGGGAGGAGTTCTCTGAATGCAATTGGTATCAATCGTTGCATGAAAATATGACAATCATGACTCTTCATGCCGAACATTCGCAGTTTCTTTGGATCCACACATCGACCAAGATTCGAAGCGTAACCATCAGGAAAACGCAACTTTTCAACCCACTCGCACAATTTTTGTTTTTTTTGATGTATCAAGAGCATAGCATCCAAGGATGTAAGTATTTGTCGCCGAATCAATGTGTAGAGAAGGTCGGTGACAATATTCACGAATATCTTGTCTCGCTTTCGCATTGTCCTTACTCTTGCCCGGTACACACATAATAGTGTTGAATATGTTGTCAAAAACATTTTTCTCGATGTGCATGACATCTAAGTTGTGGCGGATCAAGTTTGTCTTCCAATACGGCAAGTCCCAAAAAATGCTTTTCTTCCTCCATCCCGAATTCTTAGCTATCCGCCCATTCACGGAATCAGCTCCGATTTATGTCACCTTCATCAAGCCTAACGATTCAATTTCTGCCAAAATTTCTTCACCAGAACGCAAAGCGGGCGGATCATCATTTATGACCATTTTGCCTCTAATGAAATTTTTTTTTGTCTTTCCTTAATGGTGATGACTTCGCCAAGAAACGACGGTGACAGTCGAACCACGATGTCTTACCACCATTTCGCAATTGAAATGCATTTGTATCCTCCATACAATATGGACAAGCGTACTTACCGTGTGTGCTCTAACCGGACAACATGCTATACGCAGGGAAATCACTAACAGTCCATAAAAGGGCAACTCGCATGAGAAAATTTGTCTTTATGGACACGTCGTGTGTAATCACCCTATTGTTCCATAAATCTTGCAACTCTTTCACAAGCGGTTGAAGGAACACGTCGATTTTCTGCTTTGGGCTGGTCGGTCCAGGAACGATAACCGTTAAGAACATAAACTCAGATTTCATGCACATCGACGGTGGAAGGTTGTAAGGAGTCAATATCACGGGCCATGAAGAGTACGATTTCCCTGAAAGCCCAAATACTTGAAAACCATAAGTGCATAATCCTAAACGAACATTCCGAACCTCGGCGGCGAAGTCTCTATTGACGTCATTAAAATGTCTCCAAGCAATCGAATCAGAATAGTGTTGCATAACATCTTCTTGCGATGAATGATCTCCATGCCATCGCATATGTTTTGTCGTTGACTCAGATGCGCATACAATCGTTGCAACCGAGGGCCCAAAGGGAAGTAGTACATTTTTTTGCAAGGGCATTTTTTTGTGTTCCGACCACGACCTCGTCGATGTGCAATGTAGTGCGATTTCCCACAAAATTTACATGACGTCAACTCAGAGTCCACTCCCCAATAAATCATACATTGGTCCTCACAACAATCTATTTTCTCAACAGGTAGACCTAGACCTCGCATTAGTCTTTTAATGACATAAAAATTTTCAACCAATGAATTTTCATTTGGCAAATAATCCTTCATGAGTTTAATGATTTCATTATACCCTCGTTCAGATATATGATGTTCAGACTTGATCGCAAGTAATCTTGCCATTGCGGACAACGTTGTCATGGTTTCGCAACCCGCCACAATTGTTCGCTACTTGCATCAATCATGTCATATAGTTGGCGTGCTTGGGGTTTGGTGATTCTTCCACGTGATTCCAATTGAAACTTGGACCTCGCCACGTTGTGTAGCATCTCGCGGTAAGTTGTCGGATCGTCTCCTCCCACATCAGCATCATCAATATGGTTATCCATTTGGTAAAAGTTTTGAGGGCCTTCATCTCCGTTCTCACCATGTTCGTACCAACAGTGATATCCCGGAACAAATCCATACCTACATATGTGGTACTCAACCATTTCGACGTCCAGGTATGGTACAAGTCGACATTTCTTAAAATTGCACGGACATCTAATCTTCCTTTCACTTTGGTATGTAGGACAATGTTGCTTAGCAAATGATATGAATTCTTTAACCTTCGCCGCAAATTCAATTCGAACGTAGCCGTTGTCGAGCCGGTTGTACATCCAGTCTCGACTTGTAGACGACATTCCTATTGAAGTGTTGTGCAATTAAATTAGTCAACTAGTTTCATAATTTCCGACGGTACATGGCAACTTGTGTGTCCAACTAACACAATTTATAAATAATAAGGATATAAAGAAAACTTATTCAACATGTTTGACACGTGTAATGTGGCGACCTTAATTCCAAAACTACGGTCGCTCGACCTTAACCGCCACTTAACCCTCTCTAAATACCGAGCCAAGTTAAACGACGGCTTAATAAGCCTTAACTTTTGGAATAATTTATAGACATTGCCTAACTATTTTCTACGCCAATTAAATTTTTCCGTGGAACTAGTTGAAGGCCCATTAAGTCAACTTAGTTATTTCAAATATTCAAACTTTACACTTCTAACGAAATTTCCATAGAGTTTCCTTTGTATTTCGAGATATCAAATAAGTACCAAAATACCTGCAAAAGTTCTTCTAAAACTTATGCAGGTATATCCAAATTCAATAAGGTGTATTTATCCACATAAATATTTTATGTGTCTAATATTTAATTCTAAGACTTATTTCATTTCAATTAGTTACCCGAGTTAATCCTTGCGTTATAAATGTTTAAATAAGAAAATACATAATAAAATTACAACCATTTTCATACGCAAATGAGAAGGCCCTATGAGTTTTCTACGCCTTCCCTTTCGCAATCCATTCACGACAGCTAAGGTACTTGGAAAGAGAAGTGTGGTGAGCAAAAATGTCAATGTCTAAGTAAAACACTACTCCACATTACCATCAATCATCCAAGTAACACCTAGTATATTCAGAATTAGATTTTCATATTTCAGATCATCGCACCTATTATCATTTTTTTGGCATTTCAGAATAGCATAACCAAACATAATAAAATAGCAAGAAAAAAAACAACAATGCCTAACATGATAAATTTGAACAAAAATACTGAACGAAAATTCATGAATTCATTAGACTGAAAGGAAGTGGAAACTTGTTCTTTTTATAAATGTTAGTTGAACACCTACATAACACATCAAGAGAGACACCGAACATATAACAAAGACATCAAGATATCACTTATGATATCTGAATAGTTATACACATCAAGATATCATAAAATAGCAAAGGAGACTTACTGGTGGCCATTGGCCCTACTTTACAAGGTACTAATTGAAATTATCCAACGTTATATCGCTTCCACAGAGCATTTAAACGATAAGGAGTTTAAAAGGGAACTCGCTAAAAAATCTTAGTGAAGAAATACCATAATGGATTCCAAATTAAACATCAATCACTACTAAAATGAATCCAAGCATATAAACTAGCATGGGAGGATTGATAATAGTTCAAACCTCACTTACTTCGTTTGCCGCATTATTTTGACTTGTTGTAGAGATTTCTCAAGTGAAAATACTTAAGTGATGAACTTCTTTAAAATGACTACTTCTTAAGTACCTCAGTTGTTGATCTAAAAAAATAAAAATAAATGGTTATAACATAAGAGATCTTTTTTCTATGCGTAGGTTTTAATACTATTTACCTATTTAGTTTTTATGTAATAAACAGGGGTCTTCATATGGGTTTGGGTTATCACTTGTCACAGGGTCAACACTTCAACTTGCTCAATAAGTTCAGATTCACCTAACTTTCAACAATCCATATAATATTTAATAACGAAACGTAATAGCAATATCAACAAATTAATGCTAACATGATATTTAAAAACATATAATCAATATAAAAACAAATTCAAGTCGTTCATTTATTAGCTATTACACAGTGATAGCTAATAAATGGAATTTAAGTTCATAGCAAATGGTGGTAGAACAAAATATACATCTTTATGAAAGTTCAGGGACCAGAGATACCAGAGAGAGCAGCGGAATCAGAGACGGAGATACGAGAGTTGAGAGCAAAGAAGGAGACCGATTTGGGGGTTTTGGACGGGACGATCGAACGGGATTTAGGGATTTTGGGGGACGATCGAACGAGATGATTTCTGGGGAGGGGACGATCGCTAGGGTTTTATTGAGATGATTTGGGGATGATTTTCGGGGAGGAACGAGATGAATGTTGGGGGGGTTTCTTTTTCGTTTCGGTTCAGGGGGGGGGGGGGGGGGACCTCGAACCAAGTTCATCAAATCCCGAGATTTGATGAACGGTCATAAGAAACAAAATTTTTGGTGGGAATGTTGGCGCCATTTTTTAGAGACGGAATTAAATCCGTCTCTATTTCTGTCTCTATTTCCGTCTCTGATTCGTCTCAATTCCGTCTCTGAATGAGTCCGTCTCAATTTCGTCTCTGAATGAGTCCGTCTCAATTCCGTCTCTAACTTTATTTTTAGCAACGGAAATTATTTCCCTTTCTAATTCCGTTTCTAAATTTCATTTTCCTTGTAGTGACACACTAATTACATATATATAATATATATAAGAAAATCTTATATAAAAGGTGATTCTACCATGCATGGTGATTAGAAAAATCACTACAAATAGTGGTTTTTAATTATGACCATTGATATAAATCTAATGTTAGCTTCTTGGTACTTGTCCACATATTTGAGTGTCATTAATAGCATCTCCAACCAACACTATTATAATGTTGGTTGGGTTGACGCGTGTGGTCACCAAAATAGGGCAATGTTGCTCCAACCATGCACTATTTTGATGTGCATTATCCTACGTGGATAGTGCAGATGAACAGTGTCGCACCAATTTAGTGCGTCAATATTCACAATACTAAACATGATTTCATTATTATTTAATAGATTTTGTATTTATCTTTATACTTTATATAATGTTTATCTTATTTAAAAATAAATAAAATAATAATAAAATAAGATAGTGTTGGTGGGTTGAAGAAGATAACAAAATTTGATGTTAAAATTTACACTAAAATAGAGCAAAAGTCACATTATTTTAGTGTTTGTGGTTCGAGATGTTGTAATGTAGCTATTGAAATAACTATTGAATTTAGACCTAATGGTCATAATTAAAAATCACCACTCATGATGATTTTTTTTCAATCATCATGGTAGAATTACTATTAATTGTAAAGCTACCCACAAATATAAAAGAATTCTACATGAATGGCGACTTTTAATTATGACTATTGGATCTAATTCAATAGTTATTTTAATAGTTATATTAATGACACTTAACTATGTGCACGAGTCTATCAAAAAACTATATTATCCATTGGCTTTATATCTGATGGTCATAATTAAAAATCCCCATCCATGGTGATTGGGACCAATCACTATGATTGGTATGTATACTACCTTATATAAAAGAAATCAAACATTAGAGATTTAATTATATATATAATTAATGAAACAAATTAATATTAATACACGGAATTTGTGCATGCACTATGCACATGATCTCGCCACTCGTCATATATTTACATGGTCTCCAAATTAATAAGATTGTGATAATTTTAAAATATACCATATTTGTGACATTTTACTAGTTCGTAGAAATATTCATAGTTGTTGTCAACGCTGTTAATGTGTATGTAGTACTTTATATCCACCCCATTCAACTGTAGGTATAAGGGAAACTAAAGAGATTTGTGATAGTACGTGGTCTTGAGTCTTGCTGATGCATGCGAGGATGACAGATATGTGTTAAAATTAAATATAAAAGGAAGAGTTGATCGATTGATTAATTAATTGATTGCTTGATTGATTGGTTGATTGATGATTGATGGATTGATTGATTAATTAATTGATTGACTAATTGAATGATTGATTGGTGGTTGATGGATTGATTAATTGAAGATTCCATAATGTGAGCCTATGTATCTCCATAAATATAGATTGTTGTAACTTGAGAAGTATGAATGAATATGTAATATCTCCTTTATCCTATGGAAGTAGGTCATAGAACCGAACCGCGTAAAATATTATGTTTATTTTTATTTATTTTTTTTTTCTTAAATTTTACATGGTATCAGAGAATAAGGTTTTTCGTTGTATTCATTTTCTTCTCAATTGATTAATTTATTGTACAAGATGGAGTCATCGAGAACAAATGGAGATGTCATGATAGTGACTACATAGTATTAAAGTAATGCTTTAAAGACTTTTGTATCTATTAATAATAGTGCATGGATAGTTAATTTTGGAGCTACTAATCATGTCACTTTTGATTCAAAACAAGTATCAAACCTCAAGTCTTCACAACAAATTGTTTCTATAGCAAATGGCCATAAAATCCAAGTTGTTGGAAAAGGATCATTAACTCTTACTAATAAATTCAGTTTGGGTTCTGTTTGGGTTGTTCCCTCTTTAAAACTTACGATCTTATCAGTTTCTCAAATCACATCATCCTTATCATGTGTTGTTATTTTTTGTCCAACTTTTGCAGATTTAAGGATATCTAAACTAGACAAATGATTGGTTATGATGTTAAGCAATGAGAGTTGTATTACTTAGACATCGCATCAAAGTTTTCCAACAAGGGCCAACGAGCATCGATTGCAGATGGATTTAAGGAAGAGAAGCAAAAACTTGAAATTTTGTTAGGGCATAACAGGATGGGTCACACATCATTTGGGTATTTAGACAAATTGTTTCCAAATCTATTTTTGGAATGTGATATTTCAAGCTTCCATTGTGATATTCATGAAAAGGCAAAAAGTCATCGTATCTTATTTCCTCTAAACTTAAATAAAAGTCTACTTCCTTTTATGATTACACATTCTGCTGTTTAGAGGCCATCAAAGATAAAAAAATATTTAGGTGGGTCACGGTGGTTCGTCATTTTCATTGATGGCTATACTAGAATGACTTGGTTATATTGATTAATTTAAAAGATGAAGTGAATTTTTTGTTTCAAAAGTTTCATAAATTTGTTGAAACTCAATACAATGCCAAAATTTGAGTTCAGCACAGTGATAATGGTGGAGAATATCAAAGTTCAATACTTAAAGATTTCTAGAAAACAATAAAGTTGTACAATAGCTAGATTTTGCAGTTTCAATTAATAGATTCTTCCTTTGACAAAAAAAAAATAAATTCTTCATTATAGTAACGGAATGGAGTTGGGAATTTCAGTTGCTTTATACTAAGCTAAAACTACTTATATAACATGGTATTGTTTTTGGTATTGAAAGAGCTTTTTAGTTGCACATTAGAGAAGATATGGTATTTTCTAGTTTGCATGTTGGATATTCTATAACTTGCTATCTTTTAGAGGTCCCAAAAAAAATCTTAATCTTCGATAGAACTATCAGCACTTTTAGATTAAGTTTATTTCATTGAACTTGACTGATAATACCATCACTGGAGATTTAAGGGATGAGTTTATGGAAGCTTTTGAAGTCTAAATGTGTTGTTAGATTTTTTTAGCTCCAATTTAGGCAATCTCAACTCTTTTTATTAAATAATTTATTTTTTGAGATACCCCAATGCATGAGAACCCCCAATATATATGTTATGTTGTCATTATATATTTGAAATTTTTTATGAACTCATGCTCCTTGTGATGATATTTTATCTTACTATCTTAAAACTTATAGCTTCTAATTTTGCTCCTGATGAACTATGGTTGTGGAATGGCATTGTGTCCAAGATCCTTTTCGCTTTCTTTCGCCTTCTCAACAATTACATCTCCCTCAAAACCATCATTATTGGCAATCAGCGATACCAAAGCCATATAAGCTTGTATATGGCTAACCTTTAATTAATTCAGTTGTTTGTTCCATTTTGAGTTATATGTTAAGTTGAGAGATATATGAAGGTTTAATTTATTTAAGAAATTAGTTTCCACAATGCTTTTTTGATTATTTTTTTTCTAAGTGTAAAGTTGAAGAGGTAAAAATTAGCAACAATTTTTTTTAAAATTTTTAGATGAAACTTTTAATAAATGACTTGTATGTGTTACAATATCTCTTTATAACATTTTGTTTATTTAATATCTTATTTTTTCTTAATCATTTTTAATTTTATTGTTAATTGTTGGTGCATGTGCAAACTTCAATTTTTGGGTTCAAGGAGATCATGTGAAAAGTATCTTTTGCAAGGTTGATATAAAATGTAGATTTTGTAGTGTCTTTTTCTAGATGTTACGAACTACTTGTTTGATAAAATTTGTTAGTTGTCTCTTTTTGTTTTAAAATGGTAGACTTATATACGACACTAATTAATTCTTGTATGCACTTCATTTTGAATATAATATTCTATTTTGTTGTTTGGAATTATGAATTGGTATAATTATTAATATTATTTATTTTATGTTCTTTCAAAATAAAAAATATTTAAGTTTAAATTTGTTGGGAAATACGAACACAAAACAACGACATTTATCTTATGTTATTTAAATTAATGATTGCAACATTCATGCAAGTCATAAAAGGTTTATTTGCTACATTCTTTCAATGACGTTAAAACAAAATTTATACAACATTAAATTGCAAGTTGTGGCTTCGATTACAACATTTTTTTGTATGTCGTTAACTTATAAAGTGGCCTTCCTTACAAGCTGTGAAATCTCATTGTTCATAAAAAATAGAGCTATCACAACATTTAAAAATGTTTGTGACGGCATGCTGAAAGTGTTGTTTCTAAAGATTTTTATAGCAATCTCTTGGTATGTCATTGACTTATATAATGACTTTCTTTAGAAGCTATGAAATCTCAGTGTACATCAAAAGTAGAACTATAACAACATTCAAAAATGTTTGTGACTATACACAAAATGTAGCGGCCCCAAGTCCCAAACTGCCTTACTACCTGCCACGTCGCATCCTAAGTCACCAAGTCTCGCCACGTCATGGCCAGCTTGTCCTTGACGTTCCACGACCTACCTGGCTATTTACACTTTTTCATTTAATCCTAACTTATCTAATTAATCTCCATATAATTATTAATGATCTCATTAGCCATTTAATCAATTTATCCAATTATATTATAATTTTATAGTGAAAACCTTAAATCAAGTAAGTTATGCGGTATTTAACAATCCTAAGTAGTGGAAAACTTGGCAAAAGAAACCACGTATATATCAAGGTGAGATAAACAAAAGATTCATATACATGTAATCAGTGTTCTATAGTTCCAAAAACCCAAAAAAAGTAAAATAAATACATACTGTAGTCACACACGAGTTGGCTCTACTATCTTAGAGGTAGTCGCTTAGTACCTCCTTGCCCTTGCCCTTGCATTTGCTCGTCGAAGGTCTGCACTCAGTCACCGAACAAATACAATGATGAGTCCATTGAGTAAAATCACAAGAGAAGTGTACACAATATTTATGAAATAAAACTACAAACTATTAGACGTGCAAATATAACGCCTAACAACAGTACATCATATTTTCATGAATGTAGGCAGCACACGACAAGCAAAATTAGTAGCGTGAAATAAATAACAACAGATACTAACTAAACCAATTCAGAAATAAATCATAAATCATTAAACATTTGTATAATCATGAGAAAACCCTGACCTACAACAGCCAGTAATCAATAAATCGAATGGGAACCACGTATATACTTACGGACTTATAGTGACTAAACCCCAACTTCGGTAAATGGCATGGTCCCTTCCCGATGTTGTTACACATAAGGACCACCCTAGTCCCTCTCGACGATTGTAGATATATTCTACTTTCATCGACACTAGCACTATCACAAGTAACTCGTGCAAGCGATTTAGCCACAACCAATATATACGCAAATCGAAATAGGAGTGAAAACCTCATATGTGCCCACCAGCAGTCACACATGTAATACGAAATCGATAAACCAAACCATGAATTTTGTGAGGCATTCCAATGGCTTACGCACCACAATCTGCGCTCCAGACTTCTCTAAACTCCCGTATCCAACCCGACTAGCTCCTTGATACCCGAGCTACGGTCCCTTAAGTCCCTAAAATCCAATTTTATAGTCTCAGGTCATTTCCTAGTGTTTAGACATGTATTAAGTGAAAATTTACCAAAACAACATTTAATTTCCATTTTTGATATGCAGTTAGTGAGCTATAGGCTTGGTGTAGCGCGCTATGTAGTGGTAACGTACTAGATGAATGGTGTAGCATGCTATTGTGGTCCCACTTAGGCCCATTCTACTAAATATGGTTAGTGTTTTATCTTACCAATTAAAATTAACCAACTTGTGGTCCCACTTACCTTTGGCTACCTAGTACCAAGTGCCCCGCGTCTTGACACAAATCTCGAGGCACGCCATAGCCTAGTATTTTAATTTGAATTTACTTGGCCTATGGTCACATTACCCGCTTTAATTGATTTACTATTCATCTTGACATGGATTAGTCGAGTTTCCTTGCATACTTTTGTTTCACCTACCCAACACCCGCATTGATACGTCTTTCAAGGCAAACACCCATCACATAAACTCGCCCGATTGCAACATACACACATGCGGTGCAATATAATAATAATAATTTTTAAACACCACATATACACAACCACCATCCATAAATAACATATTTCCTCATTTTTTGTGTCAAAATCAACGAAGTTGTCCACGTAATGCCTGAATTACGACCGTTAATCTTCAAGATTAACGCTAATCATGGTTTAATTAATTTGGGTCGTTTCACCAAAAATATCTTCCAAAAACTTTGATAGCAATTGCTTTGCGTGTCGTTGACTAATACAATGATACTTTGTAGATGTCGTAAAATCTCAAAGTACATCGATCAAAAAAAGAAATACAACAACATTCAAAAATTAGTGTGATAACATGCAAAAATGCTGTTAAAAACCTAATATTTTTTACGACAAATTAATAAAGGACTTATCGTTATGTGTCATCTTACGTCTAATGTGACAAACATTGCATGTTGTCGTAGGGTTATTTTTTTAGTGTGTTCATCAAACCACTTGTCCGAATACCTTTCAACAAAATGAGTTGCGAAGTGAAAGAATCAACATATATTGGAAGTTGTTCGGGTTTCACTAATTAAAGCATATATTCTGATTGAATTTTAGGGGAAACCAATCACTTCTGTAGTTTACATAATTAATCGAGTACCTTCTAGCACACTCGAGTTTCGCACATTCCTACAAGCTATGATAGATGCCATAATTTATTTCATCATCTCAAATTTTTCTCCCCATATTTTTGAATGTGTCGCATATGTATACCTTCACAAACACCAACACACAAAAATAACTTCTCAAGCATTACGTTATGTGTTTGTTAGATACGCACCACATCAAAAAAGCTATCAGTGCTATCTTTCTCCGATACGTCAAATGTTTGTTACTATGCATGCAAAGTTTCATGAAGATATGATGGGTTTCTTCTGTAAGTTCAAACTTCAGGGGGAGCATAACAAAGAAATTAAAACTTTTCTTTATGGAAGTCATTTCCTTGAATAAGATTATCATGTTGTTAAGGAAGAAATGTGCGAAGTAGTCAATGAAGAAGTGGATAACCAGGAAGAGATTGCGGAATCGGATGGATCATTTGAACTAATAAAGCAAAGTAAATATGGGGCAATGAAGTTACTTTAACTTTTGAATTAGTAAGTATAGAAGATGCACCAAATCAATCGTTATCTTTTGAATGTATTCTTAATCCAGTCCTTGAACGAAGAAGAAAATAATTATTACTAGATCATTGCACTAGAGGTATTCCTAAACCAACATATGAACCCAAGTTCTCTAGTTTTATGTATCTAACCTCCGGTTATCTGAATCAAATAAGTCATTTTTGAATCAATTATCTGTTGTATCTATTCCTAACAATATGTAGGAAACTTTAGCAAATCCTAGATGGAAAGTTGCTATGAATGAAGAAATAAAGGCTTTGCATAAGAATGAGACTTGTGATCTTATGGAATGTCCAGTAGGAAAGAAACCAATTGAGTGTCATTGGGTGTATACAATAAAATACAAGGCAAATTGAGTTGTGTACCGCTTTAAAGCACGGCTGGTTGCAAAAAGGTACACTCATACATTTAGGATTAACTACATGGAAACATTTAAACTTGTAGCTAAAATTAACACGATACGAGTTTTATTATCATTAGTTGTCAACTCGGATTGGCTGCAACAACAATTTGATGTGAAAATGTCTTTTTTCATGGAGAGTTATTGGAGGACATGTACATGGATCTTTCACCAGGATGCATTGTGACAGAAAAACAAAGACACAAGATATGTAAATTAAAGAAATCATTATATAGGCTAAAACAATCTCCATGAGCATGGTTTGGAAGGTTCACTAAATCAATGAAAGCTTTTGGCTATTGTCATAGCAATCGAACCATATTTTTTTTCCTAAAAAGGAACATGATAAGATCACAACACTTATTGTATACGTTGATGACATGGTAATAACAGAGAATAATCACAATGAAAGAAAGACCTGCAAAAACATTTATCTAAAGAATTTGAATTGAAAGATTTAGGATCTTTGAAATACTTTCTTGCTATTGAAGTCTCTAGATCAAGTGCAGGAATCTTTTTATCTCGAAGAAAGTATGTCTTAGATCTTTCGAAGAAAATAAGAATGTCACGGTGCAAACCAGCCAATACGCCATTAGAAGAAGGTTTGAAGCTTTGTTCTCATCTCGACCAAACACTAGTTGATGAAGGAAGTTATTAATGACTTATGTATAGATTGATGTACTTAACTCATACAAGGTCGGATCTTACTTATCCATTAAGTGTAGTAAGTCAATACATGTATAATCCTAGAGAACAACATATGAATGCAGTTATGCACATCTTGATAAGGTACTTGAAAAATGCACCTAGAAAAGGAATCTTATTCATAAAAAATACAGATCATCAAAATATAGAAGTAGACATAGATGCAGATTGGGCAGGCGCTATAGACGATAGACGTTTGACCTATAGTTACTTTACACTTTTTGGTGGGAATCTTGTGACATGGAGAAGTAAAAAAATAAAATGTTGTTGCTCGCTCAAGTGCTTAAGTAAAGTTTCGAGGCATGACATTAGGAATATGTGTGAGGGCCCCTACTTCTAAACAGGGCACCGCTTGGCCTAATCCCGTACTTAAGCTTTAATCTACGTAATCTAAAACTTAAGTACGTATTAGTCAGCATATCGTCCCTATATTCCTCCAAACCCACGTATTGATATATTATCCGATTTAAAGGTAATTCAGATTCAATTATCATGTTAAGCGGAAGCATTCATTATCCAAAACTCCTAAGTGTGGAAAACCAGCAAAAACTACATCACATGCATGTATATATATAAAACTATCCACTCAACCCAATGTACACCCCAAAATGACATAAACAATAATATAATACAATAAAAGTCGAGACATACAATAAGTTAGGAGAGTCACCGAACTGCTCAGAAGAAGTCGCCGATCTTCTCCATCCTCGGTCTGCTACGCTCGACGGACCTACACCCATCGTCACAAACTAGACGGTGAGTATAGTGATATTAAAGTACTAATTGGAGAATTTCATGCCACATTTCCAAAATAAACGAATGATATTTAAAAGCATAAATGAGCGAAATAAATTACGGAAACAAGTAATGCAAGTAAATACCACAGTTAAAGATGTAAAGACAGACACACGCTAAGTCGAGATGATCTACGTCCGATCGGCGGTGAGACCTATCACCTACCTTTTCCCACTACGATATGGAGTTGTGTTCAACATATCTCACATAAATAGCGGAGCTGCGCTCTACGCTTTATAACATCAATCTCATGCTTGCCACCACCCCGAGCCTTATAACTCGTGTGCCACGCAAGTGTAGTGGTGAGTGCCGAAACCCCGGTAAACCCATATCCCCGTGAACCGTGCATCTCTTTGTGCAATGGAAACTAGATGATCCCAACTTTAATTTCAAAAACCAATAAATGCCAAAATTCTAGGTTACCAAGACAAGTTAGGCTACAAAGCCCAAATGAAATCGAATATAAGTCTATTTAAATTCAAAGTAGTCCATTAGCATGTTTTTCATCAATTGTATTCAAGAACAACATCAAGTGTAGGAATTAGAGGTAATGAAATAATTCACAAAGCATCATATCACAATATTCATCCATGAATAGATACAAGAACAACATGATGTGAGATGACAAGTAGCAATGTCTACCAATAGACCAATAAATCAATAAGAGTGAATGAAATGAAATATAAAATTTTCATAGTTGTACTTACAAGTCACACATTTGTCCTAGTCTATCCGATCCCTCGACAAGTCAAAATGCGTACCCAAACGTCGGAGGTCTCCTTTTAGTTTCCTACCATGTAATAATATAACATTTTAGACTAAATCGAAGTTGAGATTAAATCAACCATTTTGTTTTATTTTCGGCCAATCGACCCATTTTTCATTTTTCGAGGTAAAACCCTCGTATAACATCTCGATCGACTTTTGAGTTCTTCATTTTTTTATGTAAATCCCGAATTTCTATTGATTTGGGTCACAAATATATTTTTTTCTATTTTTTGGAATTTTCTTGAATTTTTCCCATATTTTTAGCTATTTTCTAGAATTTATTTTATTAAAAATCAATTTAATTTAATTAAATAATTAAATATATGTGAATGCCTGGGTCACTGCCTAAGTCCGAAACTCCTACAGCCCACCCAGGACCTCCAAGGCAGTGGGAGCTTTCTAAGGCCTCCCACCATCCACGTCCCCCCCATTTATGCTTTCTAAGGCCATAAATGGGCGTGGTTTTTTGCCCCCCACGGTTCGAACTTGAGTCTTGGAGGCTTAAGATCTCAAATTTCACGAACCATGTACCATTCAGCTAGTCTAGCTCAATGGTACACGGTTCGTGAAATTTTAGATCTTAAGCATCCGAGACTCAAGTTTGAACCGTGGGGGGCGAAAAACCACGCCCATTTATGGCCTTAGAAAGCATAAATGGGGGGATGTGGATGGTGGGAGGCCGCTTAATTAAGGGATTAGGCCGAGCGGTGCCCTTATTTGTAGTTGGGGCCGTCACAATATATATATATTTTTTTTTATTGGGGTGGGTCCGAGGTAACCCGATCCAGTCCGGCCAGATCCGGGTTGACCCGACTCGGTCCAAGCGGACTCGGGTCGACCCGCTCCCATCAGGTCAAGGTCGGCCCGATCCCACGTACATGGGTCCGGGCTACCCATCTTCTTCCTCACCAGATCACGAAGTGTTCTGGTTCTATTTTTTTTTTTTTTTTTTTTTCTTGTTCGTTGTGGTAGCGTTCGGCCCCAACCCCAGACAAACCTTGGGAGGGAGATGACCTCACAGTCATCTCCTTCCTCAGAAAAGTCGAACCATGGTGGCTCACCAAGACCGACCAATCACAAACCACAACAACAACTGAATTCACCAACAACAAGCAACGCACCTTCAATTCGACTTCCTCGGGCTCTCCATTTCTCACTCTCTCAGTCTCTTTCTCCTCTTTCTTTCCTTATCCTCGGTTTCTCCTTTCTTCTTCCTCCTCGCTGGTTTTTATTCACCGACTTTGTTTTTGTTGTTTTTATTTGTTTGAAGTGTGGATAAAACCCCGCATTATCCTTATATATTTATATATATAAAAGATTAACTCTAGCCATTTTTGTTTTCAATTTAACTCAAATACGTTAAGCGTACCCCATATGTCGCAACCTCAGTCCCACGTCGACACGCGATTCGAGGCGCATCCCTTCTCATCTCGATATCTGCATATCCATAAATGACTTAGTAGTCTACACACGTATCGTACACTAGTCAAACAACACAACAAATATTACATTTACTTCGGCCACCGTGCCTCGGTAGTGACATGTATCTTGTTGCGGGTCCCATGTCGCGGGTCATTTTGTCCTGATTAACGAATTAAACATGTATTAATTATTTGGACCGTGACACTATGTGAAACATTATGGCTAAGACTTATTTTACAAGATTTGGGGTATCCACCTAAGCAACCAATCAAGTTATTTTGTGACTACGAAGTAGCACGTGATATAGCTCATAACCCAGTTCACCATGGTCGTATGAAACATGTCGAAGTGGACATGTTTTTCATAAAGGGCAAATTAGATGTGAAAATTATGGAGTTGCCTAAGATTAAATCAGAAGATCAACTAGCTAACATTCTCACCAAAGCAGTCTCATATAAAGACTTCTCATCCTTTTTTGGCAAGTTGGGCATGTATGATATATATGCACCAACTTGAAGGCGATTATTAAGATTAAATATGGAAAGAAAAGTTGATTGATTGATTAATTGATTAATTGGTTGATTAATGATTGATGGATTAATTGATTGATTGGTGATTGATGGATTGATTAAATGGAGATTCCATAAAGTGAGCCTATGTATCTCCATAAATATAGAGTGTTGTAACTCGAGAAGTATGAATGAAAATATGATCTTTCCTTTCTTCCGTTGGATGTAGGTCATAGAACCGAACCAAGTAAATATTGTGTTTATTTTTATTTGTTTTTCTTTTTCTTAAATTTTACAACACGTGTGATACATTATACATATAAATGCAACAAATTAAGCCTCCAATGACACACCAACCATAGTCACAACAGTAGTAACACACCTCCTACTAAGGACATGAGCAATGGTAACTCACTTCGTGTGTGTAATAAAGTGTCACATCATTAACCCACTAATCTCTCTTCTACAACACTTATCTCCACTATAATTACACACATATTATACAATTTTCAGGGACCCACAATCACATCCACAATAAAATAAATAAATTTAAAAAAAAAACAACTTATTTAAAAAAATATTTTTTTAAAAAATCAGTTTTGTAAAGCCTATGTGCAGCAACTTTTCTGCATATGGGTCGTTATAGCTGCACGTGGGGCCTTGTATTACACGTTCGTTTGTAACACATTCTCTACGATCTCCTGTGGGAAGCTCAGAAAGGGTACGAGAGCACAAATAAGGTGTGTGTAGTGGATGTAAGGGCATCCATTGTGGATGCCTAAGAAACAAACTTAATAAAATAAGGAAAAAATACTAGAGTCACTACCCTTTGTCACATCGCAAGATACATTGACTTCGACCCGAGTGTTATGCACTAGAATCTTTATATGCTCGAATCATGGGGTGCTAATGGATGGCCTTCTATGAGCCAATATATCTTTGCGGTACTGTGACATATCAATTATTATTCTAGCACTTCTCTTTTCCTTAACGTTATAGCCTACATACGCTTGTATGGTTGTTGCAAATGCATAATTTAATTCTCTAGTCTAATCGGGTCACACACATGTATAATCATACATAAGAGAGTCTACAAGGATAAATTTTGTAGTGTGTAGTGTTTTAATGTATTTAGATGTTACTTAGATATACTTAGTAGAGTATGTTGTGGTGAGACTTGAACTCACATGATTTGTGTGACACAAGTGAGTGTTGAGTGAATGGACACACACACACCTACACACACCAGTATATAAGGTGAACCATGTGTGTTATGTATTCAACTTTTTGGTGATTAATAAAAACCTATTTTAATTTGGAGGTTGTACATGATATCAGAGCCTTGAGAGCTCGATCAAAAACTCTGCTTTCCTATATTAGTGTTCTTTGTAGATCGGTCATTCAGATCTATAAAATTGAACTCTGATTTTGAGTTTGTGAGCTGTGAGAGGTTTGTGATTCAGATCTATATGTCTGTGGTTTAGATATGAGATATTGAACTATATATTTCAAATTGAGAGCTGCGTGAGGTATTTTACTCATCTCGATTGAAGCTTTAGTCATGACGGTTACCCAAAGAGCTGAGAATCGTCAAGTTAGTTTATCGAGTGTCTTGGTACATAAAGCTATAATGTTGAAGGTCCATTGTACTTGTCGGACTCAGATCATCCTAGCATGGTACTGGTTTCGAATTCGCTCACCCCTCAACTAACTTTCATGGAGTCGAGCGATTCGTATTGCTTTAGGAGCCAGGATGAAGCTTATATTCATCAATGGAAGTTGTACGAAGTTTGAGGCGGATCATCAAGATTATAATCAATGGTGTAAGGTTGATTTCATGGTGATTTCTTAGATTCTCAACTCGATTTATAAGGAAATCATTGAAGCCTTCCTGTATTCATTTTCAGCGCATAATTTGTAGCTAGATCTGAAAGAAAGGTATAGAGATTGCAATGGACTTCTTCTTTATCAGTTGAAAAGAGTAATTTGTTCAATAAATCAAGGAGATCTATCGGTTGCGAAGTACTACACAAAACTAAAAAAATTATGGGATGAGATTGCATGCTTGGCTCTAGTTCCTCACTGTGATTGTTGTAACTACATCAAGATAATGGAATTGGAGTTAAATGATCATCTGATATAGTTTCTCACGCGCCTTAGTGATGGATTTGATCATGTTCGTAATCAGATTTTAGTCATGGATCTAGTGTCAAGTGTTAACAAGGCATATTCCCTAATTTAGTAAGTGGAAAAGTAAAAACATATTCATAACAACTATGCTCCTGATATGGATATTGCAATGATGGTGAAAAACCCTACTCATCGAGGCACTGGTTTGCATGGAAGTTCTGTGCTAGTAGTGGTTTTTAGAGTGGCTCTGGTTTAGGAGTTGGTTATCAAGGAAGTTACCTACAAGTCCAACACTCTAGTATTAATTCTAGTGGTCGAAACAGTTCACGAAAGTTTATCAATAAGGATGATCTTTTCTGTGATCACTGTAAGGCTAAACGTCATACAAAGGAGAACTGCTTCAAATTGAATGGTAATTCAAAATGGTTAAAGAATTAGAGGAATAATGAAAATAAAAAACTAGTTCTTAAAGCAAATAGAAACCTGGTGAATATGTTGGAGTCACCATTAGATTATGATGATACAATTTCACCTAAATTTGAGGAGTTTTAGACCAACATTGATGCTATGATTCAACAGCGGATCAAAAAATATATGAAAGACAAATTTGTTACTAGTTCTAAAGGATCTTCTCACATTAATATGGCTCACGTTTCAGACTTTGCAGGAAGTCTTTTATCTCCTAATTCATGTACTCATGTTTATCTTAATCATAGTTCTTGGATAATAGATATAGAGGCATCGAATCACATGTGTTTTGATCACTTGTTTTCAAATTCTCATTCTCCAACTCAATGTACCCCAGTTTATATCCCAAATGGGACCGTGAAATTTGTTCAATCCATTGGTCACATTACGTTAACACCAAGATTGATATTGAATTCTTGTCTTCATGTCTCTTCTTTTAAATATAACCTACTCTCTGTGAGTAAGCTCATAACTACTGCTCATGTTAAATTTGTATTTCACCTTCTTTTTTGTTTAATACAAGATATTAAGTGTACTCAAATCCTAGGAGTTAGGAAGGTATTAGGAGGATTATACATTATAGATCAACAATCATTCAACCAAGATGTTCTTCAATCTTTTAATTCTAATTCTACTATTGATATGTCTAAATTTGTTTCTTTAATTTTTCCAATAATGTGTTTTCTTGGCATCATAATTTGGGTCATCTTTTTTTTATTGTTACTAAACATTTACCTTCTTTGTTTCCTGCATCTACAGTTGATACACATGGTTTGCCCTGTAATGTATGTCATTTTTCAAAACAATGCAGATTACCTTTTCAAGTGAACTCAATGAAAACTTTTACTTCTTTTCAATTACTAAATATGGATTTATAGGGACCTTATAAGAAAGAGTCTATGCAAGGCACTCATTATTTTCTTACAATTGTTGATGATCTTAGTAGATTTACATTGACTTACTTGTTGGATTGTAAATTTACTACTCTATGAACTATTGAAAGTTTCCTTAAATTTTTCTATACACATTTTCACAAAATAGTTCAAACCATTAGAACTGATAATGGTTCTGAATTTGTGAATCAACATTGTAGTAATTTATTTTCAAAATTAGGTATTTACATCAACATTTACCCTTTGCACTCCTAAACAAAATGGTGCTGTTGAGAAAAAACATAAGCATCTACTTCAGGTTGCTCGTTCATTAATGTTTCAATCTGGTTTGCCCAAATTTTTTGGGGAGATTCCATTCTTATTTCTACTTTTTTGATATACAGATAACCCACTTCTTTACTTGATTGGAAGTGTCCCTATCAAGTCTTGTTTGATAAACCTCCTGATTATTAATTTCTCGAGACCTTTGGTTGTTTATGTTTTGTTGCTAATACTCTTCTTTCAAATGATAAGAATGATACAAGAGCTTAGTTTTCTTGGTTTATTCCTTTGGTCAGAAGACTTATAAACTTTTCAATCTTTCTACTCATATTGTGTTTGTTTCTTATTATGTTATTTTCTATGAGGATATTTTTCCTTTCCACTCTATTTCTTCTTCTACCGATACAACTATGTTACCTGTTTCCTCTTTTGACGATTCAAATTTTTTTCTCTCCACCATCAGATTCTTTTTACTTCCTTTTTTCTTTTTGTCTTTCTTTTATTGAGTTCTCTATTTCTGTTTTACTTTGAATAAGTAATAGGGAGAAACATCCTCATGGTTGGATGAATGATTTTGTCACCTATAATGTTAGTTCTTCTAAGGTTTCCCCTCTTCCTATTTTACCAACACTTTCTGTTTCCCACCCACCCACTTATCCTTTTTTTTGTTTTTTCTCACATGAGTGATCATTACAAGGATTTTTAGTTGTTGTATCTCTTATCAAAGAACCATCTTCTTTTAAACAAGCTCAACATGATCCTCATTTGATTCAATAATAAGTTACATGCCTTAGAATCCAATGAAACTTAGGAGCTTACTTATTTACCTATTGGAAAGAAGGCAATTGGCTCTAAATGGGTTTGTAGAGTGAAATATAACCATATGGTTCCCTTGATAAAAATAAGGCTAGGCTTGTAGCAAGGGGTTATCATCAAATTGAAGGAGTGGACTTCATTGATAGCTTTTCTCCTGTTGCCAAAACTGTTAATGTGCGGTTGTTATTAGCTTTAGCTACTGCTAAATCCTAGTATATTCATCAGCTTGATGTGAATAATATTTTTTTGCATGGTTATATTGATGAGGATTTGTACATACGAACCCTGAGGTTACTTTAAGGCCTTACCAGATCAAGTTTGTAAACTAAAGCGATCCTTTATGGTCCGAAACAGGCTTTTAGGCAATGGAACATTAATTAAATTTACATCCAAACTTCATTAGTTTAGTTGTACTCAGTCACCACATGGTCCTTGTTTGTTTCTATTTTTCAAAGGAACTTCTTTAGTCTATGTTGATGATGTCTTACTTACTAGTTCTTCTCTTGATGATATGGTATTAGTGAAGGATTTTTTACATTCCCAGTTCTCTTTTAAAGATCTTGGCTAAGCTCATTATTTTATTGGTGTGGAATTGGCAAGATCTTAGGCTAGTCTTTACTTTAATAAACGTAAGTATGTTTTGGGTCTGTTATTTGAAACTAGACTTACTGATTATAAGTCTGTTGCCACTCCTCTCACCCGAGATTCTAATTATGTTCTTGAGTGTCCTCTATTTCATGATGTTGATCAGTATCGTAGATTGATTGGTAGATTGCTTTGTTTGGGTTTCACTAGGCCTACCATTTCTTACGCTACTTAGCACTTAAGTCAATTTGTTCAGGTTCTGGCAGAATCTCATTATTCTCTTGCTTTACCTTGTATTGAGATAGCTTAAGGGCTATCTATCTAAAGGTTTATTCTTCCTTGTTCAGAATGAGCTTTCGTTGGTTATTGTGATGTTGATTGGGCCTCCCGTGTTTTCTCTTGGCGTTCTCTCACTGGGTATTGTGTTTTTCTGGGGACTACACTCATTTCTTGCAAGACCAAGAAATAGTCCACGGTCTCACGTTCCTCTGCCGAGGTTGAATATATAAGTCTTTTTTCTATTGTTTGTGAGCTTCAATGGACCAATTACTTATTGATTGATCTTTAGGTTCGTGTTCCTTTACTAATTCCCTTGTTATGTGATAATCAAGCAACTCTTCATATCACCGCTAATCCTGTGTTTTATGAGCGTATGAACATCTTGACATTGATTGTCATTTGGTGTGTGACAAGTTCAAAGATGGTTTTGTTACTCCTCAATGTGTTTCTTCGAAGAATCAATTGGTTGATTTGTTCACGAAGAGTCTTGCTGCTCCTCAATTCTCTTTCTTACTATCCAAGATGAATCTTTGCGATTGGCACAGAATGGATCCATCTTATGCGGGGGATGTAGTGTGTAGTGTTTTAATGTAAATTAAAATATTTGTATGGTGTCTATCTTGTATGGTGCCTATCTTGTATCGGTGACACAATTGGGTAAGAGTGTGGGATTGACATTGTAGATATATGTAAATTAATTTGTGTAGCCATCTTAATTTGTGTAGTATTTTGTATTTTGTTGGATAATGTTCATCTAGTAGTATATAGTATACTACTAGTTAATTATGAAATGTTAATCTCCACATTTTGTAGATATTTTTTATTAAGTTTTAATTATAAACAATTTCTCAATTTTAGTTTTAATTGCAGCAGGAAAATTGTTTTTTTTTTTTTTCAGATTTTACTGCTGCAAGAATTCCATTTATTATTTACAGTAAACTGTAATTTTTAAAAAATTACCATTCCAAATCGCAACAATGATCATGCAAGATGAATCTCTGTGGATGGCACGAATGGATCCATCTTATGCGGGGGATGTAGTGTGTAGTGTTTTAATGTATTTAGATGTTACATGGATGTAATTAGTAGAGTGTGTTGTGGTGAGAGTACTTGAAGTCACGTGCTTTGTGTAACTCAAGTGAGTGTTGAGTGACTGGAAAGGTACACACCAGTATATAAGGTGAATTAAGTGTATTATGTATTCAACTTTTTGGTTATTAATAAAAACCTGCTTTACTTTGGAGGTTGTACAAATTTAGAATTGCCCAGAATCACAGAAGATGATGTGTGGAATTAAGACTGAAGAGTGCTCATGAAAGCAATTTCATTTGCGACTTTCGAGAAGCACGTACTTAGTACATATAGGAGTTGAAAGCATTGTTAATCAATTAATATTACCAACAATTGATTGATTGAAACGATAAGAAACTTGATTCTCATTTGTTTTCAGTCTCGATCGTGAACAAAACAAATTGATCGAGTTAAGAGAATGACCTCCAACGTGGAGTCCAACAGTTACGCTCTGAGTATGGATTAGTACTCACAATTGACGCCAAAATATCACGTTTACGGGAAACCAAAAAAATGTTGCTACCTAGTAGATCTCTAAAACATTAATGAAGATGTGGGGCGAGCTGATGACCACAGTTAGTTTCTAAGTCAAGAAAGAAGACCCCGAGAATCCATTCACAGATTGAAATAACAATGCGGCGGTAGAACTTTGCGCGCAATGTTCACATTCGTCAACCTTTAAAGAAGGAGAAATTTCACCTATAAAATAAAGAGGTGGCCCTCTTAATTGGAATATGAATTTCTTGGTCGTCAATTAACATGTATGTATAAATGCTTTTGATAATATGACTATACGAGAAACCAACATAATTTTATGACCCCATCTATTATGAAATGAATATAACAGCTCCAAATTAATTAAGAGGGGTTATATATATATATAGAATATTGATATGAAATATATAAGAGTAATATTAGTACGTAACAGTTACAGGTGCAATTAATTGGCATCCACTTTTGGTCTCCTTACGCGAGTATCAGTTGCTGATCGAATCTTTAGAAAAATTTATTCTAATTCACATTAGACGTGTATAATTTAAAAAATGCATTCTAAATTATTTTTTGATAAGATAAAAAAAATTGCTAATTTTCTCCCCTTGATCATATATAATAATTAAAATCTTTGATTTTTTGGGACCAGCAGTTTTAGTTGCTGCTATTTTCTGCGTTGTTGCCACAAAATATGTACGTTAGTATAACAGATATAGTTGTTACGTTAGTATAACAGATATAGTTGTTCAAGGAATTAAGGATCTTGCCAAGGAGATCCCGATGCAAGGGCAATCACGCTATTGATGATTAAATATAGGTATCCATACACTTATCTCATTAGTCTTATTCGCCTTGAAATTGCATAAAGAGACCACCAGTGGCTCGACGTTTGTCTGTCATGGGCAATCAAACTCAAAATCGTGCATTAAACCCACACAGCCTCACCTTCACTCTTACCACTATAGGAATCCTCATGAGGAACAGAGAATCCCCGCAACGAGGATGAGTATGAGGAATTTAAATGGGATGGAGGCGAGAATGAAGAGAAAATCTCATACCCGCGAGGGTACGTACAGGTATGTAGATGTGGAAAAAAATGTATCTCTTGTGATCTCCATGAAGAATCTCCGTTAGTAATTCCCGTCGGGATCCCGATGGGCATTCCATTGGGGATCCTTACGGCATGGGGAGCTCTGCGAGGATCCCATCAGCGGTATCCCATTAGAGGAGATCCACGGGATCCCCATATATCGATTTTATATATGTATATATGTGTACCATATGATATATTATATTTAGGTATATATTATATGTATATATATATTAATATTAATTTCATAGTTTCCACTTAAAAACACTAGCTAGTGGTACACAAAATTAACAAACAAATTTTAATGAGATTTAATTATAATTGAAATTATTTAGTTAAATAAATAAAATATTTTTATTTCCAAACTACATTGACTATATATTTTGTTTTGAATTGTTTGCAACTATATATTTACATTGTACAAATTTAGAATCAATTGAGAAAAATTATAGAACCTTATTTTTCAAATTAAATTACCAAACTACATCAACTATGCTTATGCTAGCAATAGACATATATAAATATTATGTATATAAATATCATTTAAAAATATCAATACACACACACACATATATATATATGTGTGTCTATGATACCTTACTTTTTATAAAGTGCATACGAACTTAATTGTAAAAAAAATAGAATAACTAAAAAGTGCATCGAAACATACTAAGGAAATATATAATTTATATTTTATGAAGAAAGTTATAATTTATACCTTATTCTAATTGTTGAAAATTGCGAATCTCCTCTCAATTGTTTTGTTTATGTTTTTTCATTAAAAACATTTTTTTAGTAAGATTTTTTTTAATAAGAAAGAAATAACCTTTTCATGTCGTTTATGTGACTTGAACTCAGACTTGGCAACAACACTACATGTCAAACCATTGAGCCTACAGTTGATTACTTTTCCTAATCAATGTCTTAAAAAAATACAAACTTTCTAATTAACTTTTTAAGGTGTCTTTTGTCCTTAATTATTTGTAGAGTCGTATGTTGTTTCCTTTTGTGGGATTGTTGCCTTTTTTTTACGAGGTTGGTGTGCCTATCATGGGGTTTGGCTTCGCCACATCATCATATGTATCGGGCTTCAAAATGTTGTAATATCTATATATTATTCTTAAGGATGCATCCGGGGCAGGTGTGGGGTGGGGAAAGCGATCCCCACCCACTTATGGCGGAGCGGGGTTTCTCCACTTGAAAGTTTAATTGGAGAAATTCAACCTCCATTCCCATCTAGCGGGGATCCCCACTCCCACAAAGATTCCCCATCCCATCATTTTTCACATAATATCTAAAAAAGATCAAATACATTATAGATTCGAAATTAAAATCACTAAAAACTTTTTCTTCACAGTTGTAACTCAATGTTTAAATTTTATGCGAAGCATTCATCATACAAAAAAGGAATATAAGATATAATGAATTTGACGTAATTACGGTGAAAGAGAAGTGTCATGATGCGATGGGATTGTGTCGGACATTTATATCAAGAAAACAATATATTTGGTGTTTTAGTTATATGTACATTAGGAAATTAATTAATTAGCAGGTTAATTATTTAATTAGAAATACTTTGGTATTAATAGTTTTCTAAATAGAAGTTCCTTAATTGTTAAAAATTAATTAGAAAGTTTGGTATTTTATTAAGACGTTTATTAGGAAAAGTTTAGTAATTAAATGCAACGTTTCTTTAAGCTAGAGTTGTGAGTCTTATTTCTTAATTAATTAAAAGCCTACATATTTGGCCAAGCCTATGTAATAGGGGTTGATAGATTTTTGATGAATGACGAATGTTGTTAGAGAATTAGGGTTTTAGTTCTTAAGGTCTTGAATTGCATTATTTGAGGATTTCGAATAATAAGTTTGGAAGACTTCCGCTGCATCAAGTTGGTATCAAAGCCTCAATTCAGTTCGGGTAGCCATTCAATTGAGGGTGGAGTTTACTTTTAGTGAATAACTAGAAGAGGAATATTTCGACGAGGAGGAACTTGTATCCAAGAAAGAAGAAGGAGTTTTTTTCTTTATGTCGACGACGTAGTAGATCTAATTTTCTTGAAGGAGGATTACGACAACTTGGACGAGTGGCCGAAGTTCAACGATAATGGGCACGACTTCGTGGAGGACAAGGTAGTCTTTGGAGATGACAGCTTTGTCATCAAGGTAGTTTCCCATAAAAATCCTCAAGTACTTGAAATAGTAGTTGGTAATATGGTCGTCAACAAGTCTTCCGTGAAGGAATTTTCCAACTATCAAAACTTTGTTGTTAGCTTTTCAGAAAACAAGGCCAGCCTATTTTTGAAGGTAAAGTTGTTTCGATTCAGAAGTTTCGTGAAGGTGCGAGAATTAGAGGTCGAGTTTTTTCGAATTGGGGGAGAATGATGGAGAAAGAGAAGTGTCATGATGTGATGGGATTGTGTTGGACTTGTGTATCAAGAAAACAATATATTTGATATTTTAGTTCTATGTACATTAGGAAATTAATCAGCAAGTTAGTTATTTAATTAGAAAAACTTTAGTATTAGTTGTAATCTAAATAGAAGATCCATTAATTTTTAAAAGTTAATTAGAAAGTTGGTATTTTAGTAAGACATTGAATAGGAAGTTTAGTAATTTAATGCAACGTTTCTTTTAGCTAGAGTTACAAGTCTTATTTCTTGATTGATTAAAAGCCTATGTATTTGGCCTAGCTTTTGTAATAGGGATTGATTGATTTTTAATGAATAAAGAACGTTGTTTCTTTTTAGAAAATTAAGGTTTTAATTCTCAAGGCCCTAAATTGCATTATTCGTGGATTTCGAATAATCAATTTGGAAGAATTTCGCTGCATCAAATTCCTACATGGAATATTCAGGATCATCATGGGGGATTTCCACTGGGTGGAGTGGAGATTTACATGGGGATTCTTCATGGTTAGTAGAGGTAATATCGACCCCGTCCCGCCTCTAATGATAGGGATTTCCACTGGGTGGAGTGAAAATTCTCATGGGGATTTTCACTTATATTTTTCTCTATACGAGAGTGACAAATTCTATCTTAATTACACACTTGCACATATTATTCACATGGTAACCAATCACGATCTTTATAATTATCAGGTTAAAGACAACGTTTGATTGTGTCAAATTACCATGCTCATAATATTGAAGTATATGATAATCTTAAGTCAAAGGACTAAATGTATACCTATTATGAGTAATACCTATGACTTAATCCATATGGTGTTCTCATAGTGGGTCGGTCTATAACCTTGTTCCCTAACAACTATTCATGATATCGATTGGTATCCTTATATGCATGATCATCACATGACCATCAATCAAGATTCATACTAGTCTTAATTCATTATAGTTCCCAATATAATGATCGACTATGGAAATTTAAGATATTTCAACAAATACCCATGGATCTTACTATAAGATAAACATGCAATCACTTATAATAAAACAACAAATGAAAACCTCAATTTTATTAACTAAAATTATAAGATAAACCATGTTTGTAGATTGACCTAGGGCACATGCCCCAACACATATTCCGCCAAACTCAAGTACATAAGCCCGGAGCATATCCTTAAGAACCTGAATCAGCCTCTCAATCTACCATCATTATAGGGTGAAAGGCTTTGTTGAACTGTAGGTGCGTACCATACTGCTTGTGCATACACTATCACATCCTAGACGTATACATAACATCTTTGTCTGATGTGATAGTCGATGGTACCTCGTGCAATATAATAATCTCCCTCTTGAACAATATGCTCCATTGGTCAAATGTGTAGTGGGTTGGAACTTGTAAAAAATGGGCAAATTTCGCCAATCAGTCCATAATCACCAAATGGAATTGTGTCAACAGTCAGTCCTCGACAATCTTTTGACAAAGTTCAAGGTTATGTTTTCCCACTTCCATCATAAAACGAAATGTGTCTCTAATAATCTTCTGGGTCTACGATGCTCAGCTTTCACCTGCTGGTAAATCCCATAATTCCTTATGAACTTTTATATGCCTACATTCATCCCAGTCCACAAAAAATGTCTCATCATTTCATGGTACATCTTAATCATGCTTGGATGAACCATGAATCGGGAACGGTGTGAGTCCTAAATAATCTCATCTCTTAGTTTTGCTACTACCAGTATGCACAATATGCCTCCAAATCTCAGACATTGATCCATCATCCAATCAGTACAATCATTACTTTGTGCTAACTCATTGAACCTTTGGTATAGCATGTTGGCTCTCTAACTATCTGAAAATCCCTATGTATACATCGTCTAAAGCCTCATATGTGCACGAACCATCACCTGAGTATTGGTAGGAATTACATGGCTGACTCATCTTCGTTGCTGCCTCGAGTAGTCCATACTCATGCATCATATGACATCTAACAATCTTGGCATCTCAAGTCGGTATCCTACTCAGTGCATGAACAACGTTACTTTTTCCTATGTGATATTCCAAAGAAAATTTGTAGTCTTTTAGAAACTCCAACCATCTGCGCTATCTCATATTCAGCTCTTTCTATGTGAAGAGGCATTTCAAACTCTTATGATCAGTGTAAACTGTAAACCTCTCTCCATACGATGATATCTTCATATCTTTAAAGCAAGCAACATCGCTGCCAACTCTAATTCATGAATTGCATAATTCTTCTTATGTATTTCCAGTTGTCTATATGCATAAGCCACCGTGCCTCTATCCTGCATCAACACATAACCTAGACCTGTATGAGAAACATCTATAGAAGACTAGGAATCCATGTCCAACCTCTGTAATTCCAACACTAGTGCGGTAGTCAACAACCTCTTCGACTGAGCAAATGCCTCATCGTATTCCTCAAACCAATCAAATTCGACGTCTTTCTAGGTCAATCTACTAATCAATGAAGCAAACTTCGAGAAATCTTCTACGAATTTATAGTAATATCATGCTAACCCCAGAAAACTCCTGATATCCATGACTGACGTCAATGCCGACCAATTCATAATAGCTCGAATCTTGATCGGATCTACAACAATACATGCTACTGTAACATCGTGTCCCAAAAACTTAACATCTGACAGTCAAAATTCACATTTGTTGAACTTAGCATAGAGTATATGCTCCCTCAAAGTCTATAATGTATCCATGAGGTCATGCTCATAATTCTCTCGAGTCCTCGAATATATCAATATATCATCGATGAAAACTATCACAGAGCGGTCAAGAAATGGTCTAATCACTAGATGCATCAAATGAATAAACAAGGTAGGAGCGTTAGTCAAACCAAACGGCATGACCGTAAACTGATAGTGTCTCTATCTCGTACTAAACGTTGTCTTGGACCTATCACCATCATAGTTCATAAGCTAATAATACCTTGATCTCAGGTCTATCTTGGAAAAAACAACGCTCCTTTTAGCTGATCAAATAAATCATCAATCCGTGGCAATGGATATTTGTTCTTGATTGTGACTTTGTTCAACTGTCAATAGTCGATACACAGCCTCAAAGAATCATCTTTCTTCTTCACAAACATGACATATGTTCCTCATGGCGACATAGAAGGTGTAATAAATCCCTTATGTCCCAAATTCTAGA
This sequence comes from Stephania yunnanensis, assembly GCA_039657365.1. Lineage (NCBI taxonomy): Eukaryota > Viridiplantae > Streptophyta > Magnoliopsida > Ranunculales > Menispermaceae > Stephania > Stephania yunnanensis. The sequence goes on along the minus strand of CM077588.1, from coordinate 6,556,011 downwards.
GCTGACTCCTCAGCTCCTCCATCTCTCTCGAAGCCAGGCAGTATGGTGGTATAGAAATAGGCTCGGGGCCTAGTACCAACTCAATGATGAAGTCTATCTCTCTCGGTGGTAGTAAATCAAGTAGGTCCTCTATAAATACATTTGAAGAATTGCACACAATCAAAATCTCCTCAAGCCTGGGTCCCTGATTCTCTGCTACTACGTATAAAGAGTCTCCATCTCTCCACTTGTCGCTAGTCGACTTCTAGAGCCCTCGGCTCTGGTGTACTACCACTATATGGGAACATCGAATGCTTTGGAATCTCAAATATCATTGTTTTACTCAAATAGTCGATATAAGCATGATACACTAGTAGCTAATACATCCCTAACATGCATCGAAGTCTAAAAACTCGAGAACCCAGAAGTCTGCAGGTAACTCTACCCCGCCTATATCTACTGGACATCTCTCAACAAGATAATTAAGGTAAATCATATCCTCGGCTGCGATACTCAAAACCAAATGTACCTAACTCATGTGACTAAAAATGGAAGATAATGTAGAACCCAAATCAAACAAAACATATAAATATGTACCACATATGGAAACCACACCCTCAATAAGTCCTCGTCTAGTATCGACATCAAGCTATGCTACCATATGTACACCCTCTCGACTCTATGGTGGAGTCATGACTATTGGTTATGGACAATCTCTAATCACATGCCCAACCTGGCCACACCTGAAGTAAGTAATCAGCCTACACTGAGTATATGTCTGATTTTGGGCATGTGCCTATCTCTGTCCATATTGAGAACCAACTCAACCTCTACCTCTACCTCTGCCTCGACCTCTAACACCCTTTTACTGCTAAGGAGTTAATGGTGGTGCTGGAAGAGCAAGCAAGTAGTAGGAGCTGGCAACGTAGGTCTGACTGGTGGTGGCAATATAGGTCTACCGACTATAACTCATAATTGATTAGGGGTGATACATAGGATACAATTAAGGTAACTATCCCAATTCCTTAAGAACCTTTCTCTCATCTCCTCTGTCCCTTACCCCTTTATCTCCTCTTCTCAAACTCTACAATCTGATCCATTGATAATACTGGTCCCAATGGTATCCCATCAACAACTCTACTTAGATAATAGTTCTCATGAGAAAGTGCACGCTCATAAATCTCGCTCAAAGTCCTAGCACCTGAACTGATAACATAAAACCATATATCTGGTCTCAATACATCTCTGAAATGATATACATCCTCCGAATCATCTCTCACTAGATCCCCGAAAAATTATCTCAAATAGCCATATCGGTCTCTGTAGCTCATCACCGACTTATCGGTTCCCTTTCTTATATTTATGAACTCCTTCTTCAACCTCTTCATCACTGTAGGTGGGAAGCACTACTGATAAAACTTCCTCTTGAAGGCATCCTAAGACTCGAACTTCCCATTAGAAGCTATCATCCCAAGCCACTAAACATCGACGTCTCTCTGCAGTGTATAAGATGAATTCTCAACTCAAAGTTTGTCCTCAATCCTCAAGACTCTATGCAACTTCTTATGAGACAAAAATCATTTCTCGATCTTCTCAAAATCTCGTTGACCATCAAAGTACACTGGCTTTAGTCTGATGGAATCTTTCGCCAACTAAACCTCTATTGTCGGGCTAGAAGATGTAGGTGTGAAGAATAATGTACAAGCCTCTATAACTGGTGCTTTCACTACCGATATAGTTTGTACTACTGGAGCGGCTGTATTTGTTAATATGGGAATGGGAGTAGTAGTGGTAGTAGGGGTCGGTGTCTATGTTAGTGGAGTAAAATGTGACGTCATTATTGCAATAAAATCAGCTAACTATTGTATGTAAGTAGCTAATCGGTCATATATCCTCTGAAAATCATCAATCGATGAAATAGGAGGTCGGCTACCTCTAGAACCTTTATCCCCGTCATCGCATAAATAAGCCATCAGCGTTTGCAAATTAATAGCGAATGCGAATCTAATACTACGTGAGTGACGCGTATACATACATATAGAAACTAACATGTACATATATGAAATCCCCATCTCACTTTCACTCATTTCCCAACTAATGGTTTTCAGGCAAGGATCATCTAGTTTTCCATAGCTAAAATTTATGTTTTCTTATTTAAGTTTTATTTGTTACTTATTGGAAAAGTCGGCATTTGATACCAACTGTAACTTTGGTATCACATTGGTGAATAACCACATTCCACTAATTATATATATAAACTTAGGCTCAATAATCTAGGCTTTACAAACTTAGGCTCTGATACCACTTGTGAAGACCCATTCTCAAATTAGGGCACCACATATCCTAATCCCGTCATTAAGCCCTAATCTCATCAGGTATGACTTAACAACGAATTAGTCGACCTTTTCCAAAAACTTTACACTTATAAGTCAATATTTCAAATAAATATTTTTTATCTTATGTCAATTTATAAATCAAAGTTAATTAAAATTTAGCAAACTATGGTTTATTCAGCAGAAGTCTCTTAATAATATGTGGAAGCATTTGACATGATACCTAAAATTTGTGAGAAACCAAGAAATAAAGATTACAAGTGTATATATATGAAACAACAATAATATATCCACATGTATCTGGTCAAGGTACTATCTCTCAACCCACAATATATACAACCCCAAAAGTATATGGAAGACATCTAAAAGTCATACAACAAAACCAAAAACCTACAAAATCTAGTGTAGCAGCACTCCACAGGCTCAGAGGCAGTCATCAATCTTCTCTTAGTCAGGTCTACTACTTAATGGATCTGCACACACCGTTATAAAAAGGACAGTGAGTACAGGAAAGTAGAAAGTAAAAATGAGAGAAGTTTTTTCACATTTCTAAATATAAAAAAGTATCTAAAAGCATAATAATAACAACTATGGTGAAAAGAAATCATGCTAAAAATACTACAATTAAATAATATGAAACCGAGACTTGGCTAAGTAGTAATGAACTAGGATCATTCAGCTATGAGTCCTATCACAATGCCTTTTCCAATATATAAGGATGGGGTTGTGCTATACATCTCGGTTAAAGGTTGAAGCTGAGCACTACGCCTCTATAATCTTTCATAAGTGCCAGTCACATGTGACATATGTGCTTCTCAACAACCCCGGGTCCCACACCCCATGTGTTGCGCAAGATAGTGGTGAGATCTCGATCGCCACGAAAGTCTAGTGACCCCCATATGTCACGCCATCTCTATCATGTCATCGTCCTATATACAAAAACTACCATCATTACCCAAGAAATGACACAGTTAGGAATCTAACAAAGTAATTGCATATCTAACGCACAAAGGTGATGGGGCATGTGCCCTAGGTCAATCCATTAACTGTCTTTATGAATACTTTTAGTTAATAAAAATAGAGGATTTCATTTGCTGTTTATTATAATTAATTTGCATGTTTACATTATAATAAGATCCATGGGTATTTACATAAATATCCTAAATGTCCCTAGTCGATCATTATACTGGGAACTATAATGAATTAAGACTAGTGTGAGTCTTGATTGATGATCATATGATGATTATACGTATAGGGATACGAATCAAGATCACGAGTACTTGTTAGGGAACAAAGTATCTTGGGACCGACCCGCTATGAGAACATCACATGGATTAAGTCATAGTTGTTTCTCATGATAGGTATATATTCCAGTCCTCGACTTGAGATTACCAGAGACTTCAACATTAGGAACACAAGGTGATTTGACACAATCAAACGTTGTCTTTAATCGGACGATTATAAAGGTTGTGATTGGTTACTTGTGTGTGAGCAATGTGATGAAGTTGTGTAATCGAGATAGAATTTGTCCCTCTCATATAAAGAGATATCTAGTGGATCCTCGATGTGTTAGGCTCGTTAAAAGGCCTAGTCTAAGTGAATTGATATTGATCAATGTCACTTGGATGTTTTCATCTACCTAGAGATCGAGACTAGTACGATTGAACATGTTAGATGACAATTCCATGCCTTATGTTTGATCAAAAGGATATCGTGTGACAAAAGGATGTTATATACACTATTGATTAGGTTGTATCGATTTGATATTCATACAACTTGGGTAGTCATAATGTCTTGCTAGAGACTGCTTATGACTTGTATACCAAAATGTGTTTTGGTACACTGCCAACGTTGTATGAGCCTATTGGGTCGCACACTAAGAATGGTTTTGCGAGATTTTAAGATGATTCGTAAAAAACGAATTTTATGTGATAAAATTCATGACAGAAACGTCCTTGTGGTGTATTACACTTATATTTCTTTAAGTAAGGGTATATGTGTAATTTACTTAACCCTCTATATACAAGGGTTATATAAATAGACGCTTTAAGTTACAATACACATACGAAAGATCAAAAGGCCGAAACTCTATTTTTATTTTAGAAACGACTTAGGGTTTTTGGTATGCTCTGGATCGTTTTGGAGAGAAACAAAAAGATTTGGTATTCTCTCGAAGCTAGCACTTCGAATCTCGGCCACCGTTCGTGTGTGGACTACTAGTAGAGGGCGTTCGTCGTTGGCAGCGCCTTGGAGATCGATCAACCTTCAGAAAGGTATATTGCGACTGAGGTATGATTAAGTTTTTCATGGTTTAAACGTTTTTAATGGAATTAGATTCGGATCCTGTTGGGGTTTTTGTCAAAATTGTTTTGTAATTTCATTGCGTATGAACCCCAAAACCCAACAATGATATCGAGCCTTCGAGTTTGGTTCCATTAAATTTATTGCATGTTTTCTTCTGGATATATACATGATATATGATTGAAAGCATGTTAATAGTTGATGTATATGTGATATACATAAGTTTCTGTGAGATTTATTATCATGTTTTGTGTATATGATACATATATTCGTGATTTAATTAAAATCGTTTTTACACATGCTAATAACCATGTTAGGTTAATTCAAATAATTTCAATGAATTGAATTTCGTGTTCTGTGATCCATGACACCATTAGTTATAATCTTTATTTTTCATGTATTGATGCATGGATGAAATCTCTGTAATTCAGTATGCATATTTAGGTTACATTGTCTTACGTTTCTTGAATTGTATAAGGCTTAATATTAATTTGAAACTAATATGATTAGGTTTGATTGGGATAGTAGTTCATGATACATATTTGTGATTATCTGGATGAGGACCGAAATTGCAAATAATTAATTTTCGAAATTGTTTATTTATCTCTTATATCTATTTTGTTACGAACTTTCTATTTTATAAAGATAGATAACAAATTAGAGTAGGAGATATAATCAAAATCGGTTTCGTTATCCCTATTGGATAGGAGATAAATATGGAGAAGTTTGTTATTGGTGATATACTAGGATTCAAATATCTAAAGTCCTAATTGGATTAGGATAAGATGATTAGTTAGATATGGGCCCGGGTTAATTAAAAATGTTTTAATTGACTTAATTTTGGATAAATTAAGGGGTAAATTTAGTATAGTAAAATCAGCGAAAAAATGATGACCGGCCAGCGGGACCGCCGTCTAACTAATCCTAGCGCACGGAAATTCTTTTATTAGTGAATAACATAAAAATTTCCAAATTGTTTAGTGATTGAACAAATCAATAGTATATATGATATTTCATTGTTTACATATAAATCACTAAAACTGAGTAAAATCCCTCTATTAAATTTTAAGTCTCATGTCATCCATTTTAAACACTTGTCAAAGGCCTCGATCACACTAATATAGTTTCAGCCATAGCTGGGTGTATTGTGTTATCTTGGTGAGACAAGTTGGGTAAAAGTTACCTAAATGTTTAAAATGTTCCGACTTAATAAAGCCATCAAAATAGTTTTGAGCTTTAGGCAAATGATGAGATAAAACATGCTAAGACATAAGATGTCCCGTATCTCATAAAAGGATCTAAAAATTACATAAGATGTAATTGGTAATCATTACCTACCTAAATAATCTAGTTCTGTGTTTCATGCCATAGTTGTCATAGAATTAGGTGAAATATGGATTTTAGTCCCCTAAATAAACAATGACGTTTTAGGAGGGTTGTTAATTTAGTGGGAGTCTATTCCTCTATACTAAAATAAACTTTGCATAATCTTTATTGTAGATCAATGGCCTCTTCAAGTAACGATAATCCTCTGTCATCGCGATCCATCCTTGAGAAGGATAAACTATCTCGGGACTAACTTTCTTGGTTCAAACTTGAGAATTGTTCTTAAGCATGAACGCAAGTCGTATGTCCTGGATGCTCCAATCCCCGAGGACCCACCACCAATGCTATGAAAGCTTTGAAGGATGCGCATAGTAAGCATGTCAACGATTCTACCGATGTTGCATGTATTATGCTTGGCAACTATGGTTCCCGAACTTCGAAGGACATGGAACTAATGGAAGCCTACGACATGGCTATAACGCTCAAGGAAATGTTCCAACAAGAAGCTAGGCAAGAAAGGTTCGAGACTGTCAAAAACCTACATTCTTGCAAGATGACCGAGGGTGCGTCGGTTAGTCCTCATGTTCGAAGATGAAGGGCTATGTTGACCACTTGATAGACTTGGATTCCCCATAAGCCAAGAGTTGGCTACGGATTTAATATTAAATTCATTACCAGAGAGTTACTCATAATTTGCGATGAACTACAATATGAATAATATGGAGAAATCAATTTCAGAGTTGCATTTGATGCTCAAAACTGCTGAACAAAATATCAAGAAACCTCTAGTAATGTATTGATGGTCCAAAAGGAAAGGGAATGAAGAAGAAAGGCAAAGGCAAGGCTAGAGTTGCCAAGGCATTCTTTTTGTCGCAAAGCTTTGTGGAACAAGTCAAGCCTCACTGTTCTCGCTTCAAAACACCCAAAAGAAAAAGAAGAAAATTGTCATTTCGTCATGCACTGGACATTGGTTCGAAATTGCAAACTCTATCTGGAAGATCTAAGGAAGAAAAAGGGTAGTGCGACTACCACTACGGTATTTATGTTATTGAAATTAATTTATTTACTAGTGATTCCTGGGTATTAGATACCGGATGTGATCTCACATTTGTATAAATGTGCAGGGGACTCACCAAGTAGAAAGTTGAAGAAAGGAGAAGTCATCCTCCGCGTAGGGAATGGAGCAAAAGTTCTTTGCCCTGGTCATTGGATCATATGACTTAGTTTTATCTAGTGGACTTATTTTAACTTTAAATAATTGTTATTTTGTGCTCACACTTGAGCGAAACATCATTTATGTTTCATGTTTGGATATGGATGGTTTTGATTTTATTATTGCTAATAATAGATGTTCCATTTCTCGTAAAGGCATATTTTATGCAAACGCTGATTTGTATGATGATCTTTATAGAGCACTTCGTGCTCTGGTTCATTTTTATTTTTTATTTTTTTTCTTTTCGTGAGGAGTTGGGGTTGGCTCCCAACTCCGACCCTAATGGGTTTTGATGGCAAGGAAGATCCCCTTGCCATCTCTCCCGCTCCTCTCGGTCGGCCATGGAAGCGGATCCTCCATGGCCACGACCACCAACAACAACAACAACAACAAATCAACAATGGAAACCAACTCACTTCCACCTCCTCGAGCTTAGTCTCTTTCTCCTAGTCGTTCTCCCCTTTCTCCTTCCCTTCTCCTTCTTCTTCCTCTCGCCACTGTTTTTTTTTTTTCTTTACGTATTATTTTCGTTTCTCTCTTTTTTTTTTTTACTTTATCCACATTCCCTTATCCATACACCTATATATAGATATATATATATATATATATATATATATATATATATATATATATTATCTATAAATGCTAGCCACTCATTTTTTTGTTTCACTTAAAGATATTTAACGTACTCCATATTCCGCTACTTCGGTCCCACGTCGACACGCGACTCGAGGCGCGTCCCTGCTCGTCTCGTCACCATTTTGCTATGCATTAAATTAATTTGTTCAACCTTTGGTATAAAATTTTTAATACAAGCATCAAACCAAAAATAACATACCTCGGTGTCGACTCCCGAGGTTTGAATTTATGTATCATGACCAGTGGGTCCCACGCACGACCCTGAAATACAAGTGGCACGAGATAAAAATTTTAGGATCATTACAGTCTTCCCAACTAATTAGAATTTCGTCCTCGAAATTGACTAAGTATAAAGGAATGACTTACCGGATTCAGAAAAGATAAGGAAAGTATTCGCGCATGTACGACTCGAGTTCCCACGTCAGCTCCTCATTTCCGTGATACTGCCATTTGACGAGGACTGATGGGATTTCTTTATTCCTCAAAATCTTTACCTTACGGTCCAGAATTTTAATAGGCTGCTCGTCATAAGAAATGTCCTCCCTCAAGTCTATCTGGCTCAAATCCACTGTTGGTCGTTCGCCTTCTCTCGACCTATACAGTCGAAGCATAGAAACATGAAATACAGGGTGAATACCTAACAACTGATATGGCAACTCCAGCTCGTACGCAACCTTGCCTATTCGTTTCTTCACCTTGAAAGGACCAATGAACCTCGGCGCGAGCTTTCCTTTAATCCCAAACCTCTTGTGACCCTTTATCGGAGAAACCTTCAAATACACATAGTCTCCGATATCATATTCTAATTCGCCATGATACATGTCATAATATTTTTTCTTCCTCTCCTGCGCACCTTTCAGTCTCAGTCTAATCAGTCGTATCTTCTATGTGTGATCCACTACAATCTCAGGCCCAATCACTGCCACATCCTCGGGCTCCGCCCAGCAAGATGGAGATCTGCACGGTCTGCCGTAGAGTGATTCAAAAGGTGTCATACTAATACTGGACTGATAACTGTTATTGTAGGCGAACTCACACAAATGAATATACTCTTCCCAAGATCCACCGTACTCTAACGCACACATCCTGAGCATATCCTCGAGAATTTGAATCAATCTCTCTGACTGCCCATCAGTCTGTGGATGATAAGCTGTATTGAGGTCCAAACGCGTACCAAACTGTGCTTACATACTCCGCCAAATCTGAGATGTAAACTGTGGTCCTCTGTCAGGCACAATCGATAAAGGAACGTCATGTAGTCACACGATTTCCCTTTCATACAAACTTGCTAATCTATCAACCCGATGTGTGGTAGAGATCGGTAAAAAGTGCGCAGACTTCGTCAATCAGTCCACTATCACCCAGATACTGTCATGTCCACGCTGAGATCGAGGTAGCCCACTGACGAAATCCATGGCAATATGCTCCCACTTCCACCGAGGAATGGGAAGTGGCTGTAATAACCCACCCGGTCTCCGATGCTCAGCCTTAACTCTCTGGCATACCTCACACGCTCTAACATAATCAGAAACATCGGTCTTCATCCTCGGCCACCAAAAAAGACGACGCACATCAGCATACATCTTGGTCCGACCCGGATGAACCGCAAAACGTGAACGGTGAGCCTCATCAAGTATCTCATTACGTAACTCAGCCAATAATGGAATCCACAGTCGACCTCTAAATCTCAGACACAAGTCTGTCGACTGACTCCGATCTGGATGATCTGGACTCTGAGCAAACTCCAAAAACCTCTGGTACTGCTCATCCGTCTGTTGACCCTCAAGTACCTTCTGAATCGACACTGTTTGAGTTCTCATCTGCCCACAAATCAACACTTTGGTACCGGTCGGAATATCAATAGAATACATCAATTCGACCGCCTCGAGTAAACCATACTCGTGTGTCATGTGACAAGTAGTACTCTCTGAGTCTTCCCCTCTGCGGCTTAACGCATCTGCAACAACATTGGCCTTTCCCGGATGATACTCCAAAGAGAAGTCATAATCCTTGAGGAACTCGAGCCAACGCCTCTGTCTCATATTCAGATCCTTCTGAGTAAACATGTACTTCAAACTTTTGTGGTCAGTGAACAACACAAACTTTTCTCCATAAAGATAATGACGCCAAATCTTCAATGCAAAAACCACTGCCGCTAGCTCCAAGTCATGTGTAGGATAGTTTTTCTCATGAATCTTCAGTTGTCGGGACGCGTAGGCAATCACTCTACCGTCCTGCATCAACACACAGCTTAGCCCGACCTTAGAAGCATCAGTGTACACCTCAAAACTCTTTCCCGACTCAGGTAATACTAGAACTGGGGCGGTAGTCAATCTTTCCTTCAAAAGCATGAAAGCTTGTTCACAACTATCATTCCACTGAAAATTTATGTCTTTCTTCGTCAATTGCGTTATTGGTGCCGCAATTTTTGAGAAATCTTGAACAAAACGTCGATAATAACACACGACCCCAAGAAACTTCGGATCTCTGTCACTGTCCGCGGTGTAGGCCAATCTATGACAGCTCTGACCTTAGCGGGGTCCACTGACACTCAGGAGGCTCCGACGATGTGTCCAAGAAATCCGACCTCTGTAAGCCAAAATTCACATTTACTGAATTTTGCATACAGTCTATGATCTCTTAAAGTCTGCAAAATTATCTTGAGGTGCTCCCCATGATCCTCGTGAGTCTTAGAGTAGATAAGGATGTCGTCTATGAACACAATGACGAACCTATCGAAATACTCTCTCAACACTCGATGCAAGAGATCCATGAACACTTCTGGGGCGTTAGTCAACCCAAAAGGCATAATTGTGAACTGGTAATGCCCGTATCGAGTGCGAAATGCAGTCTTCTCTCTATCCTCTGCTCTAATCCTCAACTGATGGTACCCAGATCTCAAATCAATCTTTGAAAACCACTGTGCTCCCGTTAGCTGGTCAAACAAATCATCAATGCGAGGAAGTGGATACTTGTTCTTCACTGTCACCTTGTTGAGCTGTCTATAATCAATACATAATCTCAGGCTGCCATTTTTCTTCTTCACGAACAAGACTGGCGCGCCCTAAAGAGACATGCTCGGGTGAATGAATCCTAATTCCAACAACTCCTCAAGCTGTTCTCTCAGCTCCTCTAGCTCCTTCGGAGCCATTCGGTACGGCGGAATAGATATAGGTTTGATCCCCGGAGCCAAATCAATGATGAAGTCAATCTCCTACTGACGGGGAAATCCTGGTAACTCTGTTGGAAACACGTCGGGAAACTCTCGTACTCGGTACCTCATCCAATGTAGTCACAACCCGTTCCGTCGTACTCAATACACTAGTGAACATCTCGACATCTACACTAGCGGCGACTCTACCTCTGGTAATAGGCAAACTAGTCGAAGTACCCTGGAAACTAAACTCTGGATGTCCTAATAGATGAAATATGACTTCTTCTTGAAACAATGGATATGTGCATGATAAGCACCCAACCAATCCATGCCCAACAATGCATCAAACTCGAGGAATTCTAATACTCTTAGGTCCGCTTTGCATGATATGACCCTCTATCTCACTAGAACAATCAACACACAACAAGTTCGGATAGATTTTGTCCCCAAAGAATTTGTCTTTGGATCGATGGTCTCTCTAGTCTAATAGGTTTCAAACCCAACTCATCAACCATATGACCCGAAATAAAAGACACAGTAGAACCTGAATCAAACATAGCATGCATGAATCTACTGCAAATATAAACCATACCCTCGATAAGGTTACGAGTGGCAGTTGAATCCGGTGCAGCGATGGCATGGACTTGCTCTCTGCGCTGCTGTGGCTGAGCCCTGCCTAGTCGTGGACATGCACTGATGAAGTGCCCTGCTTGTCCACACTCGAAACATGGTCGATGTGGTCCTAGCCCTGGTGGAATCTGTTGTCCCTGTCCCTGCACCTGACTGAACCTCTGTCCCTGTCTCGGGTCATATCTCTGTCCCTGACCACCTCCGTGCCTGTGCCCCTGACCACCTTATCTGCATCCACTCTCAGTTCGTTGATACTGTTGTGGCGGCCACCGACGCAGTCTTGGCCGCTTGTGGTGTACTAGCGTAGCTCCGTCTTTGGACCCACCGACCTGAGCGCGATACGCGCGCTACATAGGGCGGAGCTGCAACAGATCCCACGCTCTGAGCTCGATCTTTCTGCTTCCATGATCGGAATTTCTTCTTCTTTCGATCACCTCCAGCACTTCCTACTAACCGTGACGATGCCGATGAGGCAACCGCCACTCCAGTGCATGTGTTCCCAAAGTTCTCACTAGCCAAAGCCCTCTCATAGGCCTCTTGTAATGTACTCGGAGCAGTCGTCACTACAACAGAACCAATGGAATCTAGTAGACTGTGCACAAAGTAGTAAGCCTGATCAACGTCAGTGTCAGCCATACTCCCAGCATACTCCATCAAGCGCAAATATCGATCCATATACTTCATTACTGACTCATCGGCCCTCTGTCGAATGGTCTGAAACTCAGTCCTCATCCGGTTACGGACTGTAGGAGGAATGTACTTCTCGTTAAACCTCTCCTTGAACTCAGCCCAATCCTTGGGTTTCCCCTTCGACGCCACCATAGTGCACCACCAGACATCGGCCTCGCCGAAAAGTGAAGCTGACGATATATTTGGCTGCATATGGGCTGGTGTACCCAATACATCATGTATCTTCTCATGACTCCTCATATACTTCTATGCGGCCTCGAGGTTAGTACCCCAGTAGAACTTCTCCGGATGATGCCTCGAAACTCACGAGCACTCGCTCTCCTCACGGTAGCCACTAACACCGTATCGGTCTGCGTGCTCGGTGTATCCTCGGCTGGTGTCTCAGGTGTGGGAGGTACTATCTCGTCCTGAACATGTGTCTCCTCGGCCACTACAGGTCATGCCTGAACTGGAGGTGCTGCAGGTGGGTCATGAACTGTAGGAGCACTCCCAGTCTGAGTAATTGGAGCTGCTGACATAGAAGGTGATGTTGTCGCCTGAGCCCTCAACAGTCGTAGAATCTCATGAAGCTGCTGATCATGAGATGTAATCATTTGCGACATGCCATCTAATCTCCTATCTACGTTCCCCGAAACCATCATCGCTAGTATCAGGCTGATAGGTCATCGCTAACTGAAAAGAAAGCGATTTTTTTTTTCACGATCAGAACATAGCTATCGATAGTTAATAGTACAACAAATCAAATAACTTATAGTCCAGTTTTAAATATCCCCAAACTCACCTCACTTCCCAACTAAGGCTTAGGTTAAATCATAGGGTTCCACTCTAAGTTCAACCATTCATAAGTTTCGCTGGATTTGTGTCTTATGCTGGTTGTGGGCTAATCAAAAGCTTTAAGTAAAAATTTAGGCTCTGATACCAACTGCTGACGGCCCCAGTTCCAAAATCCTGAATTGGGCACCACCCGACCTAGACTTACGTGGACCCCCGAGCCAATTTCGCTGAGTCACGTAAGCCTAGTCGGCCTTCCTTTATCATTTACCATTTACTCAGCAATTTAACATTTAATTAATCGATTAGCGGGTTATCATAACTATAGCGGAAGCAATTTACACTGAAAAATCTTAAAATTATCAGTTAGGACAACCTAGAGTGTGGAAACCCTGAATATGTATATAATCGTAAAACTATTCAGAGGAAAGTAAACGAAAGATATACAGGCCCAAATTTTTCTCAAAAAGCTAATTCCCCATGTTTTAAAACAAGTATAGATATGTATACAAAAAGAATTACCTATGTCAAACAATCAACAAAAAAAACTGCTCCGGTATCCTCAAACAATATCTCCTAACTGTGGAGCCTTTCCTTTGCTAGTCTGTGGATATGCACTCCGTCACACACAAAAATGACGAGCACAAGTAAGTAAAGCCAGTAGGACATATACACAACATTTCACAATATCCAAAACAACAGTTCACGATATCCAAAGCAGTCGAATTCATGCAAATAGAATGAAAGAAATCAAGAAACATGAATATAAAAGACTGTAAACAACCCATCGATAAGTGATGCCAAATAACAAGGAGTCCCAACCAAAACTTTTATATATATGTATATGCCTCCCCAATTACTCTGAAAGACATATACATCTTCTATGCTTCTCCCATATATGAAGTTCAGGCCAAGCGCCGAGTACAAGCCCACCTCAAACGCGAGGACATACCACATATATGGGCATAGTTTTGCAGTGATGGATGTATATGCCTCCCCAATTACTCTGAAAGACATATACATCTTCTATGCATATATGAAGTTCAGCACAAGCGTCAGGGGTACAAGCCCACCTCGAAACGCAGGGACATACCACATATATGGGCATACATATATGAAGTTCGGCCTGGCGCCCGGGGGTACCAACCCGCCTCGAAACGTAGGGACATACCACATATATGAGCATAGTTTTGCAGTGATTAACAATAAGCTATCACAAAACAGTAAATAACAATAATCAATGGATAAACATGAAATATTGTATAAATCCCTAACTGGTTTACTTACCTTACACATCAATTCCAAAACTATACGGCTTCTGTCGCGTTGATGTACGCACCCAAACCCCGTAATAGCTCCTCTAAGATCCTAACAGTTGAAAATGTATCAATTTAGATTCCAGTTTAATGCTTTAACATCCCAAATTTAGTCGACATCGGTCAAACTTGAGTTCGACAATAATTTGCTGATTTCACGTTTTTCGAGGTAAAACTTCTGTATAACGCCTCGACTGACTCCCAAATTCTTCACTTTTTATGGGAATATTGGTGTTTTATTGATTTGGGTCATAAATATATTTTTTCCTATTTTTTAGGAATTTTCTTGAATTTTTTCCATATTTTTATCTATTTTTCAGGATTTTATTATATATTAAAAAAAAAACTGTTTAATTTAATTTAATAATTAAATATAATATTTTATTTGGGGGTTGGTCCGGGTTGACCCGACCGGTCCAAGCGGACCGGGTCGGTTTGACCGGCTTGACCCACTGGGTCGAGGTCGGCCGGCCCAGCCCGGCCCGGGGTCGGGTCGGTCGGCTCCGACCCGGCCAGCAGAGAGGGTCTTCTTCCCCACCACTTCGTGCTCTGGTTCTTTTTTTTTTTTTTTTATTTTTATTTTTATTTTTTTTTTTTTTCGTGAGGAGTTGGGGTTGGCTCCCAACTCCGACCCTAATGGGTTTTGATGGCAAGGAAGATCCCCTTGCCATCTCTCCCGCTCCTCTCGGTCGGCCATGGAGGCGGATCCTCCATGGCCACGACCACCAACAACAACAACAACAACAACAACAAATCAACAATGGAAACCAACTCACCTTCCACCTCCTCGAGCTTAGTCTCTTTCTCCTAGTCGTTCTCCCTTTCTCCTTCCCTTCTCCTTCTTCTTCCTCTCGCCACTTTTTTTTTTTTTTTTTTTTTTTTTTTTTTTTTATCTCTTTTTTTTTTTTATATACTTATATCCACATCCCTTATCCATACACCTATATATAGATATATATATATATATATATATATTATTATCTATAAATGCTAGCCACTCATTTTTTTGTTTCACTTAAAGATATTTAACGTACTCCATATTCCGCTACTTCGGTCCCACGTCGACACGCGACTCGAGGCGCGTCCCTGCTCATCTCGTCACCATTTTGCTATGCATTAAATTAATTTGTTCAACCTTTGGTATAAAATTTTTAATACAAGCATCAAACCAAAAATAACATACATCGGTGTCGACTCCCGAGGTTTGAATTTATGTATCATGACCAGTGGGTCCCACGCACGACCCTGAAATACAAGTGGCACGAGATAAAATTTTTAGGATCATTACAATTATGACTACCCAAGTAGCATGAATATTAACATTGATACAACTTAATTAATAATGTATAGCATATCCTTTTGTCGTGCGATATCCATTGATTAAGCATAAGACATGGAAAGTTACCCTTAATGTTCAATTGTACTAGTCTCGATCTTTAGGTAAAAAAAAAATATCCAAGTGACATTGATCATATCATTTCACATGGACTTAGCCATTATCAGTCTATCTTATTGAGGGATCCACTAATATCTCTCTATACAATAGTGATAAATTATATCTTGATTACACACCTTCACATATTATTCACACGGTAACCAATCACAATCTTTATAATTGTCTGGTTAAAGACAACATTTAATTGTGTCAAATTATCATGCTCCTAATATTGAAGTCTATGGTAATCTCAAGTCGAATGACTAAATGATATACCTATCATGAGTAACATCTATGACTTAATCCATGTGGTGTTATCATAGCAGATCGGTCCAATATCTTATTCCATAATAAGTACTCATGATCTTGATTCGTATCCTTATACGCATGATCATCACATGACCATCAATCAAAATTCACACTAGCTTTAATTCATTATAGTTCCCAGTATAATGACCGACTAGGAGAATTTATGATATTTCAACAAATACCCATAGATCTTACAATAAGGTAAACATGCAATCACTTATAATAAAACAACAAATAAAACCTCTATTTTATTAACTAAAATTATAAGATAAACAATGTTTGTAGATTGACCTAGGGCACATGCCCTAACATGAATAACTCTCACGACTTCTCGACGAGTCTGAGTCCTTTGAGTGAGCATCCGCCATGTGTCATGACTCCTCTCAGGTATTCGAGCTCCATTGTGGTCGAGCATCCGATTTACTCTGTGGCTTCCTTTGGAATTTTCTCGAACTACGGCTCGAGTGAGCCGACAATGTCAAATGGATTAGGTGCGGTCGAAGCGGATTGACCCGCCGCACCAGTGTTAGAAACTTACATGTTTATAATTGGCTTTGAACCCACGTGTAGAGTGTCAGAACCACTTACTCCCTATCCTTTTCTTTCAGGTCACTTGGCCCCCACCGTTGATCACGGTAATCTGTTTATCATGTTTTTTACTGTTCTTTCTCAACACTTTATTTCTTTCTAGCATGATTTATGGACTCGTTTATTCTTTAATCTCAATTAATGTTAAACTTCTTCTGGATTTACTCACTGGGATTGTCTCCGTTTTTAGTGACAATTACAAGTCCCTCTAGTAACAAGAGCAAGGAGCCTGGGATCAGTGACTTCCTCTTAGCTTCCCTCAGAGTTAGCTCCTCTATATTATTATAACAAGTTTATTTTTTATATTTTGGATTGTACATATGATATACACTTACGTTCTTAGTTACCTCGGGGTTCATATTAGGTTGTGAGACGTTCGCTACATGTATATGATTTTTCACACTGTCTGTCACTAGATATATACATGAGACCTACTTTTGCATGATTTCCACATATAGGCATGTCCCGACCATCGTTTACTTATTTATGTTGCTTTAAATATATTTTTAAATTTCACTGCATAAATATTAAGACTTGTTAAAGTAAACACAAACCAAATATGCAACTAATGATTGAATAACGTGGATAAGAGGCTAACCAGGCTTGCAATGATCCTGCAAGAGTTGACCAAAGGTCCACGTAAGTCTAGACCAGACAGGGCCTAGTTTGTGGTGTCTAGGGTCGTCACATTAATGTGCTAGCTGCCTGCTAGGTAGTGCACTAATATGGGGTCATTAGTATGCTATCTACCTGCTAACATGGGTAGCGCGCTAACAAACCTCATTAGGGTGCTACCTGTGCTTCGGGACTTGGCCGCACTAGAACAATTTTAGTTTTTAATAGAGGTTTTAAAACCCTATTAAAGATGAGTGTTATTACGTATCATGTGAAAAAACGTGTTCGATGGGTCGTGTTTCAATTCACTACAAGAGTTTTGTCATTTTTTTGTAAACACCTAATTGATAAGGGTTTTAAGCAACCTCTACGTAATACTTGTATTAACAATTAAAACATGACTCATCAAACACATTTTTCTTGATAACTCATTTTTAATAGGGGTTTTGAAATCTCTATTATTAAATAACAATTTTTAAGAGACATGTGGACAAGTTTGCAAATAACGAAAAACCGCAAGGGGGAATTGTGATTTATCAAAAAAAGGTAATAACGACAATAATAATAAATATATTTCCGTAATTCTAGGCACTTTTTATTCCAAAAAATAATTATGTAGGGTCATTGGTCACTATCAACGAATAGTGATCATCAATATATATATGACATCACGTAAGTTGTCATCCCTCGTTGAATGTATGGCGTAAGAATGAATGACGTCATATACCATGCACCAGGTGGCTTTTTTTTTGGTCAAAAACACCACGTGCTTGTAAATTCATTAATCGACTTCGAGATTATTAACTTGATTAGCAAGTCCAAACCAAAGGCGGCTTCATGATCCCTATATTAATTTGTCATTCCTACGAGTTTTCAGCAAAAACATTTTATTTAATTTCTTGCTAAAACTTATGAATAATGAACATTAATTTTTGCCACAAATTAATTTTTGCTCTTTTATTTTATCTTTAATTTTACTTATTTATTTATAAGGAAGTTGCTCTTAATTACTTTAATTCAATTCGTGGATGAAACTCGACTATGCGAAACTTGAACCACCGATCTTGCTTCGCGGTGAGTTCATATCCATCATGGACCCGCCACGTACATGCACTTGCTTAAGTTGACAATATTTACAACTTAAGTAGTGCTACAACATGTCCACTTTTACAGGAGTTTTTGCTTGATTGACACATTTGATAGAAATATATATCCCATTAACACACCCAAAGAAATATTTACAAATCTAACACATTTCCTGCCATGTCACTGCCACCTCACTGCCAAGTCATTTTTTTTTTTGGATGAGGAAAACGTGACTTGTAGTCACGACTTGCTCCAACAGAGGATTTGGAGCAAAGTCGTGATCGCAAGTCACGACTTGCATTTGGAGAAGAACAGAGTGAAATTTTTTTTTTTTTATGTGTTGCATTTGAATGTTTTTTTGTCTCGAGCATATCGAAGTGAATTTCTTTTTGTTTTTGTCTTGCATTTGATTCTTTTGACTCTAACGTTGTTCGTTCATTCTTCTTCTTCTTCTTCTTCTTCTTCTTCTTCTTCTCTCTCTCTCTCTCGCTCTCTCGCACACATTCAGCTTTAGACGAGTTAGAGAAGTTGCGAGTCGAAACCCTAGCGAGCGAGCTTCCATTAATGGCGGACCTCTCGCGCTCTCGTCCTCCTCCTCAACCCTCCGCCCCCACCGCTCTCTCCAAGAAAGCCTTCGCGATCTAAGAATGTCTACCGGGACGTGTTCGGAGGACCTCCCAAGTTCGGCCTCCCGAATCTCTCTTCCGAGAATAGACGATTACGCCGAGATTTTCACGGCTACCACGCCTCGCGTGGCTCCTCCATTCCCTTCCCGATCTTCCGGACGTCGACTTCGCGGTCCCAGTACGAGGAGTTGTTCGCCGAACCACTGGAGTGGATGGAGTGGAGAGCTCGTCCAAGATGTTTGGTATGTTGTCAAACAAGGAGAGTCCAAAAGACCGAAGCTTCAAACTTATCAAAAAAATAAATGTTGAGTGGAAATCGTGACCCAATGTCACGATTTCCGTTCGAAAAAAAAAAAGAAGGAAAACGTGACCTTGGGTCACGTTTTTGTTTCACACACCACTTCGTGCGTGATGTGGCAATGACGTGGCGAGAAGTGTGTTAGTTTTGAAAATATTTTGGTGGATGTGTTGGGTTAATAATTTTTTTCTCTAAATATACTAATCAAGGAAAAGGGCGAGAAGAGAGAAGTGAAATGGGATATGTAGTAGGAGCCAGAATCGATGGCGAAGATGTTGGTGAACAAAGGAGAAGAAGAGTTGGGAGAAGGGCTGAAAGCGAGGAAAATAGTGCAGGCGATGAAGGAAATCATGAACCCATAAGCGAAGATCTTTGTTCTTCTTGTTTGAAACAATGAACACAAGTTGTTAAAATCAAAGTGCTTTGTTGGGTCCGCCATGAGAGATTGAAAGACAGAACAACATACACGCAGTGGAGATTTGATGAGAAGATTAGTTGCATGGTGACGCACCAAATGGAAGTCGTGACTGCAAGTCACGACTTGCTGTGTTTTGAAAACGTGATCTCAAATCACGTTTTCAGTTTGACAAAAAACTTTTTTCACGTGGCAGTGACGTGGCGGTAAATGTGTTACATTGGTAAATATTTCTATGGGTGTGTTAAAGGGATATATATTTTCTCCAAATGTGTCAATCAAGCAAAAACGCCCCACTTTTACAATTGTAATCTTTTAAGTGTGGGAGCCCTAAACTAGATTTGGCACTAATAGGAGATATTATCTTCACAGAATTGGAGCTAGGCTAGATAGAGCACTTGCTACCTAGTCATGGTGTGATATTTTCACTAGAACCTTAGTCAGAGTACTAGATACGCTAGGCTCTGATCATCTCCCTCTTCTTGTAGATTGCAGAAAAAATTCCTACAAGCACATAAGATCTATTTTCAGATTTGATAAAAGATGGCTCAAAGATGAGAGGTGCAATGAATTAATTGATCAAGTTTGCCAGTCATCTTTTGCTAATCAAAATCTCTATTTTGCCCATAAGCTTGGAAGAGTTAAAAATCAGTTAATTAAATGGAGGAAAAGAAATCCCAACCTAAATTCGAAAAGGAGAACAGATGAGTTGTCAAAGGAGCTTCAGCTATTACACCAAGGGAATAGTAATGATATAAATCATATCAGAGACTTGGAAAAGCAACTTTATGATGCTTACAAAGAAGAAGAAGATTACTGGAGAACAAGAGCTCGCATTGACTGATTGCAACTTGGTGACAGAAACACCCCTTATTTCCATGTTGTTGTGAAGGAAAAGAAGTAATATCATTAAAAAATTAAAATGATGGATCAATCGTCTTTACTCATTCAGAAGTGGCTAAATTTGTTGAGGATCATTTCTCCACTCTTTCAAGTCTAATATCTCGGCTAATGCTTTTAGGTGTTGGATGATTTGCACCCAAGATTATCTTTAGAAGATACTTTGAAATTAACTATACCTTTCACTGAGGAAGAAATTGAAAGAGCTCTATTTGATATGAATCCTAATAAGACCCCTAGCCCTAATGGGATGTCTAATGCCTTTTTCCAAGTAAAATGGAGTCTCCTCAAACAAGACATATTGCAAATCTTAAGAAATTTCTATCATGAGGCTAAAATTGAGAAAGGTATTTGTGATACTCTTATCACACCAATTCCTAAGGTCTCATTACCCTAAGTTATCTCGGACTTTAGGCCAATTAGTTTGTGTAATACCATATACAAATTAATTGCTAAAGTCCTTGCAAACAGATTGAAGATTATAATGAATAAGGTGATTGGGAAGACTCGGAATGCTTTTGTCCCTGGCAGAAGAATTTCAAACAATATCATTATGGCTTATGAGATTCTTCATTTTATGGCTTATAAAGCAAGGAAATCTTAGTTTGTAGCTCTTAAATTTGATATGTCAAAAGCTTTTGATAGAGTTGAATAGAATTTTATCTCTTTCATGTTATTGAAGCTGGGCTTTCCCTGGAAATGGTGCAACTAAGTTTTTTTGTATATTTAATGTTAGCTATAAGGTTCTATTAAATGGTGATACCACGATTATCATTATTCCTGAGAAGGGTCTACGACAAGGAGATCCTCTGTCACCTTATCTCTTCATTATCAGCGTGGAGGCTCTTTCTTTTCTTCTAATTAAAGCAGAATCAGCACGAGTTCTCAAGGGTTTTAAACGTAATGTCGCTGCTCCTTTAATCTCTCATCTATTTTTTGCGGATGACTCTCTTTTGTTTTGTAGGGTAATGGAGAAGGATATTTCTACCATTTCTAATATATTTTGTTTGTTCTCAAGAATGTCGAGGCAATTCATCAATAAAGACAAAAGTTTCATGACCTTCAATAGTAATGTCTCTTCCCATCTAAAATATCATCTATTTACTAAAATTGGTATTTCGGCCAGAGACAATATTGAAAAATATCTAGGCATTTTGATGGGGTGATTTCATATGAAGAGTCGTACTTTCCAACCCATTATTGATAAACTAACTAATAGGGTTCTTACTAGGAAAGAAAAGTTTCTCTCTCCTACAAGGAAAAAAAATATCTAGTGAAGGCTATAGCTCAAGCTATTCTTGTTTACAACATGTCTACCTTCCTTCTTCCTAAGATGTTGCTTATACTCTCCAACAACTTATTGCTAGGTATCGGTGGTCTTCATCCTACGATAAAGGTATTCATGGCTTAACAGGGCTAAACTTTCGAAGCCTAAAGATATTGGAGGCTTAGGCTTCAGAGATATTTATTTATTTTAACTTAAGTCTCCTAGCTAAACATGCCTGGTTTTTTTGTGAAAGATCAAACTTCCCTAATAGCTGCCTTTTGAAAGTCAAATATTCTTAGAACTCAAAGGATGCATCACTAGGAGGCTTAATTAAAGCTAGGAATCTGCTGAACTATGGATTAAGATGGAGAGTGGGTAAAGGTGATCACATACATATATGGAAGGACTTCGTAGGTGGCTAATAAGCATAAAACTTTCCTTTGGACAAAAATGGGAGATTTTGTTTTGAAGGTTGCAGATTTAATTGATCAATCCTCCAATATATGGAACATGAATCTTATTACACTACAAGAAAAATGATATTTAGAAACGGAATTACCAACGGAATTAAGTTCCGTTGCTAAAAAAAGTGGTTGTGAAAGTGGTGAATCATGTCAAGTATAACTTGAGCATTCATTGGTAAGAACTATATAGGGACATTTCATGTTGCGTTGGTTTTGTATACTAATTTGGCTTGATAATATTTGCTTGAGTGCATTGCTGCTGAAATCTCACTAACTTGCATTTGCATTGATAATATGAATTGCTAGTTTGATGGTTGATTGACACAAAATGGCACGAGCATGTTGGCCCACATGCATGAAACATTCTTATTCTCTTAAATATTCATCATTATTATGTCTAATTTCCCATTTTATGTTTATTTATTTATTTTTAGTTTATGATATGTTTATGAACAAGCCCTTTGCCATTAGAACACAAATTATTATATCGACAAATTTGCATCCTCATGCTTGATTTCAAATAGAAAGTTTCCATGACTACATCTCTAGAGTCTAGAACGGTATATGTATTAGAAACTTCTGCACTTAAAGTCTTTGCTTTGTGGACATTTTTATTTTAGCATGACCTTGAATCCTTTCTTTGTGGACATTTTATTTTAGCATGACCATGAATCCTTGATAACTCATTGCTGCAAAACTCAATCTTTGAAACATTCAACATTGAATAGAGATACCATCTTATTTTTCATTTTTCCTAGAGCGAATTTCCATTAGTTCAAACGTGACATCATCTTCCACCAATATGCTGAGAAAATTGTTCATTATTCAAGTTTTTAGGTTTGTAGGAATTTCATGATTATATTGTTGGTTGATTTTTAAGGTAAACAGTAATTTGATCTTTACAGTTGACATAAAACTAATTGAAAGAAAAGTTATTGGATTTCATGTGTTTTGTTTGTTAAATTATGTTCTTCTTGGATATGGTGTTATTAGACTTATTTGTATAATAGAATGGTGTGTTCAATTATAGTAAAATATATTGTTTTCTTTTGCACTGTAAATGGAGATAGTTTTTTTGCAGTTTCATATTTTTATCATGAGTTTGATCTATTTTGCAATATTTGCGAGAGCGTGGCCCTATCGGTAGGTGGGTGGTTCTTCGATCGAGTGGGAGTTAGTGCCATTGATTGCCCATATCCCTGTGACAATACCTGCCATAATCTAGTTTCCAAGTGAGAGATGAGGAATTTAAAGCATATCATGTATCTTTTATAGTTGTTTACATGACTTTTAGATTGATAATTCTTTTTGTGCATATTTATAGGATTGTAAGTTTTTTTTTGTGGTTGTTGAACAATAGGATTGGTGGTTTTTGTGAATACTCAGAAATTTGGAGCATTTGTAATACTAGACAATTTTTCATGGATATATAAATCTTTTTCAAATTTTGATTTTTACATTTTTTTTTCTTTCATTTGAATATTTGTTGATATATATTGTCGATGTATGAATGTCAAATTTTGCTTTTTTGGGGGATGTTAGTACCCCCAAGGAGTTGTTGGAGGGGGTGCAGGCGATGGAGTAGGTCCTATGGTTGTAATTTCAAGTTATAGATTGGAGAACCAATTGGATTATGTTTATGTTTGAAAATTAAACAAAAAGGAAAAATAGAGACGGATTAGCAACGGAATTCAAACATTCCGTTGCTATTCCGTCTCTAATTTTCCAGGAATATATGCATGAATCAGAAACGGAATCAGAGACGGAATTCATTATTTCCGTCTCTGATTCCGTTGCTATCAGAAACTGAATCAGAGACGGAAATAAGAATTCCGTCTCTGATTCTGTTGCTAATCAGGAACGGATCAGAGACGGAATGCAAAAAGTCTGTCTCTGATTCCGTTGCTAATCAGACACGGAATCAGAGACGGAATTCATGAATTTATTATTTCCGTCTCTGATTCCGTTTCGATTAGCAACGAGAATCGAGACGGAATGCAATTACGAATGTACCATTTCGAAAAAATCCATTTCTCGTTAAAATCTGTTCGTTTCTAATTTCCGCCTCTAAATCCGTCTCTCTAATCGAAACGAAATTTATTCCGTCTCTAATCCGTCTCTAATCAGAAACAGAATCAAATTTTTGTTTCTGATTGAATCAGCGACGACGATTTTAGAGACGAAATTTATTCCGTCTCTGTTCCGTTTCTGATTTCAATTAGAGACGGGATTTATGCAAATCAGATACGGAAACTTCCGTTTCTGATTTGCTGTTTTTTTTTGTAGTGTTAATTCTCTCTTCTCCTGGGAAAAATTAAATCTTATATTTGGGACTCATATTAGCAGGGCTGGCTGTGAAGATGCACTCATATGGCATTATACAAAACTTGGGGATTTCTCTATTAAATCAACATATAAGTTAGTTGTTTTATTGGATAAACAAGGCTTGTTGGACAACGTTTCTTCAGGTGAATCAAGCACAACCTGCAACCAGAAGAAAATCTAGAATTATATTTGGAAGCTGAATGTTCTAAGGAAATTACAATTTTTCATTTTGAGATGTTTGCTAGATATCCTTCCTTTCAAATTTGACGCGTGTCGTTCGTGCCAAATATAACCCGTAAAAGAGTTACCAATCGCAAGAGTGTAGTAGTGGTAAATACGGGGTCGAATCCGCAGGACTTGAGTTACTCCAAGTTAACTAAATATGAGAGTTTTCAAATAAATATTAATTAAACTAATTAATCTAACTAAACTAATTAAATAAAATAACTAACTACTTTTAAACCAATTAATTAATAATTAATTAATACCTAAATAATACCTAAATAATACCTAAATCTCCAGTTCCACAAATCAGAATCAAGATTCAATGACAATCATGGTCTTCAATCTTTCCCAAAAAATTATTAATTTAATTCTCCTAGATTAGTGATGGAAAATCGACAACCACCAGAAATTCTTAATTCCCCTAATTTTGATAATCAGGACATCCGCCACTAATTTCCCTAATTAATGTATAACCCTAGACATCCACCAATAAGCTTTAATACACTAATCGCATTAATATAAATCTGTGGGAACACTAATCCTAGATAACCGGGTCACAACCGTTACCGATTTAACCTAAATCCAATTGTTGTACATTCAATGACCTAAGTGTTTACGACAGCAACCGGTGAATGTTTGTTACTTTATTGGTCTAAAAACACAATTACACGGATACTAATATTCCAAATAACGATAGATTGTCAATCTAAAAGCATGCACAGGCTTCATACATACCATAGATCTAAATCATAATCATTAAACCAACAACAATGAAATAGAAAAAATTAAATTAAATAAATAATAAAATAAAAGATCTCACATAATATGCTTTAAATCCATAATTCCGACTTGCTTCCCCTTCGACTTAGGCGAGAAATTGATTAGCCGGGCATCATCTTCAAAAATCTATACTAAAAACTAATAATTAATCTCTAAAACTATACTAATTAATTTATTTATAGCCGCCTAATACCACCGTTCTGCCCAAAATTAAATCGGCGGACACTATTTTAGGGTTTTGGAGGTGACTCGTGCATCGAGGAGCATCATACGGCTGTTTTTAGATCAAAATTCGGACTCTGCCATGTGTCTGCACGCGATTGGCTGTTTTTCCAGCCCGCGCTGACGTGTCCCGCTGTGATTGGCCCCGCCCTTCCGCCATTCTGATTTGTCGCCGCTCCATTCGCGCTTTCTATTTTTTGTGTGCTGACTCATCCCCACGTGGCGCAGTATGATTGGTCGAACCACGTGTTTGTTACGCGCTGTACTAATGGGAGGGCGCCACGTGGCATGACATGGCACGAAAGAAATCGTGCATGAATCGGCGAATTACTGGGAGTTTGTATGGGCACGGATCTCGAGGCCGATCGATGGAGGCTGAAATGAGGAGAAGTTTGCTTGTGGGTGACGTGGATTCTCTGGTGATGTGGCGATCTCTGATTGGTCCACGCTGGCTTTCCTCGCTGACGCGGCGACGCTGTGGACCTACAAACGGGTGACACGTGGCATAATTCAGTCTTCAATCGCTGACGTGATATCACCTAATTGGCTGGAACACCGTGTCCGCTATTCGACCCACCGCGCAACGCGTTTTTCGAGGCAAACTGTCTGACATCCTATCACTGCAAGTAAATACTCCGTTTTAAGTATTTTTCTGCCACGAATTCAACCGTGCACTCCATTTCACCTAAAAATGACCAAAAATAGAATTAAATATATATTTTAAATACTTTTAATAATTAAATATATTAAAATATACTATTAAATACCTAAAAATACCGACTTATCAAAATTCTATATGTATAAGAAGAAAGTAGTGGATAATCCCTTCTATCCTAGATGTCATGACAAGGAGGAAATAGTAAATCACATCTTCTTTCAATGCCCTTTTGCAATCAACTTTTGGTGTGGATCATTATAAAATTTTTATGGATGTTGCCAGAGATCCAAAGAACACTAAACGTTCATTTGGATGAATTCCACAATTTGAGGGTGAAATTATTAAAGCAGGATCTATATATCTTTGGGTCCTTCTCCTTCAGTTGAAGTAGCTGAAGTGTGGGCAATTTTGGGTGTTTTAAACTTTCGTTCAAAGCTATGCCTAAATCAGGAGGAGATAATCACTGTATATTCTGACTGTAATGTTGTTGTTGATGCATTTAATAGGAATATGGTTCTCTCTGATCGAGCCCATCTTCTTTGACATTAGAGTTATGTAACCTTGGGAGAATATAATTTTTTAAATCATATTGCGAGATTTTGAATACTAAAGCTCAATCTTTAGCCAAACAGCCTTTCAAATCACATGTAACAAAGTTGAAAGTTGTGGGAAAATCCTGTACCCATGGACATTTTAGAATATGAATAAATTCATTTTATGAAAAAAGTTTGACATCCATATGATATAATTAATTATGTAATAGTTGAAAATATGAACACCAAGGTATACTTGAAACTAGAAGAGGTACATCTAACTTCTATATTTGGAGAAGTGCTTGCAAGACACATTGACACACATGAGCAGTTCATGCACGCTTCGGGATGCATATATATAAATTTTGATGCGCGATACGTGGGTTGAAGGCGAATAGAATGCTCTTATTAATCAATGCGTCTTGCAATGTGACATAGATTATCATTCTAATATATATATATAAGATTTTATTTTATCACAGTCAAAAATATTATATAGATGACAAAAAATAATGTGTTTCAACTCATACACGTTGACTTAGAGTTAAAGGCCGGTGAAGGTGGGATATGATTGTGTGGGTTAAACATGATCTTGAGTTGGATTATAGGTTGCGCCAAGAATACTTGTATATACATTACATCCCTCCCTTCACCTGCCCATCTGGCTTACTACTCATCGCCCGTATGACTTCTATTTTTTAACACATATATACATATAGGGTAATGCTATTTAGATTTGTGAGTCTGATTTAAATTTTTTTTTAAATTTTTAATATATCATCGAACAATTAATAATGAAGCAACTATAATCATTTGTAAAATTCTTTTAATACCCTTTAAATATTTACATAAATTTAAAAAATTTTCTTATGAGTTTGAACTGATGAGTCCAAGTAAATTTATTAATACATATATAGTAAAGCAACATATATACCGCACTAATTAGCTCTCATCGATCCCAACATCTTCACTACCTTTTACAATTGACTTGAGTATACATTCATTAATTTCTCTTCTATCATACATCCGTCATATATTGGAGCACTAGGTTGACTTTCATAATTAATTACCATTTGAAAAATGCAACCTTTCATATCAAAACGAAATGCAACCAACTTAAATGAGTTGATCCAACGATAGGGCGAGCTTAAAATTATGTAAGTTAAGTATATAATCATATGTTTGATTTTCCGTTTGCATCAAGATTATTTGGACTACTAAAATATACTAAAATTGATTGCATTAAGGCCTCGTAAAAATAATCAGATTCATTTAAATACTTACAAATATTACAAAAAATACAACCTCGTGAAAATAAAAGTCCTTTGTGAGTTTTAAACTCTCAAAGTGGATGTCCAATGAGAGGTAAAAGCATTTTCCTTCAAATATTATTATCAGGTGAACTCGTAAAAATAATCAGATTTATTAATTTTTTGAAAAAAATAAAATAAAATCTGGCTATACATTTCACTAGCATAGGGACAAAAAACCTCAGCCTGCAGCATTACGCAAACGAGCAGATCCGATCCAGTCGCCTACTTATAGCTACAAATGTTGAACTCCAAAAAAAACTTTCAACAAAAGAAAAAAAAAAAAAATCAAACTTTCAATAATAGAGAAAAACCAAACT
Source organism: Stephania yunnanensis (assembly GCA_039657365.1). Classification (NCBI taxonomy): domain Eukaryota; kingdom Viridiplantae; phylum Streptophyta; class Magnoliopsida; order Ranunculales; family Menispermaceae; genus Stephania; species Stephania yunnanensis. Next base: position 6,527,283 of record CM077588.1, on the reverse strand, counting down.
TAATTCTAATAAGAAAGAAAATTTAAAACCTTCATCAAAGAAAGACTTACAACTGCTTATTTAATTAAAGATTATTCAATAAAAAGTACCAACCAAGCGCAAATCCCCAAATAAGCGTAGATCATTAACGATCCATAGTCGAAGGCGCCAATGATATGAATATGACAAATGCAAGTCACGATGAAACAAACTTTTTCTTGTTTTAGCAAACATAGATCATAGATCAGAATAAATTTGTGCTTTACTATTAAACGAAATATAAAATATGTTATTAGAATTAATCGCCGTTGATCAAAATAAAAGTTTTTCTAAATGAAGGAGGGAATATTTTACAGTAAAAACTACTGCTTAAGTTAAAATTAATCCAAACATTTATCGTTTCCATTGATAATTTTCCTAACAAATTAATTATTAGAAATGGAATGGTAAGAAGTTCAAGTTGGTCTAAGTTGAACATATTGGGTGATAGATTCTCAAGAGCAAGAGAATAAGTTTATTGTATGTCATATCTTGTGTACATGGTGATCTATATATACACGTACAAGTCTTAAAATACAAAAGCAAAGTGCAATCACAAAAGGAAACTATTAATTACATGAGATACTAATTTTCATAACTGTTAAACGTAATATTGAGTTTCCTTAACTAATAATTTCCTTAACACCCTCCCTTAAACTTAAGGTGGATTCGTAGAAATCAACTTGAGTTTGTCAACCAAGGCATGAAAGCGACTCTGAAGATGAGCTTTAGTGAAGATATCAGCCGTCTGATTGGAGGAGGAAATAGAAGAGAGTTGAAGAGTGCCCCGAACTAGATGCCGACGGATGAAATGACAATCATTCTCAATATGTTTTTTCACTCATGAAAAACATCATTATGTGCAATTTGGGTCGCATTTTGATTGTCACAATGCAGAATGGTAGCAGAAGCATGTGTAACTCTCATATCTTCAAGTAACCATCGAAGCCAAAGTAATTCAGAGGTAGCATCAACAAGAGCCCGATACTCGGATTCTGTGCTAGAGCGAGATGTTACTGTTTGTTTCTTACTTTGCCAGGATATTAATAAGTTGCCCAAAAAGAAACAGTAACCAGTAGTAGAACGTCGGTCGCTAGGATCACCCGCCCAATCTGCATCGGAGTAACCCGATAATACCAATGGAGAGTTATCAGAGAAGTGGAGGCCATGAAATAGAGTACCTTTCACGTATCAAATGATGAGGAGAACAGTAGTGAAGTGAGCAGTACGGGGGGCTGACACGAACTGACTAATAACATGAACAGTGTAAGCAATGTCCTGGATGACTAACAGTAAGATACACGAAACTCCCCAAAAGCTGACAATATACGGTAGGATCTAAAAGAAGTGTACCATCTGACGGAGTCAACTTGACATTCATGTCTAATGGGGGGATGCAATATCAGTATCAGTGATGACAGAACAAGAGATCAAATCAAATGCATATTTTGCTTGTGAAAGATAGCATCCATCAGAGGTAGAATTGACTTTAAGACCAAGAAAGTAGCTCAAATTACCCAGTCTTTCATCTCAAAGTGATTTTTGAAATATTGCTGTAAATCAAAAATCTCAGTTGAGTCGTCCCCGGTGATGATCATGTCGTCAACATAAAGTAAGAGAAGAACCATGCCTCTGTCAGTTCGTCGGGTAAACAAGGCAGAATCATGAGGGCTCGACTGAAAGCCAAACTGTGTAATAATGGAAATGAACTTGGCAAACCAGGTACGAGGAGCCTATTTAAGTCCATATAATGCGCGATGGAGAAGGCAAACTTGTTTTGGAGAATGAGAATAGCCAGGAGGTGGACACATATAAACTTTTTCTGCAAGATCACCGTTCGAAATGACATTTTTAACATCCATTGGGATGGGGGATACAGGGGCAAACGTTTCTTCATAGTCAATGACATATTCCTGTGTGTAGCCTTTAGCAACCAAACGAGCCTTATACCGCTCAATAGAGCCATCAGAGCGAGTTTTTATCTTGTAAATCCACTTGCATCCAATCGAGTCTTCCCATAGGGTAGCTCCACTAAGTCCCAAGTATAAGTCTTCTCTAGTGCACTCAGTTCTTCTGACATTGTTTGCTGCCACAAGGGGTCAAACTAGCCTCTCGATAGGAGGATGGCTCATGTAAAGGAAGAAATAACAGAAAAACAATGATAATCTTTGAGGTAAGGGGGAGGTTCAGTTACCCATACAAACCAACAAGGTGGGACAAGAGCAAGAGCAGGAGTATCAAAGGGGACAGATTCTTCGATGACAGGTGCAGGAACGTGATCACGATCATTGAGCTCATCTGGTGTACCTGCAGCAAGAGATGGGAAAAACTCGATGGAGGAGTTAGTGAAAAATGGTTGAGGACAGGATAGTGAACTGTTGAACTTGGATATGGTAAAGAACATGGTATTTTCCCAAAAAGTGACATGTGTGGAGATGCGTAATCTCTTAAAAAAGGATCCCAACACCTATAGCCCTTATGTTCAATTCCATACCCGAGGAAACAACACAGACGAGCACGCGGTCCTAGTTTGGTATGTTCAGGGGGTTAAGAAGAACGAAACATGCACAACCAAATACCCGAAGATGAGAATAATGTGGTGGTGTGCCATATAGTCATTCAAAAGGAAATATGTCATGTAACATTGGTGTAGGAAGTCGATTAATGGTATAGACACAATTTAAAGCAGCTTCACCCCAAACTTTTCAGGACAGGATGCAGAGAGAAGTTAGGCTCGGACATAATTTAGGATATGTCGATGTTTTCTTTCAACTCGACCGTTTTGTTGAGAGGTATTTGCGCAGGAACGTTGAACAATGGTGTGACGACCCCAATTTTCCATGAATTGGGCTCCGCCCGGCCTAAGCTCACGTGGACCCCGATCCAGTCTCGCAAGGTCAACGAGAGCCTATGCAGCCTTCCAATCCATCAAACGCATGACCCTTACCTGATACGTGGCACAAGTCAAATTTTTAGGCCTTTACAAATGGTACCTTGTTGTTTAAGAAATCGAAGAAGCATAAAATCACGGTATTATAAAACATTGTCAGTACGAAGAATTTTGATTGTATGTGCAAATCGAGTTTTGATCATGTTAGCAAAATCAATATATGTTTGAGATATTTCAGATCGATACTTTAGAAAATATATCCAAATGAATCTGGAATAATCATCAATGAACAATAAAAAAATATTGATAACCATTCACATTAGATGTAGGTGCAGGACCCCAAACATCAGAATGAACTAACCCAAACGGAGTATTGTTGATGGACTCGCTAAGACTGAAGGAAGAAGCATGTTGTTTTGCTAACTAACAATGCACACAATCAAAATATTCAAATTTAGAAATACCTAATGATCCATTGGAAACAAGAGTACGAAACTTACTGGCTAATGTATGATCAAGACGAAGGTGCCACTGATAGACTGAAGGAGTGGAAACTGCAGCGAAAATGTGTTTGATGATAGGCATGTAAAGTGACGTGAGCTTAAATAATCGTCCTACTTTGATCCTCGTTCCCAGAATCTGACCTGTCTGAATGTCCTATACCTGATAACCAGTAGGAGAAAATAAAACAGTCAAGCCTTGCTCACATAATTGACTAACGGAAATCAAATTTAGAGTAAGATCAAGAACACAATGGGTGTTAGGGAGAGTTAAACTAGGGTTGGATGCGGTCCCTGAATGGGTAACAAACATGGAGCTACCATTTGCAGTTTGAATGCTCGAAGAATGAAACAGGGGCTACTATTATAAAGAAGAGAACAAATTTGGTGTCATGTGGTTACAACACCTAGAGTCAAAGAACCAATGGTTGTCGGGGGCTACAGATAGAGCAGTGGGTTGGGGAGATATCACCCGTTGATGATTGCTTCTAAGTCATTCATAGAAAATAGCGGAGAGGAATGTGACCCATTAAAGGCAACAACAACAATAGAAGGACCAGCTTTAGAGACTTTACTTTTCTCCATCGAAGTACAGGTGGCAATATTGTTGTGCCTCGCACAACCCGTAAGTCAAACAAATTGTTATGTCTCGCACAACCAAAGGTCAAACATATTGTTGTGTCTCGCACAACCAGAAGACAAATCGAATTGTTGTGGCTCGCACAACTAGAAGTCAACATATTGAATAAACCAGAGGCAGGCTGAATGGTGACAAGGGCACAAACGACAAGTATCGGACACAAAGCGACGCGGGCGCGTGGAGCAAGCGCGTGGTTGTGTAATGGCGAATCTGGTTCTAAGCGTTAGCGGCGGGCGGCGGCGGTGGTATGGTGTCCAGCAATGCGGTGTGATGCGGCGACCGCAGAGCGAAATAACAACTAGCGAATCGGCAGCGGGGTGGAGTAGTGGCGGAGCGACGGAGCAAGCGTGGTTGTGCAGCAGCTGCGGTGGCGGTGGTTATGGTGTCCAGGCAGCGGCGGATCGAGTCTGGTATGAATGTGCAGCGGCGGAATCTGGGTAGCGGAGGCGGCGGATCTTGTGCGGCGGCAACAAGAATCGGCGGATATGGGCAGCGGTGGATCTGTGTAGCGGGAGTGGTGTGAGTGGCAGCGGCGAATCTTGGCGGCGACGACAACGGTGGCAACGAATTTGCAGGACGCGACGGAGAAATCTATAGACGGTGCTCAACGACGACAGCGGCGGAGTAGACCTACAGCCTGCGGCGGCGGAGCAAGCGTGCAGGCAGAGGCGTAGCAGGTGTGCGGGCCGCGGTGTAGGGGTGGCAGCGGATGCATCAGACGGGCATAGATACAGGCGCAATAGACAAGACATTCAAACAAAGGAAAGACCCACGATTAAGGCTCTGATACCATGATAGATTCTCAAGAGAATAATTTTATTGTATGTCTTATCTTGTTTACATGGTGATCTATATATACACACACAACTCTTAGAATACAAAAGGAAAGTGCAATCATAAAACTAAACTATTAATTACACGAGATACTAATTTTCATAACTGTTAAACGTAATATTGAGTTTCCTTAATTGATAGTTTCCTTTACATTAGGAACAAAAGGTACCCCACAACGAATAAGTGTGACTTTGTAATGAAGTATATAACTATGGATCTCCCCCCAGTTAGTATTAAGGTCTTTTGAAATAAAACCCTACATCAATTAGTTGAAGGTGGTTAAGTCGAGGACCATGTCAGTAATAACGAAGATTCACATGCTCGCACCCACGAGTGCAGCTCCACGTTTCAAATCAAAATCATATTTGCCAATTTGTAGATATAGCTAGCTCCTTTTGGAATCGGGAGTGATGGTTCAATTCCCACCACCAATATATAATGGAGTAGTTTTGTGATTAATTAGAGTTACTTTTTGAGCAAAACTGTGACCTTGAATAAGGTAAATCGTATATATCACCCATCTTGGAACAAGAAGGTAAGCCCATAAAAGAATGGTGTCCCGTCACTTTTTGGAGTGTGCGGCCATAATATAACAGTACGCACAATTTTATATAAAACTGCTTGCCCAAGACAAAGAACTGATATAACAAGGCCCAATAAGATTGGGCCTTATCTCAAATGCCTGAAATGCATGGTCATAAAATGTAATGGGTGGACAACTAAGTGAATCTCTTTTATTTTTATTTTTATTTTCTTCAAACTTCTTTTTGGGTTTTTGGGTGCCTGATATGTGCTGGATGCTAGGTATATCCTTTTCAATTTTATCTTTTTGTCTAAAGTAAAATAAAAATCTCATTAATCATCAATGACTTTATGCAGGTCCATACATAGAATCAATTGCATCATAAAAATACATTAATTCGTTAATCATATTTATTTAATGGAACATCTAACTGCCATGTATTTGACAGTGAATGCGACTGTAATATTAAAATAGCGTGACAATAAGGGATTGTTCTCTACATATATTAGGAACACATGACACTACAAAAATGCCTCTAGAACCACATAATGACAAACAAACTTCCAACAACAGAATAAAAAGCTAAAACTTTTAACAAGGGAAGACAAATCATAAGTTCAAACAAGGGAAGACAAACTACCTATTAAATAACAAAAATATAAGAGAAAGTATCAATCCAACAGCCGCATAGATCTGCGAACAATCGTTGAGAGAGATTTACAACAAGAATAGAATCAATCTTCATAAAAGCTTATTGAATTATAAAACATGATCAAAAGAAAAATTACCGATGGTTCAATGTTAAGTGAGTCAAAGAAAGAGTTTTATGGTTTGGAGTCGCCTCTTTTCTCAAGCCTTGCATTAAACGATGTTAAACACTCACTTTGTGTGAATGATTACTACCCCTATAACTAAATGATAATTAACTACGGTAAAATACTAGCTAGCATGTTTGTTTTCAAAAAAACAAAAATAAAAAAATACTTGTAACAGTAGGGAATTGTGGAAGGGGGAAGAGGGGTCGTCTCCCTTTACGTCCAACACCCCAACATTATTTATCTACAATTGTTGATCCTTAACTTTTTTTTTTCTTCCGCAAAGGGTGGATGAGCTTATAATTAAAATTCTTCCTCTCATTATTTATAGAGAAAAATTGGTTCCCAGATCCCGGTTGACTCGTCGACTCAGATATCATGTTAAATTTTGGCCTGCTCATGTCATGTCATTCGCAAGTGGTTTGCCAGCGCGCACTTTTCCACAGGCTTGTGGATCCCCGCTAGAACCAAATACTATATCCAACTAAACCACCTCTTAGTCATATGAGGGGACTTCAATTTTCGATGCAAATTGGGCACCGCCACTATGACGGCCCCAACCACCACAAACTAAGCCCTGCCCAGCACTAGACCACGTAGACTCTCATTCAACCCACGTGGAGTCAATGCAAGCCCAGTTAGCCACTTTCAATATTTCATTTTCTATTTAGTCGCTCTTATTAGAGTTGGTTTTAAGTTTTGCAAGTTTTAATAATAATTTACGTAGCGTAAAATAAGAAATCAAATTAAGCGATTGCAATTTGAATAAACATGACGTTGGGACAACCCTTTATGTGGAAACCCTGCAAAATAGATCTCATGCATATAGGTTGACAAGTACGGGGAATATACATGCATCAATAAGTCTATTTCTCAACCCATTAACAAGTTAAAGTCTCCCACTCTTTTCCACATAAGTCTATCATTTAAGCAACCTTCACATGATCAATGTGTAGCTCCTTTAAGTGTATTTAAGTGTGGACATATTCTATACTCTAAATAGATAGTGAACGATCAAGGTAGTCAAAAGTACTAGGGATAAAGGGCAAAATTCATTTTCCTGCAAATATTTTCGCCACTTAATCTGGATCGCCCTAGTTAAGTCCACTTCCGAATATTTTTGTAAAATATTAAGTCACAGTATAGTACCCTAAAACTCAGTCCATAAATTGCATGAACTAGATATATTAAATAATGTAGTATAATTGATAAAATAATTGAGTTTCACTAACTTATGCCAAGTTTCCTAACTTTGTCCCAACCTATCCAACTCTTGAAATACCTCAAACTTTCTCCGAAGCTTGGTCACCTAAAACAAAGAGGGCCGCTAAGGGCACCCCACCATTTAATGAGGGCACCCGGGTTATTTGCAAAAATTCCATCAAAAATGGAAAAGACCATTTTGCCCCTGTATATATATAATGGTTCAAACCCCACAAACCATTTCGACAAGGAGTTAGGGCACCCCACCAGCAAGCGTCAACCACAAAGCCACAGCCACATTGCGTTTGGCGAAGAGCTGATCGATTCTTGCTCGTCCGACAGCGAGGTAACAATGTTTGACAACCATTTTCGGGTTTTTTTGAACTGTTTAGTTGCGTATAACAATGAAAATGATGATTTGTTTGTCAACGTAGGGTTTGGTAATTTCTTCAAATCCGAAGTTGTTTCAACTGTATAATGGAGGATCGTAATGCTTCGGTGCCAGAGGAGGTCGTCCTTGAGGTAATGTTGCAAATGTTTTTGTGTTTTTTTTGCGGTTATCCGAAGTATCTGTCTGGGTGCGCGATTGTTTCGGCCTCGCAGGACCGAGATGTATGGTAACGTCTCGGTCGCAGAGGACCGAGAGGTTTCACGTAGGTCACGGTCTGGAACGACCGAGGGTAATGGTAACTCTCGGTCTCACGTAAACGAGACTATGAAGAAAGTTTCAGAACTGTACAACCGAGAACCTATTTTTTTGGGTTTTTTTGTGATTGTGCTTGTACATTTTGGTTGATTATAATGTTACACTGGTTTGTATTGCGGTAATGCCGTTATCTTGTAATTTTCCAGACTACAAGGACACTTTTACACCTTCTAAGCCATTCCCCTCTCGAGAAGCGGCAATTTCATGGCTTCAACTGATTGGTGGCGAGAACAAGTTTGTGTTAGTAACGAAGCGCTCGGATGCGGGGCATTAAGCGAAGGGGAAGGGTGAAAATTGCCTGTGACAGGTCTGGGACATATAGGGGACTGGCTCAGAGAGTTGGGAAGGGGAAAGCGACAAAAAATTTAAAGAAATCAAGGAATGATGAAAAGGCGAGGACTCACACTAGTACGAAGAAATGTGGATGCCCTTTCCAAATTAACGTCAAGGAGAATGCTGACTCCTTATGGTATGTCACTGTGATTTGTGGGAGGCACAATCACGACACCGCAGGAAGATTGGATAAGGGGGAGGAGGAAGTTGAGGATGCGGGGGGGAGGACTGAAAGTGAGCATCTCAGGGAGATTAGTCCACCTTCGTCTTTTGTGGAGTGCGAGCAGGAAGTTGAAGATGCGGGTGTGAGGACACCGGGGTCTCCAACCGGAGGCACCCCAGTGTCGGAGGCACCCCAATCTCCAATCGGATTTGAGTCCTCCCACTCCACAAACGCTTCTAGGCAGAAGAAATGCAAGGTTCCACAAATGCGTCGTGCCAGTCGACGCACGCAAAGTGGATCTAACATGGCTTATAGTCATTGCTTAGAACCGGATTGGTTGCCATAGATTGATGCCATTATCGATGTGGTTTCCGATGGGAATTGTGGATATAGGTGTATAGCCTCTGCGCTTGGACTTGCCAACGTAGACGGGTGGAGGATTGTGCGTAGACGGATGTACGATGAGATTATCGGGTATGAATACCTATGGCGGGAAGTGCTTGGCTCGAGTTTCGAGCCTGTCAAGAATGAGGTGCATTGCCCAGAGAAGCAAGAGGGGGCATCTTTCAAAGAATGGTTGACACTTCCAGACATGGGATTGTTAGTATCCACCGCATTCAATGTCATTCTCGTCAACCTCTCGCATGGGAGTGCCTCCACATTCCTACCTCTACGTAGTACTCCAACGTCGTCATTGCACAACAGACTTATCATTGCGATGGCGAATGAAAGGAATATCCATTGGGTTAGGGTAAGTTTTATGATTTTTTTGTGATTTGGTTTGTTTCCCCCTTAATCGGGTTTGTGACAATATCTTATATGTTCTACTGTTCACTTTGACAGGTGCAGTTGCGTGTGAATGCACCGCTGCCATCCTTATATCCATCGTGGGATCGGTACGTTGAGGATCGCCAAAGGTTGGCGAGATGGATTCGTTTTTCGAGACATCGCGCCCATTGCAACCGCTGATCATGAAGCCACCATACCTGTTGTAGATTTAGATACACCGTAGGTTAAAGCTTGTACCTAGACGGCTAAACATTTAGAAATTTTGCCAATTCGTTCGAATGTTCTATGTATATGCAAATGTTGTGTTGTGTTTTAATTGTTGTTTACTTATGGATGGACCCTTTTTAGAGTCAGTTTGAATGTTACGGAGATTTATAATTAATTAAGGTTCGGTGCAAATTGTCGTGCTGGATTTTCAATCTTGCATTGTTAGTTTGACGACTACGGAGATTTTTTTGAAGCTGTAATGTTCAAATTCATCCATTCCTGATATCGCGGTCAAGCGGGTTCGTGAAACAACCCATATTATCGGTCACCAATGACCGACAAGTATTCCAATATATCGTTCTTGTATAACCGAGTCCTATTTCAATTTCTCGGTTGTACACCACCGAGATGGATTGACCATTTCAATTCGCCTGACTCTCGTCCTATGACGACCAAGCCTACTGAGACCCTATCGGAAGTGGACAACCGATACGCAGTTAACTCTTCCGGTCTTCGTGGCCGAGACTCCGACTTCCCAAAAATATTAGCTTATGTCTCGGCCAAGGCCGAGACGGTTGACACAGTCTCTGGCCTGTATGGCCGAGAACCACGATTTCCCAATTTTTTTACATTTTAAAAAACCGCCACACACACATTACATCTACTCTACCAAATGTAACTTAATTCGTCGATCTTCAACCGAGCCCTAATTTGGAGACGAAATCGGCTCACACACCGGACCCTACAAAATGCAGAAACCTAGAACAACGAAGGAGAAACACACGGCGAGGGACGGAGAACACGATTTCGGGGATTCCTCTCACTGGTCGGTTCAAAACAAATGAATTCTTCCACCAGGAATTCGGTGAACAAGGGTGGTGGTGGGGGTGGTGGGGTGCCTAGGGGTTTGCACGAGGGTGGGTGAGAGGGTTTATTGCACGAGGGGCATTTTCGGTATTTTGGGTTTAATTTTTGGGTGCCCCAGGTAAATCGATTTGTGCCCACATTAACTGGGTGCCCTCATTAAATGGTGGGGTGCCCTTAGCGGCCCTCACCATTTGACATTAATTCGTATCCTATTTACTAGGTTTAAAACCTTTAAACTGGTATTTGAACCTTAGTAAAAACTTGAGAAGAATCAACAATTATGTTGATTTTTGAATGGGGATCACACTTTTTTTTTTTTTTTCTGGGATCATCGTTCCTCTTCTTCAGGTTGGGGATCGTTCTCCATGAGCCAAGGAGTGCATTCCCTGCAAATGCTTGGTAATTCAGCAAGGGTGTTACACTCTTTATGATGCGCACCGCACACATCAAAGATAAAACTAGAAAAGATTACTGTTTAACACATGCACTGTAGTAGTGGCAAGCACAAGAGTCGATCCACGAGGACTAAGTGTTTAGCTTAAGTTTGTAAAACAAAAGGAGGAAATGGGGGTTTGAGAGTAAATGTTGAGGGAATTCAAAAATGAACAAGAAAATGTAAATACTTTTCTGAGATAGTCGATTGGAGAAACAACCTAAACCTTTAGCTTTATGAACATCATCAATTGGCATATGACAATCTAATTGGTCGTCGATCTATGTGAATGTATGCAATTCAATTGTGTCCCAGAGTAACTATAGTACCAAGCACGTGTCTGGATTCCTTTTCTTCCTCTAATCAATAGTTAAAGCAAGACATTAACTACTTCTCTAATCAAATACATAGCCCTTGGCTCATGTAATTTGGGTTTAATATGATGACTATTTCAAGCTTTTTAAAGATACTAAACTTGGATAATCGGATCACTAGTTTTCCAATTTAACCTAGCTCCCTAGGGTAATTGACTGGTATCGAAAGGGTCAAATCAGTCGATATGGTCAATCACCACTAGTTTGAGTTTTCTTACACGATTACGTAAGCAATCGACTCACTAGCAATGTGTGTATACCTAGCAACATGCAAAAGTTATTTATAATGCAACCAAGCTCAACAATGACATTCATATAATACTAGAGGGAATAAGACACAAAAGAAGAGCAATGAAATAATTAAATTAGATCTCATAATAAGTTTGAAGCCAAAAAATTGGCTTGATCTACTTCCAGCCTAGATCTAATGGTTTAGTTCGACATGAATTGAATAATCACCAAGGTTTCTCCAAGTTTTTCAATAAATAAAAGGAAGAAAAAAACCGTAAATTTCGTGTTCCTATTTATATTAGAGGGCCTAAAATTGCCCAGATTTGGAGAAGATTCGATTTAGATTTCATATCCTAAGTCTTCGCGCCGCGTTGTAGCCCACATTGTCGACGTTATTTTCACAGTGTCGCTTACAATGTGGGACAAGCACCCTCGCAGTTAGACTCTACATTATAGATCGAAAGGTAGGCTTCTACCCAACGCCTCGAAGGAGAGGAACTCTGTGACGGAGGCTAGCCTCATGTCAACCCACTCTCGAGATCATCGACTCGCGAAGAGAAATCTTATGTGTAGTTTAAGGTATGACCAACACCGTAGCAACAATCAGATCGCCATCTACGAGGGTGCCAAAAAGGGGTTACATTGTCTTTTCGACCATACACATACACATGCGAGAATGGAGTAAGTATGCGAGCCAAACCGACGAAAAGTAATAGTGAAATAAGCAAATTCTAAGCTTACCTTCTCATGGGTTAACTTACCTCGACGTTCATTAAATCTTTAAAAATGACCCGCTCGCTCCTAGAACTGTGTACTCGACAATGCGACTAGTCTCTTAATTCCTGGTGTCCAATTTTATCATTTTAGAATTTTTTAGTGTCACATTTAATAATTTATAATGTAAAACCCAATTTTTCATATTTTCTCTAATTTCTCAAGATTCCTCTATAATCTTCTACCTATTTTTATTTTTCTGTAATTAATTTTATTTAAAATAGTATTACATTTAAAATTCTAATATTTATTTATTTATTTAGGGGGAGGTTGGGCCTGAATCGACCTCTTAGGTTCAGGCTTGGGCAGCTAAGCCTAGCCTGCCTAGGCTACCTCTCCCCTTCTCGAATTCGTCTCTGGAGCATAGATGAATAATTTTTTTAAAATAAATTTACAAAACAACAATAACGTTTATAACAACAATAAACATAACTACAACCCTACCAACAATCCTACATCACCATTAAAACCTTTAAATTTCTTTAAAACTCAACAACAACAGCAATAACAACCAGCACTTACCTCGATTTAGGACGGTCCATCGGTGAGAGCCGCCTAATAAGAACACCCTGAGAAAGGTGAAAGACCGAGTTGAAGGTGAGAGGAAATCTTGGTGAGGGAGAGTTGGAAGACAAGATGTTACGGACCCAAATATTGAGGTAAACCGGGCACCGCCACGTCAATAGCACACTTGCCATAACGGCCCGTGAACTAACCTTATAATAATCCAACTTAGTCAATTTCGATGTTTAAATGATTATTTTATAAAAATATACTACTTATAGAGTTTTACTGCTAAATTTGTAAATTTTGATATATTTATGTTATTTAAATAAAGAAAGTCTTAGTAATATGCAATTAAATAATGTAAACAAATTTTGCATTAATTAACAAACCTATGGGGTGGAAACTCGACAAGATGATACCATGTATATTAATAAATGCGACAAAAGGTATAATAAGTGACAATATACATGTATCAGGTAATAAGTCTACCAAGATTATCCCAACAAGTATCATATACATAAAAATAAATATTTACAAGTGAAACCACTGTGGCTCTTTAGATTCGACTCGTAGTATAATCTGGAACTTGCCACAAAAAATAATGACAAGTTCTAGTGAGTAAATCCTAGAGAAATTCAGTTAGTATTCATAGGGAATCCAAGAAAAATGACTACAACTCATGCAGATAAAGCAAATAAACAAAAGTGTAAAGCATGAATATAAGTCGCTGAGAAAATTAAGAATATAGAATGCGAGTGTGGTGTATAGCTATCGAGCCTTGGGACGCCAATACCAAACCAAGAAGGCCCTGGAGGCAAGGCAATCCCCACCTCCTCTTCACGAACGAAATGAAAAACTTTGTTGATCGAAGGTAGATTTTCGCCCAATAACTCAAAAGAGAGGAACTCTGTGATGGAAGCGAGCCTCACGTCAACACACTCTCAAGATCATTGACTCACGAAGAGAAATCTCATGCGTAGTCTAAGGTATGACCAACCCCATAGCAACAATCGGATCGTCATCTACGAGAAAGCTGGAAAGGATCGTACCATCCCTTCGACAATGCATATACATACGCAGAATAAAGTAAACATGCAAGCCAAACTGACAAAAAGTAAAAGTGAAATAAATAAATTATGAAGGAAATAAGTAAATTCTGAGCTGACTTTCCAATGGGTTTACTTACCATAATCATGTCGATACCTTATCCGAAAATCGATCCTCAATCATGTTTCGCAATCGACGCATCCAAATTCCCTAAATTAATCAATTATCTTTAATTATCATCAATTCCGAATTATTTGTGTTCTACAATCACGCACGCATAACGAATTCAATCTCGACTTAAGTCGTTTTGAAATATTTTAGGATCATTACACATTTATTAAGACGAATCTTGTTTGGGTTTTCAATGTATTTTGAGTCTTTACACCAATCTCGAGGATACTCAAATACATCGTTGATCTGCACGCACATTAAAACCAACTTTTTATATCTATATTTTATATTTTTATTTATCTATTATCCTTTGCTCGATATGCATTTTGAGGGAATCTCATGATGCGTGTACCAATTAATGTGCATCTCAATGTGATTTTTTATATAAGGGTTTAACCCAAATCTCGAGATTACTATTGTTTATCATATTATATTATAATTTATTTATTTATCTATTCAAAAATCAACACGCATCTCAAGGAAATTTCGAGCTGCATGCGATTTTGATACGCATCTCGAGGCGATGATCTACGCTCTAAAACCAACACGAATCTTAAGGCGACCATCAAAACCATCAACATCATGGTGCGAATCTCAAAGCAATTTAATATTATTAAAAATTAGCACTCGTCTTGAGACTGTCTCGAGATGTGTGCGACTTCAACACACATCCCAATGCACCATTTACGCCTCACACATTAACATGGATCTCGAGGCAGCTTGAAAACAGTCTCAAATTAGCTTACAACATGAATCTCAAGACGACATACATTCATATCCTATAAACTTACCCCATGATCTCTAAACACACCATATACACTATATATACCCCAAATCCATTATATAAACCTAATTTTCTTTAACAAACTCACATCCTACAAAAATAAATCACATACCTCGACAATGATGAGGGAGGTCGAGGTAAGTAAAGTCTCAAGCAAGGGGGACTTTGATCGGAAGTGGGGCTGTCAGAGGTCGAGGAGAGAGAAATCGAGAATGAGGGGGTGAGACCACTGAGAGAGAGGAGACCACACAGAGGTCCAAAAATAAGAGAAATGTGAGGTCGAACGCGTCGAGAGAGGAAGAGAAGCCATGAGAGGCGAAGAAAAAGAGAGGGAAGAAACAAAGGATAGAGAGGTGAAAAAATGGTAGGGGTGGGGTTTCTCTCGGAATGAGAGAAAAATTTTCTTTTTTTTTCTCTTTTACTTTGTTTGTAGATGAGAGAGAATAAAAGTAAGAGAGAGAGAGAGAGAGGAAAAAGTAAGAGAAAGATATGTGAAAATCGTTGAGAAAGAAAGATGGGAGAGAGAAATTATGTGGTTTAAATGAAGAGAGAAAAAAAGCGAGTGGGTGACGTCATTAATATAGTGAGGTGTCCACATTGTAGAGGTTGAGTGTTGTTGGTTTTGTTTAACTTGTGAGTTCAAATGCTTGATGATTTTGGAGAATTTAAGGCTGAAATCTTGAAATGGAATTGAACGGATCAATCCTATGATGATTTTGAAGCTAAACTTGTGAGTTCAAATGCTTTTTAAATAAACTCAATCAACATTGTTGAATCTTTATTTAAATACATAAGTTTGAGTTCAAACATTTGGGTTTTCAAGTTGATTCTAATTAGGAATGAAATTTTTATTTATATGGTTATTAGATGAATGGGTTTTGATGCCTTTAGATGTATTTTAGTACGATTTTAGTGCTGGATAAAATTGAGTCATGATTTGGTTGATGATGATTAATGTGCTTTTAGTAATGATGCATGTATGTTATGTGTTTGAAGAAATGCCACAATGCAAAGCTGCAAGAGTAGAAGTAGATTATGAACTCCGTGACTTATTTAAATTCATTTAGACTCATTGAAACTAAAGGTGTGTTTGATAGCAAAGAAAATGAAAAAAAATCATAGAAAATTGTCTATTTTTTGTGTAACCGTTATTTCCATTGTTTGATAGCTTCATAACTGCACAGAGAAAAAAAAAAACCACATTCCCCTATTTTCCTCATTTATTTTCTCATCTTTTAGTGTGAAAAATCGAAAATCTCTCAATTTTTCTCACAAAGTGATCATTTCTTCCACCCAAACAAATTTGGCCTCTACCACTCTTTTGCGGATATACATTCTTTCTTTCTCTTTTCGTCTCCAGCTTCGCCACCAACATCATCGTCGAGCCGCCCAACATTGACGATGATTTAGATGCGCACACGGATTAGACCATAAAAGAAAATTCTTTCTCGTGCAATCAAACAACTATGAGAAAACTTTCTTTATAAAATTCTCTCAAGAAGATTTGCTAAATTTTTTTTTTCTCATTGAAGATTTTTTTTGCTATCAAACACACCCTAAGTTTTTATAAGGAAAAATCAGTTGTTTTTTCCATAACATGTTGGTATGTTTTGTTTCAACAAAATGAATTTTGTTGTGGTTTAATAATATGAATTTGTCGAAAGTGTAAGGAATTCATGGGTTCTAATTTTATGAACTATTTAATTGATTTTAAGGTATCATTAGGACCCAAGTGGAGTAGAAAAATAGATGGCATTGCTATCATGAATGCTATTAAATTGAAATGAGTTGATTAAGTTATTTGGTGTTTTCAATTGAGCTAAAATTATAGCTGAAATACTAGATAGCATAAAATCCACATTTCTTCTTAGAATTGACTAATTTTTTTATTTATTATTCTTAGATGTTTGAAAACGTTTCTCATCAAAAATTACGTTTTTTGAATGTGTGGTTTAAGAGTTATGAATTTTCTAACACTGCTGGTCTGAAACTCTCTTAAGTCAAGTTATTTTGGTATTTTCACCATAACTCTCTCAATTTTAATCGGGTTTGAGCATACTTTACCATTTTAAAAAGCTAATACATAGAAAAAAAAACTTGAGATCAGTATTTTTTAAAAACTTATTCATCTTATTCATTGAAAATGGACTAAAATTTGTGATAATCCGTCGAGATATTTTTTTCAAAATCTTTCGATGTTGGGACCTCTTCCAGGGATCTCATTTAGTCTAATAATAACCAGAATCTCCAAAATAGGTTAAAGTACTATAAATTAAGTTCTCCACAAGTTTCAAGTGATTTGGAGGTATTTTGAATGGTTTTCCAAATGAGTTTTGAAATAAGTAAAACTTAGTTAATTACTAAATGAGTAAATTTTTTACTTAAGGTGTTCCAGATAACAAATGATTTCAGAATTGAGCTAAAGTTTGTAAAATGCTTTATTATATCATAGTAAAGGTGTCCACCAAGTTTCATAATTTATCGGTGTGTCTAACTTAGTTTTCAAGTCATGTTATGAATAAGAGATCAATAATTACAAATAAGGACTTAAAGTTTTACTTAGAGTCTCAAATTTGATTTTTGCTCATATTGATGAGGTTTTATCACTCAAAACCTTGGTTTGAAGTTACTAGACTTCAATGAATAACCACTGAGAATTTTGAAAATTTCTATGAGTGTTTTAATCATATTTCAAGTTGCATAAAAATCAAGTTCTTGGAAATTATTTTAAGGTCCTAAGGGGCTATTTAGCAAACCAATGCATTAAATCAACTTGAAATGATTGCCAATGAACTTTGATGATTCAATAACACTTAAGAATAATATGGAAAATATTTACAACCTTATAACACCAAGTTTGGGCATTTTGGTCTAAGTTAAATAGAAAAGATATTGAGACAATAGTAGACTATTTTACAATGAATTGAGTTAATCAAACTTAAATAACTTTTGACATATACCAAATGGGCTCTAATAGGTACCATGGGCCTAGAGTGTCAGTGCGGGTATCGGGAGTGTAGTACGAACATGAGGGAGCCACATTTATCTAGGATATTATTGCATTTGAGGTAAGTAAACCAGTAAGAGTGTCAACATGATATATTTTCAACTTCTTATTGTTAATCTCTTGAAAACATGTCATACTTGTATTACATTCTTGTTTCAAGTGACATAGGATCCAGGTAGTCCACATATTGTGTCATCTCACGGGTTAAACATCCGGAGTTATCGTGGCTTCTAGTTAAGGACTATTCATGGAATAAAGCATCTGAGGTCATCATGGCTTACCTTGATAGTTAAGGGGCTATTGGAAGTTACTCGATGATTTTGCAGTGCCTGAGAAATCATGTCGGTGCAGTTAGAAGAGGCCTCGGGCCCTCTGTTTCGACTTCAAGCTGTGTTATGGTCAAAAGACTCATGCACGGTTTGGACCGGATTACCTATTCGTCTATCTTTTGCTTCCTTGCCACTTGATTTTCACTGCTCACTTGATTAATTTGTTTATCGTGCACTTTGTCATTTAATTTATAGTTTTCTTTAAACATACGCATGATTTAGAGACTATTGTAATTTATTATTCAGAAATACTGTTGAATCTTTTCTGACTTTACTAATTGGAATTATCTCTGCTGTTGGTGACAATTGTAGGTCACTTGAGCAGTAAGGGGAAGGAGCATGTACTTGGTGATTTCCTTTGAGCTACCATCAGAGTCAGCTCCATTACTCTTACTTTGTAGGTTCGTTTTTCATTTTCTTATATATATGACTATGTATTCATGATGTTTTGAAGCTTTTGGGTTCTTGGGGATGTGAGATACACTCGATGATATATATGTATATGTGTATTATACTCTTTCTCACTAGTTATATCCATGATATCACACCATTTGCAGGATTTCCATGCATAGGTTGTCCCGACTTTAACTTTAATTATCAGTAATGTTGTTTAAATTGTTTTAGATTGCTTCCGCTATTGTAATTGACATTAAAGTTATCATTATGAAATTTATAAACATAATAAGGAAAACAAAGGAAAATTAATTTGAAATAGAGGCTAACTAGGCATGCATTAACTCGACGGAAATTAATTGGGAGTCCAAATAGATCTAGTGTCGGGCAGGGCCAGTTTGTGGCTACTAGGGTCGTCAAATCTTGTCTTTTATATTTCAAGGTGAAAGAAAATAGAAAAAAAATGAGGGATGGTGATGTGATGTGATAGGTGATGTGATGTCTAAACCCTAGACTACCTCATACACCCGAGTTACGGGCACCTCGCAACGTCCTACGCTCTTGTTGCAACGCACGCACGTCATAACCAATTAAAATTATAACACTAGTGCAACACAAATATTAACTAAAAATAAAATAAATTAACATAAAAATAACTAAGATCTACCTCGTTAAGTGTGTCATAGACATTTCTACCGTGTCTACGTTGATTTGAGCTTAGGTTGTAATCTATAATTAATCAATTAGTCGGGATTAATTAAAATGGGTTGTTACAATCTTCCTAACTAAAAGGCGTTCCCTCCTGGAATTCAAACTTAAGTCAAATCTTTACCTTGGAACAAGTGGGGGTATATAACAGCCCAAAATTTATTAACTACAAATTAGTCCCTAATTAGGGTTTTCAACCAGCTGACATGGCCTAATAGCGGCTATGCGGTCCCAATACTCGTTTTGAGGACTGAGAAATATATTACTTTTGAGTGATGAATGTCTAGTGTGACATACGTTGGTACACTATAACCGATAATATTTATTTAGTGTTGTATTTTGTAAGTTTGGTGCACGAACGGAGACATACTTCAAGACGCGTGTCGACTTGAGACCAAGGTAGATAGTAATATGGTAACTCATAATTTAATTAATTATGATTAATATAACTAACCTAATGTGCCTATAGTTGAACTTGTGCGAATGAAGCTTAAGTTAAGAAAAAAACATTAAGCATTGATATGCCTCGAGATTCATGTTGTCACCATCACTATGTAACTTGATGTATGAATGGGTGTTAACATAACTAAGTTAGTGGATTGTAGGACCAAGTATGAGTCATTAGATTGTTATATTGATGGGCATTTATACTAGATCAAGGATCACAACTTAGTCACACCACTAGGTAAGCTAATCTACAACTAAACTTTGTTAAATACAACAAAAAATTGAAAGTTTTGATTCAGTTCTGGTTTTTCAGCAGTTTCGGTAGGCAAATGAATTTGTTTTTAAACTCCAATTCCTTATTCGAATTCCTTGTGAGATTCCACTAATTGTACTATAAA
Source organism: Stephania yunnanensis (assembly GCA_039657365.1). Taxonomy (NCBI): domain Eukaryota; kingdom Viridiplantae; phylum Streptophyta; class Magnoliopsida; order Ranunculales; family Menispermaceae; genus Stephania; species Stephania yunnanensis. The sequence continues at coordinate 6,507,192 of CM077588.1, read as the reverse complement.
GAAGTGATGTATTTAGGTTTGTTTTCATTAAGTTATGAATTTTTGAAGTTTATGAAGTTGTAAAAACAAAACTAGAAATTTTGCATGTTGTTTTATGAACCAGCCTCAGTAATTTAGTCATAACTTCCTTATTTTAAATCAAAATGGACCCGTTCTAGTGGCATTTGAAAGCTAACTCAATGGGAAATAATTTTTGCCTAGTAAAATATTTTGAAAATCGAATGTTTTCATGTCTAAAAATCATCTACTACTTTGATGAAGAATCTAAAATTTCTAAGTTCATAGTTTTGCTAATGTCCTGTTATTTTGAGCATATTTTCATCATTTCTTATTGGATTGAGCTCATTTTGTAGTATAATGTTCTAGGGTATATTTTTAGGGTTCTGTAAAAAAAGAGTTTTAAAGCTATGATTTACGAGAAATGAAATTTACAAAGTTGTTGGTCAGAATCGAAAACTGTTTTGAGTCATTGTGGTAAAACTTCCATATCTCCTTCGATTCTTATCAAAATTGCACAAACCTTATAGTTCTAGAAAGCTAAAACATAGCTCTAAAAACTTCTATTCGTAATATAAAACATAATTTTAATGTTTTGGTAATTGAGATCAACTCATAAGTTGTTGCACTAAAACTATCTTTATTTATTAAAGTAGATTTCAACATAAACATTGTGAAACATTAGAACTGAAAATCACTTAACCAGCCTAAAAATAAATAAATTAAATTTGTTAGGACACCTTAGGAGCTTAGAGATGATTTATGAGGTGTGGAACGCGAGTTTGAAATGGTCGAGAGCTGGTATAGGGTAGGAATTCCATTCATTTGAGGTAAGTAAACTTGTTGAGTCAATCCTCTCCATTTTCATTCCACTATTGAGTTAATATACCATCATTTGGATTGTCTTAATGATGATCTTATATTCCTAATGTCGTGCCTTTATATACTTTCATGTCTATAATTTCTTTGGATGTAATCATCATGTAATGATTTATCACATGACATTCCTTGTTTTGACTTCATTCTATGATTGTATTCCTTTAATGTTGTTGGTCTCCGAGCTATTGAATTCTCTTCTAAATAGCATGCTATGATTTATTTTACTTTCTTATTAGTGTATGTGCACACATATGTCAATATGTTTGCTATTTGACACTTGTTTGTATAATCTGCAACATGAACTTTTTGATAGGCATGACCTGAGGAGCCCACCTTTGTCGGTGCCTTGACTTTATGAGTTGCACAATACCTGAGATTAGAGTCCCAAGAGATCTTGGCACTCCATACAGCTGATATCTTTCCATTATAAGAAATGCGCGGCTCACGGGTTTAGAGTCCATATGGATGTCGGCACTCTGCACAATCGATGTTATTAGTGCGACACATGGGGTTTAAGTCCCTAGGGATGTCAGCTAACCAATCCTAGATTAGCATGATCATTATGTCTATCATTCCTTGTAGAAGTTTGGCAATTGTTTGCATACTTTTCTTTCAGCTTCTTCTTATTCATAGCTATTGTATGTTTTCAGTTGTCGTTCTTTGTATATTTTGGAAATGTGGATGAATAGCCTTTAGGATTTACTTTCTACTTACTGTACTCATCGTCCTTTTTAAGATTATGGGTTTGGATACTTCAAGTAGCAGACCATGGAAGGAGAAGATCAAAGATTACCTCTAAGCCCTCGACAAGTAGTTTATACTTCTTTTGTAGGTGATCATTTAATGTATTTATTACCTATGTCTTTTGTATGATTTTGGGTTGTATATTGGGACGAGAGACTAGGCTTCCCGACTGATACATGTATCACTCTATTTAGTTTCATGTGATTGTCTATTTACCAGGTTTCCACAATAAGTGTTTTGATAACGTTTCGTTAATTTTATTAATCCTTTTACTAGTAATATAGAAATGATAACGGTTTTTAAAAATTAACTCTAAAATCTTTAATAAGGATCAAATGAATAATGCTTATTCGAAACACGTATAACAAAGTGAATGAGACAAAAGGTTGACTATTATGTTTTTAAGTCCTATATGGTGAAGATTATGGCTTAATGATGGGATTAGACTGGGTAGTATCCCATTTGAGAAATGGGCCGACACATTTGGTATCTGTGCCTAGGTTTGTAGAGTTCAGGTAATGGAGTATAATTTATTCTATAATGTGATATTAACATTGCAGTTGACATCAAAATTCATGTTCTCAAAGAGTACGAAACAAAACTTGAATAAAACACAACTCTAAGATGTGGAAACCATACAGTACTTGCCTAGAAACTATTAGTTAGGAAATAAGTAAATGTGAGTTGGGGATTGTATATGTACATGTTATGTTTTATATGTATATATACGTGATATTTTCGTAGTAGCTGATGTCGCAAATGCTATCAACATGCAGACTACGATGGTAGATCAGTAGGAATGCAGAAATGGTAGCGCCAGTAGTAGTCAGCACACGATATCGGTTGAGGGTTTTCAGAGGCTATCCGATAGAGTTGCAGCATAGGGCCAACAGTTGTTGACTTCCTGGCTTTTATGACAACACGCATTACCAACCGACATAGGTCGTCACCATTGTTACTACTTTAACTATAGTACTTCTGGAGATTGAGACTTATATTATTACTACTGATGACATGCGATGTTGGACTGATGTTGTCTCATATTCAGATCCTTTTAAGTGAAGAGATACTTCAACTCTTTTAATCTATATATATTGTAAGTTTCTCTCCATAGATGTAATATCTCCACACTTTTAGTGCGAATATGACTGATGCAAGCTCTAGGTTGTGCACTAGATAATTCTTCTCATGGGACTTCCACTAGTAGGCTATCAATCTATCTCCCTGCATTAGTACACATCCCCAATTTGGTGCCACAAGCATTCGTGTGAATTTTCAACTCTATTCCCAATTCTACACTATCGACGATGCGAAGCTTAACTTCTTCTTCCACTCCATAAAGGCTACCTTGAACTCTTCGGACCAATAAAAAACAACATCCTTTTTTGTGAATCTAATCATTGGCGCTAAAATCCTAAAGAAAATTTCGTACAAATCGCCAATAATATCCTGTTAATCCCAAGAAGCTATTGATGTTTGCAACACCCTGGTGTAAGCTAGTCGATGATAGCATGAATCTTACTTAGGTTCACTAATATCCCTTTTTCACTGATCACGTGTCCCAAGAATCTCACCTCAAAAAGCTAAAATTCACACTTATTGAACTTGTTGTCAGTATATGCTCTCTCAGAGTTCTCAACGTCTATCTAAGATATCTCCAATGGTCATTACGAGTCCTGGAGTGAATCAAGATGTCATCGAGAAGACTGTCATGAATCGATCAAAAGAATTTAAAACTCAGTGCATTAAATCCATAAATATGATCAGAGTTAAATCCATAAATACGATATGCGCGTTGTCAACCCAATGAATGACAGTGAACTCAAATAACCTGTAACATGTGTTGAACATTGTCTTTGGTATATCCTCCTCTCTGATCTTCAACTAATGATATTCTAATCTTAGATAAATATTGAAGAAAAATTGTGATTCGGCCAACTAGTTGAATAGGTAATCAATCTTGGGTATGGGATATATATTCCTGACTGTCACTCGATTCAACTTCTTGTAGTCTATGCATATCCATATGCTACCATCCATCTTCTTTACAAATAGGACTAGTGCTCCCTAGAGTGACATAATCGGGTGTATGAAACCCTTATTTGATAAATCATCTAGTTGAGCCCTCAACTCCTCATGCTGTAGTTGTGACATACGGTAAGTCTGCTCGCTGTAGTTTGTGTGATTAGCACTATCTCAGTCATAAAATCTACATGTCTGGGCTATGGTAGTTGAGGTAAATTCTTAGGAAAAACATTTGGGAACTCATGTACTACTAAAACATCCTCAAGTCTAGCCACTGGCCTCTCGTTGGACTCTATTATCCTTGCAAAGGTCTCCATCTGCTGGGTGGTCACTAACCTACCTCTAGTGATCAAAAGTTATGTGGGGACTCCGGTGGATGAGAACTCATGAATCATTGATATATGGAAACAATCCAACTGACCATGGTATGCCGCCAACCAATCCATGCCTAAGAGTATATCGAACTCTAGGTACTTTATTACTCGGAGATCTATGGGTAACTGATGACCACCAACCTCGACTGGAAAATCTCTACAAATTCAGTTAGGGTATATCTTATCCCTAGCGGCCATGGTGAGGATAAGATGGGTAATAACTGTCTCAAGTGTCAAACCTTACTCTCCTACCATTCGTCTTGAAAAAACGATATTATACTACCAGAATCAATCAAAGTACCAAAAATAGCCAATGTACCTTTGACAAGCTATCGAGATGCGTCATAGTCTGGTGGGACAACTGCGTACACTTGCTCCCTCACTTGAGTTGGCTGAGCTGCTAATGGCAGAGCTGGCTTCCTGGTGCACTCACTCTTGTAGTGCCCCTTCTATCTACATTTGAAACATGTGACATGTTGCCTCTATTAGAGGCCTAACCCTAATGTCTACTCTCTCTGAGCCTAGGCCTATCTTTATGGCTGCTAGACTTCATAACCTGTCATGCGCAAACTGAAACATGTATTTGAATCTCTCCATGTATTGAATCACTGTCCGGCTACCCTGCCTTTACGTCGAACTCCTCTCTCAGTCTCAGGTGAGCCTCAATTGAAATATATTGATCGTAGAAAATATACCTGAACTCTAGCCAATTAGTCGGCTCTTCGTGGGCGACTATGTGTACAGTCCACCATACCGCAACATCTCCTCTAAGTATGAACTAAGAAGACCTAGCTCGTACGCTATCGTGAATATTCAATAGTATGTGAAATTCTTTGTGCAAAATGACCCACTTCCCAACTACCTTTGGGTCTCTGTCTCCATGTTAGTAACGTGGCTAAAAATGAACGAACTCCTTAATTAGCTTCACCTCGACTGACTGGCATAGTTAGTGGCGTAATAATTGCTAGCAATATCTCAATAGTAGTGGTCATAAGCGAGGTCGCCTAAATAGTCAAAGCGACAACTATTTGCTTTATAGTAGTTATGGTGGCAAGTGTGGCAGGGCTGGTGTGGTCGTTGCCTACGCTCAGAGCAATCGAAAGGTCTCCTCAAACTATAAACTATGAACTGTGATCGTGTCGCGCAAGATCTGATCCGAGTCGATGGGTGTCAAGCCACTCGTTTGGCCCCTATCATCTGCATAAGAAATTGGATGTCCATCCATGCGAATCTGCAAATTGCGAACGTGTCGCAAGTTAGCGTTGTAATAGGCGAATATAAATATTATAATAAATATATACACATATAAGTCCAAGCACTACTTGTTCACTTTGTTTCCCAACTAAGGTTCTAAGTCATGATCTTCAGGTTTACGCATCTAAGGTTTGGTTGTTAAGTCTTATTCAGTGTCCTTAATTTTTCCTATAGGTTCGCTTGAACCTAGGCACTAATACCAACTGTGAAGGCCTCAAATTTTGAAGCAAACCAGGCACCGCCATGTCGTCGAACACGTTAACAATCATGCCACATCACTTGGACACATGTCCACGACGGCTGCGCAACTAACCATCTAATAATCTGACTTAGTCAATTTCGATGTTTAATTATTATTTTGTCAAAATATACTAAAGTATAAAGTTTTACAACTTAATTTGTTTGTTTTGATTAATGTAAGTTATTTTGATAGTAAAAGTCTTAGTAATATACAAATATATAATATAAATGAGTTTTGCATTGATTAACAAACCTAAGGGGTAGAAACCTGGCAAAAAGATACCATGTATATCAATAAAGGCGACAAAAAGGTATAATAAGTGTCAATTTACATGTATCAATTAATAAGTCTCCCAAAATGACCCCTCAAATAGAATATACATAAATACGAACACATACAAGTAAATATAGTGATGGCGCTTTAGATCAGAGGTAGTCGCCAAGCACCGCCTTCCCCCGACTCGTCGTAGGATCTGAAATTTGCCACTAGATAATAACAAATTTAAGGTGATTAAATGTTAGAGAAATTTAGTTTGAATTCACAAGAAATCCAAAAAAGAGACTACAATTCATGCAGATAAAGTAAACAAACAAAAATATAAAGAATGAATATAAGTCGCTGAGATAATCAAGAATATCGAACACAAATGTGGTGTATAGCCGTTGAGTTTGATGAAAGTACTAAATCGAAAAGGTCATGGTGGCGAAGTGCTCTATGCCTCCTCTTCACGGTTGAAATGAGGAACTCTGCTAGTCGAAAGGTAGCTTTCACCTAGCCCCTCGAAGAAGAAGAGCTCTGTGACGGAGGCGAGCCTTACGTCAACCCACTCTCTAGATCATCAACTCACGGAGAGAAATATCACACGTAGTCTAAGATATGAACAACACCGTAGCAACAATCAGATCGTCATCTACGAGGGTGCAGGAAAAGGGTCATACCGTCCCTACGACCATATATACTGTAATACACGAGAATGGAGTAGGTATGCTAGCCAAAATGGTGAAAATTACAAGTGAAATAAGTAAATTCTAAGTTGACATTCTTGTAGGTTTACTTACCTCGAAACTTATGTCATCATTCCGAAATGACCCACTCGCGCCTCGAACTGTGCATCTGACACCTAACTAGTCTCCTAATTTCTTGGTGTCCAATTTTATCATTTTAAAATGTTTTAGTGTCACATTTAATGATTTTAAAATAAAAACTAAACGGTAGAGTTTTATCCCAAATTTCAAATGTGGCATGCTTTTTAAGTTACATTAGGGTGTCAAATGCCCGAAAAGTCTCAAAACCTATTTTCTATCTTTTTCTAAATTTTCATATTTTCTCTGATTTCTTAGGACTTTTTTTTTTATAATTTTCTATTTATTTTTCCAATTTTTATGTAATTTATTTTTATTTTAAATTGTATTTGATTTAAATATTTAATATTTATTTATTTATTTAGGAGGGGATTAGGCCTGAATTGGGCCCGATTTGGCTGGGCCCGATTCAGCCCAATCAGGCCACTCGGATCTTGGCCGGGGTTGCATTTCCCCTCATGAATTCGTCGATCTTGAGAAACGAATACTTTTTTCATTTTTATTTATTTATAAAACAACAATAACAACTATAAAAACAATAATCATCACTACAACCTTGCCAACAATCCCACATCACCATTAAAACTTTCAAATTTCTTCAAAACTCAACAACAACCACAACCACCACCACTTACCTCAGTTTAGGACGGTCGTCGGCGAGAGCCACCGAGTGAGAACACCGTGAGAGATGTGAGAGACCAAGTTAAGGGTGGGAGGAGAGCTTGATGGGGGAAAGTTGCAAGAGAGAGAGAGAAGGGGGTACGGCTAGGTAGGAGGAGAGAATGAGAGATTTTCTCTTTTTTATTTGAAGGTGCAAAAAAAGAATGAAAAGTGAGGGATGGTGATGTGATGTGAAGGGTGATGTAACGGGTGATGTGATATTTAAACTCCATATTACCCCCACACACTCGCATTATGCACACGCCGCAGTGTCCTACTCTCTTGTCATAATGCATGGACAATACAACCAATTGAAATTCTAAAACTTGTAATATGTCAATATTAACTAAAAATAAAATAAATAACACGCATCACACAAAAATAACCAAAATTCACCTCGCCAGGATTTCCCTTGACTTTTCCTCTGCGTCCAACCAGATCTGAGCTTAAGGTCTTAATCTCTAATTAACTAATTAATTGTGATTAATTAAATTGGGTCGTTACATTTAGTGTTAAAGTGAAGTTCACTCCAAAATTTCAAGGCAAGATGAAGTGTATATTCCACATTTATAAGTCTTATTTTTCTTTTTAACTCACTATAAAAATGCGTGGATTCTCTTTTTTGTCGATGTAAGCATTTGCGACATATTAGCGAAAAACTATGTTTGTCGCTAAACTTCTTGTTGCAAATAGAAATTACCGACATATTAAATGTTTTGTTGTTGATTCTAATCTGTCGCTAACTTTGATGGCGACAAAATGGTCAGTCCAACAGTTAGCAACAGTTATGTCGGTCGCAAATCCTTTTTTTATTTTTTTTAAATTACAAAACGGTAAATAGTAAATTGAAAAACAGTAAAAACAAATAATAGAAATAGTAACAAATAAATAAAAAGAAAACCACTATATAAAAATAATTAATAATTCATTTTTACACAAAAAAAATTGACCAAAAAGTATAGACTCACGTCTTCCACAAAAAAGGACCTACAACGACAAAATATATCACTAAGTTGGCGAGAGGTTTCGGCACTGATGGGATGAACATATCCACAAACACGTCATGTACATTCAAAAGTTACTCTTATCCCGAAGAGCCATTTTATGTGGATCGACCCAATATCCAATATGACGGTGGTCTTGATGATCGGTAGATGGCAAATAAGGAATTTTCTATTTTGAGAAAAAAATATCTTCACTCCAAAAAATAAAAGAAAACTAAATATTTATATAGTTGAAACCTAGTATTCAATATAAACACCATAGCTATATTTCCATTTAAACAATCAAATTAAAGAAGGCAAAATATAATCAACGACGTATATACATTTTTTTATTTTAGCAACAACATACACATACACAATTAGTTTTTAAGGTAAGATTTAAGGTTGTAAGTGATTTGCACACCCTTGATATGGTAAGTAAGTAGATACAATGTGATCAACTATAAAATGTGGGTTAAATATGCAGAACTATTTTGCCGAAATATTTGATAGATATGCAGGATATTTGACATATGTGAGAATATTCTCCAATGGATAGAATGTATAGCTGGGATATCTTCAAATATATTCTCCACTATAACCAAAGCTGACTTTGGTTGTTAACCTACAAGATTTGTCAATATTTCCTTACACGAAATGAAGAATGAAGAAATGGAAGATATGTCAACTCATTGATTGAAGATGCAATATGAGAATTTTCTATAATCTTATATTGTGTTTTCTTTATAAATTATGTAATGAAGAATCACAAATGGTCCTTCTTTGGAGACCAAAAGTCTTGACTTGTAAGTTGAGGGGATCTCGAGTAATATTGAAGGTTTATTGTAAATGAAGTGAGGAGTGTAACAAAGTTTAGTGATGGATCACGGGCTAGATAAAGGGTCACCAGTTAATTAGGGACTTTTTGTAAATCTATACGTCAATTTTCTTAGTGGATCTCACACCTGGGCGTGGCCCCGCAGACGTAGGATGGGAGGTCTGAACTGCATAAACAAGATCTTGGTGTTGTGGTTTGGCGCATTCATTTTTATTTACTATTTTACATTATTTACTTTTTGGGTGCATTGATCATATCAAATTTCATCATTTTTCTTTTCAAAAACATTTAAACAACACACATCTTAGTTAAATAAACACAACATAATATTCAACAATAGAAAAAATTAAAATTAAATCCCAAATTGCAAATGTGCTCTGTAAACGATGGTGGTGGCAGTTTGCAACGACAACTTCCCCAATAACAAAAATAAATAAACAACAATTAAAAACAAAAAATCGTAGCTAAAAAATAATTAAAAACTTAATTTCCTTAAAGAAACTTAGCTTTTACCTTGCAGTTGAGAACGTTGACGGAGGCACTCCTAGCTTAATAGCGGGCGCGAGTGTCCTCCAGCAACGATGACTGCCCCAACAAAAACACCGAAACAAAAATTCAAACTCGATTAGAAAATTTCCTAAACCATAAATCTCTAAATAAAAAAAAAATTTAAAAAAAAAACTGTGATAGGAGAAGGGAGAGGCAGGGAGGCGGCGGCGCTGACGGTTCCCGGCTAATAGCCCAATGGTATACAACGAGGGGAGGTGACCAACCAGAGGACGAGAGGGGGTGGAAAACTAAGAGAGTGAGGCGACCGACTAGAGAATAGAGGGTAGCAAGAAGTGGAGAGATATTCCTAGTATATAAAGATGCTTTTTTATGGGTTTAGGCTGTGTGTTAATTCTTGATAGAGGCACTGTTGCTTATGCCTTTAGAAAAATGAAGATGTGGAGACATCATTTCTACGGAGCGAGATTCACACTATATATTGATCATAAGAGACTGAAGTATCTTTTCACACGAAAACAACTGAATATGAGAGACAACGCAAATGGTTGGGGTTTATGAACGACTATGATTTTTCTCTAGAGTATCATCAAGTAAAAGTTAACATAGATGTGATAAGCTGAGTAGGATACCGGCTGGAGATGTTGAGGTTGCTAGATGTATTGTGACACATGAATATGGATTACTCAAGGCTGAGGCGATGATGAGTTAGTCAAATATTCCAACAAGCACTCGGGTGATGATTTGTGCACAAATGAGGCTACTGACAGTGTGTACACGAAGAGTGTTAGAAGGTTAGAGAGTCGAAATTTTATACCCGAGGTTCAATGAGTTAGCTCAGGGTGGTAATTGTATCGATTAGACAGAGACAACATATCATTGTCTGAGATTTAGAGGCAGATTATCAATACCATCAAAGGTAGAGATGAGAGATCAAATTCTTTAGGATTCATACTGTTCCTGATTCACTATCATCCAGGTAGGACCAAGATGTACCAAAACATGAGGAGACATTTTTGGTGGCCTGGGATAAAGGCGGACTGACGCGTACCGAACACGTCAATAAAGTAAAGTTTCCTAAACCAACTATTTTGTAGAGTAGTGGCAAAGGGTCGATCCCACAGGGATTGGTACTATTTCTTAGGTTAAAAACAACAAAAAAAAAAATCGGGGTTTTAAAATAAATATTAATTTAACTAACTAATCTAACCAAACTAAATAAATAAAATAACTAAACTAATTTTCAAAACAATTAATTAATACCTAAGTAACACATAAGTCTACAATTTAACAAATCAGAATCAAAATTTGATAATCATGGTCTTCAATCTTTCCCAAAAAGTTATTAATTTATATTCTCCTAGATTAGCTATGATAAATCGACGTCGCCATAAATTCCTAATTCCCCTAATTTCGATAGTCAGGATGTCCGCCACTAACTACTTCCCTAATTAATGTATAACCCTAGACATCCGCCAATTAGGTTTAACACACTAACCGCATTAATATGGATATGTGGGAACACTAATACTAAATAACCGAATCGCATCCGCTTCCGATTTAACCTAGATTCAATTGTTGCACACTCAAGAACCGAAAGGGTTTGACGGCAAACGGGTGAGTGTTTGTTACTTTATTGGTCCAAAAGCACAATTACATGAATAGTAAAGGTCCAAATAACTGTAGATTGCCCTTCTAAAAACATGCACTGGCAACATACACACCCTAGATCTAAATCATAATCATTAAAAGCAACAACAATGAAATAGGAGAATTTAAATTAAATTAAATAATAAAATAAAAGATCTCACATAATATTTCATGAATCCGTAATCCCGACTTGCTTCCTCTCTGACCTAGGCAGGGAGTTGATTAGCCGAACATCGTCGTCGAAGAAATTCGATGCTAAAATAATAATAGTCGGTGTCCTCTTTTCAATAATACCTAAGTCGTAATATATAACACTACTAAAAATTGGTCTCGGGAGGTGAGAGAAACTAATTTTAGGGGTTGGGAGGTGACTCGTGGGCCGAGAGCATCGTTGGGATTTTTTGGCTTGGAAATTAGTGTCTGCCACTTGTTGCAGTGCAATTGGTCCTGTTCGCGCCGCGACTTGGCATCATTCGGTTGGTCAAGAGAGCTCGTGATGACACTATGCGTGGGTAAGTGAGCCATATGTCGAGACGTCATTGGAGAAAACCCTTTGATGATATTCAGTGCGTGGTGAGTGAGCGACACGTGGCGCATGCTGAAGTAGGAGAGAAATCGCGTGAATTTGGTGGAAATCTGGGAGTCTATGTATACGCGCATCCGGAAGCAGATTAAAGAGCAACTGAAGCGAGAGAGAGTTTGTTGGTGTGTGACGTGTAGCGTGATGCTGACGCGACGACTGCTGATTGGTGGAGCTGATTTGTTGACGCTAAGTGGCGGCTTCTGATTGGTTGAGACAGCAATGAGTGACGTGCTTGGTGTAACACTTGGCATGCGAACCGCTGACGTGGCGATATGTGATTGGAGGAGAAAAGATGTGCACTTACGTGGCAGCTCCTAATTGGTTGAAATATGATGTCTACTATTCTATCCACCGCGCAACGCGTAATTCGAGGAAATTGTCTAGCATCCAATCACTACATGTAAATACTCCATTTTTAGTATTTTTCGCTACGAATTCAATCGCGCACTCCGTTTCACCTAAAAACAACCACAAAATATAATTAAATATATATTTTAGAGACTTTGCATATTTAAATATACTAAAATAAACTACTAAATATATATAAATACTGACTTATCACAGACATATCTGAATTCATCAGGAAATGTGTGATTTGCTAGCAGGTGAAGGCCGAAAATCATATACCTTGAGGATTATTACAGTCGCTACCCATTCCATAATGGAAGTGGGAAGACATAGCCATGGACTTTGTCAAGAGATTGCAGAGAATTGTCATACGACATAATTCTATTTGAGAGATTGTGGCTAGATTGAAAAAATATGCCTATTTCTTACCAATTGTCGCTCGCTACAAATTTGACCAGTTGAGCATATTAGTTTATAGGGATATTATCAGACTGCTTAGGGTACCATCGAATATTACGTCAGACAGAAATGTCATGTATATGTCGAGGATGCGGTGGAGTATGCAGGATAAATATGGTATATGCCTTATGTTCAGTACAACCTTTCACCCTTGTTTACTTGAGTCAGCAAATTAAGAGGTTGATTCAGGTTCTGAAAAATATGCTCAGGACTTTTGTACTTGAGTCTGGCGGATCTTGGGAGGAGTACCTACCATTGTTTAATTTTTTATATAATAATAATTATTAGGCCAACATTGGGATGGCGCCATTCGAGGCTTTATATGGCAGACTGTGTCGCTCGCCATCTTATTGGGTTGAACTAGAGGACCAAGTGCTAGTGAGGCCTAAGATAATTTCTGATCACACGGAGAAGGTAAGGTAGATTCGTTAGAGGTTTAAAGGAGCCCAAGATAGGCAAAAGAAGTATGTAGATACGTATCGCAATGATAACACATGTACTGAAGGAGCTTTGTATATGTGAAGTTTTATCCTCGGAAGGTCTTCACAAATTTGGTTTGAAAGGCAAGTTAGCACAGAGATTTATCATACCTTTCAAGATCAAAGATCAGTCTAAAAATTTGCTAATGAGCTTGAGTTACCTCCATTAATGTTGAGAATTCATCTAGTCTTCTATATTTCTAGTTACCTCCATTAATGTTGAGAATTCATTTAGTCTTTGAGCTATATTTCTTAGAGCTTCGACACATATCAATCATGAAAAGGTATAGTCAAGAGGCAAATCTATTCCAAAAATGTTAGTCGAATGGCAATTCCATGGTGATTTGAGACTCATTTGATGCGATAGGTTTTCATAATTTTTCGAGTCTAGTATAATTTTAACTTAAGTTTAATTTCAAGGACGAAATCCCCATTAGTTAGGAAGATTTGTCACGGCCCTAGTTTGTAACTCTAGTTTAATTCCTTAATCAGATCATTGACATGTGATGTGAGACCCACATCGAGATAAGTGCACTATCACGACCCATTCTCAAATTAGGGCACCGCTCGGTCTATCTATTCATTAAGCCCTAACTGCACTGAGTAGGACTTAACAAAGAATTAGTCAGCCATTTTTCTTTTCAAATAAGCATTTCATATCCTTTGTCAATTAATAAATCAGAGTTAATTAGAATTTTAAAACTTAAAGTTTATTCAGCTGGAAGTCTTAACAAATTTGCTAAAGTTTTTAACATGATACCTAAGAATGTGGAACACTAGGAAATAAAGATCACATGCACATATATATATATATATATATATATATATATATATATATCTATGAAACATCGATTATATATAAACATGTATTTGTTCTGGGTACCATATCTCAATCCACAATATATACAACCCCAAAAGTATGTGAAAGACATAACAATCATACAATAAAACCAAAAACCTAAAAAACCCGATGTAGCATCACTCCACTAGCTCAAAAGTAGTCGCTGATCTTCTTTTTGCTTGGTTTGCTACTCAATATATCTATACCCACCATCACAGAAAGGACGGTCAGTGTAGAAAAGTAGAAAGTAACACTGAGAGACATTTGTTCACATTTTCAAATATACAAGAAGTATTTGAAAGCATAATAATAGCAATTATAGTGAAAAGAAATCATGCTAAAAGATACTACAGTTAAGCAATATGAAACTGACACTTGTTTGAGTAGTAATGAACAAGGGCCGGTCGGCCGTGAGTCCTATCACAATGCATTTTCCACTATATAAGGATGGAGTTATGCTCTACATCTATGTTGAAGTTGGAGCTGAGCTTTGTGTCAGTCACATATGATAAATGTGTTTGCCAACAACCTTGTGTTTCATGCCTCGTGTGCCGCACAAAATAGTGATGAGATCTCGATCACCCCGGAAGTCACCCCGGAAGTCTAGTGAACACCGTGTGTCATGCCATCTCTATCATGTCGTGGTCCTAGATATAAGAACTACTTTCATTATCCAGGAAACGACATGGTATAGGAATCCAACAAAACAATTGCATATCTAATGCATAAAGGAATTTAGATGTACAATACATCAAATATCTATCTAATAACATGATATTTCATATGACCAAGTATAACAATAATAAAAAATGACATAGCACATGATTTAGAGTCAATGACACTATTTAATCAATAATCAATACCATGATAGCAAACTCATGAAATGAGAAAGGAAACAAGTCATGGTATCTAGAGTACAATAGGCAAATCAGTCCAAATGACTAAAATTGAATGACAAAACGGAAATAAAATGTAAATAAATATATTGAATTAGTTTACTTACAATCCACACAAATTTCATAGCTATTATTGCCTCCCTACACCTTAAAACTAATATTTGAACCCCTGAGACTCTTCTCTAGGTCCCTAATATCATTGAACATGTTTTTGAGTGTATTTAGACCTTTAGTTAGGGTATTAGACTTGTTTATAGGGTTTAAGTTGAAGTTAAGAATTTCATATTTTGAGTTGCCAGAGCACTTAGCGTGCTGGGTAATTTACCTAGCTTGCTAATGACCTTATTAGCGCTACCATGTTCTCTAGCTCTATATGAAATTAGCGCGCTAGGTGTTAGCGAACTAGCTTATCACACCTAGCGCATAGTGTACAGGAAAACTCGAATTCCGCACTTTGATTTTTGAGTTTTCTCCACATAGGGCTAACTTCCAATACCTTAAGATATCTTTACTATACCTCTAGAGACCTAAGACACCATCAATAATATAATAACTGCAACATTTAATTGATATCATGAATTTATCAATTTAAACTACGTTGTCAGCGTAAGTAAATTACCTAATTGTTATTTACACCTAGCTTGATCAACACATCAAAATCAACAAATCTACTTCACAATACTTGTTAATCTCCTCTGATCTTTCTTCTTTAGCTTTCCTTAGTTTCTAAGTAAATGAAATGGGTTTATGCATGTGGATCTACCCAATATTATATATTAAGATAAGATTTATTATTAGCCATTGATCTTCACGTACGCACGTATACCGAGACTAATCTAATAGCCTTAACTTTAACACATTTCCCACCAGCTCTCCACTAACTTCTTTCAACTAACACTAATATCAAACTTAATTAGTTTCTAGATGTGTCAAAATGTATCTCGAGAAATATCAAATGGCTATTGTTTAAAATTACTAACTTAGGTACATTTAATATAAAATCAACTATAGAAACATTATTTCAACTATATACGCTACACTAAGCTTAAAATGAACTACCACATCACTTTCTACCCCAGTCATACGTCAGCATACATCTTGATGTGCATCTCCACTCACTTCTTAACCCCTATAGACAAGTAAGAGTGACTTAGTAGTTTACACATGTGCAATACACTATGCATACATCACAACAAATCACTTCGGCCATTGCACGTATCTCAATGCGGGGTGTATAGTCCTGATTAAGGAATTAAACTCAAATAAGGATTTTAGGTCGTGGCATACACTGACTGAGGCTGGTGGCCGAAGTATATGTTAGAATTGTTGTGGTGTATACCTCTTGTATTGTATATGTGTAGACTACTAAGTCACTCCAACTAATATTTAGGTGTCGAGACGTGAATGGAAACGTGCCTCGAGATGTATGTTAGCATGAGACCAGAGTAGAGAGATGAGGTAAGCTAATTTAAGTTAATGTGGCTTAAATAATTAAAGTAGATATAGTTATGGTTGATTTTATATTAAATGTAAACTAAGTTAGCAAATTAAGATATTAGTCATTGATATTCATCGAGATACATTTTGACACATCAAGAAACCAAATGAGTTGAAGTTTATGTTAGCAAGAGGGAGTTAGTGGAGTTGAAAATAAGACATTGGTTATTAGATTAGTCTCGAGATACGTGTGTACATCAAGAACAATAGCTATAAATCAATTTCATCTAATATATCAGATTGGATGAGATAACCGTGTAATTCATTTCATTTTCTAAAACTTAAAAGCTAAGGAAGTTGAAAAAGAAGATCAGGGAGAGCGATCAGTTGCTTTGCAGAAAATGTTGATGGATTTAAAGGTTTAGATCAAGGTGGCAATGTTTAACAACTTGGTAAGTTGATCTACACCATTAACTTAATTTAATTTGATGAATTCATCATATAATTGAAGTGTGGCTATTATTATGTTGTTGGTGGATGTTTTGGGTCTCTGTTGGGGGAGAACTGGGATCCCTAGTTGTTGGGGTTGGCCATGTGTGGAGAAAACTCATAATTCAAAATTCAAAATTCTGGGTTTTCCTTTTACATAGCTCACTAGACATGCTAGCTAGTGCGTTACCTGCATGTAGCGCGCTAATAAGGTTGACTACCACGCTAATGAAGTCACTAGCGCGTTAGATATGCCACCCAACGTGATAGGTGACCTGTTAGAACAAAATATGCAATTCTTAAGTTAAAATTAAACACATTAAATAAGTCCAATATCCTAAACATACTTTAAACCATATGCAATGATACCACAAACCTAGGAAAGAGTCACAAGGCTTCGAGTATGCATTTTGAGGTGTCGAGAGGTCGGATTAGCTAATATATTTGTATAGATTGTAACTAAAATGATTGAGATATTCATTTACATTTCATTCTAGTATTGTTATCTATTTTCAGTTATTTGAGCTGAATTGTCATTTGTATTCTACATGTTATGACTTGTTGTTTCTTCTCATTTCATGAGTTTGCTATCATGGCATTGGTTGTTCATTAAATGGTTTCATTTACTCTAAATCATGTGTTATGTCATTTTTGTCAATTTAGAAGTTTAGTCAAATGAAGTTGCATGCTATTAGGAAGGTGATTTATGGTATTGCAAATCTATTTCCTTTGTGCATTAGTTATGCAATCATATTGTTGGATTTCTAAACTATGTTTTTCCTTCAATATATGAAAGTAGTTCTTTTATATAGGACCAATATATATTGAGATAGCCGTGACACGTGGGGTCACCAAATTCTCATGGATGTCGAGATCTTACCACTAGCTTGCGCAGCACATGGGGTATGGGACCCGAGGTTGTTGACAAGTATACATCACATGTGAGGGGCACTTATGAGTAATATTTATGTGACGGGCTTTTGTAATGATGTGAATGAATCTAAAAAATTGATCGCACCCTAAGTAGTGGAAAAAAGCTGACATGGTGTAAATCACAACTGAATGGCCCTAGATTATTATTGCTTAGTCTCTGTCATTTTCATTTTGTTTATTTAATGTATCTTATAGCATAATTTTTTTTCAGTATAGTTGTTGTCATTAAGCTTTCAAATACATGTTGTATATTTGGGAATGTGGATAAATGTCTCTCAGTATTGTTGAGTTTTGGGGTTCATACTCTGTGGAAATTACAAAACAATTTTGACAAAAACCCAATAGGATCCTAATCTAATTCCATTAAAAATGTTTAAACCATGAAAACTTAATCATACCTCTGTCGCAACATACCTTTCTGAAGGTTGATCGATCTTTAAGGCGCTGCCAATGACAAACGCCCTCTACCAGCACTCCATATAAGAACGGCGGCCGAGATTCGAAGTGCTAGCTTCGAGAGAATACCAAACCTTATTTGTTTCTCTCCAAAACGATCCAGAGCATACCAGAAAACCCTAATTTGTTTCTAAAACGAAAATAGAGTTTCGGCCCTAAATCTTTCATGCGTGTGTTCTAACTTAAAGCGTCTATTTATACAACCATTGTATATAGACGGTTAAGTAACTTACACATATACCCCTACTTAGAGAAGTATAAGTGTAATACATCACAAGGACGTTTTTGTCATGAGTTTTATCATATAAAGTTCATTTTTCTGAACCATCTTAAAATCTCGCAAAATCATTCTTAGTGTGCGACCCAATAGGCTCATACAACGTTGGTAGTGTACCAAAACACATTTTGGTATACAAGTCATAAGCGACATCTAGCAAGACATTATGACTACCCAAGTTGTACGAATATCAAATCGATATAACCTAGTCAATATTGTATATAACATCCTTTTGCCACACGATATCCTTTTGATCAAACATAAGGCATGGAATTGTCATCCAACATGTTCAATCGTACTAGTCTCGATCTCTAGGTAGACTGAAAACATCCAAGTGACATTGATCAATATCAATTCACTTAGATTAGGCCTTTTAACAGTCTAACACATCAAGGGATCAACTGGATATCTCTCTTTATATGAGAGTGACAAATTTTATCTCGATTACACAACTTCATCACATTGCTCACACAATAACCAATCACAACCCTTATAATCCTCCGATTAAAGACAACGTTTGATTGTGTCAAATCATTGTGTTCCTAATCTTGTGGTCTCTGGTAATCTCAAGTTAAAGGACTGAAAAATATACCTATCATGAGAAATAACTATGACTTAATCCATGTGATGTTCTCATAGCGGGTCGGTCCAGTACTTTGTTCCCTAACAAGTACTCGTGATCTTGATTCGTATCCCTATATGTATAATCATCATATGATCATCAATCAAGACTCACACTAGTCTTAATTCATTATAGTTCCCAGTATAATGATCGACTAGGGACATTTAGGATATTTCTTTAAATACCCATGGATCTTATTATAATGTAAACATGCAAATTAATTATAATAAAAAACAAATGAAATCCTCTATTTTATTAACTAAAAGTATTTATAATGACAGTTAAAGGAGTGACATAGGGCACATACCCCAACAAGTATTACTTTATACTTTCATGTGCACATCATCCTTTTTATGACAGTGGGTACTGATCCATCAAGTAGAAGACCGGGCAAGGAGAAGATCGACAACTACCTCTGAGCCAATGGCGAGCTGCTACCTTTATTGTAGGTTTTTAGTTTTGCTATATGACTTATAAATATGTCTTTTATACACTTTTGTGGATGTATATGATGGGTTGTGAGATATTTACCTGACCATACATGTGTTGATATATATTTATCGTCGTTATATTATATATGTATGTGATCTTTGTTATCTGATTTTCCATATATTTAGGTTTTATACGAATGACTTCCACTAATTTGTTAAGTCATGCACTGAATAATTTTTAAACTATATAAAATTATAATGTACTATGAAATATTATTATGTATGAGAATGGTGTCAGGTTTATTAGAAAAGTAGCTTATATAGTGAATGTATTAGAAATGCTAACTAATACGTTGTTGAGTCCTATGTGGCGGATGTTAGGGCTTAATAACAGGATTAGGCCGGACGTTGCCCTAATTTGAGAAGGCGGTTGTCACAGTTTCAGTCAGAGGGGGAGTGTCGAAGATGTGTGGACTGAAATATAGTCCAACAATGATTGAGTGTAACTTCATAAAATGCATAAGAGCGAATGTCTCCCTAATTAGTATCAAGGTCTTTCAAGTTAAACCCTACACTAACGAGTTGAAAGTGGTTAAATTGAGGACAATATTGGTACTGACATAAATCCATAGGTTTCGCCCGCGTGTACGAGCGGGCCCAACATGAAAATTAACAGGGATTATCCCCAACATCTCTCCAACACTCCTCCCTCAAGTCCAACAAGCACTTTCCACAGTTCAACATCAACTTGGAAGATTGGTCTAGCTTTATCATTTTACTAACTCATCTTAATATCAAGTTAAACCTTCCACTTTTATTGGATGTCTAAAAATGTGACGGCCCTAGATCTCGATAAAAATAGGTCATGTCCGGGCTAAACCTACATGGACCCCCAAGTCGTTCCTCGCAAAGTCGACGCATGCCTAGTCAGCCTCAAATAGTTACGTTCTCATTAAATTTGTATTTAAAATTGAGTTATTAAGTTATGTCTTTTACAAAATAGTTTGCAACAAAAATAAACTTAAAACAAAGTTAAATAACTCATTAAATAAAGGTGGAACAACCTACGATGTGGAAACCCGAAACCAACATATAAACATGCATATTTGGTGACCAACTGCATACAAAATGATAATACATGATATCCTATATCACTCGATCCCAATATATCTCAGTGTAATAAAAATAATAATATATAATAATTACAACAAAAATGGAAAAACATATTATTGTGCAAAGGAATGAACCGCTCCAAAATTCCTTAAAGGAAGTCACCAATCATTGGTCCTTCCCCTTTCTCATCTCTGTCTGATCTGCACCCATCGTCACAAACTAGACGATGAGTGTAGTAAGGTAGAAAGTAATAACCAAAAGGATATAAACAATAATTCATGAATCATTTAAAAATGGTCAAAATATCATGCGGTATTTACAGATAGATAAAAAGAAAGAAAGTGCATGATAAACAGACTGACAGAAATTCACGACGAAAATGAATGTCTAGGAATCAAAAGAGGCGTACTAAATAGTTTTATATCCACAATAATCCACAACAACCCAGTACTATAGGAGAATTCATGTTTGGTTGGGTAGCTGCACCCCCGCATGTAGTGTTCACGTTTGCCCAACTAGATATAATCCCAGGGTACTTTCTCGACACACTTAGGCCATAAACACTCAACCAAGGCATGAAGAATAGAACTCCAAGAAAAGGCATTTATCAATAAAAATAATAAATTCGCAAAATATGAATTACTATGCATTCCCTTAACTGGTTTACTTACTTTGGACCCACGCTATCCCGCCCTCGCAGCTCGGACACTCTCCCCAAAATGAACACCTGAACTCCCAAGACCTCCCCTTAGGTTCGTGAGGACCTATAACATGTTTAGACTGAATTATAATGTTTTGGAGATTTTGGAGATTTTCATATTTTTGTGTTGCCAGGGCAATTAGCGTGCTAATTTTTGACATTAACGCACTAATTTCAATATTATCAACTACCTCGAATATCTAGCGCGCTAGTCTTTTACATTAGCACGCTACTTCGAATATCTAGCACTAGTCAATATTAATGCGCTAAATTGCCTACCTAGTGCACTAAATTGCCTACCTAGCATGCTATATGCAGCAGAACACAAAATTTTGCATTTCAAATTCTAAGGTTTCTCTACACATAGGTCATGTTGATGCCTTGGGGACCCTCATACACACTACTAGAGGTCTCTAACATCAACCACAACATAAAACAACAACCCATAACATCAAATTCGTGAATTCATCAAGTTGTCAAAGTTATTTTAATGGAGTGGGAGTGGTTACCTAATTTGATGAACTTGATCTTCTTCTTCCCCTAAAACTTCAACAAGTTCCTCTCCTCCTCCAAGATCACACCAGCCGCCTCTCTTCTTGCTCTTCTTCCTTGCCAAATTGATAAGAATGAAAACTTTGTGATCAAAAGTTTAACTTTGGTGTTTATAGATAATTTGATAAGGTTGAGCCATGACCATTGATGATTTGTGCACACGTATCTCGAGGCTTTTCTTGTAGACCACCTTCACACACTTATCCCACAAATCATGCGTAAGTGACTCCAATTATGTACTCATTTGGTCTCAAGATTGATAATACGTGTCTCGATGCACATCATATGGCTATTCATTTATTCACTAACTTGGGCTTATTAATTGAATATTCAACATGCCCACATTAAAGCATATATACCACTATAGTTAGTTCAAATTAAACTTCTCCCACAAGCTGCTACCTTGGTCCCCCATTGGCACATAACTCGAGGTATGTCCCCGCCCATGTCTCGACTCACCGAACGCCCCGTGTATACCTTACCTGCAAGTTCGGCACGACAAATAAACCTACACTTGGACATTAGAAAGTCACATTTGGGTATAAATAAAAATAAACACACCATAGAAAAATAAAATTTACCTCGGTGTCGACTCCAGAGGTTTCGACAAGTACGTCAAGTCTCGGCGGTCCAGTCAATGGTCCTGAAATGTGAAAGTGGCACATTTAAATTTAAGGTCATTACAACCTTCCCACCTTATTAGAATCTTGTCCTCGAAATTTAAACTAAGATGAAACTCCAATATTAAACCTTACTAGAATCAAAATAGGTAGGGGAAGTGCTCGCGCATATACGACTCCAACTCCCAGGTCAGTTCCTCATCCCCGTGATGTTGCCATTCGATGAGAACTTAAGGTATTTCCTTGCCCCTCAATACCTTCACCTTTCGGTCCAAAATCTGAATCGGTTGCTACTCATAAGTAATATCATCTTTCGAGTCAATCTAACTTAAGTCTACCGTCGCTTGCCATCCTTCCTTTGTCTTGTCAAGTTGAATCATAGAGATGTGAAACATTGGATGAAGTCTTGCGAGCTGAGGCGGTGACTCCAACTTATAAGCAACCTTACCGACTCTCCTCATAACTCTAAATGGACCAATAAACCTAGGTGCAAGCTTTCCTTTGATTCTGAACCATTTGTGACCCTTCAAAGGTGAGACTTTCAAATATATATAGTCTCCCTCGGCGTTCTGCAACTCATCATGGTACTTGTCGTAGTACTTCTTTTGTCTCTTTTGTGCACCCTTCAACCACTGACGAATCTACCGTACTTTCTTAATGTGAACCACAACAATCTCCAGCCCAACAATCACTACATCCTCGGGCTTTGCCCAAAACGATGGTGATCTTCATGGCCAACCAAATAATGCCTCGAATGGTGCCATCCCGATATTGGCCCGAAATTTGTTGTTATAAGCAAACTCACATAAATGAAGGTACTCTTTCCAAGATCCGTCGTACTTCAATACACACATCCTCGAGCATGCCCTCTAACACTTCAATCAGCCTCTCAGACTGCCCATTTGTCTAAGGATGGTTCGTCGTACTCATGTCAAGCCTAGTGCCAAACTGTGCCTGCATGCTTTGCCACAATAGTGAAGTAAGCTGTAGTCATCTGTCTTACACTATAGACAATGGTACTCTGGGAAAATTGAATATCTCTTGCTAATAGAGACTGATCAATCTATCAACTCTGTATGTAGTGAAAACTGGTATAAAATGTAATGATTTCGTCAACCTGTCCACAATCACCAAAATATTGGATGTCCGCGAGGAGATCGAGGTAGACCACTGACAAATTCTATAGCGACGTGCTCCCATTTCTCTACGAAATAGGAAGTGGCTGCAACAAACCTCTAGCTAGGTTTCCTATGCTCAGCCTTAACACACTGGCATATCTCACACGCTCGAATGAACTTTGAAACACCAGCTTTCATCCCTAACCACCAAAAGAGGCATCGTATGTCCTCGTACATCTTGATCCGACCTGGATGAACGGAAAAACACGAACGGTAAGCCTCCTACAGTATCTCAGTGCGCATCTTAGCCACTAATAAAATCCACAATCATCTTTGAAACCTCAAACATGAATCTGTCGATAGAATCAAATCTGGATGATCTGAACTTTAAGCCACATCACTGAATCATTGGTACAACTCGTCAACTTGTTGTCCATTAATTACAATGAATCGAGATAGTCTACATTCTCATCTGACCACAAATATGTATCCAAGTAGTAGTTGGTATATCATGTGAACTTATCACCTCGACTGCCTCGAGTAACGCATACTCGTTAGTAATATGGAATACTACTACATCAGTATTAGACCATCTCTTGCTCAAAGTATCAGTAACGACATTACCTTCCCTGGATGATACTCAAGTGCAAAGTCATAATCCTTTAGGAACTCCAACCAATGTCTTTGTCTCAGATTCAATTCTTTTTAAAAGAATAGGCACTTCAAGCTCTTGCGATCAGTGAAGAAAACGAACCGCACACCATACAGGTAATGTCGCCAAATTTTCTATGCAAACACCACAGCGGCTAACTCGAGATCATGCGTCGGATAATTCTTTTCATGGATCTTGAGCTGTCGAGAAGCATATGCAATGACTTTGCCCTCTCGCATCAATATATAACCCAAACCAGCTTTTGAAGCATCTATATACACAACTAAATCTTTCTTAACTTAGGCGACGCCAACACTGGTGCACTCATCAACTTCTCTTTCTAAATAGAAAATGTTTACTCGCAACTCTCATTCCAGTCGAGTTTCACGTTCTTCTGAGTCAATCGAGTCATTGGTGTAGCAACTCAAGAAAAATCTTGCACAAAAACAACTATAATAACCATCCAATCCCAAGAAAATTGTGTATCTCGATCACTGTACTCGGTGTAGGCCAATTGATCACTGCTCCAATCTTAGCGGGATCCACAGATATTCTACTAGCTCCAACTACATGTCCAAAAAGTCTGGCTACTTGAAGACAAAACTCATTTTTACTAAACTTGGTATATAATTGATGTTCCCTCAAAGTCTGCAGAACTGCCCGAATATGTTCTTTGTGATCCTCACGAGTCCTGAAATAAATGAGTATATCATCAATAAACACAATTACAAATTTATCCAGATAAACCCTCAGTACTCTATGCATGAGACCCATAGACATAATTGGGGCGTTAGTCAAACAAAATGGCATGATTGTAATCTGTTAATGGCCATATCTAATACTGAACGTAGTCTTCTCCTTGTCTTCAGCTCTAATTCTGAGCTGATGATAGCTTAATCGCAAATCAATCTTGGAGAACCACTAAGCTCCCATCAGCTGATCAAATAAATCATCAATGCGAGGAAACATATACTTGTTCTTCACATTTACCCAATTCAGCTGCCTCTAGTCGATGCATAATCTCAGGCTGTCGTCTTTCTTATTCACAAATAAGACCGACGCCCCCCATAGTGACATGTTTGGGTGAATGAACCCTAACTCCAACAACTCGTCCAATTGAGTCCTCAATTCCTCTAACTCTCTAGGAGCCATCCTATACAGCGGTATAGAAATAGTTTTAGCCCCAAGGACAAAGTTGATGATGAAGTCTTTCTTTCGCGGCAGTGGTAATCCTAGTAAATCTTCCAGAAATACATCAATGAACTCGCACACTATTGGCACGTCTCTAAACCAAATCTCCAATTTCTTAGCCGTACTCATGACACTCGCAAGCATCTCAGTCTCACTACTACTGGATATCCTTCCTTTGGTGATCGAAAGTAAAGCAACTGTCCCTTGAAAATTGATCTCCGTACCATCTGACAATGGAATCGTAACTGAATTACCGTAACAATCAATATGCGCATGATATGCACTCAAACGGTCCATACCAAGCAAAACATCAAACTCAAAAAACTCTAATACTCTCAAATCTGCAGGCAAATCATGACCCTAAATCTCTACCAAATAGTCGACACATAACAAGTTCGGGTACATCTTGTCTCCAGCTAGTTGTGCTAAGGATCAAGGGTCTACTAAGTCTAGTAGGTCTCAGCCCTAATACATCTTCCATGCGCCCATCAATAAATGTAACAGTCCAACCAGAATCAAACACGGTATGCATCAAAGTACAAAAAATTAATATTATACCCTTAGTAAGATTACGGGAAGCTCCCTGATCTGGCTCAATAGCAACATGGACTATCTCCCTCTGCTGATGATGATGTTGCGTTGTACTTGACCTGGCTGTGGACACTGACTCTAAAGATGACCTATCTGACCACATTTGAAATATGTACGTTACTCCTTCGATCCAGAAGACATCCCCTATGTCTAACCATGTCCACATCCCTGTGTAGGTCTCTAACTTTGTATCTATGCCTGTCCAGACCTCTGTGTCTGTCTATTGCCTCTAGCCGCATCCCTACTCTCAGAATGTTGCCTCTGTGGTTGTTGTACAGATTGGGTAGCCTATGGTAGTCGGCTAGCAAAACTCGGTGCTGATACAGGTAGAACATGAGTGGTCTGAGCAGGTCGTGATGCTACTGCAAATGACCCAACACCATGGGCTATACTATCTCTTAAGCCTTGTCTGTTCTTCTTCCTCTTCTTATCCCTATCAGATCGACGGTCAGACTATGTCTCTAATCGAGTAGGTCTAACCTCCTTAAAATGTGTACGCAAATATACTTCCCTAGCTAAGCTCCTCTCATAAGCCTTCTTCAATATATCTTACTCAGTGGAGATAATAACACCTCCAATATCGGGTAGAAAACCCTTGTGAAATAATGCACCTGATCGGCGCCGAGATTTGTCACACCTTCGGCATATGTAAGTAGTTGTAGATACCATCCCATGTAACCCATGACAGAGTCATCAGCATATTGTCTCAAGGTGGTGAACTCATTCATCTTCTCTCTTAGTATGGTACGAGGAAAATACTTCAAATTGAACTACTTCTTGAAGTGTGCCCAATCCTTGGGTACTCATCTGGTAGCAACCATCGTAGTCCACCAATCGTCTGCCTCTTCCAAAAGCATCGATGAAGAAATAGATGCTCTCATGTGTTCCTTAGTAGCAATGATATAGTGCACCTTCTCATGGCTCTTTAAGAACTTCTCTCCAGCCACTAAATATATACCACCATAAAACTTTATAAGATTATGCTTCTTAAACTCTCGTAACTGCCTAGCCTCCATAATCGCCTTAGTGCCATTCTCTACTAATGTAATAGGCAATATCTCAGTCTGTATAGGAGGTACAACAGTCTCCGGTATAACTGCTATAATAGTAGTAGCCGTCGAAGTAATCGCTACAATCGGTGTATCCATCTCCTGAGTAGCGAGCAATGAAGATGAAGCTGGTGAGACGATGTAGCCAAAGTCGATGCCTTAAGTATCATCAGATTCTTTTCCAATCATAGATCTTGGGACACGACTCTCTCTGACAGAGTATGAAACTCCTTAACATTCGTGAATCGAGGACCCGTGACCCCACTATCATCACTAGGCCTGATCTGATCTATCATCGCAATCTACAATAGAAAAAAAATCCTCGAATCAATGGATAGTTACCGATATAGTATAGTACAACACAAAAATATAATATATAAGATTAAGTTTTACTTTTCCTCAACTCTCCTCACTTCCCAACGAAGATTCTAAGTCAAGATCATAGGGTTCCACTCTAGGTTCCAATCATTTCCTACCTTTAAATTTTATTTGTGTCTTATGTTGGTTATATTTAAACCTGCTATGATACCAACTATGACAATCCTAGTCCCCTTATAAAATTGGGTCCCGCTCGGCCTAAACTCATGTGGAACCTCGAGTCATTCCTCACAAAGTCGACCCAGACCTAGTCAGCCTCAAATAGTTGCATTCTCATTAAATTTGTATTTTAACGTTGAGTTATTAAGTTATGCCTTTTACAGAATAGTTTGCAGCGGAAATAAACTAAAAACAAAGTTAAACAACTCATATTAAATAAAGTGGAACAACCTACAATGTGAAACCCTAAGGCCAACGCTTAACATGCATATGTAGTGACCAACAGTATACAAAACGATAATACATAATATCCTAAATCACTCGATCCCAACATGTACCAGTGCAATAAAAAATAGTAATATACGATAATTACAACAAAAATGGCAAAACATATTATCGTGCAAAGGAAGGAACCGCTCTAAAAGTCCTCAAAGGAAGTCACCAATCATCGGTCCTTTCCCCTTACTCGTCTCTGTTCGATCTGAAGTGACAGTCACAAACTAGATGGTGAGTACAATAAAGGAGAAAGTAATAACTAGAAGGATATAAATAGTAATTCATAAATCATTGAAAACCAGTCCAAATATCATGCAGGTATTTACAGACAGAACAAAAATAGTGCATGATAAACATACTGACAGATATTCACGACGAAAATGAGTGCCTAGGAATCAAAAAAGGCATACTAAGTGGTCTTAAATCTACAACAATCCAGTACTAGAGGGAGAATTCACGTTTGGTTGGGTAGCTACACCCCCGCAGAGTAGTGTTCACGTTTGCCCAACTAGCTATAATCCCAAGAGTACCTTCTCGACATAATTAGGCCATAGACACTCAACCAAAGCATGAAGAATAAAATTCCAAGAAAAGTCATTTATCAATAAAGACAATAAATACAAAATATGAATTACTATGCATTCTCTTAACTGGTTTACTTACTTACTTCGGACCCACGTTATCCCGCCCTCGCGGCTTAGACACGCTCCCCAAAATGAACACTTGAACTCTCGAGACCTCCCCTTAGGTTCTTGAATACCTATAACATGTTTTAGACTGAATTATAGTATTTTGCAGATTTTGAGAATTTTCATATTTTTTTGCTGCCAGGGCAATTAGCGCATTAATTTCAACATTAGCACGCTACATCAAATATCTAGTGTGCTAATCAATATTAGAGCGCTATGTGCAGCAAAACCCGGAATTCTGCATTTCGAATTACGAGTTTTCTCTACACATAGGCCATGCTGATGCCTTACCCTCATACACACTACTAGTTACACCAAACATCAACCACAACACAAAACAACACCCCACAACATCAAATTCGTGAATTCATCAAGTTGTCAAAGCTATGTTAATGGAGTGGGAGTTGTTACCTAGCTTGATGAACTTGATCTTCTTTTTCCCTTAAACCTTTAACACGTTCATCTCCTCCACTAAGATCACTCCACCAGCCTCTCTTCTTGCTCTTCTTCCTTGTCGAATCAATGGGAATGAAAACTTTGTGATTAAAAGTTTAACTTTGGTGTTTATAGAAAATTTGATAAAGTTGAACCATGGCCCTTGATCATTTGTGCACACATATCTCGAGGCTTATTCTGTGGACCACCTTCACACACTTATCCCACAAGTCATGCTTAAGTGACTCTAATTATGTACTCATTTGGTCTCTAGATTGATAATACGTGTCTCGATGCACATCATATGGCCATTAATTTATTTTACTAACTTAGGCTTATTAATTAAATATTCGACATGCCCACATTAAAGCATATATACCACTATAGTTAGTTCAAATTAAACTTACCCCATAAGCCGTTACGTCGGTCCCACGTCGACCCGCAACTCGAAGTACGTTCCCGCTTGTGTCTCGACTTACCGAATGCCCCGCGTATACCTTACTCGCAAATTCGACACCACAAATAAACCAACACTTGGACATTAGAAAGTCACATTTATGTGTAAATAAATAATACACACACCACAGAAAAATAAAATTTTTCTCTGTGTCGACTCAAGAGGTTTCGACAAGTACATCAAGTCACGATGGTCCAGTCAACGGTCCTGACACGTGACACGTGGCACATTTAAATTTGATTTTCGTTACAATAAAGCCTTTGGATCTTACAACCATGGACTTTGATACCCTTTTTAGTTTTTATAATATAAGCGCAAATTCGAGATGAGAAGAGTGTGGTAACTAGTTTGTATATGCCTTAAGTGTAAAAGTAAGGTACATATAAAATGTCAAGACAAGATGGTGTATTCACTCCACACGCACGCATGCGCTCGAACACACATTTAATAATAATAATAATAATAATAATAATAATAATAATAATAATAATAATAATAATTAGTCTTATTATTATATTCTAATAATAATAATAATAATAATAATAATAATAATAATAATAATAATAATAATAATAAGTCTTATTATTATATTCTAATTAGTCGATGTGGGACTGTTAAGGAAACTAAATAATATAGAGTCCCGTGTAATTAGTATGTTGATGATTTCTAAAGAGAATAATGTTTATTGTGTATGTTTCTTGTGTACAGGTAATCTATATATACACATAGGTCTTAGATACAAAAGGAAAGTGCATGTCCACAAAAGGAACCTACTAATTACCCATGATTTTAATTTCCTTAATTACTAATTACGTGGGATTCTATATTATTTAGTTTCCTTAAGAGGGACTATCCCAACATTTCCAACAATGACACCTCATCTTCATCAACTCGATTAGACTACCTCACCACCTCATGACATAACTACTATGAACAATGAGTATGCACTTAAGAGTATCTCCAATGGTAATATGGATTTAGACCATGGATTTATGTCACATCATAGATGTGGAGAGGATGTCTAATCTTATGTGGCACTAGATAGACATTTACCTCCGAAAATGATATTCAATAGTAATGTAGATTTAGACCATGGATTGATGAGTTGGCACTTTAATTTACAATTTTCATAATATTAATAAATGCATGAAAAAAATAAAATAAAATAAAAACTTTAAAAGAATTAATAATGCTGACGTGGTAGTCTACCACAATGTCTTCCACTTTGATTTCATGCCAAAATCTATGATTCCCTATTACAAATTCATAGACCCATTGGACAATATTTTTTGGGTTGAATGTGGATTGTATTGTAAGTGGAACACCGCACCTCGCCTTGTGTAACATTACAATTATTTGTACATATATATTGGGATATAATAAGTCTCATTCCTATTAAAAACAAATACAGTCAAGTGACTCCCAGTTTGTCGCATTCATTGACTCATATTTAGAGGGCATAGAGAAGGAGAGGTCAAAGTCCATTTCGTCAAATTAATTTAATAAAATTTTCCTAGGTAGAATTGTATGATTAATATTTCAATTAAACATGAATAACCCCTTTTTGGTATGAACTGTATATTGACTACGAACCAAAAAAAACAAAAAAAAGAAAGAGAGAACTATGCATGTAGCGAATAAAATTGACAATGACAATTGCTTTGAATTAAACCTAAACAAACAAGAGCTTTTCAAAAATTTGTATTGTCGTTGACAATCCAGAAAATGCATTTCACGCGGTCCCTGGTCGTGAAACCCGTGGCAATGTCCCGTTGCACGCTTCTAGAAACCCGTCCCCCGCGGGCCTTGCCCTAGTGGGGTAGAGATACCCTATCTTTTGCTCCCTGCTGGATGGAGCGCGAGGAGAAATCTGCAAGGCAAGGTTAGGACTGAAATTGCTCTCGCCTACGGAGATTTCCACCCCTTGCCTCATGGAAATCCTCGTGGTGATTACCCACCTACCCCCGCGTAAAATACTTCATTTTTTATATTTTTACTAAAATTTTATATAAATTTGTTTATTGAAAACATGCGAAATTATATAAAATGGAACTCAAGCATTACAAAAATGTATTGGATTAGCAACGGGTTCCGGTACGTCTCGTCGCTAACACGCTATAGCGATGGGAACAGCGACCGAAAACTTATTGCTATTTAACTCACTGCTAAAACTGTCAACGACGGCGTGTCAGGATTAGCGATGGGACGCGTCGCCAAGCCCCGTCGCTAATGTGCCACGTGGTTTTGTGTTTGAAATTTTTTTTGCCACGTTACACCATTCGCGACGGGGCCCGTCGCTAAACCTCGTCGCCATTCGTCACGTGGATGGGGATTCCTGTCGCTATTTTTTTTTTCAGTTTTTTGGTAAAAAATTAAAATAATTGAAATTAATATTAAAATATTTAAAATTTTAATTTATAAAAATATATAATTAAATTTAATATATGAAATATTTAAAAACAAAGTTTTTATTTAAATTTAAAATAAACTAGTATATAAAATTTTATAAAATTTTATAAAAACATTTTAATTTAATTGAAATTAATATTAAAATGAAATGTTTTTAAAATAACAGTATTTTTTAAATAACATTAAAATTAAAGAATTATTTTTAAAACTTGATTAAAATTTCAAATTACGAAGATAACATATTTTAATTTTATTAAAATGCTAATTGTGATTTAAAACATTATAAAACAAGTTAATTATAAAAAAATTAAGTTTTTCTACTTAGTAAAAAAACAATTTATTTGGAATAACAATTATGCAAATAAATATAAGCAAATTAAACTAAATAATTGAAGTAAATAAAAAACTAAATGAGATAAATAGAACAAAAGAAAGTTACAAGTATAAAATGTACACAACAAATAAGAAGTATGTGTCGGTGCCAAATCAAAGAACCTAAGGGTATACATCAGTGAGAACTCAATCGTCGGGATCATCGTTGATATCTAAGTCATCAAAAACATCTCTCGGAGGCATGAATGAAATCTCAAGTCCGTCAATTAGTGTTTGCTTTATGCGACGTAATCGTCCATGCACCTCTCGCAACTCATCATGGGTTAAAGTATTATCCAGCATAATGTGAAGAAGATTTGTCTGCATCTCCTTGAAGTCCCTCCTTAATAGCTCAATGGGCTCATTCGAAGAAGAAATAGGCCGAGATCCATCCAGCTCCAGCTCCAACATGTCTACGCCGCGACCCCGATAGTGTCCACCCTAATCAATATGTCCGTCCTCTGTCGTCACGCTCCACGACAGACAAATATAAGTCGATCTCATCAATCGAGGTGTCAGGCTGCGACTGTGTGCGCTCAATGCGTTTGTTCATAATCGCCATCTAAATTAAGAATTAAAACATTTACAAGTCATTGATCCCTATCATTAATTAAGTAAACAAAATTTAAAAACAAAACTATTTTCTTACGACAATCCTCTCTACTCTCTGATCAAGGAAAGTTACTGTCATGACCCATTTTCCTAATTGAATCATGACCAGCCTTAGCTCGATTCATAACTCACTAATCAACTCGGTCACTAGTCACGAACATAGCTAGCAAGCCTCCTTTCTAAATCAACACATTATCATTTGTTAATAATTGGAATTTCAATTAAATGATTCATAAACGTAGCGGAATCTCATAAATTAGAACTTCATTGTTTCCACATAAGCTTAAAACTGGAAAATAAGAGTTATTTAATAGAATAAATTCTCCAAAGTTTGGTTTATTTCAAATCCCCAAAACCGATGATAAATAATATAATTAAAAACAAGTTTTTGGTTTGATCTCGAACCATACCAAACAACAACCAGAAAAGTCCTATAAATAACTGGAGCTAATCCTTTCCCCTTATCGACTCTCGATGAAGAACCTATTGGGAAAAATTGTGGGTGAGCATAAAAGGCAACGGTGCTCAGTAATTTTAGGTTAAGTTATTGGCGTTATGAATATTCTATATAATAAATACAATAATAAATAAAATGCATGACTTGCAAATACTTAATATGACGAAGGAAATAAATAAAAAAGAATATAAACGATATCATATCAATGCATCAAAATGTGCAAATGCTAAACATGTATGAGCTATTGTGATAGACTCATCAATCACGTTGAAGTTCGTGAAGAGTGACCCTACTATGGTCATAGCAGTATCAACACTCCATTCCCTTACACTGTGAAAGATTTGTCTATCACCAAGTCCACAAACTAATCCAACTGGACTTAGCACCTACTACCAACATTTATTGAGAACATTGGAATAAATCATACTCTCGATTAATTAATATTTATTCCGGGCAACTACCCTTTTCGTTATTCTTACTTGTACAGTCCAACTTTCCCGAACTTGTAGTACCTAGTGCAAGGACTCCTAGCAAACTCCACTAAGTTAGCTACATGCAAATATACAATGTTTAACAATGCACCCCAATCTACTTGTATGTCCTACTTGCATGATTCTTATCATATAGTCTAGAAGCAAGGTAAATAATCATAAAACCAATAACTTAAATCACTACTTACCTAGTACGCTATTTTCCAAAATCTCTAATTGGCACTTACAAGCGCACTCTGACGTTCAGTCAACCTAAATAGGTTAAGTGTTGATAAATTAATTAAGTTAACTTGTTAGAAAATCAATTTCGAATTTTTTTTCGAAAACCACTTTATAACTATTTATAATCATTTTAAGTTTCACCTCTTTATTCCAAATTTAAAAACTCAAAGTTCATTTCAATTAATTTATTCTATTTAATTTAAATTCTGCTTATAATTGATATATATATATATATATATATTAGGGAATGGCGGTTGCGATGGTTTGGTCACCTGCAAGGACGGCCTACAAATGCTCCAACTAGAAAACTTGACTCAATAAAAACTGTAGAAATTCAACAAGGTAGGGGCAAACAAAAGTTAACTTGGGATGTATTAATTAAGAGAGATTTGAATGGTTTGCAAACCTCACCATCAATTGCACTTAATCGTGTACAATGGAAAAGTTTGATCCATGTAGCAGACTCAGGTTAATTTGGGACTAAGGCTATGTTGTTGTTGTTGTTGTTGTTGTTGTTGTTGTTGTTGTTGTTGTTGTTGTATATATATATATATATATATATATATATATATATATATATATATATATATATATATATATATATATATATATATTGGGCAAATGGGGTCGATACAAGGGCTTGAATCGGCCCAACTGGCCAGTCCGGCTGAGGAGGGAACACACATGCGTTGCCCTCTTTCCTCCCCAAAACTATGCTACTGATGCAACGCAATTTAGGGAGGTTGGGTCGTCCGCCCAACCAGCGGTATATGTGGTTGGGCCAAAGGTCTAACCTCTCTTTTTTGATTGAGGGGGAGCGTTGTGTTCGTTCCCCTCCTTTTGTTTTCTTACAAGCGCAATCTACCCCCTCTTTTTTTAAATAAAACAAAAACTCAACTTTCAATCTGATCTTTCTTAGTTTGGACTCCATTTCGATCAACAACGAGAACTTGTTTTAAGATCTCATGAAAACATTGATTCGGCCTTATCGATAAGTCATAAAAATCAATACAACATTTTTCAAATTATAATTCTTCTTCTTCGACTAAACTAAAACTAAGAGATTGGCTTGTAGAGTTGTTACCTCGATTCAACGCCTTGAAGCTTCATGAGTTTCTCTCACACTTGCTACCTCCTCTCTAGTCACTTGTGTGTTTAACTTGCATACACCCTCGTCCCTAACGCGCGAGAAGGTTGGAGATGGTTCACACCCTTTGATTCATTCCAAATATCAAGTTTACCAAATTTTCCAATATTCTCTCTTTCCTTATTTTGGGTGATAATCTACTTAGTAATTGGTCAACATGCCATTCTTACTCTTTTAATTTTAGGTCTCTAATTAAAGTTAGGTCCCATGTGGGCCCACGCATATAATTATTTGGATTTTAGGGTTTCTACCCAATTTTAACACAACATTTACACACATAATTGGGGTACACTTGTTACATGAAAATTTAGGATCGTCACAACCTCCCAACTTAAGAAATTTCATCCACAAAATTTAAAAGTAAATCATACCTCGATCTAGAATAATTTTGGGAAGTACTCTCACATATAGCTCTCCTGCTCCCAACGTCGTCTCCTTCTCGTCATGAAATCGTCATTTCACTTTGACCACGGTATCTCCCTCCTTCTGAGCTTATGGACCATCCTATCTAGATCTGGACCGGCTGCTTGCTTATTAGAAGACATCTTCTTGTAACTCAAACTGAGCCCAATCAACGACCCATGGTGCATTTGAAAAAGACTTTCTCAACATTGAGGCATGGAAGACATTGTATACTGTTGCTAACTGTTGAAGGAACTCAAACTGATATGCTACTCGGACCAATCTTCTCGGTGATCTTGAATGGCCCAATAAACCTCGGAGCAAGCTTTCTTTTGATCCTAAATCTCCGGTGTCCCTTTCATAACGAGACTTTTAAAAGTACTCATTCACCCTTCTCAAACACAACAGTCATGCATTTCTTATCTGCATAGCGCTTCTATCTGTCATGTGTTGCACTCATGTGTTGTTGAATCAACTTGATCTTATCTCTATAGTCATGCACTAACTCTGGTCCCAACAACGTTGCTTCACCAACCTCAGTCCAACAAACCGTCGAACAACAAGGTATGCCGTAAAGTTCATAGAAATGTGTCATTCTGATGCTTGCTTGGTAGTTATTATTGTATGCAAGTTCGCACGTATTTCTCCCAACTACCACCAAAGTCTAACACACAATCCCTGAGCATGTCTTTAAAATTTTGTATGGTACACTTTATATGACCATCTATCTCATGATGAAATGTTCTGCTGAGGTGTACTCATGTGCTGTCGGCCCAAGGCGCCATTCCTCTTTCAACTCTTCCTGAGCTGGAATCCATAATCTATCTCGATACCTCAAAGCTCCATTTATCGATTCCCTCCAATATGGGTACTCTGTGTTGTTGGCCCAAGCCTTGCAATACCCATACTCTGAGTTTGTTTTTTGACACTCGATGATTCTGATGATGGTCTCTAGTACGACCCTTAAATGTGCACACCTTGAGTTCCTTGGTAGGTCACTATGAATGCTCAACATCAACAAATGCTCAAGTAATTGATACTCATGTCTCATCAATGAAGCAAATGTCTCTATCACATGTCTCTGTCTACTCAAGGCATCTGCCACCACATTCGCCTTCCCTGGGTGTTACTCAAAATTGAAATCGTGGTCCTTCAGAAACTTGAGCTACCTCCTCTGTCTCATATTCAACTCACTCCGAGTGAACAAATACTTTAGACTTTTGTGATATGAATAGACGGTAAACTTTTCGCCATAAAGGTAGTGTCTCCAAATCTTTAATGCAAAGACAACTGCTCCCCGCTCGAGATCGTGAACCGGGTAATTATTTTCATGGATCTTGAGTCGTGGAGATGCTTAGGCTATCAATTTCACTTCCCGCATCAATACTCCACCGAGTTCGATTCCCGAAGCATCTGTATAGACTATCAGTGCAACCCCTGGTTCTGGTAGTGTCAACACTCGAGCAATGGTCAATTTTTGCTTCAATTTCATAAAGGCATTCTCGTACTTGTCATCGCAATCTAATGGTGCATTCTTCCTTGTCAGTTGTATCAATGGGGCAACAATGCTGGAAAAACCTTTAACAAATCTTCTGTAATAACTAGCCAATCCCAAGAAACTTCTGATCTTTGTCACTGAACTCAGTGTCGGCCAATCAATCACCACTTTAGCTTTGTCATAATCAACTATCATTCCTTCTGCACTTATAGTATCTCCCAAGAACTTCATCCATGTTGCCCAAAACTCACACTTATTGAACTTGGCGTATAATCGATGATCCTTCAATGTATGTAAATTAACTTTGAGATGTGTCTCATGCTCTTCCTAGTACTTCGAGTAAATCATTATGTCATCAATGAACAGTATGACACACTAATCCAAATAAGGTTGGAACACACAATGCATGCGATCCATGAACATCGCAGGTGCATTAGTCAGTCCAAAAGGCATAATTGTAAACTTGAAATGACCATATCTCATGTTAAACGTGTCTTCGAACATCTTCCTCCCTAATCTTAACTGATGATACCATGACCTCAGATCAATCTTCGAGAAAAATTTGGCTCATCTCAGCTTGTCAAATAGGTCGTCGATTCTTGGCAATGGATATTTTTTTTATAGTTTTCAATTCGGTTGACGATAGTCTACACACATTCTCATACTCCCATCTTTCTTCTTTACAAACAAGACATATCCCCCATGGTGACATACTCGAGGTTATGAAACCTTGTTCGACAATCCTTCCAATTGGATCTTCAACTAATCTAACTCCTTAGGTGTCATGCGATATGGTGGTATAGATATCGATTTCACTCCAGGCACAAGATCGATAATAAACTCGATCTCTCTATGTGGAGAAATACCCGGTAGATCAGAGGGAAGAACTTCTGGGAATTCTCGTTTTATAGGTATCCTTTGAATCTCATTTTCCTAGCCTTCTTTTTTCAAAGTGGTGGCTCTCATCATTTGTTCAATCTCCTGAATAGTTGCCATTTGCTCGAGTGGTGTGTCGAGGAGGTATTCCGCCTCTAAATAAAAATGGAGGTGGGTTTTGTACATAAAAAATGATTGTCTTGTAAAAACAATCAATATGGGTGTGATATGCGGAAAGCCAGTCCATTCCCAACAAATCATCATAATAAAAAAACTCTAGGACTCTAAAGTCAGTGGGTAGGTCATGCCCATCAATCTTGACTATACAGTCTCGACATTTGAGGTTAAGATATATCTTTTCACCCACTGTGGTGCTCAAGACAAGTAATGTACTATCCCTGACGGGTTTCAACCCTAACTCATCTATGTTGATGCCCGATATAAATGAAATATTGGAGCCTGAATTTATTAAAGTAAGCATATCTTTACCACAAATATTAATAGAACTTGTAACAAGCTGACAGGTAGAGTTTGGATATAGCTCATCCGCAACCTTTCATCTGTCCCCTGACCGACTAAGCTACGTTGCCAACAGATGCTGATGGAGCACCCGAACACTGATTCTTGTAGTGACCTTGCTTTCCACACTTAAAGCAATTGATATGTTCCTTGTACCCTGTTTCCCTCATCATAAGCAATTGTCTTGTACTCTTTGACCTCTGACCCGACTGAGTCTTCCCTTAGCTACTTGACCACCGCGATGCCTTGGAGGATATTACAAAACCCCTATTGATGCTGCTAGCGCTGCAAAGTCATTACCACAGTACCTGTTTCTACCTTGTATTGAAATAAGCCTCCAGATAATGGGTTACCCTTATAGTTACCCGTCATGCGCCTCTTGTTCAATGGCCTCTTAAAGAATCCATCAATCCCTCTGCTTTAACCCTAATTCTATGTTTGGAGCATTGTAGGAGCAACCTTAATCATACAGTTTTAAATCATAGCAGCTTCATAATGACGTGCACTAGCTATTGTTCTCTCATATGTCTAGTGTACAAGTGCTGACAATATACCTCTAATCTCTGGCCTTAGACCTCCCATAAATTGTTTGATTCTGGCTCTTTCTATTGCCGTCATCTCTGGTGCATATTTTAACAGCTCGTGGAACTTCGACTCATAATCTGCCACGGTCATGTCGCTTTGCTCAAGTGTAATGAACTCTAAGTTCCACTGATCTATCACCGTCTCATGAGAGTACTTCTCATTAAATAGTTACTTGAATTGCGCCCAACTAGTGACCTTACCCTCGCTCTTTAGATCATGTTCCACCATTTGTAAGTTGTTTCCTCAAGGCAAAAGGACGCAAGTCAACCTTCATTTCTTCATCTAGATCCATGGCCCTCTGTCTCTTCTCCATAGCCATTATCCAGTTCTCAACTGCCCTGCAATCATTTATTCCATAAAACTTAGGCATTCCATATTTCATGAATTCCCGTCTCAGCCTAGCCAGTGAAAGTGATCGCTCTTCACTAGGGCTACTGGTGCTGCCATAATTGGGGTCGTTGGTGCAATAGGTGCCACTAAAGGGTCTACTAGGTGTTGTCTATTATCGGTTGACTGAGTCCGCTTCCATCTCCACTTGAACTACTGGTGCTACATTGGCTCTATCCCGATTATATTGAGTTATGTGCGTTTGAAGGAGTTGTAGCATTCGACTGACATTATCATCTTGATGAGTGATTCTAGTCTCCATCAGTTCTCTCATCTCCCTCTTATGAGCCAACAGATTCGCCAAGTCGTTGGGATTCCCTCCTTCTGCCATTTCCAGCTGGTAAGAATAAGAGAAAGTGAGAACTTAAAAGCTTATATCTATTCTATATAATTCTATACAATTAACAAACAACTAGATAAGATTTTTAATTTCCCAAAAACTTAAACCACTCTGATACCACGTTGTCAGGACCCAATATCGTAATTGAATCCTAATCGGCCTAGTTCGTTTCATAACTCGCTAACCAACTCGGTCACCGAGTTACGGACCTAACTAGTAAGCCACCTTTGTAAATCAACTCATTATCATTCATTAATAATTAAAATTAAAATTAAATGATTCATAAACGCAGCAGAATCTTATAAATTAGAACTTCATGTTTCCACATAAGATCAAAATCGGAAAATAAGAGTTATTAACTAGAATAAATTCTCTAGAAGCATGGTTTATTTCAAATCCCCAAAACCCATGATTAACAATATAATTAAAAACAAATTTTAGGTTCGATCACGAATCATACCAATCAACAACCAGAAAAGTCCTCTGGATAGCTGGAGCTACTCATTTCCCCTAATCGACTTTCGATGAAGAACCTGTGGAGGAAAATTGTTGGTGAGCACTAATGGCAATGGTGCTCAGAAAGTTTAGGCTAAGTTACTAGCATTAAGAATATTCCATATAATAAATGCAACAATAAATAAAATGCATGGCTTGCAAATATTTAATATGACAAAGGAAATAAACAAGAAAACATATAAACGAAATCATAATCAATGCATCAAAATATGCAAATGCTAAACATGTACGAGCTATTCTAATAGACTCATCAATCACGCTGAAGTTCGTGAAGAGTGACCCTAATATGGCCATAGTTGTATCAACACTCCATTCCCTTACATTGTGAAAGATTTGCCTATCACCAAGTCCACAAACTAGTCCAACTAGACTTAGCACCTACTACCAACATTTATTAAGAACATTGGAATTAATCATACTCTCAATTAATAAATATTTATTCTAGGCAACTACCCTTTTCATTGTTCTTACTTGTACGGTCCAACTATCCCGAACTTGTAGTATTTGGTGCAAGGACTCCTAACGAGCTCCATTAAGTTAGCTACATGCAAATATTCAATGTTTAACAATGCACCTCAATCCACCCGTATTTCCTACTTGCATGATTCCTATCATATAGTCTAGTAGCAAGGTAAATAATCATAAAACCAATAACTTAAATCACAATTACCTGGTACATTATTTTCCAAAATCTCCAATTGGCACTCACGAGCGCACTCAACGTTCAGTCAACCTAAATAGGTTAAGTGTTGATAAATTAGTTAAGTTAACTTACTAGAAAATCAATTTCGGAATTTTTTTCGAAAACCACTTTATAACTATTCATAACCATTTTAAGTTTAACCTCTTTATTTCAAATTTAAAAACTCAAACTTCATCTCAATTAATTTATTCTATTTAATTTAAATTCTGCTTATATATATATATATATATATATATATTGGGTAGCTGGGCGGATCTATGGGTTTGGATCGGCCCAACCGACTAGTCTGGCCGATGTGGGGGGAACGCATTCCCCCTTTCCTCCCTAAAACTGCACTGCTAATGCAGCACCATTTAGAGAAGGGTTGGGCCTTTTTTATTGAGTAGGGAGAATTGTGTATGCTACCCTTCTCTTGTTTTCTTCCATGGCGAACTGTGCTTCTGCGCAGTCCGCCCCCCTGCCCCCTCTTTTTTATAAAGAAAACAAAAACTCAACTCTAAATTCGATCTTTCTTAATTTGACTCCATTTCGATCAACAATGAAAACTTGTTTTAAGATCTCATGAAAACATTGATTTAGCCTTGTCAATAAGTCACAAAAATCAATACAACACTTTTTCAAATTATAATTCTTCTTCTTTAAATAAACTAAAACTAAGAGATCGACTTGTGGGATTGTTACCTCGATTCAATGCCTTGAAGCTTCACGGATTTCTCTCGCAATTGGTACCTCATCTCCGGTCACTTGTGTGTTTAACTTGCGTACACCCTCGCCCTAACGCAAGAGATGGTTAGAGATGGTTTACACCCCTTGATTCATTCCTAATATCAAGTTACCAAATTGTCTCAATTTTCTCTCTTTCCTTATTTTGGATGAGAATCTACTTAGTAATCGGTCAACTTGCCATTCTCACTCCTTTAATTTTGGTCTCTAATTAAAGTTGGGTCCTACGTGGGCCTACGCATATAATTATTTGAATCTTAGGGTTTCTACCCAATTTTAACGCAATATTTACACACACAATTTGGGTACACTTGTTACATGAAAATTTAGGATCGTCATAGTTACGTCGTCATGATCTTTAGTATGGAAGTATAGGCATAACTTCAAAAGCCGGGAGGTCGACCTAACTTCTTCAATACATATATTTAAAGAGGATTAAGTTTGAGACTTAATTATATTATATTAATTTATATTATATTATATTATATTATATTATATTATATTATATTATATTACATTACATATATAAACTTATTATAACATAACTTACCAGCCTCTCTGCATGCCGATAAATGGATATGGAACCACATGTATGCACTGCTACCCCCATGCCGGGTCCCTTGTCCCAGTTCTCCTATTCTTGCTTGCTCACTCTGACTTCTTTTTGAAATCGGGGTGGACCGCATCTTATTATAGTGCTTGAAGGTCTCGGTAAATACATATGCCGGCTTTTTATCTTTGGAGCACATCTTGCTAATGAAATCGGTGTATCGAGTGGCAATCAACCTATCGTATGCCTCTTTAATAGCTGCGTCATCCGATGGCTCCCAATCGAATGAAAGCTACAAGCAAAAATATTAAAATTTAAATATAACTATAAATATTTTTCAATTTTTTTCTTTACATCCTAAGTAAATGAAACAACCTTAACTTAAACAAATTTACTTTCCATTGATTCCAATAAACATCTCGTATGTGCTGCGGAACAAACTCCCACGAATAGTCGTCTTTATGCAATGAATGTTTATATGCCCTAGTCATCTCTCGGGCATCCCTGTTAGATGAGTGCAATTTTCGTCCACTAAATTGAAAATGAGGCGTTAGACCAAGTTTATAAAAAATTAATTAAACGTAAATATTTTTACTTAAAGTACGTACACTTACGATCCGTCATCCTTCACGGCAAAAAATATTTGCCCTGACGGTTGATTAGTAGTATTGCTTTGTCGTCGTCCACGTTGGGCCATACCTACAGACGGGTCACTCGAATGATGTGCTGAAAAACTCAGCGACTATGACACATGCTCTACCTGATGACTCATAGAGGCGAGGCGTGCAAATCAAGATGGCCTAATGGTGGGGTTGTACGGTGGTCATGCATACGATCATAGAGATGTGAGGGAGATGTTGATCCCCTTGATGAAAAAGTAGGCCCAACACCTAGCCTAAACGTACCATGACCATCGGTGAATGGAGTGGGTAGCAATGAAAGTAACGTAGAGTATATCGACATAGAGGTGGGATCATCACTAAATACAAATGGCAAAGACATAAGATGTAGGGGGATGTGATGGATGTTCATAAGGTGGGGGAGGTGTTTAATGGAAAAAGGGTCTGCTAAGAGGGGTGGTATGGGTACGGATGAAAAACGATGCCTACTTGTGGAGGGGGGATGCAAATAATGCTAATGCAGATTCTGATGGCCCGGACTAGAGTAGCATCGTCGTGAGAGCGTACGTGTGAATGACCCGATTGTCGATCTATGGTAGCGCTAGATTGTCCACTGGATCAACCACTAGATAGTCCACCGAATCGTCCACCGGATGATGGATCGTGTCCTCTATCTGACGACATAACTTTTAAAAAAAAGTTTAAGACTAAGTTAGAAACAAGATACGCGTGAACCTCCTATATTTAAAATGTTATGTAACAAGTCAAAAAAATATAATTGCATCATTTACCAACTAAAATGGTTATATCATGGTCATTCAATGAAAACTCAGAGTTATCGCTTTCATCACCTTTTCGTTAACGTCTAACATATGTGCGCCACTAGGATCAGCTAACGAAGTTAAAAATTGTTGCCAATATCAACCTAAGTATCATGCTCAGGTAGCTACTCCTGAAAAGCGTATTTTTCTATAGACGCATTGATAACATTTTCGACTAAGTTATGTTCATCGATGAATTCCAGTTGAAGTCTACACGTAGCTTGCCAATTATTATACGCACTTCTTACACTAGGGAATGAAAGAAAGTACACATGACTAGCTAGCATGGCTAGTATGAAAGGATCATACTTGTTTAATCGCATATTTCGATGTACATCGACGATTTTTAAGGATCGGTGAACTCTTATCCCGATATCGATTGTAAGATCGAACCATTCGCACTTGAACAAGACGATACGTAAGAATCTACCATATCCGATTTGTATCACTTCTTCTAATTGCCTGTAAAAGTCATTATCGTATCGTGCCTAATTTGTGCCCCTAACACATACCCCGCTACTACGCATATCATTGTTTGAGCCATGCGACACGGTCTGAAATTTTTAGCCATTAACAAGATACGCATGATATATGTTGCAAAGTCGACTAGGGTCGTATAACAACATTTGAAGTGTTGTATTTTGAATATATGATGGAGCCTACAACCAAATAAATGTTTCATTCATACACTTCTTTTTTAAATAAATAATAAAAATGAAGAATTATTTTAATATGCATGTAGTAATGACGTACGAGTTGTTGGAACCAACT
Source organism: Stephania yunnanensis (assembly GCA_039657365.1). Lineage (NCBI taxonomy): Eukaryota > Viridiplantae > Streptophyta > Magnoliopsida > Ranunculales > Menispermaceae > Stephania > Stephania yunnanensis. The sequence continues at coordinate 6,462,706 of CM077588.1, read as the reverse complement.
TCAAAAATATTTCTCAAGATGTTCATCGATTGCACTTTGTGTAATATTCAGTTGCTTGGAACGCAAATCTTATACGTACATCCTAACGGGAGAATGAAAGAAATTAAGGATTGTGATTGAATAGATTAAAGATATTAAATAATTAACATTAAAACTATGAATCGAAACGTATTAATGTATACCTAATTAATGGAGCGACCTTATGAAAATTTAATGACACATATGAGTGTGCGGTGTTACACTCGTCATTCGTGAGATAAAGCCCGGTCACACTAAACTCGTACGACAAACCCCCAGATCCTTTCGGTGAGTGCCCCACTTCCTTCCACCTGTATGGCCCAAGCCTACACCCACCCCCCCCTCAAGCCCACCGAGTGCCTACCTCGGGGCGCACAGATCCCTTCGCTTGAAACACCCACTTCCTTTCACCCGATTGACTGCGTACGCCCTAGTGTGCCACCAGTACAACAAGAATATCGAAAAGTCTCGTTTCCCAACCCAAATGCGTCACGAAAATCAATAACAAGGAACAGGGGGAATAGCATTCAACAATAATAAGGAATAGACAAATAGAATCCAACAATCACGAATAGGATATCAATGATAGAAACATAAACCCTCAGGGACTTTTAGATGGAATATTACGTACCTCAAAACGCACTCACTCGCGTCTCGATTTGCGCACCCGACATCCGACTCCCGAGTTCCTGGTGTCCATTTAAATATTTGAGGGCTCATTTACTAAATCATTCACATCACACAAAATTTGGTGAAATAAATCTCACCTCCATCGCGTTGTCGCGATTTCGACGAAATCGCGCATCCAACCGGTTGACAACGCTCCACTGCGTCGTTCAGCACGCCGTTGCCGCTGCCAAGCCGATGTCGCTGACCCGCCGACGTCTTCGTCGTCACTACGTCGCTGCCGTAGTCACCGTCGTGCCACCGCCACCTTCGCTGGCGCCGCCCTCGCCGGCGCTGCCACAGCTCGCTATCGGCAAATCTTCGCCGCTGCCGCGCGACGCCGTTGGTGAGTTCCTCCTCGTTGAGTCGCGTCGCGTCGAGCGCTGGTTGGTCGATGCTTGATCCGACCAGACCATTTGTGGCGCGCGGAGTCGCTGCCAGCTCGCGATGGCGTCGCTGCTGGCCTCGCCTCGCTTCGCACGCTGTCGTTTGCCGCCGTCGGCTGAGCACTGTCTCGAGCGCTGCTCGTCACTGCACGCGCGCCATCCGCGCCGATGTCGAGCTGGCCGATCCGTCGTTGCTGCGCTGGGCGTTCCTCCGAGTCGCGACATCGCGGCTCATCGCTCATGCGAGCCGACCGAGCTCCTCTTTTTCCTTCTCTCTTCTCTCTCTCTCTCTCTTCGATCTCTCTCTCTCTCTCGCCATGTTTTTCTCTCTCTTTTACTTTTCTTTCTTTACTCTCTCCTCCTTTTGATCTTATCTTCTTTTCACTTTATATATATATATATTTTTTTTCATTTCAAATCAAAAGTCCTCGAAAATCGAACAACGCGCATCTCGATGCACCAACCCGCCTCACTTTCAAAATTGCAACACTCGCGCCACTCGCATAATGTTTCATTCATACACTTCTTTTTTAAATAAATAATAAAAATGAAGAATTATTTTAATATGCATGTAGTAATGACGTACGAGTTGTTGGAACCAACTTCAAAAATATTTCTCAAGATGTTCATCGATTGCACTTTGTGTAATATTCAGTTGCTTGGAACGCAACTCTTATACGTACATCCTAACGGGAGAATGAAAGAAATTAAGGATTGTGATTGAATAGATTAAAGATATTAAATAATTAACATTAAAACTATGAATCGAAAGGTATTAATGTATACCTAATTAATTGAGCGGCCTTATGAAAATTTAATGACACATATGAGTGTGCGTTGTTACACTCGTCATTCATGAGATAAAGCTTCTTTCATCTCTCGTAGGTCCGACATGGTTAGGAGAAGATTGAGAAATTGCCATTAAGATTTTGAGTTGGTCCCACTCCACCAAAGTAATTGTGGGGCGGACGTTTATGCGAGGTGGAGACATGTTCCTCAAAATAATAAGAACAAAATGCAGTTGCTTTTTCCCCTAAATATGCATTGCATATTGAGCCCTCAACCCTTGCCTTATTCCTAACATTATTTTTTAAATGTTTCAAGTACCTACATTTGTAGAAGTAAGTTAGTTAAATGTATATATTAATTGATATTAATTGTGTACGAGATAGTTGATTACCTCTCAAAATGATACATCCACCGAATTGTACTTGGCCAGCAAAGATAGCCTCATACGGCAAATGGATAGGGAGATGCTCCATTGAGTCAAAAAAACTTGGCAGAAATATCTTTTCAAACTTACACAATATCTTAGGAATGTTTTCAAGCAAAAGCTGAAGATTCTCAACATTTAAATTTCTAGCAGTTAAGTATCTAAGAAAAATGCTTAACTCGCTAATTGCAATCCATATGTCCTCCTCTAAAAGATTTTGAAAAGCAATCGGCAACAATCATTCCATAAAACATGACGATCGTGGTTTTTCATCCCAAATGTCTTCAACATCTTAGAATCTACGCAACGACCGGTGTTAGACGCGTAACTATTACAGAAGTGCAATTCTTAAATTCACTTACACGACGCTTGTTTTCTCTTCTTGTCTAGTGCATATCGTGCCTTCAGATATTTCTTAAAAATTGGATCATAATGAAGCTCTTGACAATTACAAATCTCCTTTAAGTCTTCCCTAGACTTTGCGTTATCTTTTGTCTTCCCTGGTACACTCATGATTGTGTTTAAAATATTGTCAAAGAGATTTTTTTCAATGTACATTATGTCTAGGTTATGCCTGATAAGGTTTGTCTTCCAATAATGAAAGTCCTATAATATTCTTCATTTTCTCTACCCGCTAGTCCTCGAGATTTCGTTGTGTATTGCATCTAATCCCAATTCGGTAACTTTCATTAGCCCTAAAGCTTCAATTTCTCGCAAGATATCTTCACCAGATTTATCAGCTGGTGGCTTGTCGGATGCGATTATATCTCTGCGAAAACTAGACTTGTCTTTTTGCTCCTTCGAATATCGCGACAAGAAACGTCGATGACAATCGAACCAAGTCACTTCCCCCCGAACCTCAACTGGAAAGTGTTGGTATCTTCCATCCAATAAGGACAAACGGTCCTCTCGCACGTGCTCCATCCCGACAGCATGTTGTATACTGGAAAAGTCGCTAATAGTCTACATAAGTGCATCACACATTTAAAAGTTTGTATTAGTCGATACGTTGTAGATATGTACTCCGTCATACCACAAATCCTGTAATTTTTTCACCAACTGAATGCGTTGGTATCAAACCATTACATTTTTAATTTAACATATATAAAAATTTATTCCAAATTTTTGATATCAACCATAAATACAAAACTTTTACATTAAAATGCAATTTTTCATTTCAATATTTCAAAAAATACATACAATCAAATGTTTACAAAAATATACATAAATCATATAAAAAACAAAAAAACAAAATATATAAAATAAAAAAATTATAACTAACACACCGACAGTGACGAGGCCTAGGCCGAGCCTAGAGGCGAGGGGCGAGGCGGTGGAGGGCGAGGAGGCGAGCGAGAGAGGAGGAGGCGGATCGAGCGGCCGAGAGAGGCGCCAGAGAGCACATAGAGAAATAAGAGAAAGGGAGAGGCGGGTAAGAGGATCGAGAAAGGGAAAGGCGGTAGGGAGGCGAATAGAGAGGGATATCGAGTTGCAGAGAGGAAGATTAACAGAGAGGAAAGAAGGAAAGAGGGGAAGTGGTTTAGGGTTTTAATTCGAAGAATAGCGTCGGGGTTTTCCCAGTCACTAATCCACCACGTGGCCCAAGCCACCCGAGCCACATGGCATAGGGAGGCAACACATGGATTGATTTGGGCATGAATTTTACCTCCCAAAAATTAGCGACAGGGCCGTCGCTACTCCCCGTCGCTAATTTAGCCAAATAATCAAACATATTCCCTGTCGCCTTCCCCTCGCCAATTAGTGACGAGAAATAGCCCGTCGCTATTTCCCGATGCTAATTGGAACACATTCTTTTAGTGAATATCTCCAACTGTAAAACACAATTGTTTACCATTAAACTAATCATATTATATATGTTCTATTATAAATATATTTGTCATATTAATTTTAGAAATCTTAAATATTTAATGAAGTATGATAATTCATGATTCAATCAACATGACAATATCAAACAAAAATTAAAATTAACATTTCAATTTTAGAAAAATAATATCCTAAAAAATAAAAATCGAGAAATTAAGTGGATATGTGGCAAAATCATCTAGGAATGAAGATCAAAATAGACATTTTACAAATATTAATAGATGGGCTGCGAAAATTCCACGTGACGGGATGTGGGGTTAAAAATTTCACCCCACAGGGAATTTAATTGCAAGGATAAATCTCAGCTCCGCAACCCGCATAAATAGAAACGAAAACTTCAATCCCCGTCCCTCCTCGCCCCACTTGTAATCTTACGCACACAACACATCAAGTTCCTATTGGATGTTTCATGCTATTAGTATACACACGAGGAATGTTAGAGTTACATGCATACTTTTGTCACAACTTTTGGATACATTAGTACAATCTTGAAACTCCAACTTAAAAATAGCGACGCCAAAGCCCTATTTGGTCGGTGACAGTGAGGAAGGGCGAAGGTGGTGTGAGTGGTGGCGTAGGGGGCAGTAGTGGTGAGGGGGTGGCGGACATATGCAACAAAAAGGGGGAGGAAGGTGAGGGCAAAATTGGTAGAGTTTTTTATATAAGGGACCTATTCATCATCCACGTCAGCTAAAAGAGTAAATGTATGTTTTAAATTTTTAAAATGACGTCAAAATTTCATTTTTCGCCTTTTTAGGCTTCAAAAAATATAGTCCCTCCAATCATTTATATAAGTTGTTCTAGCAAAAACTTCTTGTTCAAAATTGTAAGTCATTTTCGGAATTCAAGAGTGTATTTGTTGCATTTTTACCCATTTTACCCTCATACAATTCAAACATTTATGATTCTTCAATTCTTCAATTTATTCAATGTAAAAGGACATATATGTAAATTACACTCGTAATTTAAGTTGTTTTAATTCTTGTGTCTTTACCTTAAACGACTTATATAAATAACTGGAGGGAGTATATCATTTTCCGAAAGAAAAGCTAGTATTCTAGAATCTAGAATATTCAACAGGAGAAGTGCTAGAATGACAACAACATGTCACGTCGCAAGACACGTTGACTCGCAATAGTCATCTATGTGCTCCTTGAGATATGAGTATATGCAGATCTCAATATATAATACGTGGGTTGAGGTCGCGTGGAAGGTTTTTGTGAGCCAATGTGTCTTGTGGTGGAACATAATTGTCATTTTAGTATTTTCCTTATATATGGCTTCCAAATTATCAAGATTTAATGAAGTATTTAGTACACGAACTCGTTCAATCTCTTACGTACATTTGAAATCTCGAAACCAATTCTTGGACACTTGGCTTGACAATGGATTGCATGGATAATCTTGTCACCTTGTGTTGAGAAGTTGGCGTTCACAACTTCAGCTCCTTCTTCCTCGATAACACTGATGAGTTCATAAAACTTGAAGTTTTTGTTCAACCCACATATCAAAAACACTTCCATTGTAGAATCGGCCAATTCCCTAACTTTCAGTATTGAATTACTACTTGGAGAGTACATCGAAGGGTTTGTGGTACTATCATCACCATTACCCATAGCTAAATGTTGCCTCTTTCTCTTCAAGACCTCTACTCTTTCTTGTAATCCTCGTATGTGTAGCGTTGCTTCATCTAAACGCTTCAACAACGATGTCCTCCGACCCTGAATTATGAATGCATTGCAAGTAATTAAAGCCATTTGCTTTATATTTATATATAGTGCGCAGTAAGTGATATATAGCTCTACTAGTTTGACATACGCTCATCATCACCTCAATCAAGTCACACTTACAAGCCACTTGCATAAATGTGTTTGATGGATACATGCAAATTCATGCAATTAAAAACATATGGCTAACCAATGAACCGAAAATTGATGTGCACAAGTGATTGTTGATAAAAAAATTAATCTAGCATTTTAATTTGTACGTACCTTACTAGAGGAGAAGCCGTGCAGGTTTTCTGCCTTTGGGATGTGAGAGAAGAGAGTCGAGTATAAGCCATTCATGAGCATTCTCCTTTTCTTCTCCATTGTTCTCCTGTCAAGCTTATTATTAACCTCACAATCAACATTACTACCGAAGCTCCTCTTCATCTCTTCTCTATACATGCAATAGTATAATATATATGTTTTTTTGATAGGAAGGAGACTTTGTTTTATTATAGCCAGAAAAAACGTACATGCCAGTATATATTATAAATGCATAATTAATATGTAACAATCGTGCATGCAAAAATTAATATATAATAATAGCTAGCTATTATAAAACACAATGCATGTACGTAATCAGTATGTACTACGCTTCTTCTATAGCTAGCTTTTCTAATCTAAATATAAATTAAGCAGGCCAGTTTCTTCTCTTTATATAGGGGAAAAGAAATAAAGAACAAAACAATAAGGTGGTGGGCTACGCGTAATTTGAATGGAATTATAGAAAAAAAGGGAAATGTAAGTTAGAGTACACCGAGTACTAATTTTGACAGCTACATTTCACTCCTGATTATTGTAGCCCTTGGATACACTTCGAATAAACACGTGCGTGCAATTTTAATGCAAACACAATCCTTTGGATACCAAGTTGATGGCAAAAGTGCGTACTGAACCAATTATTTTTAAGGAAAAAATGTTTGGAGTCACATGCTTTCCTGGTTGTTGATGACCTTGCAATGAAAATGACTTTAGAGATTGGCTTGGCTTAATATATAACACGGTCTGGAGAGAATTAAGCCGCGTACACTAATAGGGCCGGTGTTTTTTTTAAAAGCAGGGCACATTTACAATTTATTTCACAAAATAGGGTGGTGTACTTTGAAATAATTAAAATAGCCAATAACTCCTTTTCAGGAGTTTTTACTTGATTAATACGTTTGGGAGAAAAAATTAGCAAACCAACACACCCACCAAACTATTTCCCAATCTAACACACCTGTTGCCACGTAAGCGCCTAATCACCAGCCACGTAAATTTTTTTTTTTTTTTTGGTCATCGGAAAACGTGACTCTAAGTCACGTTTTCCATTGTATAAAAAACGTGACCCGAGGTCACGTTTTCCACCAGAGTGGAAATCGTGACCTCGGGTCACGATTTCTCAAGCACCCCAAGCAGCCTCGGTTTCCATGTTTTACTTTTATGACTACTCAAAAGCAAAAACCACAAATAAACTACTGGATACAAAAAAAAATCCCCAAACATGTTGATCCGACGAGTTGTATAAATCACATCAACTAATTGGCAAAAAAACAAAAAATTCAGCCGGATTAAAAAAAAATAAAAGAAGCTGTCGGCTAGAAAAAAACAACCTAGGATACAAAAAAAAAAAAAAACATAACAATCAACATTACATTTACACAAGAAGCCTAAACGAACGAAATCCCCAAACATGTTGATCTTACGAGTTGTATAAATCACATCAACTAATTGGCAAAAAAAAAAAAAATTCAAATTCTAAAAAAAAAAAAAAAACATAACATAAATGACCAACATTACATGAACACAAGAAGCATAAACAAACGAAAATCCCCAAACATGTTGATCGACGAGTTGTATAAATCACATCAACTAATTGGCAAAAAACAAAAAATTCGTAGGATTAAAAAAAAAAAAAAGCGTACTAGAAAAAAAACAACCTGGATACAAAAAAAAAAAAAAAAAAAACATAACAATCAACATTACATGAACACAAGAAGCCTAAACAAACGAAATCCCCAAACATGTTGATCTTAGAGAGTTGTATAAATCACATCAACTAATTGGCAAAAAAAAAAAAAAAAATTCAGCCGGATAAAAAAAAAAAAAAAAAAAACGTGACCTTAAATCACGTTTTCCTTACACCCCACCACCTCCTACGTGATGTGGCAGTGACGTGGCTAAAAGTGTGTTAGTTATGGAAATATTTTGGTGGGTGTGTTTAGTTGATAAATTTTACACCTAATTGTACTAATCAAGGAAAAAATCCCTCCTTTTCATAAGGCGTTACTGCATTAGAAGTTGGTGAGGTGGCGGGGCAAATGTATAAATAGCTCCTTTTGAAAATGAGCTATCTACACAAACCTTTACATTCTATAGATAGCTCCTTTTGAAAATGAGCTATCTATACAAATTATCTCCCCCTATGACCACCATGTGCATATGAAGATGGATGACCCGCGCCACTCGCGTATCTTGAGGTAGACAACCAATGTAAACAACGCGCACGCATATCGACGTGGACAACCCATGCAAACGTCACCCATGTATGCTAAGGTGGATATTTTCATGCAAACGTCACCCATGCAACCTCGTGTAAACATCACGCAGGTGTCTCGAGGTGATAAAGCCAATGTAAACGTCACGCACGTATTGCGAGGTGGACAACCCGTACAACCCGTGCAACCCATAGGCGCTATTCGAGTGTTGGAAACGCCACGTCGAGGTGGGCGACCCATGCAACCTCGTGCAACTCATGCAAATTCACGCACGTGTCTCAAGACGATAAAGACAATGTAAACGTTGCGCATGTATCTCCTGGTTGACAACACATGGAAACGCCACGCACGTAGCCATGCATATCCATAGTAAGCATGCAACTCACCCAGGTTGTCCGCCTCGCGATACGTGCGTGACGTTTGCATGGGGTCCATGGTCTGTAGCGGATATGCATGGCTGGCCCACCTCGACATGCGTACGTGGCGTTTCCATGTGTTGTCAACCAGGAGATACGTGCGCGACGTTTACATTGATTTTACCACCTCGAGACACGTGCGTGACGTTTGCATGAGTTGCACGAGGTAGTGGAAAAGAACTATATATATATGGGTATTACTATCATGGAAATCAAATATATACCCATGTCATGAGTACACTATTTACAATCATTGGATTCTAATCCAATATAGTAATCGAGACGTTATACATGCACAAAAAATTTAATGCAAACCACATTTTGAGATGGTTCCATGACATGGGTATGTATTTGAGCTTCACCGTAGAATATGTCATATATATATATATATATATATATATATATATATATATATATATATATATATATATATATATATATATATATATATATATATATATATAATAAAAGAAATGTATGTAATGTATAATCATTAAGGCTATCTGACGCAGCGGAGATCTTCTAAACCAGTTGAACGAATCCACTAACAACTCGATCTAGGTCAGAACTTAAGCCAAGTTCGAAAATTCTTTTATCCAAGCAAAAAAATTGTGAATTACATCCAATAGGTCGCTTAAATAGCGAAACCCTAAAATTTGCAAAAAATAGTAAAAAGTCCAAAAAGCCCTAAAAGCCCCACACTGGAAACTAGACGAAAAATAGAAACAAACGCCGCAAACGGCAATAATAACGAAAATTCCTAATGAAAGTTATAATCTAAACAAAACTTTCCTAAAATAGCAAAATTGCCGTTTCGGAGGCCAAAACGATGGAATTTCGCCGAAAAACATCGTAGTCATGGCGTAGCAGTGCCTTGTGATCTCCACGCCGTTTCCAATCAACCCATGCCCCCGGAACGCCGAAACTCAAACGCCCGAACTTCACCAAAATTACAAAAATGCCATCCCGTCGTATCTTTTCATATTTTTCCAAGAATTTGCAACTAATTCTTGGACTTCATCATTATCCTGTCAAGAATTTGCAAACTAATTCTTGGACTTCATCATTATCCTGTCAAGAATTTGCAAGCTAATTCTTGGACTTCATCATTCTCCCAGAGTGGACAGAATTCGCCCTCGAATTGTCATCATCAGACGTATCCCCATAATAGGAATAAGATGTTTGACATTAAATACATCAGCCGTGCGAATGTGACTTGGCAACTTCAATCTGTAAGCATTAGGATTAATTTTCTCAAGAACCTCCACAGGACCAATCTTCCAAACTGACAATTTGTTGTAATCACCCACATAAAAGCCAATCACGTTACATGTACAGGTCATGCTGCTAGCCAGAAGTAAAAGATGGTCTTTCAGAACACCTTTAGCAACCATCTTAACAGACCATGACAGTCTCTCAACAACTTGATCAAACGCACAGTATATGCCAACCAATTCTTGCACTTGTTTGATAGCATGTGGAATAGATCTCTTCGTGTCTATCAAGTGGAAAACAGAAGGCAGTTGTCCATCACAACCCTCCAAATGTCACCGCTTCTTTCACGGTAGCTTTCTTGAGCACCACTTCCACAGCTGTTTCACCCTTTCTTGCTCTACCAGAACTTCTTACCCAATTTGATGCATCTGGACTAACCCAAATTATGGTGGCTGCTTCTACACGAGGATCACCTTTCATCACTGTTTCTAGCATACAAAGCAATATGATATTGGCCATAAGAAGTGAAACTTTTTCCAATGCATCGCCAATTGAATCCATCCACGACAACTGCAGACATGGAACCAGAGACAATTTTGAATCACACGATTGCCGAAAACAGCAACACTCACTGACAACAATCTTGTTGATTGCTCTACTATTCACGCACATCCGCCAGAGCCATCTTTCTTTGGTGTAAGGAGGGCTGGTACCGCACACGGACTCAGACTTTCACGGATGAATCCCTTCGCCAACAACTCTTCAACCTATCTGCACAACTCCGCATGCTCACTGGGATTCATTCGGTAGTGTGGTCTATTAGGTAGTGACGCGCCAGGTTCAAGGTCAATCTGATGCATGAATATCACGCAATGGTAGCAGTCCTTTTGGCATCTCATCAGGGAAAACATCACAAAACTCCTTCGCAATAGGAATTGCAGCTTCAGGAACATCAACATCTCTATCTACCTCCTTTCCCATCAAGATGTAAAGTATCTCGGAATCCTGTAATTCATCTTCAAATCTTGCCAAAGACAGCAAGTTGTTTGATTCCTTACTAGGCTTAACTTCCTCCGGATCCTTAGCGGGTACTAGCACAATCTTCACTCCCTTGAACATAAGGGTGTATTTATTGGCTCTGCCATCATGCACAACTCCCCTATCAAACTGCTAAGGACGTCCCAGTAACAAGTGGCAAGCATCCAAAGCCACAACATCAAACCGGACTGAATCGTTGTAGTTAGCACCAATAGAAAAAGTCACCAAGACGCGCTTCGACACCTTCATCTCACCACCCTTCTTCAGCCAAGCTAGCTTGTAGGGCCCGCGGTGTTGTTCGGTTGCAATGCCCAACTTCTAAACCGCTTCAACTGAGACGATATTCTCGCAACTACTTGCATCAATCATGAACCTGCACACCTTGCCTAAGATGGTACACTTGGACTGAAAGATGTTATTCCGCAGCCACTTATCATCAGGGACAACTCTAGGAGTCATACGAGAACGCCTCACAACCAAGGCGGTACCCTACATCTCTAGTCACGATCTCCTCTTATGTGTTGTCAGAAGTATCAAAGGCTGGTTCTGCAGTGATGTTAGCCTCTTCCCCTTCATCTTCCTCTTCGTTCTCAATAAAGATAGCCTTCTTTCCTTTACATTCTGACTTCCTGTGACCAACTTCGCCACAACCGAAGCATTTAATCCCACTAGTGATAGGTCTGTTCGTTGGACTAGCAGGGTCAATTGCAGCGGTATTACCTTTAGTATTGGTTGTCCCAACACTAACATTACTAGAAGCATTATTCACACCCCGACGCTGTTGTTTCTCCACCAACAATGCTCGCTTGCGTGCGCGGATAAGTAAGCCGGATCAAACACGTTGACGACATCTTGGATCTGCACCCTCAGCCCACCAATATACCGCGCCACTAATTGGTCGTTAGTCTCCTGCAGTTCATTTCTAGTGACTAACTGATAAAACTCAAATAGTGTATCATCTACTGACTTTGTCCCCTCTCTCAGATTCTTCAACCTCTGATACATAAGGCGTTAGAAGTTTTAAGGCAAGAACTCAACCCGTAAGTATTTTTTCATCTTCTCCCACGAGGTGATCTTCGCCTTTCCATTCCTATTCCGCATCAACTTTTGTTGTTGCCACCAAGCCGTGGCCCTGTTGCGGAATCTGGTCGCAACCAGTTGCACATGCTTATCTTCGGGAACACCTTTGAATTCTAGAACTTCTTCAACTTACGCAAGCCAATATAAGAATTCTTCCGGTTAATGGGTGACATGGAATTCTGGGACATCCGTCTTCATCCCAGACTCCCACCACCTACGATCATCCTCAACTACACGCTGCCTAGAGCGCCTCCTCGTTGCCTCATCGTATTCATCCTCCCCTTCGGTAGAAGAATCTCCTACGGGTTCCTCCCAACATGTTCCCGTCGATGGTTACGGACACGATCCATATTCTGACCTAACAACCGATCGATTATGGCAGTTAATTGTTCTACCACCGCGCTCTCGGCGTTGGTCAATTATTTGGCCAATTCGTCGATTTAGATTGTCACGGTCAACGCCTCCTCGATACGCTGCTGGTTCCTCTTCGGCGGCATGATTTCTCCAATCACGCAAAACTTGCCTCTGATACCAACCGACACAACGGAGATCTTCTAAACCAGGTTAAACGAATCCACGAACAACTCGATCTAGGTCAGAACTTAAGCCAAGTTCGAAAATTCTTTATCCAAGCAAAAAAACTGTGAATTACATCCAATAGGTCGCTTAAATAGTGAAACCCTAAAATTTGCAAAAAATAGTAAAAAGTCCAAAAAGCCCTAAAAGCCCCACACTGGAAACTAGACGAAAAATAGAAACAAACGACGCAAATGGCAATAATAACGGAAATTCCTAATGAAAGTTATAATCTAAACAAAACTTTCCTAAAATAACAAAATTGCCGTTTCGGAGGCCAAAAAGATGGAATATCGCCGAAAAACGTCGTAGTCATGGCGTAGCAGTGCCTTGTGATCTCCACGCCGTTTCCAATCAACCCATGCCTCCGGAACGCCGAAACTCAAACGCCCGAACTTCACCGAAATTATAAAAATGCCATCCTGTCGTATCTTTTCATATTTTTCCAAGAATTTGCAACTAATTCTTGGACTTCATCATTATCCTGTCAAGAATTTGCAAACTAATTCTTGGACTTCATCATTATCTTGCCAAGAATTTGCAAGCTAATTCTTGGAGTTCATCATTCTCCCAAGGTGGACAGAATTCGCCTCGAATTGTCATCATCAAACGTATCCCATAATAGGGAACAAGATAATTGACATTAAATACATCAGCTGTGCGAATGTGACTTGGCAACTTCAATCAGTAAGCATTAGGATTAATTTTCTCAAGAACTTCCACATGACCAATCTTCCAAACTAACAATTTGTTGTAATCACACACATGAAAGCCAATCACGTTACCAGTGCAGGTCATGGTGCTAGCCAGAAGTAAGAGATGGTCTTTCAGAACACCTTTAGCAACCATCTTAACGGACCTTGACAGCCTCTCAACAACTTGATCAAACGCACAAGATATGCCAACCAATTCTTGCACTTGTTTGATAGCATGTGGAATAGATCTCTTCGTGTCTATCAAGTGGAAAACAGGAAGGCAGTTGTCCATCACAATCCTCCAAATGTCACCGCTTCCTTTCACGGTAGCTTTCTTGAGCACCACTTCCACAGATGTTTCACCCTTTCTTGCTCTACTAGAACTTCTTACCCAATTTGATGCATCTGGACTAACCCAAATTATGGTGGTTGCTTCTACACGAGGATCACCTTTCACCACTGTTTCTAGCAGAACAGGCAATATGATATTGGCCATAAGAAGTGAAACTTTTTCCAATGCATCGCCAATTGAATCCATCCACGACAACTACAAACATGGAACCGGAGACAATTCTGAATCACATGATTGCTGAAAACAGCAACACTCACTGACAATAATCTTGTTGATTGCTCTACTGTCCACGCACATCCGTCAGGAGCCATCTTTCTTTGGTGTAAGGAGGTTTGGTACTGCACACGGACTCGGACTTTCACAGATGAATCCCTTCATCAACAACTCTTCAACCTATCTGCGCAACTCCGCATGCTCACTATGATTCATTCGGTAGTGTGGTCTATTAGGTAGTGACGCGCCAGGTTCAAGGTCAATCTGATGCTGAATATCACGCAATGTTGCCAGTCCTTCTGGCATCTCATCAGAGAAAACATCAAAAACTCCTTCGCAATAGGAATTGCAGCTTGTGGAACATCAACATCTCTATCTACCTCCTTTCTCATCAAAATGTATAGTATCTCATAATCCCGTAATTTATCTTCAAATCTTGCCAAAGACAGCAAGCTGTTAGATTCCTTAGTAGGCTTAACTTCCTCCGGATCCTTAACGGGTACTAGCACAATCTTCACTCCCTCGAACATAAGGGTGTATTTATTGGCTCTGCCATCATGCACAACTCCCCTATCAAACTTCCAAGGACGTCCCAGTAACAAGTGGCAAGCATCCAAAGCCACAACATCACACCATACTGAATCCTTGTAGTTAGCACCAATAGAAAAAGTCACCAAGGTGCGCTTCGACAACTTCACCTCACCACCCTTCTTCAGTCAAGCTAGCTTGTAGGGCCTGGGTTGTTGTTCAATTGCAAGGCCCAACTTCTAAACTGCTTCGACTGAGACGATATTCTTGCAACTGCCTCCATCAATCATGAACCTACACACCTTGCCTAAGATGGTATACTTGGACTGAAAGATGTTATTCCGCAGCCACTTATCATCAGCGATAGCTCTAGGAGTCATACATGAACGCCTCATAACCAAGGCAGTACCCACATCTCCAGTCACGATTTCCTCTTCCGTGTTGTCAGAAGTATCAAAGAAAGGTTTTGCAATGATGTTAGCCTCTTCCCCTTCGTCTTCCTCTTCGTTCTCAATAAAAAGAGCCTTCTTCCTTTTACATTTTGACTTCCTGTGACTAACTTCCCCCCAACCGAAACATTTAATCCCGCTATTGCTAGGTCTGTTCGTGCGACTAGAAAGGTTAATTGCAGCGGTATTACCTCCAGTATTGGCTGTCCCAACACTAACATTACAGGAAGCATTACCCACACCCCGACATTGTTGTTTCTCCACCAACAATGCTCGCTGGTGCGCTGCAGATAAAGAAGCCGGATCAAACATGTTGACGACATCTTAGATCTGCACCCTCAGCCCACCAATATACCGCGCCAGTAACTGGTCGTTAGTCTCCTGCAGTTCATTTCTAGTGACTAACTGATAAAACGCAGTGGTGTAATCAACTACTGACTTTGTCCCTTGTCTCAGATTCTGCAACCTCTGATACATAAAGGCATTGGAAGTTGTAAGGCAAGAACTCAACCCGTAAGTATTTTTTCATCTTCTCCCACGAGGTGATATTCGTCTTTCCATTCCTATTCCGCATCAACTTTCGCTATTGCCACCAGGCCGTGGCCCTTTTGCGGAATCTGGTCCCAACCAGTTGCACAGGCTTGTCTTCGGGCACACCTTTGAATTCTATGACTTCTTCAACGACCCCAAGCCAGTCTAAGAATTCTTCCGGTTAAAGGGTGACATGGAATTCTGGGACATCCGTCTTCATCCCAGACTCCCACCACCTACGATCATCCTCAACTACACACTGCCTAGAGCGCCTCCTCGTTACCTCAACGTATTCATCCTCCCTTTCGGTAGAAGAATATCCTACAGGTTCATCACCAACAGGTTCCCTTCGATGGTTACGGACACGATCCATATTCTGACCCGACAACCGATCGATTCTGGCAGTTAATTGTTCTACCACCGCGCCCATGCGTTGGTCAATTATTTGGCCAATTTGTCAATTCAGATTGTCACGGTCATACGCCTCCTCGATACGCTGCTGGTTCCTCTTCGGTGGCATGATTTCTCCAATCACGCAGAACTTGTCTCTGATACCAAGTGACGCAGCGGAGATCTTCTAAACCAGTTGAACGAATCCACGAACAACTCGATCTAGGTCAGAACTTAAGCCAAGTTCGAAAATTCTTTTATCCAAGCAAAAAATTGTGAATTACATCCAATAGGTCGCTTAAATAGCGAAACCCTAAAATTTGCAAAAAATAGTAAAAAGTCCGAAAAGCCCTAAAAGCCCCACACTGGAAACTAGACGAAAAATAGAAACAAACGCCGCAAACGGCAATAATAACGGAAATTCCTAATGAAAGTTATAATCTAAACAAAACTTTCCTAAAATAACAAAATTGCCGTTTCGGAGGCCAAAACGATGAGATTTCGCCGAAAAACGTCGTAGTCATGGCGTAGCAGTGCCTTGTGATCTCCACGCCGTTTCCAATCAACCCATGCCCCCGGAACGCCGAAACTCAAACGCCCGAACTTCACCGAAATTACAAAAATGCCATCCTGTCGTATCTTTTCATATTTTTCCAAGAATTTGCAACTAATTCTTGGACTTCATCATTATCCTGTCAAGAATTTGCAAACTAATTCTTGGACTTCATCATTATCCTGTCAAGAATTTGCAAGCTAATTCTTGAAGTTCATCTTTCTCCTAAGGTGGACAGAATTCGCCCTCGAATTGTCATCATCAAACGTATCCCCATAATAGGGAACAAGATAATTGACATTAAATACATCGGCCGTGCGAATGTGACTTGGCAACTTCAATCTTTAAGCATTAGGAGTAATTTTCTCAAGAACCTCCATCGGACCAATCTTCCAAACTGACAATTTTTTGTAATCACACACATGAAAGCCAATCACGTTACCAGTGCAGGTCATGCTGCTAGCCAGAAGTAAGATATGGTCTTTCAGAACACCTTTAGCAACCATCTTAACAGACCTTGACAGCCTCTCAATCAACTTGATCAAACGCACAGGATATGCCAACCAATTCTTGCACTTGTTTGATAGCATGTGGAATAGATCTCTTATTGTCTATCAAGTGGAAAACAGGAAGGCAGTTGTCCATCACAATCCTTCAAATGTCACCGCTTCCTTTCACGGTAGCTTTCTTGAGCACCACTTCCACAGCTGTTTCACCCTTTCTTACTCTACCAGAACTTCTTACCCAATTTGATGCATCTGGACTAACGCAAATTATGGTGGCTGCTTCTACAGGAGGATCACCTTTCACCACTGTTTCTAGCAGAACAGGCAATATGATATTGGCCATAACAAGTGAAACTTTTTCCAATGCATCGCCAATTGAATCCATCCACGATAACCGCAGACATGGAACCAGAGACAATTCTGAATCACACGATTGCTGAAAACAGCAACACTCACTGACAGTAATCTTGTTGATTGCTCTACTGTCCACGCACATCCGTCAGAGCCATCTTTCTTTGGTGTAAGGAGGGCTGGTATTGCACACGGACTCGGACTTTCACGGATGAATCCATTCGTCAACAACTCTTCAACCTATCTACGCAACTCCGCATGCTCAATGGGATTCATTTGGTAGTGTGGTCAAGGTCAATCTGATGCTGAATATCACGCAATGGTAGCAGTCCTTCTGGCATCTCATCAGGGAAAACATCACAAAACTCCTTCACAATATGAATTGCAGCTTTAGGAACATCAACATCTTTATCTACCTCCTTTCTCATCAAGATGTAAATATCTCAGAATCCTGTAATTTATCTTCAAATCTTGCCAAAGACAGCAAGCTGTTAGATTCCTTAGTAGGCTTAACTTCCTCCGGATCCTTAGCGGGTACTAGCACAATCTTCACTCCCTTGAACATAAGGGTGTATTTATTTGCTCTACCATCATTCACAACTCCCCTATCAAACTGCCAAGGACATCCCAGTAATAAGTGGCAATCATCCATAGCCACAACATCACACCATACTGAATCCTTGTAGTTAGCACCAATAGAAAAAGTCACCAAAGCGCGCTTCGACAACTTTACCTCACCACCCTTCTTCAGCCAAGCTAGCTTGTAGGGCCTGGGGTGTTGTTCAATTGCAAGGCCCAACTTCTGAACCGCTTCAACTGAGACGATATTCTCGCAACTGCCTGCATCAATCATGAACCTGCACACCTTGCCTAAGATGGTACACTTGGACTGAAAGATGTTATTCCGCAGCCACTCATCATCAGCGAAACTCTAAGAATCATACAAGAATCATAACCAAGAACCTCTTCCACCAAGATCTCCTCTTCAGTGTTGTCGAAGTATCAAAGAAAGGTTTTGCAATGATGTTGGCCTCTTCCCCTTCGTCTTCCTCTTCGTTCTCAATAAAAAGAGCATTCTTCCCTTTACATTTTGAGTTCCTGTGACTAACTTCGCCCCAACCAAAACATTTAATCCCATTAGTGCTAGGTCTGTTCGTGCGACTACTAGGGTTAATTGCAGCGGTATTACCTCCAGTATTGGTCGTCCCAACATTAACATTACTGGAAGCATTTCCCACACCCCGACATTGTTGTTTCTCCACCAACAATGCTCGCTGGTGCGCTGCAGATAAGGAAGCCGGATCAAACATGTTGATGACATCTTGGATCTGCACCCTCAGCCCACCAATATACCGCGCCACTAATTGGTCGTTAGTCTCCTGCAGTTCATTTCTAGTGACTAACTGATAAAACGCAGTGGTGTAATCATCTACCGACTTTGTCCCTTGTCTCAGATTCTGCAACCTCTGATACATAAGGCATTGGAAGTTGTAAGGCAAGAACTCAGCCGTAAGTATTTTTTCATCTTCTCCCACGAGGTGATATTCGCCTTTCCATTCCTATTCCGCATCAACTTCTGTATTGCCACCAAGCCGTGGCCCTTTTGCGGAATTTGGTCCCAACCAGTTGCACACGCTTGTCTTCGGGCACACCTTTTAATTCTATGACTTCTTCAACTGACCCCAGCCAGTCTAAGAATTCTTCCGGTTGAAAGGTGCAATGGAGTTTTGGGACATCCATCTTCATCCCAGACTCTCACCTCTTGCGATCATCCTCAACTGCACGCAGCCTATAGCGCCTCCTCATTGCCTCACATACTCATCCTCCCCTTCGGTAGAAGAATCTCCTACAAGTTAATCACCAACAGTTCCTTCGATGGTTACGGACACGATCCATATTCTGACCCAACAACCGATCGATTCTAGCAGTTAATTGTTCTACCACCGCGCCTATGCGTTGGTCAATTATTTGGCCAATTTTTCGATTCAGATTTTCACGGTCATATACCTCCTCGATACGCTGCTGGTTCCTCTTCGGCGGCATGATTTCTCCGATCACGCTGAACTTGTCTCTAATACCAACTGACGCAGCGAAGATCTTCTAAACCAGTTAAACGAATCCACGAACAACTCGATCTGGGTCAGCATTTAAGCCAAGTTCAAAAATTCTTTTATTTAAGCAAAAAATCTGCGAATTACATCTAATAGGTCGCTTAAATAGCGAATTCCTAAAATTTTCCCAAAATAGTAAAAAGTTCAAAAAGCCTTAAAAGCCCTAAACTGGAAACTAGACGAAAAATAGAAACAAACGCCGCAAACGACAATAAAAATGGAAAATCCTAATGAAAGTTATAATCTAAACAAAACTTTCCTAAAATAGCAAAATTGTCGTTTCGGAGGCCAAAACGATGGAATTTCGCCGAAAAACGTCGTAGTCACGGCGTAGCAGTGTCTCATGATCTCCACGCCATTTCCAATCAACCCATGCCCCCGGAACGCCGAAACTCAAATGCCCGAACTTCACTGAAATTACAAAAATGCCATCCTGTCATATCTTTTCATATTTTTCAAAGAATTTGCAACTAATTCTCGGACTTCATCATTATCCTGTGAAGAATTTGCAAACTAATTCTTGGACTTCATCATTATCCTGTCAAGAATTTGCAAGCTAATTCTTGGACTTCAGCATTCTCCCAGGGTGGGCAGAATTCGCCCTCGAATTGTCATCATCAGACGTATCAACATAATAGGGAACAAGATGTTTGACATTAAATACATCAGCCATGCGAATTTGACTTGACAACTTCAATCTGTAAGCATTAGGATTAATTTTCTCAAGAACCTCCACAGGACCAATCTTCCGAACCGACAATTTGTTGTAATCACATACATGAAAGCCAATCACGTTACCAGGGCAGGTCATGCTGCTAGCCAGAAGTAAGAGATGGTCTTTTAGAACACCTTTAGCAACCATCTTAACAGACTTTGGCAGCCTCTCAACAACTTGATCAAACGCACAGGATATGCCAACTAATTCTTGCACTTGTTTGATAGCATGTGGAATAGATCTTTTCGTGTCTATCAAGTGGAAAACAGGAAGGCAGTTGTCCATCACAACCCTCCAAATGTCACCGCTTCCTTTCACGATAGCTTTCTTGAGCACCACTTCCACAGCTGTTTCACCCTTTCTTGCTCTACCAGAACTTCTTACCCAATTTGATGCATCTGGACTAACCCAAATTATGGTGGCTGCTTCTACACGAGGATCACCTTTCATCATTGTTTCTAGCGAACAGGCAATATGATATTGGCAATAAGAAGTGAAAATTTTTCCAATGCATCGCCAATTGAATCCATCCACGATAATCTGAGACATGGACATGGAACCGAGATAATTATTCGTGAATCACATGATTGTTGAAAACAAAGCAACACTCAAATCATCGGCATCTCATCAAGGGAAAACATAATCTTGTTGATTGCTCTATCTACCTCGTCCACGCACATCCGTCCAGTCAGAGCCATCTTTCTTTGGTGTAAGGAGGGTTGGTATTGCACACATAAGCTATTTATCGTACTTTCACGGATGAATCCCTTCATCAACAACTCTTCAACCTATCTTCGCAACTCCGCATGCTCAATGGGATTCATTCGGTAGTGTGGTCTATTAGGTAGTGACGCGCCAGGTTCAAGGTCAATCTGATGCTGAATATCACGCAATGGTTTTGCAGTGATGTTGGCCTCTTCCCCTTCGTCTCCCTCTTCGTTCTCAATAAAAAGAGCATTTTTCCCTTTACATTATGACTTCCTGTGACCAACTTCACCACAACCGAAGTCTTTAATCCAACTAGTGCTAGTCTGTTCGTGCGACTAGCAGGGTTAATTGCAGTGGTATTACCTCCAGTATTGGTTGTCCCGACACTAACATTACTAGAAGCATTACTCACACCCCAACGTTGTTGTTTCTCCACCAACAATGCTCGCTAGTGCGCTGCAGATAAGGAAGCCGGATCAAACATGTTGACGACATCTTAGATTTGCACCATCAGCCCACTAATATACTACGCCACTAATTGGTCGTTAGTCTCCTGCAATTCGTTTCTAGTGACTAATTGATCAAACTCAGTAGTGTAATCATCTACTGACTTTGTCCCTTGTCTCGGATTCTGCAACCTTTGATACATTAGGCGTTGGAAGTTGTAAGGCAAGAACTCAACCGTAAGTATTTTTTCATCTTCTCCCAAGAGGTGTTCTTCGCCTTTCCATTCCTATTCCGCATCAACTTCTGTTGTTGCCACCAAGTCGTGGCCCTGTTGCGGAATCAAGTCGCAACCAGTTGCACACGCTTGCTTCGGGCACACCTTTCAATTCTAGGACTTCTTCAACTGACGCCAGCCATTCTAAGAATTCTTCCGATTGAAGGGATTTCATGGAATTCTGAGACATCCGTCTTCATCCCATACTACTACCGCCTGCGATCATCCTCAACTGCACGCAGCCTATAGCGCCTCCTCGGTGCCTCAACATACTCATCCTCTCCTTCGGTAGAAGAATCTTCTACAGGTTCATCACCAAC
Source organism: Stephania yunnanensis (assembly GCA_039657365.1). NCBI lineage: Eukaryota > Viridiplantae > Streptophyta > Magnoliopsida > Ranunculales > Menispermaceae > Stephania > Stephania yunnanensis. The sequence continues at coordinate 6,440,828 of CM077588.1, read as the reverse complement.
AGGTTCCCTTCGATGGTTACGGACACGATCCATATTCTGACCCAATAACTGATCGATTTTGGCAGTTAATTGTTCTACCACCGCGCCCATGTGTTAGTCAATTATTTGGCCAATTTGTCGATTCGATTTTCACGGTCATACACCTCCTCGATACGCTGTTGGTTCCTCTCCGGCGGCATGATTTCTACAATCACGCTGAACTTGTCTTTTATACCAACTGATGCAGCAGAGATCTTCTAAACCAGTTGAACGAATCCACGAACAACTTGATCTAGGTTAGAACTTAAGCCAAGCTCAAAAAAAAAAAATTATTCAAGCAAAAAAACTGCGATTTACATCCAATAGGTCGCTTAAATAGCGAAACCCTAAAATTTGCCAAAAATAGTAAAAAGTCCAAAAAGTCCTAAACTGGAAACTAGACGAAAAATAAAAACAAACGCGGCAAACGGCAATAAAAACGGAAATTCCTAGTGAAAGTTATAATCTAAACAAAATTTCCTAAAATAGCAAAATTGTCGTTTCGGAGGCCAAAACGATGCAATTTCGCCGAAAAACGTCGTAGTCATGGCGTAGCAGTGCTTCGTGATCTCCACGCCGTTTCCAATCAACCCATGCCCCCGGAACGCCGAAACTCAAACGCCCGAACTTCACCAAAATTACAAAAATGCCATCCTGTCGTATCTTTTCATATTTTTCCAAGAATTTGCAACTAATTCTTGGACTTCATCATTCTCCTGTCAAGAATTTGCAAACTAATTCTTAGACTTCATCATTATCCTGTCAAGAATTTGCAAGCTAATTTTTGGACTTCACCACTATCACCATTTACCATACAACATGCACCAAATTTATTATTTTTTATTGTTGATAGTTTCTTGAGGAAGATCTAGGAAGACAGTCATGCTTTTTAAGAGACATAACGATTACATGCATGATCCTTCATATTATTGTAATAAAGCATCATAAATTGGTATAAAACTATAACATATATATATAATAATATAGGATGGCTTAGTTTCTTTTTATGGGTTTATACCAATTATTAATTGCTTTCTTAATTTAAATTATTAAGCATATATATTTCATTTACATTATGGCAAAAAAAGCCTTATAAATATTTTTATAGATGAAGGTAGAATAATGTTGAATAGGTGTTACAGTCTTGGGACATGAATAGACACCTCTATATATGAAAACCTAACGAATGAAACTAATTGATTATACATTTATTATATTTATTCTTGATGTATTTCAATAACACTATAATATTATACTATAAGTTTGAGTTGATAGTGGGTAAGCTTTGTCCCCAGTAAAACTAAACATTGAAAAGGAGACGAGTTATCATGTTTGAGAAGGCATGGTTGATAAGTAGACTTCATCTCTCCACCCGTCCTAGAAGTTGTCCCACCAACTTATACAAGTAGTCCATTTTTGTATTATTAAATAATAATAATTTAAAGTAAAAATAAATAATTTACGTAATGTCATTACGTATATCTCCCAAATCAATTTTATATATAGATAAAATTATATATATCCTCCAAAGATCTCAAGAGTTTCTCTCAAATTTGAAGAATATGATATAATTTGATATAAGTAAATTGTATGATATATAGCTTGCTTTTATGTATTTCTCAAGCTAATTATAGTCATATTATGCTATTCTATAAAGTTAGTTTACTTAATTAGTATGGTATAGTTTAGTTATCACCAACTTATTTTTATAAGTTAGTTGTCACCAAAGTGACCTAACTTTGCTTATGCAACACACATTACTAAAATATTATGGTTGACCTAAAGGTCAACAAATTTTAGTAATGTATAATGAATTGGCATTTACATAGGGGACAATAAAAAAAATGTATTACTATTAATATTATGGATATAATTTGTAGTTTATATTAGAAAGTTGTGTTAATCACCAAAGTGATCCAACTAAATAGTTTGAACATCAAAATTATATGAACTTTTATACTCATTTTCTTATGATTTTATGATAATTATCAAAAATTGATTTAGCCTAAAGGTGAGTCATTTTCTAATAATTTATGATTAAGGTGATTTAATGCATATTAGTTCTGCAAAATTAATAATAATTAAGAAAGATGAAGGATATCCAAAGGTACCTCATCTTATTGAGTTTTTAATTGATTACTAAAAAATTATGGTTGAGTGCACCATCTTTTTAGTAATTTATGAACTAATATTTTATGATATATATATATATATAATAATACTAAATATTATGGTTGACCAACGGTACACCATATTTTAGTAATGTATGTAAATGTTATGACAAGTTAAAAATGGAATGGATACCCAAATGTACCATACATTTTTTTTTACTTACTTATAGAATAAAGTATATTGTGTTTTTACCCAAAGGAAAAACACAATATTACCAATCTTATGAATGATTCATATAAGCATACATGGATAATTTAACACTCCATCAATCTCTATCTGGTGAATTTTATAAAAGATAGGATTAAATAAGTAAACCGTGTCCTAATTCATTTGCTAAACTCCTTGAACAACATCATATTTGTATTTAATACACAATACCTAGTATACGCCTCAACATAATGATGTAGCTGAACGAGCGTAATCAAATGCGTTGATAAAAATGGTTATGAATATACTATGTAATTCTACATTCCTAAGTCATTGTAGAGGAAAGGCTTAAAAACTACTACATACTTATTGAATAAGGTTTCTAGTAAGTCCGTTCCTAAAATCTCTTTTAAGTTATGGACTAAAAGGAAACATGCTTAAGACATCTCAATGTTTGAGGTTGTTCAACAAAGGCTAAAATTTATAATGAACAAGAAAATAAATTGAGTTTTTAAATGATTAGTGGTTGCTTAATTTATCGTCCTAGTCATGGCATAAAGATTGCTAAAATTGGAAATGTAAGGATCATCGTAAACGGTGAAATCAGTCGGAGTGACAATCCACAAAATGCGAAAATAAAATTGCTTAACATGTCGCCCTACCTATAGCTTTTAATGAAGTAGTAGTTGCTCCCACTAGTGTTTCTCATAAAGTAAACATTTAGATAATTTTGAATACACTCATTGATAATTCACGAGAATTAATTTTTCAAAAACTTCATAGTGAGAAACATGTTATACTTGATACTTTTATAGTATACTTATATGAGTCTAATTGTAATATAGGGACATATATTAAAGATTCAGTTTCTTATAATGAAACCATCAAAATGATGAGTTTATGAACTAAATCGACGTCATGGAAGATGAGTTAAAAATGACTTAAAATAAAGTCTGAAATCTCATTGAATTGTCTATGAATTTTAAACCCATTAGATGTAAACGGGTTTTAAAACTAATCATAATTCTAAAGGTAATATCAAACAATATAAAGCTAGATTTGTAGTTAAAAATTTTATTCATAAAGAAAACATTGTGTCACAGTCCAAAATTTTAAATCCTAGTTTAATCTCTTAATTAGGATCAAGGACCCGTGACGTGGGACCCGCATCAGATACGTGTCGTGATCAAAGTGAGAGGGTCGATGTATATGTTGTATTTTTTGTGTTGTATGCCTAGTGTATTGTATATGTGTAGATTACTAAGTCACTCCTACTTGTGTATATATGTCGAGACGTGAGTGGGTTGCGTCTCGAGATGCGTACCGGCGTGGTATCGGAGTAGAGAGTGATAATTTTAAGTTTATTTAGGCTTAATGTAACTTAAATAGTGATTTAAATAGGGCTATGGTTGATTATACATTTAATGTACCTAAGTTAGCAAGTTAAAACAATAGACATGTGATGATCATAGAGATATTTATTGACACATCTAGACAACAAGTGAGTTACAAATGAGTGTTACTTAGATTGAGTAAGTGAAAAATGCGTCAATATGTAAATTATTAGATAGGTTTCGAGATACGTGTGCACATGAGAATCAATAGCTATTAATAAACCATATTCATTTCATATAAAAAAACTAGAGATCAACTCATGCAATCAATCCATTTTCATTTCAATAACTTAGGAGCTAAGTAAGCTCAAGAGAGAAGAAAAGATTATGGGAGAAGAAGGAAAATCAGAGAAGATCAAGGCGAAATCAGTGGGTTTGGAATAGGAGGTGTTGATCAAGTTAGGCGTTCATCAAACTAGGTACACATCTCTCTATTTAAGTTTGAAACTAGTTCTAGTTTTTAGCCATTTTCAGAGTCTAGATGATTAAGTCTTTGAAATTGGTTGATATATTTGGATTCCTCATTTCAAGCTGATAATCCAGCTATTAAAAAATTCTTAATTTGGTTTTGAAATAAAGAAAGATATGAATTCTTGAAGTTTCAAGTCCAAAATGAAAAAAATTTTGTTATATTATGAACCAACCAATGTAATTTGGTCATAACTTACTCATTTTAAATTGAAATTAACTTAATTTGGTGGCATTTGAAAGCTAACTCAAAGAGAAACAATTTTGTCCTACCGAGATTTTGTAGTTCAAATATTTTTATATCCAAACGTGCTCTATAAATAGGTGATTAAATGCATTACTAGATTTTTGAAACTAAATTTATAAATGGCATAACTCCCAAATCACTCATCCAAATGAGCTTATCTTTTAGTATATTGTTATATGCTATGTTAGCTACTTTGTGACTAAAAGTCACAAATTTCGAAACTATAGATTAGGAGAAATAGATTTTCTAATTAAGCTAGTTAGATTAAGTTCCAATTTGAACTGCGTTTAGTAAAGTCTCAATATCAAGTTAGACACCAAGAACTTTGTACAAGGGATGATGTTGAGATTTGGACAATTTCATGTCTAAAATACACTACAATACAGGACTAAAATTTCAATATTGTTTAGTCTTAAGGGGTTGTTTTGGGTTAAGGTTCCAAAACTTATTTGACCTAACCTAAATCCAATTTATTTGGATTAGTTTGATATCAGGAACCTAAAAAAGAGTTTTGGGAGTTCGGATACGTGATATGAAGTGTTGAGAGGCCTGAATAGCTTAGGAAATTGCGTAGGTTGTAAGTAAACTAATTGAGATATTTATTTACATTTCATTCCGATTTACTTGTTGACTTCCAGTCATTTGGACTGATTTTTCATTGTATTATATATGTCATGACTTGTTGTCATTTCTCATTTCATGAAGTTTCTTTCATGGTATAGATTATTAATTAAATGATTTCATTGACTCTAAATCATATGCTATGTCATTTTTGAATGTTGATACATGTAGTCAATGAAATAGCATGCTATTAGGTGGTGGTTTATGGTTTTGTGTAATCTATTTCCTTTGCGCATTAGCTATGCAATTGTTTTATTGGATTCCAAAACCATGTCACTCTTTGAAATATGAAAATAGTTCTTGTATCTAGGGTCATTACATTATAGAGATATGATGAACATACGAGGTCACTAGACTTCCAGGGTGAACGGGATCTCTCCACTTTCTTGCGCAGCACACGAAAAATGGGTCTCGGGGTTGTTGGCAAGCATAACTTAGGTGACATCATGAGGTGACATCACGGGGTATGAGACCCGGGGTTGTTGGCAAGTATATATCGTAGGTGACTGGCACTAATGAAAGGTTATAAAGGCAAAGAGCATTGCTCAGACCTTCGCATTGATATAAAGCTCAGGTCCATCATTATATAGTGGACAGGCTGATGTGATGAAAATCATGGCTGACCGGCCCTAGGTCATTACTACTTAGTCGAATGTTAATTTCATTTTTTTTAACTAAAGTGTCTATTTGTATGAGTTCTTTTCAGCATAGTTGCTACTATTATGCTTTTAGATACTTGTTTCATATTTGGGAATGTGAACAAATGTCTTTTACTTTTACTTTCTACTTTCCTATACTCACCATCATTTTCATGACCATCGGTAGCGACATGGGTGTAGATCCATCGAGTGGGACCCACCCGTCGAATATGTATGTCCGAATCTTGAGTGGAGACACCGAGAATGTTAAATTTAAGATTTTAATGCTAAAATAGAAGATTGGTGACTACCTCACATTAAATCAAAAAGCAAGCCTATAGTTTGCAAAATAAATCAAGATGCATTGGATTTTCATCGAGACGCGCATGTCACGAAACTCGAGGACTATTTGGTCAAGTTAAGCATTGGGTAAACCGGACTTTATAAGTTTTGATTTTGATGTATTACTTTTATATGTATTTCTCGAGGACAATAAATATCTTATTGTCGATTTCAAGTCAGTCATGTACTTTTGGGGTTGTATGTTATGGGTTGAGAGACTAGTAATAAAATGAACCGAGTACCCGGGTCGGGTCAAACCCGACCCATCCCCAATAAAATAATATATTTAATTATTAAAGCAAAATAAGCTATTTTTATATAAACTGTAAATTACAGAAAATAGATTAAAATAGATAAAAATATGGAAAAATTCGAGAAATCCTCGAAAAATATGAAAAATGACCAGACACATAATGATATATTATCGTCGTTTCATTAAATAAAAGTATGTGATCTTTGTTTCCTGGTTTTTTCACAATTGTTAGGCATCATGTTATAAGCTTCCGCTAGTTTGTTAAGACTTCTATTGAATAAACTTTTAAGTAAGTAAAATTTTAGTTAACTCTGATTTATGAATTGACATAGGATAGATAAATGTTTATTTGAAAAAAATACTTGGAATGTCATATTATTTTGAAAAGGCTGACTAATTCCTTGTTGAATCCTATGTGGTGAGATTAGGGATTAATGATGGGATTAGGTCGGTCGATGCTTTATTTTGAGAAAAGGTTATCACAGGTGGTATCAGAGCTTAAAATTATAAAGCCTAGGCCATAGAGCCTAAGTTTATAGAGCTTAAGCAGTGGAATGTAGTTATTCTACAATGTGAAACCAAAGTTACTGTTGGTGACTGAGGTCAAACCTTTCTAATAAGTAACAAATAAAATTTAAATAATAAAACATAAATTTTAGCTGTGAAAAATCAAATGATCCTTGCCTAGAGACCATTAGTTGGGAAGTTAGTGAAAGTGAGATGGGGATGTTTTATATGTACATGATATTTTCTATGTGTATATATATGCATTTTCTACGTAGCTGTTGGTGTCACGAACTTCGTCAACTTGTAGAGCACATGGCAGATCGAAGCAAGATCGAAGATTGCAGCAACTCCAGTGGTGCACACTCTTCCAGTCATAACCGCACCAGTAGTAGAGATAGCTAAGACTGTATCGTCCCCTACGCCCATATCTTCCAGCATATCATCGAGGTCTAGCTTGTGAAGAACTTTGTCAGAATTAAGTCAGCCTACTCCGACGGAGTGGGGAATTTTGAAAAAATCAAAAAGTGGGTACTATCTTAGGAGAAGCTTCATAGGATACTGAAGATTGAAGCCAATATATGGATTAAGACAAGTTCCCATCAATGACATATTAAGTTAACAATACTATAACATCTTTCTGACTTAAAATACATACAAAAAAGTCATCAATCGATGCATATATTTGAAGATCAATGGGAGCAAGTTCATATTTTGAATTTATACACTTATGATATTTTGATTAATAATAGCGATCTTGGTATACCCTATGAGATCAAAGAGTTTATCTTTCAAAACTTTAAAAATAATGATATACCAAATCGAATTTCAATTTTTCTGTTAGGCATGTTGGGATGTTACCAAAATAACCCTTGCATATACTATTAGCGAGCTGCAAAGAAGGTTTTACGGTATTTATAATGGAAGAAAGATTACATGCACACTTATAGAACGTTTGATAACTTTACAGATATTAGTTATTTAAACGTAGACTTTGTTGTTTGTCTTCAAACTATTAAGTCTAATTTTGGGCATGTTTTACTTTTCACTAATGGAGAAATCTCTTTATGTGCTAAGCAGACAATTATGATTACTTTTACTTTGATAGTTGAGTTTGTAGTATAAAGCTACAATCAAGGATTATGGTTAATGAGCTTCGTTTAAGAGCTTCATACTATTAACTCAATTTTTAAGATATTAACGAAAAAGTTCAAAAGAAAAAGTGTCAATTAAACATATTAACATATATCTTACGGTTGCAAATCCCCTAATTAAAAGATTACATCAAATGCATTTAAAGAATATGTCGACTAGAATGAACCTTGGTTGTAATTCTTAAATAATCTTAATTGGGATTTCATTATGTTTAAGTTTATGTTTACTTTATGAGATCTCATTTAATGTACTAATTATATTCTAGTATGTGCATACTTATGTTAATTATCATTATAAAAGAATTTAGTCTTTTACACATATATTATGATTCATGAATCATTTGAAATGAGTTAGTAAGTTGTTGTATTTGGAAGGAAGTTTGTTCTATTTTGATGTATAATCGTTATGACTCGCATTGCTATTTTATTTTATAATGATTTTAAGATAACAAATACATATGCACGCTAATATAAATGTTATGTGATGTTTGGTTATGTAGGTCAAGTGGGAGAACCATTAAGCTATATGTGACCCACATATTGAAATAAAGTATGTGACAAGTGGGAAAATGTAAGACCTTTATGTGTCTCAAACTTATGTCTTAAATTATGTAGCCTATGAATCACCTAAAGACTCTTGAGTTTCCATTACCGTTTCCAATTTGATGAAAATCGGTATTAATGTAAGAAGCTTAAAGGTTCTCCTAGCCTATAAAATGACGCTTGTGCCATCAAACAAGGTGTCGAATGTGTTGAGGCTCAGTCACGCTCAAGTTTCTAATTTGAGTTTAATATCTTAATCATGATCAAATGACCCGTGACGTGGGATAGGCATTGAGATACGTGTCATGACCAAGGTGAGCAAGTCGAGGTATATGTTATATTTGCAATGATGTATGTCTAGTGTTTTGTATATGTGTAGACTACTAAGTCATTCCTACTTAAGAATATGTGTTGATAGGTATGTGAAAACCGCACTTTGAGTTGCAAGTCCGTGTGAGATCGAGGTAGAGAGTGATATGGTAAGTTGGCATAAGTCTTATATAGCTTTTATAGTTATTTAAATGGGCTACGGTTGATAATATATTAATTATACCTAAGTTAGTAAGTTAAAACAATAGATATGTTGACACATCTAAACACCATTTATGTTACAAGTTGGTATCATTCATTATAAGTAAGTGGGACATGTGTTAGTACGAGGACCATAAGATAGGTCTTGAGATGCGTGTGCACATGAGGATTAATGGCTAACATTCAACCATATCCATTTCATATATATATGTTGGTGATCAACTCATTAAACCAAACCTTCTCATTTCATTTCTTCACTTGGAATTAAACTTGCTGGAGTAGAGAATTGGTTGGAGGAAGAAATGACCAGCAACCAAAGTGGGTTTAGTGAAGGAAAGATCAAGCTAAGCTAGGTGTTCATCAAACTAGGTACATATATCTCTATTTGAGTTTCAAACTAATTTTGGTTTTTGGCCATTTTCAGATGCTAGATGATTAGATCTTTGAGATTAGTTGATATAATTGGATTCCTCATTTTAAGCTAATAATCTAGCTATTAAGAAGTTCTTGATTTGGTTTTGAAATCAAAAATATATGAATTCTTGAAATTGTAAGTCCAAAATAGAAATTCTGCATGTTGTATTATGAACCAACTAATGTAATTTGGTCATAACTTGCTCATTTTAAATTGAAATGGACCCAGACTTATGGCATTTGAAAGCTAGCTCAAAGAGAAACAACTTTGTCCTACCGAATTTTGTAGTTCAAATGTTTTCATGCCAAAAAGTACTTTAAAAATAGATGAATAAATGCATTATGAGATTTTTGAAACTAAATTTATATATGGCATAATTCCCTAATTATTCAGCCAAATGAGATGATATTTTAGTATGTTGTTATTTGCTATGTTAGCTACCTTTTGACCAAAAAACATAGATTCTAAAACTATAAATTGGGAGAAATGAAGTTTCTAAATCTGTTGGTCAGATTAGGTTCCAATTTAAGCTGTGTTTAGTAAAATTGCAATATCTCTTTCGTCGTAAATCAAGATTACGCAAACCAAACCTTTTCGAAAAGTTATGTTAGAGACCGAAAACTTTGTACAAGGTAAGGTGTTGAAACTTGGATAATTTCATGCCTAAAAGTGTTGCAATACAGGACTAAGATTTTAATATTGTTTAGTATTTAGGAGTTGTTTTAGGTTAAGGTTCCTAAACTCTAAACCTAATTTATTTGGATTAGTTTGATATCATGAACCTAAGGAAAAGTCTCGAGAGTCTGGATACGTGATACGAGGTGTTAGGATGCCCGATAAGCATAAGAAATTACGAGGGTTGTAAGTAAACTAATTGAGATATTTATTTACATTTCATTCCTGTTTATTTGTTCTTTTCAAGTCATTTGGACTGATTTTCCTTTGTACTCCATATGCCATGACTTATCGTCTTTTTTTCATTTCATGAGGTTGCTTTCATGGTATAGATTGTTGATTAAATGATTTCATTGACTCCAAATCATGTGTTATGTCATTTTCGAATGTTAATACAAGTGGTCAGTGAAATAGCATGCCATTAGGTACGTGTTACATAGTACTATAAATCTTTTTCCTTTGTGCATTAGAAATGTAATTGCTTCATCGGATTCTCAAAACATGTTATTTCTTAAAATGTGAAAATGGTTCTTGTATCTAGAGCCATTACATTAGAGGTCCGTCATATATACAGGGTCACTAGACTTTTCAGGGTAATCGGGATCTCTCAATAATCTTGCGCAGCATACGAGAAATGAGTCCCGGGTTGTTGGCAAGCATAACTTGTGCAGCACACGGGGTGTGGGACCTGGGTTTGTTGGCAATTATATCTCACAGGTGACTAGCACCAGTAAAAGGTTGTAAAGGAAATATCACTGCTTAGACCTTCACATTGATGTAGAGCTCAACCTCATCCTCATATAGTGGAAAAGGATGATGTGTTGAAGATCACGGCTGACCGGCCTTATATCAGTACTATTTAGTCGTGTGTCGGTTTCATTTCGTTTAGCTAAAATATCTCTTTGCATGTTCTTTTTCAGCATAACTGTTATTATCATGGTATTAGATACTTATTGCATATTTGGGAATGTGAACAAATGTCTCTCAGTGTTACTTTCTACTTTCCTGTACTCGCTATCCTTTTTATGATGGTGGATGCAGATCCCTCGATTAACAGGCCAGACAAGGAGAAGATCAACGACTACCTCTGGAACAATGAAGTGTTACTACACCAGACTTTGTAGGTTTTGATTTTGATGTATTACTTTTTATATGTATTTGATATACTTTTGGATTTGTATTTTATGGGTTAAGTTACTAGTACTTTGGCGAGATACATGATGATATGTATTATCATTGTTTGTTATGTATATATCAGGTTTTTCCACAATTGTTAGGCATCATGTTATAAGCTTTCGCTAATTAGTTAAGACTTTCGCTGAATAAAAGTTAAGTTAGATTCATAAGTTTTAATTAACTCGAATTTATGAATTGAAATAGGATAGGTATATGTTTATATTCATTTAAAAATAATAATAATTTGTAAGTACTAAGGTTTTGGAAAGGCTGACTAAATCCTTGTTAGGTCTTATATGATGAGATTAGGGCTTAATAAGGGGATTAGGCCGAGCGGTGCCCTAATTTGAGAAGGGGTCATCACATGCACATGAGGGCGATAAGGTTTTGGTATAGTTCTTAAAGTATTTCAATTAGATAATCGTTTTCGCATGTAATTCTTTAACTGATCTATTATTCTTAATGCTTTGAATGTTTACACTGAATTCAAAATAATACCATATTTTTAGTAAAGGTGATGTAACGACCTAAATATAATTTGTCGTTATTTCTTATGTGTTTGCAGATGTGGCTAACACCTCAGACGCATGTAGGACTTGCAATTAGGCTTTTGTCTGCCTGGAGCTAAGTAAATGGTTATTTTATGTGCTGAATTGTTAATTTGCGATTTTTATATTGAAATAGCGTACATGGCATCGCAAGGTGTGTTAGTATATTACATTTGACGTGCGAGACCGCGTGTTAAGTAGCCACCTCGATATGCATGTTGACGCGGGTACCGGGTAGTCCAATCGACTTAACACTAGGCCGAAGGAAATAATACACACATAAAATGAATAAAATTGGTTAAAATAATAATATGGAATGCATATTTGGTGGTTAGGGACATGGTGGTATGCGTGTGTTGCGGTTTGAGACACGAAACCGGGCGTCGAAACACTAGAAATGCCACTTTTTGAGTTAAATACAAGGGTGAGTGTGCCAAAGGTGTCATTTTTGGAGTCACTAGGGGTTGGAAAAGGAGCTAATGGTTCATTTGATCTCATAAAGATGCGCATGTAAGAGGAGATGACAATTCAACCTATAAAAGTCAACATTATCATATTTCCACCACCTTTTCTCTCTCATCATCTTATCATCTGAGATTTTAAAAGCAGAAACAAGGTTTTGGAGTGATTAAATATGGTGGTTCGAGGAGCTTGGAGTGGGTAAATAATCAAATCCAAAGTAAGAAGCACAAACACCACAACTTCCTCTATCTTTTTATCATAATTTGAGAGGTGTTAGCGAAGATTTGGTGCATGTTGAGTTGTTGTTATGATGGGTTTCTAGTGTGTTATAGTTGTTTTGTTGGTGTTGTGGTCGTTGTTGGGTTGTTTAAAAACCTAGAAATCAGTAGTTTTGCTGTCAAGAACGCGATTAGCGCGCTAATTGCAGCGCGCTAGGCCAGAAAATTTATGCGCTAATGTTCATCTAGGGCTAAGAACATATAACTGTCTGGGCATCTAGCCCGCTAATGCCCAGACCTAGCATTCGAATGTACCCCTATTTTGACATAATTTGTGTGAAATGACTTAACACAAATACAAATGACTAAATATCACTTATACATGGAAATAGGTCAATACAGGCTATAATTTGGGATATCCGGGACTAGGCGGAGTTGGACCGGGGGTTAGTGACGATACATGGAGTGCAGTGTGAGGTGTGTAGTATCCTAACTGAAATTACTTGAGCAGTATGTATTTTTGCTTTTGAATTCATTTTATGTCTTTCATTACTCTATTCCTGGTGTGTTGTAATGGATGAACGTTGAGGCTCTCCCTTTGTGCCATTTGTGTATACGTCCACTAAGACATAGCACGTGTGCCATCTCGGTGAATAAGGCTACCTGAGAGAGTGACGAGCACATGTGGGTACATCATAGGTTCCACGCCGACCACCTAGCGATTCAGATACTGGCCTTGCTTGAGTGCTACTCGCGCGACAGTAGTCTTTTGGGAGTCTGAAGTATGGTGTCAGTCTGATCTTAGGGGCTAGGAACACACACTTTGGAACTTTTACAATTACATATCCATGCGATGAGCATAGTTGCCCGTATTTTATTTCCGCATGTTTATTTAGTAGTTTCGTTTACATTCCAATACTTACTTTCCGTATTGCTCGCTTAATTTCCTTGGGAATACTTACTTTGGACTTATCATCTGTCTTTTTGTGATGGCTTGAGTGTAGATCCTAGTACGAGCCAGGGCAAGAGCAAGCTACCGGAATATAGAGACGTTTAGCCAGGCTTGTACGTTTGTATATATATATATTTTGTTCTATTTTGGGATTTTGGCTTGTTAGTGATACACTTGGACTCTATACTGTTGATATTATGTTACGTTGAGGTACATTTTTTATCTATGATGATATATGGGTTTTTCACGATAGGTATCAGAGTTAATTGCATGCTCAAGACTTCCGCTGTGATTTATTTGGGTTTAACATGATCTTAATAGATGACTTGAGTTTAGTAACAATTTAAACAACAAATTGTTGTCATTTGAGGTTAATAATGACTAAATGGTGGATGAGTTGGTGTGTGGGACACAATTCAACACTCTGGTACCGGTCGAAATATTAACAAAATACATCAACTCAACCTCCTCGAGTAAACCATACTCGTCTTTCATGTGGCAAGTAATAATCTCTGAGTCTTCCTTCTACGGCTCAATGCGTCTGCAACAACATTGGCCTTCCCGGATGCATTGATAAGCCAAGTTGTGGGTCTGCATTGGATCCCATTGCAATCCATTTGGAAAGTGGGCCGTTACAGGTAAAGAAAATAAAGGTACATAAAATAATTGAAATGAAGGAAGTATGTGGAATTGTACTATATTTTTTTTTAATTCTTTGTAGGGGATGGGAAAGACCAAGTAGATTGCAAAAAGAATAAGTGAGGTGAAATTTATATGGGGAATAGAATTTGCAATACATTGCATTCCATATATATGCTCATAGTTTCAAAAACTTGCACGACACTTCATTCCATATTTCCACTACAAGAATATGGAGGAATAGCATCAAAAAATTGTGACAGACAAAGTCCGTCGCTAAACAGCAACAAATCAGCAACAGTTCTGCATTAGATACTCTGTTTGACTCGGTTGAGCGAAAAGTAACAATTCAACGATTGATTTCTGACAAAAATTGTGAAAGATTGTATATTATCACAGATCTGCCGCTGATTTCTCCCTTCATAAATTTTTCGCCAAGATTGTGACAGATCTGCGATAGATCAGCAACAGAAACAAGTTTGTCACTGATCTGTAGTGAAGTCTATGACAGGTCTGCGATAGATCAACGACAGACAATCAGCGACAGACTTGATCTCACGCTGATCTGTCGCAACCTAAAAAAGGGTAAAACTAGAAACCCATCCTCCTCGACCCCTCTCTCTGCAAACCTTTTTTTACTTTATCGTCGCCGACGAACCTTCGACGCCGCCGCACAATCCTCGCCACCACCGTCGCCGTCGTCGTCCACTTTTCATCTTCGACGTCGACCGCGACTCGTCGGCTCTCATCTTCCTCTGCAACGCACGCTGATGACACCGCGGGTCGTGCGCAGCCGCTGCGCGCGCGATTGTCATCCGGCTCGGCTACCGCTGCGCGGTCTTCTCCTCTGGCGCCGCTGTTCACCTGTCGTGATCGCCCCCTTTTCGGTTGTCGCGGGTTCCGTCCGTTTCTACCTCTGCCCCACATTTTCGTCGCCGCTGGCCACCACCACGACTCCGCGGCCCCCTTTTCCGCCGCCGCTGCTCGCCCCGACTCCTCTTTAACTGAGTTTCGGGTCTCCTCTGCGACGACTCCACGACTCGCACACCGACACGGCCATCGGCCGAGCTTCACCCCGGTGGACAAGCACGAAGGCATAGCAGAATCGTGGATTGCCTCGCGACCAGGCGGCGGACCTTCGAATCACAGTCTTGGTTTGCGTTTTCTTAAACTTCTATTTTGGAATTTTGGTTGAATTTTGGTTGAATTTTGTTTTCATTACTACTTAAATTAGGAAATCTAAGTTTTCCCTTTTATATATCAACGAAATCGTACGTGTGTTATATGCACCGGTGGCATTTGATATGGGTGTTGCATAGGGAGACAAACTTACATCACCAATTGGGTTTCAAGTTTCAGAGATTCCTTTGGTACGCGATCTTCTGCCATTTATTGTATTCGCAAAAATCTCCATTGAACTCAGTCTTCTCTTGATCTTGAACATTTTACCTTGTATACTGCAGTGTTTATTATGAACTTTTGAACATTAAGATAGTTGCAATGAGTGGTAGAATGGTCTTACATCATATGTTACAATATATTCTTTTGTCATACTTTGGTATTTTTAAATCTTTAATATAATATTTAATACCAATTTTTTTAGCATTTTCCAATTTTCATTTCATGAAGAAACTTGATTTTTGAACTTGTTCTTTGTTGTGTATGAAGGGAACATACATTTTTTTCTTTGTCGATATTGGAAAATATGATCGAATGTGTATTTTACTCGTGTTTTATGATAAAGACAGAGAACACGAGTACTTAGCGGCTTTAGAATAAATGATTTTTGAACTAGATCACTATGATTGAATTATATAGGTTTCGTAGGCAATTCTTAAGTCAAATCACTTCATAGACCTCTTTTATTTTAGAAAGTTTTTTACTTCAAAGAGTTGGGTCTCCTCTTTATAAAGTTGATTGATTTCATTGATGTCTTAATTTGTATTTAAGTTTTAGATTTTACGTACATTTGCGAGTGAATGAAATACATGCATTGTGACTTGTTAGTCAAGTGTAGTACATATTAAGATAATTAGAGTAGTAAAATTAGAACCAATTTTATATATTTAGGATCAATGATACAAAAAAGTAGTCACAATGAGAATGACATTACAAATAAGTAGATTAAGATGTATCCAAAAAAGATAGAAGAATTAGATCCACATATATCAACTAATTAAGGTATTTTCTCAAATTGAGCAGTTTATCTAATCATATATGCTCCATTTCATTTTTCTCGGTGAGATGGACACCCCATGCTGCTCAACTTGGTCTCTATATGTAATATGTGTCTCCATCTTTTTTAGGGTCATAACGCACACTTTTAATTTATGTATTAGAAATGCTTAACTCGTTGTGTGTATTTTTGGAGTGGTTGTGTTGGTCATGTTATACATCGAGATAGAAAGACAGTGAAAGATAGTGTGTACTCGGAGACAACATTGTATTCAATTTCACTTTAATTTGATGTAATGTTATTTTCATTTGTGTTGGAATATTTTGGTTGCATGTCGAATATTGTTCAAGTTATTCCTTTTAATTTTTAGGATTTTGATGGGAAATACTCTCTTAGCTTAAGAATTTGTATGATGTCTATCTTGTATCGATGAAACAATGTTATAGAGTGTGAGATTGACATTGTATATATATATGTATATATGTAAATTAATTTGTGTAGCCATTTTAATTTGTATAGTATTTTGTATTTTGTTGAATAATGTTCATCTAGTATTATATAGTATACTACTAGTTAATTATGAAATGTTAATCTCATCCTTTTGTAGACATTGTTTGTCAAATTTTGATAATATACATACATTTTCCTAATTTTCGTATTATTTGCAGCAGGAAAATATTTATTGTTGCAGATTTTACTGCAGGTTTTCACTTTACTATTTACTATGTACTATTTTTTTTTTCAAAATTACCATTCCAAAATTAGTGCACAGTCAACAAAAAGTTATATGTTGTTGATATGTCTATGTTTAGCGACAGATCAGCAACAAACTACTATTTTGCTGACTGTGTTAATCAGCGACAGATCGAGTATGTCGCTGAATAGCAATAGATCAGCGATAGCACGCGTCTGTGCTGACTGGGCAAATCAGCGACATAGCGTGGCTGTCGCTAAATAGCGACAGTTTTTATCGGACCCTCATTTACTGACTGGACTACATTTAGCGAAATACTTGTTTCTGTTGTTGTTCAGCGACAGACGTTTGTCACAAATATGTCGCTGAACATCAACAGAACACAAAATTTGTCGCTGAGTTGAATTAGCAATAAAGACTTTAGCAACAGCTACTATCTATCGCTGATCTGTTGCAGGGTCGCTTAGCAACAGAACCGTACCACATCAGCATCAGATTAGTTTGTTGTTGTTTAAGTTTTTTTTGTAATGTTATGCTCATAGTTTCAAGTTGGACGTACTCATTCTATTACTCTACATTCGTTAATAAGATAACCATTATTAATCACTAATAAATTCACACAATATATAATTATATCTCTTGGAACCACCGATAATAGAAATAAATAAATAGCAATAAATAAGAAAACTAGAAAAAATAGAAAAATGAAATGGTGAAAAAAGTAGCTTCTTAACTTTCTCTCTCCTCGACTTATATATATATGGTTGAGATTATAGCTTTCAACCAGCAATTAATTGACGTGCCTCAGTTATTACCTCACTAGTTGCCTCATTGCCCAAGCACAAATTAATCGAGAGGTTGAAATTTGATTGTTTATATTGGAGGATTAGAATTATTTTATCAATCTCGACCACATGCATATATACATAAATACATTATAATAGTATAGTCATCAGAGATTCATACATTACACCCGCTATTAAAAAAGAAAAGAAAAATTGTCACAAGTGTTGTAAATTGGATGACCCTTTAACCAAGCTTATGAATGATCACATTGTCAAGCATGACTCTCACATTGAATTGTAACATCAAGCATGACTTCTACTTGAATGTAACTTGTACACTCTACACAACTTGTATTCAACTCTAATGTATAATCACTTATCCATTTATTGTCATGTAACTTGTAATCCTCTCCAATGTACACCAATTCTTTCATGTATTGTCTATGTTGCTTGTGATGTGTTGTATGACTTGTGGTGTATGTATAACTTATACACATTATATAAGTACAATTATCATCATCACCAAATAGCCTATATAAAGGGTGTCAACCCATTGTAATTCACACACCAAGTTGAATGAAAACTTTACATTTCAACTATCTCATTTCTTCTCTTCTCCTTTGTAGTAGTTGTTTGTAGTAGTAGAAGTTCTTATTCTTCTATTTTCCTTCTCTAGTTCTTAGCAAGTTCCAACTCAATTTACAACACGTTATCAGCACGAGCTTGCTCTAGCATTAAGGAGATCATGAAGTTCAAGAATGCTTGTTAAGGAGACGAAGCTAGGAAGGTATAACTTTTGTTATTTAAATAAGTTCAATTTATTTCTATATTATCATGATTGCTTCCTTTTATTACATGCATCACTTCTATATGCATACTTTATTCATATATTATGCATTATAATGTCACCGATTGCGAGAGTATGCTCTGTAGCCGCGTCTTGTACGGTCTTCTACATCAGAAATCAAAAGTCAATGTGTGACATGTAGTTTTTCTCTTAAAACTACAAACGATTAGTTATTGTTCTATTCTTGATTTTATAATACAAATAATGCTATAAGTTTGAGTTGATAGTGAGTAAGCTTTGTCCCCGGTAAAGCTAAACATTGAAAGGGAGATGGGTTATCCCGTTCGAGGATACATGGTATTAAGTAGACTATGTCTCGCCACCCAACTTGGAGGTTGTCCTACCAACTCATACGAATAGTACATTTTGTTTACTAATGAATCAAGTTGTGAACATATATTTAATCATATGTTATGTTTTTACATGAAAAAGGGAAAAACTATTTTATATTAAATTTATTTTCAAAATATTATTTAATCATAGTTGAACTTGTTGCCTTATTATATTACCGACAAGAATTACTTGTCATGACAATTAGATACTACAATGTGTGAATAAAGCATATATGCAAAAATGTGTGTTATACATAATCATTCGCCAATTTCTCTTTAGAGATTTGAAAAGTGAATATTTCACTTTATATATATATTTACCTTATGGAGTTATATATATACATACTAAAAGGGTAATGCTCCAAAAGCTCAAAACGAGCGGCTGAATCTCATGCTACAAAATTTAATCATCAAATATTAATTATAATTCCACAATTTTAATTACATCTATGTTGAGGCTATGTGGAAATATGACTGATGAGACAATAAAAATAAGGTCACGTGACCCACCTCTATTTATTGCTACAACAAATATCGAATGCGCACGTCAATCCAATAAATATTAAGGATTGATTTCTTGTCTCATGGTAGCTGAGTAAAATAATGAGATATTAAAAATATAATATCGCTCCCGTCCAATTAGTTCGAGCTTCAAATTAAGAAGCATATGTTGCATATAATGATCATGTTCGCAATAATAAATTTATGGACGTGGAAAATGTGAAAATATTAGGTAAAGGTCGTATTGACAACTCCACCAAAAATTGGAACAAAAGTGGTGCACCACTACAAAGGGCAAATAATTATTGACAATGAGCGCTCATAATTGTGATATTTTTTCGGTCATATCCTATTTTGCCTAAATATTGTCATATATATACCCGAATATTTTTATGACATTTACCATGCCTTCAAAATTAAAGGCAAATATTATGAATTTTATCATTGAAAATGGCTCGATAAAACAAGCACATCAAGATATATTTAAATCGTGACCTAAATATGGGCGATGAGTTTATATCTTGTGTATCGTGCTACATGCATGTACATTATAATGTAAAAGTGAATATTTCTTGAATTAGAACTTAGCGGTGGCTAATGTTCAGGCAATATCGGGTACAACAATTTTATTATTAATGTATTGTTCAGACGAAGTCTACTCAGAATAATATAGAATTTATCTATATGAATATGATTTAATCTGAGTATAATATTTATGGCTTTAACTTCTGGAATATATAAGGCACATTAAAACGAATGTCGTCTTAAATCAAATGACATTCATAATATGGAAAAATCTATTTGATTATCCATAATCGTCAAATACGAAAATATCATAAATTCGCACGGACGTCCTTTCATCGAACTGAATTTTTTTCAGTTGAAGATTATCTCAAGACAAATCAATAAGAGACGTATATTGATTTACTCTCTATTAATCGTATTATAAGATGTCTTGAATCTCTAATAGAAAAATTATTTATAGCAAGTTTTGCTAATTGTCACTTTGATGAAGCAGTTTTCCCACCATTAGGGGGAGATGTAAGCCAATTCAAAAGGAATGACGTGAAATTGCTTGAAACACATCAAATTGCATTAAATTTATTGTATTATGATCCATGTATCAATTTATATGAACTCGAAGTTCAAAGGATCATTAAGTAGTAACAAATTTATGAATCAATTACTTGATGCAAGAACTATATACAAAAGAGTGACAATCATATGCTTCAGCATTAAATGGTTCATATAAAAAACGATGTCCATGTGCAATAAAATGCACAAAATGTCTCACCCATGTAAACATGAGGGGGAGAATCAAAATGAGTTATTGGTTAGTGTATTGCATTTTTTTCCCTTTGCTATGGTTTTATCCCACTGGGTTTTCTTTGGAAAGGTTTTTAATGAGGCAATTCTAACAATACTAAAACTCTTTATCAAGGTTGATTAGTGTATTGCACTATTTTCCTTTCGCTATTGGTTTGATCCAACTGGATTTTGCCTAGCAAGGTTTTTAAAGATGCAATCCTAATATTATTATACTCCACATAAAAAACTTATGAGAGCAATGTACTCTTTTTCCTATACTAGATTTTTTTCCCACATGGTTTTTCTAGTAAAGGTTTTAATGAGGCGTATATATTCTCTCAAAGTGTATCAATGTGTTGCACTCTTTTCCTTAGCTTTGGTTTTGTCCCACTGGGTTTTCCTAGCAAGGTTTTTAATGAGGCAATCAATAATATTATACTGCAAATCAAGATTGACGAGAACATTGTACTCTTTTTCATGTACTAGATTTTTTCCATAAGGTTTTTCTAGTACAGGTTTTAACGGGGCATATTCTCTCAGCAAGTGTCATCCAAGGGGAGTGTTGTAAATTCGATGACCTTTTAACCAAGCTTATGAATATCACATTGTCAAGCATGACTCTCACATTGAATTGTAACATCAAGCATGACTTCTACATTGAATGTAACTTGTACACTCTACATAACTTGTATTCAACTCTAATGTATAATCACTTATCCATGTATTGTCATGTAACTTGTAATCCTCTCCGATGTACACCAACTCTTCCATGTATTGTCTATGTTGCTTGTGATGTGTTCTATGACTTGTGGTGTATGTATAACTTGTACACATTGTATAAGTACAATTATCATCATCACTAAATATCCTATATAAAGGGTGTCATAATTCACACACCAAGTTGAATGAAAACTTTTCATTCCAACTATTTCATTTCTTCTCTTCTCATTTGTAGTAGTAGTTTGTAGTAGTAGAAGTTCTTAATCTTTTATTTTTCTTCTCTAGTTCTTAGCAAGTTCCAACTCAATTTACAACAACTAGAGGTTTTATCATGTACAGTACCTAACTCCTAATAAAAACAAAGCTGGGGGACTGGAAAGGTTTGGATTCTGACTTTGGACAGTGCAGGTTTATATGCCCTGTTCAACCTAGTTGCTTTCTCAAAAAAAAAAAAAAAAAAAAAAGGAAAAGTATGCTTAGTGGACCTTGAGTTTTGTGGCCTAAAACTTGTGTCTAGCAAATAGCTGGGCTTTTGGCTTTGAAGATCGTCCCTTTTTTGTTTGTCAAATTGCAGATCAGCTTAGATCACGTATATGAAGGCCTACTAGCATGGTCCTCTAGCTCCGGCCTCGGAGTCTACCAAACTATAGGTGACCTTCTTTGTCAATATGGGTCAATTAGGTTCATAGCCAAAACTTTATTTTTCTTACACTTTCGTCACAGTTTTTTTTATCAAAATGGTCGCGATTTTTTTTTAAACTTTCAGGTCATCCTATCCATTTTTAATTAACTAACTGTTAATTAAATAACGCCCTAAGAGCTGATGGTTAGCTATGCAGCTTTATTAGAGAACATAAGAGAAATGAAAGTTAGACAATTTCACTTGTTGTTGTTGTTGTTGTTGTTGTTCTTGTTTGCTGAACTTTGCTCCTCTGATAGATAACCAAAATACATAAATCTGAGCTTCAGATCTAACATAATGAGAAACATAGAACAATACCTACTAAAGAAAATCACAAAAGATATGCTAATTAAGCATTGAAAACAAGTTTCACAACATGGGTATTGCAGATTCATGATGACAACTTGATGGTATCTTTAAATTGAATTGAGGTTCAAAAGTATGCTAATGATCTAGTTGTTTTCTTCTCTCTACCATGATTGACATATGGGGATCAGACTATTTAGAGAGTCCGAGCTACCAAGAGTCCTCTTCATGACTGAGATAAGCCCACTTTAGATTCAGATAAATAAGAGGTGTTCTTGTTGTTGTCGATAATGTTGTTGTTGTTGTTTATTAAGCTTTGACGAGTGTGTGAAGGCTGCATACATATGAAAATCACCTTAATAATATGGTGCTTATATAGACAAAATCTCAATTTTATCTAAAATTTTGAGGTAATGGATTTATTTAAGATATTTTTAAAGTTTGCCCCGTAAATAGCATAATAATGCATTCCCTAATGTTCCTGGATATAAACTATAAAATTACTTCATTTTTTTTACTTCCCAAAATGTCTTAAAACAAAAAACTAGATATATTCTCCTCATTCTCCTACAACTTTATGAAGATGAAGAAGATGATGATAGCCTACAAGAAGATAATATTTCCATACATCAATCTCCAATTTGGATAGCTAAGCGAGATGCATTGGCCGAGTTAATGTGGAATGAGTACAACTAGGTTAGACAAGCTTACTGACTAGTTTTAGATGAAATGTTCCATAATGTTGAGCATATGAATTGGTACCTTGTTTGTATGAATTTTTTATTACTTTAAATTTGATTTCTTTCAAATTTTCATTAATTAGTGCATTGTCATATGTAGTCTTATGTTAAATATATAGTTTTTTATTTTTTCGTTAAAAATATATACAACTTTAGTATCATGTAAAACAGAGATGGAAGAATCAATTGGGAGCGTGAAAGTAGTATCAAAGGGGCAAGTGAGATGGAATGACCGCATGGATAAGATCATGATTGAAGTTATTTTGGAAGAGTACGGATTTGGCAATGCTTCAGGTAATTCATGGAAACCTGAGGTATATACTCGAGTTTGCCTAGAGTTGCTAAAGCAATTAAAACAACAAGTACACCCAGCTCATGTGAAGGCTAGAATCAAAACATTGAAAGCCAATTACTTCTCTACAAGGGAGGTAATATCTCAAAGTGGTTTCGGATGGGATCCAGATACACAGCTTGTCACAGCAGATGTTTTGACATGAAAAGAATATCTTCAGGTACATTTTAGGTTTTGTTGGAATATACAATTGTATTAGTGATGTATATTAACTAACTATATTTCTTTGTGCGATGGTGTATATGTTTATATGTAACAGAAACATCCAGAAAAGGAATCATATCGCAGGAAGTGTGTGCCGTACTACAATGAGCTATGTGTCATATTTGGAGATGATCAAGCTACCGGAGGGAATGCAATTACTGGTAACGAGGCAAACATAGAATTACCTTCTTTGGAAGAAATGTGTGAGTAAATTTTGTAGAATAAGTAATTGATTATTTAATTTTACAATTTTTTTTTTGTACATTCTTTTTCATTGACTTTGAATGATCAATTCTTTTGGTGATTTTTATGTAAATTATTTTATATTTGAAAGAAATGCAATATAAGAAACTCAACTATTCAGCTCTTGAATTCTGGTTACTATAATGCCTAATTTATGAAATTCTAGTAGAAATAATCCATGTCTTATAAGTAATGTTATTATTTTTTGTAGGCAATGCAGAGAAGTCACTCCCAACTAAAGAAGCAAAAGATGAGGTCAATCAATCGTCATCTAGTGCAACTCGTACGGATCAAATGGTCGAGAGAACTAAAAGGAAAAAGAGTAGTAACATTGATGCTACCGAGCAAGGACTAACAAAGAACATTTGCCAATAGACTAGCGGATGCATTTGCGCATACAGATCGCGTGCACGTCTTCGAAAGAGCTTCATAACATTCCCGAACTAAGTCGAGAAGGCGTAATGCGTGTCATGCTTTTATTGGGAGGTGAAGTTAAAGATGCGAATATATTTTTTCACTTGGATTACCTCTACACGCTCCTTTTATTTTTCTTCATTTTTTAAAAACAAAAAATAGATATATTCAATTGTTAGACTTGGTGCACCACTCTGTCTACTCACAACAATTAACGAGATAGATCATGGTTAGAGCTTAATGCTAAATAACATTATTTTAGTTATTAAATCTTGATCTAATGGTTGATATGTTGCACATGAAGAAAAAGGAGAGTGTTGAGGTCATTAAATTGTGCGGGACTGGGATAATATTTTATTCGACAAGTTAGTATAGTTCCAATTTTTCTTTATTTATGATATTTGCATGTGACATCTATATACTGAAAAACTCCCAGTCTTTATGGGATTTTAAATGAAAATTATAAATCTATTATATCAGGTATGATCATAACAATTAATTAAAATAAATTAGTCAACGGACACGTGCGTTGTATGTGAAGAAAATGGAGACGTTCTGATAACACTTGAGAATATGTTTTTCAAAAAAATCACAATTGAAAAAGTTAAGAGTTTATTTTTTTTAATATTAATTGTTGCGTGTGTAGGTATTTGGAGTAAATCACGAATATCTAAATCAAACTTATGTGATCGCATCAAACCTAAACTATATATGAAAGAAATATAAATTAATCAGCAATAATACGACATGAGTTTTTTAAGTAAAACAATAATAATATCACAGAGTAGAAAAAATCTTAAGTTCGAATATATATCAATGAATTTGAATAATAAATAACTATCTCAAGAAACTCTTTTGAAAAGATATTTGTGAATATATAAACATGAAGTATATTGATATATTAGATATTTAACAAATGGGTTTCAAAAGAATATCTAACAAATGGATAATGTCTTTCTTATTGAGTACTGGATTAGGATATCCAATCTGGTGGTTTGATTAGATCATTAACAAATTGCGTTGCTTCATGAACCCAAAATTGTGTGTATCAAATAAATATTTATTTTGTCAATCGCCTAGCCTCCATAATGAATTGACCTTTATATCTCTTTGGTTGAGTACATATCTCTTTACGTCGTTCCAATTCATTTCATTAAAGAGTCGTGCATTTCGAATAATACGAACATTCACAAATAAGAAAGAAAATAAATAGAAATTTAACAAATTGTTAACTAATGTATCCAAAGATATATATTGAAGTAAGCGATTAATGAACAAATAGAGACTTAAAAAATCGTTAAAAATTTAGTTACATCAATAGCATGATTTTTAAAAAAAGAAACAATTACATCTATGTAATGAGATGATATACAACATGAGATTTGTTGACTTATCTGCATCTCCACACTAGTGCTTACCTACAATATCAATTCCCTTGTAGAGAGATGTGAAGAATTGGCTCGAATACTCTGATCTTCGAGCGATAACTTAGCTCGCAACAATGAATATGTATTGAGGCACTTTGGATTGAATTCCATATGCCAAAGAAGAAATTAGTATGTGGAACATCTCTATCAAATAAAAAGAGCTTTCTATAACCAAATGAAAAAAGAAAAACAAAAGTCTATACTATTACTAGTCGATGAGCACGTGCGTTGCACACGAGAGAGATATTAGAGAGAGAAGGGAAGAGAACCGTGAGGAGAGAGAAGGGAAGATATAACCGTGAGGAAAGAGAGAATGTGTAATGAGTGGAAAAGAGAAACGTGGAGGAGAGAGAAAAAAAATCCTCTAAATACCACTTTATTAGGAAAACCCGCATATTAATTTGGACTTATCAATTAAATTACCAATTTATCCTTAATTTTAACTATTTTTTATCAATTCACAGGGTCATTATTGGGACTTTTAGCCAAAAAGGCTTCACGGTTAACCGTTTTGAGATTACTATTATAATAGTACAGATAATAAAGTAAAGACGGATCTTTCACAAATGATCAAAATTAGATGACAATTGCGAGTCCTTAATTACAGTTATAAGTACAGTAATTTTTTTTTTTATTTTTTTTGAAAATGAATTCACAGGAAATTAAATTTGTTGCGTTTCCCATTAATTATTAAGTGCAACAAAGGCAACTTAATTTCTTCCAGTACATGAATTCGTAAATATATAGCTAATGTAGCTAATGAACTGATGACCAAGCTAGAGGCAGTTCCTTTAATGTCTCCACCTCTGTATCTCTATGAGGATGATGGTTGAACTCTCCCTCGTGAATGAGGGTACAAATTACTGTTATAAGTAATGATAGACTTATTTGGTGAACACACTCACCTAACCACTTACTTATGTGGCATGCACTAATACTAAAAGCATCTTCAATGATAAATGTGGATTGTAGCTATGGATTGATGTCACCTAGTGGAGTGGATGTCCATTTTATGTGGTGCAAAATACTGCAAATAGACATTAAAGTTAAAAAATATTCTCCAATGGTCAATTAGTGGATTGCACCTTCCATAAATAATTATTAAATACAAATTAGATAAAGAAATTGAATATATCTTTAAAGTAAAAATCGACTATACGTCTACATACACACACATATAAACCCAACTATGTAATATGAATAAATAATTGTACAGTTTTAAAGCCTCTATTTGTTTTTGTTTTTTTTTTATGAAAAACCTCTAGTTATATATTTGGAGCACTCATATTAATTTATTTATTTTATAATAAAAATGCCGCTGTTTTTTTCAATATAAACAGCCATTTGTTGTAAACTAAGTTGTAAGCCAACTAGAACTTAAGTTGGACTTGCTAGAGACTTAAGTATAGAAAACATAAACTAAGAACCACTATAACAAGTAGAGAAGAGGAGACAAGAGAGAAGAGAGCTAGAGTTGAGAAATGTAGAGATTTCCATTCCAACATTGGTGTGTGAATTACAATGGAGTTGGCACCCTTTATATAGGTCATTTGGTGATGATGATAATTGTACTTATTCAATGTGTACAAGTTATACATACACCACAAGTCATACAACACATCACAAGCAACATAGACAATACATGGAAGAGTTGGTATACATTGGAGAGGATTACAAGTTACATGACAATACATGGATAAGTGATTATACATTGGAGTTGAATACAAGTTATGTAGAGTGTACAAGTTACATTCAATGTAGAAGTCATGCTTGATGTTACAATTCAATATGAGAGTCATGCTTGACAATGTGATCATTCAAAAGCTTGGTTAAAGGGTCATCCAATTTACAACACTCCCCCTTGGATGACACTTGCCGAGAGAATATGCCTCGTTAAAACCTGTACTAGAAAAACCCTGTGGGAAAAAATCTAGTCTAGGAAAAAGAGTACAATGTTCTCGTCAATCTCGATTCGTAGTATAATATTGTTGATTGCCTCATTAAAAACCTTGCTCGGAAAACCCAATGGGACAAAACCAAAGCTAAGGAAAATAGTGCAACACATTGATACACTTTGAGAGAATATATATGCCTCATTAAAACCTTTACTAGAAAAACCATGTAGGAAAAAATCTAGTATAAGAAAAAGAGTACATTGCTCTCATAATTTTTTTATGCGGAGCATAATAATGATACACATTGCTCTCATATTAATCAACTTTGATAAAGAGTTTTAATATTGTTAGAATTGCCTCATTAAAAACCTTGCAAGGAAAACCCAGTGGGATAAAACCTTAGCAAAGGGAAAAAGAGTGCAATACACTAACCAACCTTGATAAAGAGTTTTAATATTGTTAGAATTGCCTCATTAAAAACCTTGCAAGGAAAACCCAGTGGGATAAAACCTTAGCAAAGGGAAAAAGAGTGCAATACACTAACCAATAACTCATTTTGATTCTCCCCTCATGTTCACATGGGTGAGACATCTTGTGCATTTTGTTGCACATGGACATCGTTTTCTATATGAACCATTTAATGTTGAAGCATATAATTGTCACTCTTTTGTATATAATACTTGCATCAAGTAATTGATTCATAATTTGTTGCTACTGAATGATCCTTTGAACTTCGAGTTCATATTAATTTATACATGGAACATAATACAACAAATTTAATGCAATTTGATGTGTTTCAAGCAATTTCACGCCATTCCTTTTGAATTGGCTTATTTTTCCCCCTAATGGTGAGAAAATTGCTTCATTAAAGTGACAATTAGCAAAACTTGCTATAAATAAATTCCCTATCAGGGATTCAAGGCATCTTATAATATGATTAATGGAGAGTTAAATCAATATAAGTCTCCTATAATTGATTTGCCTTGAGATAATCTCCTGTTGATAAAAAAACTCAGTTCGATAAAAGATGTCCGTGCGAATTTATGATATTTTCGCATTATTGATGATTATGGATAATCAAATAGATCTTTCCACATTAAGAATGTCATTTGATTTATGACGACATTCGTTTTAATGTGTCTTATATATACCATAAGTTAAAGCGGGAATATTATACTCAGATTAAATCATATAGATAAATTTTCTATTATTCTGAGTAGACTTCTTCTGAATAAGACATTAACAATAAAATTGTTGTACCCGATATTGCCTGAACATTAGCCTCCACTAAGTTCGAATTCGAGAAATATTCACTTTTATATTATAATGTACATGCATGTAGCATGATACACATGACATAAACTCATCGCCCATATTTAGGTCACGATTTAAACACATCGTGATGTGCTTGTTTTATCGAGTCATTTTCAATGATAAAATTCATAATATTTTGCCTTTGATTTTAAAGGCATGGTAAAGGTCACAAAAATATTCGGGTATATATATGACAATATTTAGGCAAAATAGCCTTTCATATATGACAAAAAAATGTCACAATTATGAGCGCTCATTGTCAATAATTATTTTCCCTCTCTAGTGGTGCACCACTTTTGTTCCAATTTTTTTTGTGGAATACGACCTTTACCTGATATTTTCACCTTTTCCACGTCCATAAATTTATTATTGCGATCATGATCATTATATGCAACATATGCTTCTTAATTTGAAGCTGAACTAATCGGACGAGAACGATATTATATTTATAATATCTCATTATTTTACTCAGCTACCATGAGACAAGAAATCAATCCTTAATATTTATTGGATTGACTTGCGCACTCGATATTTGTTGCAGCAATAAATCGAGGCGGGCCACATGACCTTATTTTTATTGTCTCATCAGTCATATTTCCACATAGCCTCAACATAGAGGTAATTAAAATTGTGGAATTATAAGTAATATTTGACTGATTAAATTTTGTAGCATGAGACCCGGCCGCTCATTTTGAGCTTTTGGAGCATTACCTTTTCGGTATTTATATATATAACTCCATAAGGTGAAAATATATATAAAGTGAAATATTCACTTTTCAAATCTCTAAAGAGAAATTGGCGAATGATTGTGTATAATACACAGTTTTGCATATATGCTTTATTCACAAATTGTAGTATCTAATTGCCATGACAAATAATTCTTATCGGTAATATAATAAGGCAACAAATTCAACTATGGTTGAATAAATTTTTGAAAATAAATTTAATATAAAATAGTTTTCCCCTTTTTATGTAAAAACATAACATATAATTAAATATATGTTCACAACTTGATTCATTAATAAACAAAATGTACTATTCGTATGAGTTGGTGGGACAACTTCCAGGTTGGGTGGCGAGACATAGTCTCCTTAATACCATGCCTCCTCGAACGGGATAACCCGTCTCCTTTTCAATGTTTAGCTTTACCGGGGACAAGGCTTACCCACTATCAACTCAAACTTATAGCATGATTTGTATTATAAAATCAAGAATAGAACAATAACTAATCGTTTGTTGTTTTAAGAGAAAACTAGTTATGTCACATATTGACTTTTGATTTCTATCTAGAAGATCGTACATGGCGCAACTACAGAGCATACTTTCGCAATCGGTGACGCTATAATGCATAATATGTGAATAAAGTATGCATAGATAAAAGGAAGCAACCATGATAATATAGAAGTAAATTGAACTTATTTAAATAACAAAAGTTATACCTTCCTAGCTTTCTCTCCTTAACAAGCCTTCTTGAACTTCAAGATCTCCTTAATGCTAGAGCAATCTCGTGCTGATAACGTGTTGTAAACTAAGTTGTAAGCCAACTAGAACTTAAGTTGGACTTGCTAGAGACTTAAGTATAGAAGACATAAACTAATAATCAATATAACAAGTAGAGAAGAGGAGACAAGAGAGAAGAGAGCTAGAGTTGATAAATGTAGAGATTTCCATTCCAACATTGGTGTGTGAATTACAATGGAGTTGGCACCCTTTATATAGGCCATTTGGTGATGATGATAATTGTACTTATTCAATGTGTACAAGTTATACATACACCACAAGTCATACAACACATCACAAGCAACATAGACAATACATGGAAGAGTTGGTGTACATTGGAGATGATTACAAGTTACATGACAATACATGGATAAGTGATTATACATTGGAGTTGAATACAAGTTATGTAGAGTGTACAAGTTACATTCAATGTAGAAGTCATGCTTGATGTTACAATTCAATGTGAGAGTCATGCTTGACAATGTGATCATTCATAAGCTTGGTTAAAGGGTCATCCAATTACAACACCATTGTTTTTTTAATTTAATTATATTTTTTCGTGACGTTTAAATTAATACTATACAACCACTACAAAAAAACAGCAAATCAGAAACGGAATTTTCCGTTTCGATTTGCGAAAATTCCGTCTCTGATTGGAATCAGAAACGGAACAGAGACGGAACGCGTTCCGTCTCTGAAAACGTCGTCGCTGATACGATCAGAAACGGAAAACGGATTCCGTTTTTGATTAGAGACGGAATAGAAACGGAAAATATCCGTTTCTGATTAGAGACGGATTTAGAGACGGAAATTAGAAACGAACGAGACGAACGAAATGGAATTTATTTCGAAATTGTACATTTGTAATTGCATTCGTCTCGATTCCGTTCTTGATTAGCAACGGAATCGAGACGGAATTAATAAATTTATGAATTCGTCTCGATTCGTTTCTAATCGAAACGAATCGAGACGGAATGAGAGACGGAATGCAAATAGTCCGTCTCTGATTCCGTCTCTAATTAGAAACGGAATCAGAGACGGATTATTCCGTTTCTGATTCCGTCTCTGATTCCGTTGCTAATTAGTGACGGAATCAGAGACGGAATTCATATTTCCGTGTCTGATCCGTTTGTGATTGATAAAAATATTTCTGGAAAATTAGAGACGGAATAGCAACGGAAAATTTGAATTCCGTTGCTAATCCGTCTCTAATTTTCTGTTTTGTTTAAATATGGCATTGATACATAATCCAATTGATTCTCCAACCTAAAAAATAAAAATACAACCCGATATGACATACTCCATCGCCTTGCACCCCCTCCAACAACTCCTTGGGGGTGCTAACATCCCCAAAGAAGCCAAATTGCGCATCCATACATCGACAACATATATGAACAAAAATTAAAAAGAGAAAGAAAAAATGTGAAACTCAAAACTAGCCAAAAAAATTATATATCCACGGAAAGTTGTCATGTATTACAAAAGCTCCAAAATTTGGAAGTATAGACAAAAACCACAATCCTATCGTTCAACAAGCCAAAAAAAAAGAACACTCACAAAAGGTCCAAAATTTGGAAGTATACACAAATAGGACTTCATCTAATAACTAAAACGCAGCTTTGAAGCATTTCGAATCTCCATCGAGGGCAACAACCAAGAGTATGCACTGAAAGAAGTAGGCAAAGGAGAGATTATTGTACTAAGGATGTACATTGGAAGCGAATGAGAAAAATGGTGGATTTGAAGAAACATAGAAATTACTAATAATCATACATAACAAGTCGGCTCCGAACCTAATTTATAAATTCTTTACGATTGAGTTTGCTTTGGTCTTTTGTCAATTATGCACATATGTAGGTAGAGAGGAGTACTAGAGGTAATAAGGAACATGAAAGAGGATAATGGTGAAGTGCAAGAATGCTTAAAGGAAAAAACTAAACTCAAATTTGATCCCCAAAGTCCCATCAATGCGTAGGAAAATAGCAACATTGACCCCCAAACTCCCATCAATGCAACATTCACAGGTTCAAATTTGATCCTAAACTCGAATTTCATCCCATCTAAAAATGAAATAGTGCTCGAGAACAAACCAGACCATGTGTTCCTACTTTAAAAAAAAAATTCACGAATACATTCAAGAAATGCAGTGAAGAAAAGAAATAAACCATACAATGAGGAATAAGAAATCTTCCAAAAAATACATGAACATCAACCATATAAGACGCACCTATCATGTAAGTTGAGTTGGATTATTTATCAAGCTTTGAAAGGCTTGCATTTCAACATGCATATGATAAGTAATGGTGAAGTGCAAGAATGCTAAAAGGGAAAAACTAAAAGTTAAGCACAAACCTATCATGTAAGTATGATTCTAGAACTCATCCTCTCACCCCATCTAAAAGTGTTGTGTGCTCCAAAGGTGACAAGCCATGTGTTCCTACTAAAAAAAAAAAAAAACCAAATTTGGGATTATCAAAAGGAAGAGAAGAAAAGAAAAAAGAGAACAATGTATCTATAAGAAGTCGTCATCTCATCCACCAACCTCTCTATTTTCCCACCTCTCTATTTTCCCATAAATCTTGATAGGAAGTCATCATCTCATCCACCAACAACTGCCGCGTGCTCCAAAACAAATCAAAATCGCCATGTTAAGCTACTCCCCAAAAAAAAAAAAAAAAAAAAAAAAAATAGTGATGTCCTCTCTTGCGGTGAAGAAAAAGAAAAAAACTCACAAATAGAATAAGAAACCTTAAAATGAAAAGCTCACCAGCAGCCAAGCAAAACTGAGATAGGAATGAAGTTACACTGCTGCGTGCTCCAAAACAAATCATCCATGTGTTCCTACATCCCAAAAAAAAAAAAAAACCAGCTGATGTCCTCTCTTGCAGTGAAGAAAAAGAAAAAAACTCACAAATAGAATAAGAAAGCTTTAAAAGAAAAGCTCACCAATGACCAAGCAAAGCGAGATAGGAACTGGCGTGATCTCGCTCCAAAAAAAAAAAAAAAAAAACAAACCAAGCTGGTTTGCTGGTAATGTCACTTTAAATTAGTGTTTTAGCCATTCTATATATATTTGAAATGACAATAGAAGAATCACTCACTATCTGTAGGAGGCTATTTGATACTTAACGACCACAATAGCATTACTAGAGAACCTTCTTGATTGTACCCCAAATGAACATTAACAACCACAATAGCATTCGGCCATTGAAGAATTCAGTGCAGGAATAACAGTTGGTTAAGTCGAGCTTCCCAATACACAATGTCTTAGAGTTGGTGGTAGAAAAACCAATAGCTTGCTGAGAATGTTTCTATAAGATGGACCTATCATGTAAGTTGAGTTGGATTATTGTACAAGCTTTGAAAGGCTTGCATTTCAACATGCTTCGAATAAGTAAAGGCATGAGTGCAAGAATGCTAAAAGGGAAAAACTAAAAGTGAAGCACAAACCTATCATGTACATCCAGTCTCTGCTTGTAGACGACATTCCTAGTCGAACGTAACCCTTGTCGAGCCGGTTGTCTATTCAAGTAATGAAATAATAATGATTAAGATGATAAGAAATCTCACTAATTGGGGAATATTGTAAATCGAAATAGCGATCTAGACCATGTAGAAGAAATCGATAGCTAAGTGAAAGAACGAGGTTCGCACATTAAACTCATAAAAAAGCATGGTATTTGAACTCGATACGTAATGCTAGGAATTCCTCAACAAAATCGTGTAGATGAATAGCGTAATTGTACTCTGATGGAAATGGTGATGAGTATGTAAGTAATTCTACATTACCCAAGTCATTATGGATGGAAGCCTTAAAAATTACTGCATACTTATTGAATAGGGTTCCTAGTAAGTCAGTCCTAAAACTCCATTTGAGTTATGGACTCGTAGGAAACCTAACTTAAGACATCTTCATGTCTGGGGATGTCCAGTAGAGGGTAGAATGTATAATCCACAAAATACCAAAATTGGGTTTTTGAACGATCAACGAGTTCTTTCTTGGTTACCTTACAAAATCCGAAGGCTATAGAATCTATCGTCCTAATCATAGTACAAAAACTGTAGAAACTAGAAATACATATTTTATTGAGAATGGTGAAGTCAATGAGAGTATTACGCCATAAAATGTAAATATTTGAGAAGTAAGGGATCACATCCTTATGCCCATTACTTATAAGAACAATGGCAATTCCTCTCGATATAATTCACACCAATAAGACGATTGTAGGCAAACTAAAAGAAATAGCATTAAGAAGGTGTGAAAGATCGAAAAAATCAGCTATTCTAAATGATTTTGAGGTATATATGCAAGAAAATGATTATGATATAATAATTACTAATGAAACAATATCTTACTAAAATATCGAAAATCACGTTGATTCGACAAATGGATCCATGCTATGAAAGATGGGTTCAACTCGATGGCTCAAAATGAAGTTACGGATCTCGTTGAATTGCGGAATAAACGTGATTTGTAGTGGTAATATTGAGAGATATAAAGCTAGACTTATAGCCAAATATTTTACTCAAAAATATGGTATTGATTATACACAAACTTTATCTCCAGTTTCTAAGAAATACTTTTTCAGAATAATTATGGCATTACTAGCTCATATTGACTTAGAGTTGTACCAAATTGATGTAAAGACAGCTTTCCTAAATGAGAGTTTCGATGAAGAAGTTTACATCGGTTTGCCTTAAGAATTTAATATTGTTGGTACTGAACATATTGTATGTAAACTTAAGAAATCAATATATGGACTTAAGCAAACTTCTCGACAGTGGTATCTTAAGTTTAATGATACAATAACATGTATTATTGTTTTTAAGGAAAACATCATTGATCAATGTATATATCTTAATGTTAGTGGGAGTAAGTTCATATTTTTGATATTATATGTTGATGATATTATGCTTGCACCAAATGATTTTGGTCATTTATTTGACACTAAGCATTTTCTCTCAAATAACTTTTTTGAGTAACTGTGGTATCCAAACACTTTGTCTTACTCGTCCCACATGCCTTAGGATTGCAAAAAGAGACCACCAGTAGCCCGACATTTAGTTGTGTGGGGAATCGAAGTTGAGGCCGTGCGCCTAACCTATATCGATATAAGAGGCATACAAATACCACATAGTATCAACGCGTCTACTACTTGTTCAATCACACCTCCTTAAGGTCATAGGTTTATTCCATTCTCTAGAAATGTAATGTGAAATAGCAACATTAACTAAAAGAGTAATCCTAGTGTTTCTAATCCTAACTAGTAGTAGAAATTAAGTAATTATAGGTACCATTCAATCGTAACCAACAACACCTAACTAATCAATCATCCATAGCAAGTGCATGAATATGAAATTACTAACAACTATAACATCAAGCGACAAAGTAATAACCTCAGTACATGACTCTAATGTATTATAATGTTGATCATGACATGCTTTACCGATAAAAGATACATGGAATAACAACCAAATACGGATGACATGCTATACCGATAAAATAAACATGGAATAACAACCAAATACGGAATCAATTTAAATCTTGAATTGCTCAATTAAAAGGTTTAAATGAAATAGCACATATTAAAAAACCTAAAAATAGAACAATCATAACCACAAAAACTATGCGGGTAAGAGAAGAAAGCGAACAAAAACTTCTAAACCAAACAAAAGGCACAACATTAACTTAATAGATCAAGTGAAGAACACCAACTAATGCACATGAAAGCCAATCCGGGGGAAAATGTGAGCAGATACAATGTGAAGAGAATTCGGGTGTTAAAAAAAAATTTTTGTCTTACCTTGACGAGCTAAGAGCGGAGCGGTAAGCACAGAGCGACCAGAGAGCAGAGAGCAATGAAAGAGACGGAGATTCAAGAACGAAAATCAAAAAGAATCAGAACGATGTCCACTCATTCACTGCACAATCAACCACATAACAAATCAAATCACTCAAGAACAGTTAAAATAAAACCTCCTAAAGTAATAACAATTAAAAGAACTGAACTCTTTAAATATGTCACCTGATCAAGAGTTTGTTCCTTCACAGTTCATAAACAATAAGGTAGTACTATAACACGGCCAATTGCCAAGACGAATGTACAAAAATAAAAATGATTCCATGACCATAATAGCTAAGACCTTTCAAGAAAATAAATTTTTTTTTTAATCCTTTTATTAGACTAGTATAGCGGAGCCGCTAAGAAAACCTAGTATACACAATGGTCAGCCACATTATGTTCATTTCCTATGTTTGAACATCAAGGCATATATATGATTTGCCTTGCCTAGCGAGATATAGCTTCAGTTCAAGTGAAAATCTATAACATATTTCAGTCATGAGCATAATATTTGCAATGCTAACAAGTATTACGACTTTAATATTCCTGGATGCCGCATATAAGGTACGTAGGAACACCGGACACCCCAAATATTTATTGATAGATGGAAATTTATGAAGTCTGCATGCTAAATTTAAATTGGAAAATCTTTCAAGATAAAATAGCTTCTTGCCTTCAACTCCGATCTTTACTAGAAGATCGAACTATCAAATGAACCATAGCGGAAACTTAAATAATTTTCATGTCACCCTTGGTTTTCCATAAATTTTTTAAATTAGATAAACAAGGGGACTAGAACGCCAACCTGACAGACGCAAATTTTTAGCGAAAACAGCCAAGCAGTTCAGTACTTCCTCAAAACCGTCACAAGGTGAATGATCTCTATGAAAGCTGAAGAGCTCTTGATCATGAGTGTTGTCTGCATTATAAAGAACAATCAAAAACAAATAGATTATATCAGAATGTAGTAAGACTCCAAAACTACAAATGCCTTGCTAACCGGATCCGAATCAGAGACCAGAGAGAGCGAGAGATATCGGCGATGACGGAGACCGGCGCGACGAGACGGAGAGACCAGAGAGACGGCGAGACCAGAGACAGCAGAGAGACCAGGTAGCACGACCAGACGGAGAAACGGAGACCACCGCGACCGAGACGGCCGCAGAGCGAGACACGAGAGAGACCAGCTAGCACGACCGGACGGAGAGACGAGACGATCGAACGGGATGGACGTCTGGGGACGAGACGATCGACGCCCGGCGCGACGAGACGGAGAGACGCTTTAGGTTTTTGGGGTTTTTTCGTGTGAATGATTTGGGGATTTGCTGTTTTGTTGGGAGGGGGGTGGGGTGCGGGAAAGAGGAGAGGCTGCCACGATCCAATAAAATACAAATCTCGAGGAATGATGAACGGCCATAAGAAATGAAGAATTTGGCGGGAATGGTGGCGCCAAATTTCGAGACTACGAATTTAATTCCGTCTCTAATTCCGTCTCTAATTCCGTCTCTCGATCCGTCTCAAATCCGTCTCTGAATATTTCCCTGTCGATTCCTGTCGCTAATCAAAATTTAGAAACGGAACTTATTCCGTTTCTAATTCCGTTTCTGATTTAGAAACGGAAATAAGTTCCGTTTCTAATTCCGTTTCTGATTTGCTGTTTTTTTGTAGTGAACCCATGAAGTTTTAAACTTTGTATTTATCTTTTTTCTCATATATTCGTAATTATCTTTAAATAGCTATTTTTTTAGGTATTTTGGGATTTCAGCTACTTTTTCAATTTTTTTTAATTTCGTTTTTTGGCAACTTACTTATGTGGCGTAGTGGATACAGTGTTGATGCCACATAAGCCACACATTCTAAATCAATAATCCCAACGAAGAAGAGTTTTTAACTATAATGTGGATTCCATATCTAGTGCACGTCCTCCCCCAATCCACAATTTCATTGGACATGCTTTAATGTTAAGCCCCTCAAGGCACATAAGTTTAATTTGCATCTCAAGCATTATCACATATATAAGTGAGTGTGTTTACTAAGTATATGTAGCATTATCCTATTTTATAGAAGGTTCATGTAAGATAGTGAGTTGTATTTACAAAAATAATAATAATAAAATCTTGACAATTAATTACGCGAATAAATGTGTGTGTGTCCACATATATATATATATATATATATATATGAGTCATTTGAACCACAATTATAATCATTGAAATCTAATTCATCCAAGACATTGGATGTAAGAGTAAATGCACAACATATTTTTAGGGATTTTCATATTATGGATATATATATTTGAGCTCAAGAATTTCCCTATATTTTATATAGTCAAATAGTGTAATGTACTATTGGTACAACCTACACACTGTTGGGCATCAGTATCAGTATCACTACTTGAATGGGCCAGTCAATCCATAAGGGTTGTCTCCAACGACCCATCACCTAATTGAGGGCCTCATTAGTCTGAAACTTTTATGGCCCAACTACCTTATGACGTGTCCTTACTGTCAATTTAAGTACGAGTCAAACATACCAGCTTGACCATTAATTCAATAGGTACATATAACATGTTGGGCCTGCCCCTGTAAGGTCTATGGATCTCACTAAGATCGATATTGTTCTCACTTTAACTACTTTTACTATTTATAAAGAGATTCACACTTAAATACTTTTTATAAAGTCACGTTTTTTTTTTTGGTACACTATAAAGTCACACTTTCACCGATGTGAGGCTATCATTTTGGCCAACTTGTCTCCGACGGTATATATGGAATATATAAACAAAGAGTTGGGGATCACCCTCTCAAAGTAAAGGCTAGCTAGCATGTAATAAGGACTTGCCCCTTCCTGAATGGCAGTGAAGTGTCCCATGAATATGGTGCTTAATGTGTAGAACCATTTTGATGTACTCATGTAGTTTCATTTTTTATTTTATTTTTTTGCATCTCAAGCTTTCTCTGATTTATTCGAAATATTTAAAACTGATCAAACCTAAAAACTTAATAAATAAAGGACCCTCCCCAATTTTGTCTGGGAGAAATGTGCCGTCCCTTCGACCCTGGAGTTAACTAGGGTTAGAGTGCTATTAAAGAATGTACTTCCTTGTGATCAAGGCCTTGAGGTTGTTTGCACGAGTCTTGTATTATGGACACAAATTTCGGTACTTAAGTGTTTTTTTAGAACAGGTACTTTAGTGTTACATGTTAGTAAATTCCATTCTAACATATGGAAATAAAATTGTAACATCTCATATTAAAAACACAAGAAAAATAAATAACAATGAATAAATGACGACTATAATACTAAAAGATGTCGTAATGGTAATAGTACTATATATAATAGATGATTGTGCAAGTTCACCAACCTAGGCCATCCAGCCGCTTTGGTCTTAGTGAAAAACAGGGTGGAAAGGTGTCCAGAAGAGAAGGCACCCCTCAAAACCCAGCAATGAGTGCAGAGAATGCCATGCATTAACAGTAGAAAATATAGAATTCAATATGATGATAATTAGTACCATGTGTGATGGAGTACTACGCGTGAGATTCATCAGCAGTAGTATATAGAAAGCATGAAAAAAAAAGGGGGTGAAATAATTAAAGCCAGCTTTTGGGTCTTGCACTGATGTGGGCAGGGTTCCCCTATAATGGAGGGCACTTTTGCAGCTTTGAGACCTTAAATAAAGTTCATCCACCAAGGCAAAAGTGTGCACAATCCACAAAAGCTAATTAATTTGAGAGAGACTGGAAGTTGTAATGTTGGAGAACAGAAGTTATGGCAATACATGCAGGCCGGCCAATTATTAATTTCATCTCTCATAAGATTTTTCTTGGTACTAGTTTTAAATGGGAATTAGTAATGTGTTGATTAGATAGATCATACTAATAAGAGCTAGAGCAATAAATATTGATGACCTTGATTCTTGAGGGAATTCAATGTAATTAAATTTGATCGTACTAGGAGTACCCTTTAAGAGCAAATACAATGTCAGGTTGGACTAGAGAAACAAAATATTGCTGGCGAAATTAAAGAAACCCAAAAAAACTAACAATAAATTTATTTGGACTCAGAAGTCCAGACTCATAGGGAGATTTTTAAATTTTTTATAAATATTTAAGGGGTATCAAAAGAATTTTACAAGTGATTATGGTTGCTTCATTAATTGCTTGAGGATGTATTTGAAATTAAAAAAAAGTTTTGAGCGTGGACTCACGAGTCTAAATAGCACTAACTAAAAACTAATTCGCCATTCGTGGATGGACTCCATCTTAAATTAATTACTCCATCAATTCCTAAATATTTGTCATAATTTGATATTTATACAAGAATTAAAATTAGGTAAGAGGTCGGGTCCTCAATTCACTTAGTAACAAAAAAATTGAGGGAGTAATTATGACATTTACCCAAGAATTTTAATTTTAACAAATTTGCCATTATAAAAGCCATAAATCTATATGGACTCAAGAGTCTAGACTCATACAAGGTTTAACTTTTTTTACAAATACTCAACGGGGCATCAAATGAGTTTTACAAGTTGTTATGTTATATAAAAAATCGAGAAAGTATTAATTACTTCTTTTTTCTGCTCCTTAATTAATCCTCTTTTTCATTCTTTTTTTATTAACCATGGGTATCCATACATTTGTCTAACTAGCTCATTAGCCCAGGAATCGCGAAAAGAGACTACCAGTGGCCTGACATTTGGCTATCATGGGAACCAAATGCAAGACCGCACGCCTAACCTATACAGCTCCGCTTTCGTCCATCGTGCATTTAACCCACACAATTCTACCTTGGTCCTTACCATTCGATCAACCCGTCCGGTTTAAATTAAGTCAATTTCTGATAGGGCAATTATGTTTTTGTTATCTTTTGATAAATAGGAAACCACAACTTTCCCAAGATGAGGCTCAAACTCCTGATCCCTCCTACTAACCCCATATCAAATCCGTGAACCACGCACTTGGTTGGTAATTTTGTTT
This sequence comes from Stephania yunnanensis, assembly GCA_039657365.1. Lineage (NCBI taxonomy): Eukaryota > Viridiplantae > Streptophyta > Magnoliopsida > Ranunculales > Menispermaceae > Stephania > Stephania yunnanensis. The sequence goes on along the minus strand of CM077588.1, from coordinate 6,399,449 downwards.
TATTTTGATATTTTTAAATAATCAATTACTCCCCACGACAGCCAAACGTACTGTAGGAAGAAAAATCTCAAAATGTGATAGGCATTTAAGCGAAGTATTATGTATATTTGTACCTATTAAAATTAACTAAAACAATATTGATTCTATCCAAGATCTCTTATTGAATTACGCACAAATTCAATGAGAATTTTAATGCCTCATTACAATTGAAAGGGATATTGATGAAAGGATTGAAGGCGATCTCCATCAAAAGATTTTGAATCTAGCATGACTATTATATCACCGTCAAAGCCAACCATTCAGCCATTCAGGTGGTCCAATGATTTAATATCGGGTTATGGGTATAAAGGTTAGGTTTTTCTTATGTGAAAGGAGACTGAACTCCGTATTTAATTACTTCGATAAATGTGTATATACATATGTACATACTGGAGGGAATGAGTACTTTGTATAAATAAAAATAGGAGTATAATCAAATAGGCTAACTTATGTACACCTACCAAAACCTATCTGACTGTTATACAAAGTATTCCCTATGAGTCTTGGTGTGATCTACTAGGTGCACGTGTATAGTCTCCTCGATGCCCCTATAACAGCCCAGTTTTAATTACGCTGTTAATATGACATATTTTCAAATGTGGACGTCTGCTCAACATCTCGTAGACCCCACCGCTAAGATCGGGCACGCTCGAGATAGGTGAATAGGTAGTTTTGTGTGTTGTTTGCCTAATTTGCGATGTTTATGCTTAATTATGTTGAATTGCATCGCAATGTGTGTATTTGTTTTATTATTGTTCATGTGAGATAGTGTGACGGGTATTCGCCTTGATTAGCATGTAGACGCGGGTACCAGGTAGGCGAATGACAGTACGCTAAGTAGGAAAATAATACACATATGATAAATGAATAAAATGCATTAAATAATTAATATAAAACACCATTTAGACATTTAATGGCGTGATTGTACGTGAACGATACGCGTCGCAGCGTGGAGCCGGGTACTGAACGCCCAAGGGTTTAGTGTATGGGACTGAGGGAAAATAAGATCAAGTGACAAAGTCACCAATTTAAATCACCTTAGTTGGGATTTTTTACCTTATTTCAACCATCCAAGTGGTCCTTGGGATCTACACCTTTTATCTCTCCTCTCTCATTTCAGATGAAAATTTGAGGGATTTTGGTGAATTTCAAGTGAAGATTTGGAGGTTCATACGATGAGCAATCAACAATCCAAGGTGAGATTCACGTTCTCCACGTCTCTCTTTACGTTTCAAGTATGGATTTTCGAGTTTTGACTTGGATTTTAGATATGCAAATTAGCTCGCTGATTTGGGGGTTTTTGCTATGATTCTTGAGTTGGATGGAAGCAATTATTATAGTATTAGATGTTGTGGATGGTAGTGTTGAAGTTGTGGAATTTTTTTGAGGTTTCGGCGAGTTTTATCGGGGTTCGTCGAGTTTTATCGGGGTTTTGGTTTGAGTTTTGGACGAGTTTTAAAGTGGTTTGAACGCACCCTATGGTAGTTTTGGTGAACCATAAGGATTGGATCGAGTTTAAGTCATGAAGTCGAACCGAGTTCCGAAAAAACCTCGGGGAGCACCCTTTAGGAAGGGCGTCAACGCCGTGACTTTCACGGCGCCACCTGCGACACCGTTTCGCCTAGAATAAAAATCAATTTTTCAAATTTGGATTTCGATTCAGCCAATTTGGGGCCTATCCTGGGGATTGATACTGGATATAATATGAATTAATATGCTGGATTTGATACTCTAATGTGAATTTAGGAAATTCCAAAGTTTTGGAAATTGATAAATTAATGAATATTAGGTACTTAGATTTGATCTACAAGTGTTGGGGAATGCATTTAGAGGTTTGGAGATCATTTTTTTACTAGTGGAGCGTGGTTTAAGGTGTATAGTAACCTAATTGAAACTCTATTGAGTATTTATATATTTATTTCCTTATTTTCTTTCCATTCAGTTATTTCACTATTCCTTTCTGGTATGGTTTATATGGATAGTTTGATTGAGTGCGCTCCCACCGAGCCATTTTGTGTACTAGACCATACCACGTGTCACCCTCGTTCTCGGTGAATAGTTTGACTTGAAGATCTTTTCCATGCACGTGTCGACGCGTCGTAGGACCACATCGGCCATCGAGAGGAGTCGGAGGCTGGCCATGCTGGAGTGTGACTCGCTGGCAGCGCTCACGGGATAGTCTGGGTTGTGCTAGTTTGACTTAGGTCGTAAACACACATTTTGAGCTTGTCTATTATGTATTCATGCGATGAACACAGTTGCCTGTTTTAATTTTCGTATGGTTATTTAATAGCTTTATTTAAACTCTTGTATTTTATTTCTATAAATGCTTACTGAATTTCCTTGGGATTACTCATTTTGGACTCATCATCTATTTTGTTGTGATGGCTTGAGTGCAAATTCCGATATAAGTCGAGGCAAGGGGAATCTTGAAGATTACTTGTGACGGAATACAACCTCTCACGTACATTTGTATATATTTGTATTTACTTTTGAGATATGGGATACATTGTGAGCTATCTATGACTTGTGTATCGGCTTATTTTGAGGATTTTGACCACTTTCTAAATATGATGTTTATTTTATGGGTTTTCCACATTAAGTTGATGCTCCTAAGACTTGAATTTATTTGTTTACTATTTGATCAAGTCTAATAAGTCTTCTTTTATAATTTAATTGTTAAAAATGATTTTAACAGATGAATTGAGTCCAATGGGCTAACTTGTAAATTTTCATAATGTAAGTAAGTAAAGTATTAGGTTTTGTATAAAGTTGTGTGCAGGTTAATGATACGTGGGACACCACTAGGCCTGGTATGGCAGAGTAAAGTATTAGGTTTTGTATAAAGTTGTGCAGGTTAATGATACGTGGGACACCGCTAGGCGCATTGACACGCATTGGCACTGTGGCGGGCCTTGGGATTTGGGGCGCTACATTTTGGTATCAGAGCCTAAGTTTTTAGAACCTAGGGATTTAATAAGAGCATAAAAATTAATGAATAAAACCTTAGATGTTGAAACCCGAAGTAATTACCCTAGAACCATAATTGGGAAGTGATTGCGAGGTGGGTAATGATTAGGATTATATACGTGGTATGTTTCTATTTGTATGTATATATTACATATGATGCATATATATATATATATATATATATGGAAGTTGATTCGATGCACGTTCTTCGATGTAGATTTTAATGGACGGACAACCTCTAATTCCTACTTAGCTTGAGGTCGGAGATACTAGTGACTAGGTCGGGAGACCTTGATGTTATAGTCACTAACGCGTAGTATGGACGACAGATTCGCGCAGATTTTGGAGATGACACGTGCTCAGGCGGCAGTGATGCCAACTCCTACGACCACACTAGCGACACCAAATCCACAGGCAGTCGTAGCCCCTGCTACACTACATATGTTGGTTCAGGTGGCAATTTCTGAGACACCGATAAAGAGAGTTGGGCTAGTGGCGGTACCAGTTGAGATCACAGCTATCACATTGGCTATGGCAGAGCAGCCAGTCGTGACATTGACGTCAGGCAACACGATGTCAGCTGAGGCCAAAAGGGTGAATGATTTCATTAGATTTCGGCTTGGTTACTTCTCGGAGCAAGAGACACGAAGATATCCAGGAAATAGTTATTGTCACATGGCAGTTGCATTAGCTACTCTTGGTCAAGTAGAGGGATCGATCTCGTCTGTCGAGTTTTTGTTTGAAAAATGATGCCACGGTTTGGTGGACTACGTGTGCGGCTACATATTCGAAGCCAACTACCTGGGCAGAGTTTCGTGATCTGTTCATGGACAAGTATATTCTATGGAGGTTTGGATCAAATTGAAGGAGCAATTTTTGGCCCTGAATCAGGGTAACATGTTTATGTTGTAGTATATAGAACGATATAGATATTTACTGCAATACGCCATAGATGTGACTAGGACAGAGCGGCTTCATATCTACTATTTTGTCCGGAGACTGGATGAGAGGATTATGAGCTTTATTGTATCCAGTAGAGCCCGTACACTACTGGAGATCTCTGACAAGGCTTTGGCATACGAGACTTATATGATACAAAGGAGTAGTCGACCCGCATCCATGTTTTATTAAAGTCGATTTTTGCAGAGTTCTTGGTTAGAGCAGAGACTAAAGAGACAACGATATCATAAGGGCAAACAAAGACATGGGCAGAGATCTCCTCGAGATGATAGATAGTCAAATCAGAGCTGTTGAGGCGACGGAGATCGATGGGATGATCCGTTGAGGTATGATGATCGCCAGGTGGTGTATCGTCAGACCAGGACATGGACGAGCAACCTATGCAACAATATAGGCAAGACAAAGACAAAACAGGACATGGATGGAGCTAGAGTCATGGTCAGGGGGAGTGTCGTTAGACCAGCTGGGAGACATGAGCCTCGTCGATGCTATAGATGTGGTTAGGTTACGCATCTACATGCTGACTATACTAGACCGACACCGCCACCACTACAGTCAGACCAGACTAGAGATAAGGCTCATACTGTTGCTCTAGCGGTAGCGCAGCCGCACAGGGAAGTGACCAGATAGCTTATCGAAGGTATGTTATCCAATTATGGCACTTACATGCATGACATACTTGATTGTGGTAGTACTTTGTCATTTATTATTGGACGCATGGTAGGATAGAGTTACATACACATACTTTAGACACACATCTAGTCCTCAGTAGGGCAGCTAGGGATAAGATATACCTTAACCGAATATGTCGGGATTGTATTGTCGAGATTGGGATACATCAATTACCGGTTGATTTACGAGTTCTAGAATATATATAGTTCGATGCAATGATAGCAATAGATTGGCTATCAACATATCACGCACATATAGATTGCTTTAGTAAGACTAATACATTTAATATTGAAGGGATTCCAGAGTTATCATTCACTAAAGTTGCGACAACTTTACCGATAACTAGAGGTCGTTTAGCGACGACTCAATAGATGAAGGCGTTTGTTGCGATTGTTCAGCTAGAGCCGAGGGCAGTGATCACGGTTGAGGATGTTCCAGTAGTTTGTGAGTTTTCAAATGTATTTCTAGTTGATTTGCCAGGATTACCACTACTTCAAGCAGTTAAGTTCATTATTGCGTTGATACCTCGGACACGACCTATTTATAGCCAACCTTACAGGATGTCTGCATCCGAGCATGAGGAGTTGAGGACCCAATTAGAAGAGTTGTTATAGAAAGGTTTCATTCACCCTAGTATGTCTCTTTATGGAGCTCCAATCTTTTTTTGAAGAAGAAATATGATACCATGAGAATGTATGTTGATTATAGGAAGTTGAATCAGGTGACGGTCAAGAACGTTACTCACTTCCTATCGATGACGTATTCAACTAGTTGGCAAGAGCCAAGTTCTTCTCGAATATTGATTTGCGATCAGGATAGAGTCAGCTGAGGATTCAAGATGGTGATGTTAAGAAGACCACGTTCAGCACGAGATAGCACGAGATATGGCTTGTTCGAGTTCACGGTCATGCGATTTGGGTTAACTAATACGCTGACAATGTTCATAGACTTGATGCATAAGGCTTTGAGACCATTTCTGGATCGATATGTTATTGTGTTCATCGATGACATCTTGATATAGAGCAAGACTCGTGAGAAGCAAGAGAGGCATCTCAAGGATGTTTTGACAACACTGAGATAATATAAGTTGTATGTTAAGTTTAGCAAGTGTGCATTTTGGTTGAGTGAGGTGAAGTTCCTCGGACATGTCATTAGTGATCAAGGTATATTAATAGATTATGACAAGATTTAGGTGTTTATTGACTGAAGGATGTATGAGTCTATTTTTGACATTCAGAGTTTTTAGGTTTGGTAGGATATTACCGGTGGTTTATGCAAGATTTTTCATTGATTGCAAAGCTGATGACTAGATTGACCAAGAAAGATGTCAGATTTGATTGGTCCAAAAAGTATGAGGAAGCATTTTTGAAGCTGAAAAAGAAAGTCGACTTCTCCGCCAGTGTTGGCATTGCTAGTGGCGGGTAGAGGCTTCTCAGTTTATACTCATGCTTCTAGCACTGGGTTGGGTTGTATCTTGATACAAGATGGACACCTAGTGGCTTACTTATCTTGACAGTTGAGACCCCATGTAATTATCCAGTGCACGACTTGGAGCTTGTAGTAGTTGTATTTGCATAGAAGGCTTGGAGGCATTTTCTCTATTGAGAGAGGTTCGTGTTGTTCACTGATCACGAGAGCTTGAGATATATGTTCACTTAGAGGGATTTGAACATGCAACGGAGGAGATGGCTCGAATCACCGAAAGATTATGACTTCGCAATAGAGTACCATCCGGGGAAAGCAAATGAGGTAGGTGATGCATTGAACATGAGTGGCATTGAGTGCCAGACAGTCTTGCGACCTATGACACATGAATACAGACTTCTTGAGGCAACATCGGCGATGCGTGTGATAGAGAATATTGTTGAGCTACAAATTTGTTGTTAGACGAGAGTTCCCATAATGTCTCTAGAGCGGATTGCTGAATGCCGAGAGTTGACGGGTTATATAGGCAGTTCAGCAGACTGGCTCAGGATCCAAGTCGCAGAGATTGGTCTAAGATGTCAGACGGATGCTTGAGACACATGAGTAGATTGTGGATACATGCGGTATTGGATCTCAGGGACAGCATACCGGAGGACACGCACCGATCGTGATATATTATTCATCCTGGTCGGACCAAGATGTATTATGATTTTCGATGATTATTTTAGTGGCCAGGGATGAAGATTGGTAACAACGTTAGGAGTTGTCATATTTACCAACATGTAAAGGCTAAGCACAAGAGACCAACTGGGTTACTACAGCTGTTTTCCATTCCTCAATGGAGGTGGGAATACGTGACCATGGACTTCGCCAGTGGCCTACCGCAGACTACGAGGCGTCATAATGTAGTTTGGGTAGTGATTGAAAGGTTGACAAATTCAACACACTTTATTTCAATTTCCATTAGATATTACTTCCCGGGCGAAGCGTTATCTTTAAGAGAGAGATCATCGACTTCACGGTGTACCTATTTTCATTATTTCTAACGGGATCTCAGGCTGATATTTAAGCTTTGGGAGAGTATGCAGGAGCAGTTTAACACCAGACTACAATTCAGTATGGCGTATCATCCTTTAATCGATGGTTAGTCAGAGCGATTGATTTAGATATCGAATGATATGCTTATGGCTTATATTTTGCAGTTTGATGGTTTGTGGGAGGATTATCTGTCTTTATGTGAGTTTGCTTACAACAACTGCTATCGAGTGAGTATCGGGATGCAACCGTTCGAGGCACTATATGGCATGCCCTATAGGTCACCGGCATGTTGGGCGACACCAGAGGATACATCTGCTACAAGACCTGAGGTTGTAATGGATCACACTGAGAAGGTTAGGCAGATTCATCAGAGGCTTTAGATGGCCCAGGATAAACAGAAGAAGTATGCGGACATGTATCATGAGGATCTAAGTTTCGAGGAGGGTGATTTTATGTACTTGAAGGTTTCACTCCGAAAGGGTCATCAGAGGTTTGACATCAAAGGGAAACTGACACCAAGGTTCATTGGGTTGTTCAAGGTCAAGGCACGTGTTGATTGAGTGACATATAGGTTAGATTTACCACCAAAATTAGCTGGGTTCATTTGATATTTCACATATATGTTGAGGCTAGCTAGGTCATGACCAATACCGATGGTAGATGTCAAACATATAGAGGTTCGGCTGAAGGGACCAACGAGGAGTAGCTAGTTGAGATCATGGACCATAGGATACAGACTCTGCGAAACATGGAGATCCAAAGGGTTTTAATTCCTTAGCAGCACCACGAAATCGAGGGACTCACTTGGGAGGTTGAGTCTATTATGCGAGCGCGTTACCGTCAGCTATTTGATGGTAAGAGTTTATTTTAGTGTTTTAAGTTTCGAATGAGATTTCTCCTAGTTGGGAAGAACTGTAACAACCCAGTTTTAATTATGCCATTAATATGATGTATTTTCAAATGTGGATGCCAGCTCAACATCTCATGGCACCGATAGGATAAGGCACACTTGAGATAGGTAAATAGTTAATTTCGTGTGTTATTTGCCTAATTTGCAATGTTTATACTTAATTATGTTGAATTGACTCGCAATGTGTGTATTTATATTCTTATTGTTCATGTGAGGTAGTGTGTTGGTATTCACTCGATTAGCATGTAGACGCGGATGTCGGGTAGGCGAATGACAGTATACTAGGTTAAAAAATAATGCACAAATGATAAATAATAAAATGTATTAAATAATTAATATAAAATTCCATTTATACGTTTAATGGCGTGAGTGTACACTAACGATACGTGTCACAGCGCGGAGCCGAGTACCATATGCCGGGTAGTTTAGTGTACGAGATTGAAGGAAGATAAGATCAAGTGACAAAGTCACCAATCTAAGTGACCTTAAATGGACTTTTCGACCTTATTTCAACCATCCAAGTGGTCATTGGGATCTACACACACATTAGATGACAAAAAGATTATAAAAATAAAAAATATCTCATTTCACCACATTATCTCTCTCCTCTCTCATTTTGGATGAAAATTTTGGGATTTTAGTGAATTTCAAGTGAAGATATGGAGATCCATACGACAAGCAATTGATAATCCAAGGTGAGATTCACATTCTTCTCATCGTTCTTTACATTTCGAGTATTGATTTTTGGGTTTTGACGTGGATTTTGGATTTGCGAGTTAGTTTGCTTGTTTGGGGGTTTTTGCTATAATTGTTAAGTAAGATGGAATCAATTATTTTGATATTAGATGTTATGGATGGTGGTGTTGAAGTTGTGGAGCTTTTTCGAGGTTTCACCGAGTTTTTTCGGGGTTTCGTCGAGTTTTTTTGGGTTTTGGTTTGAGTTTTGGACGAGTTTTAAAGTGGTTGAACGTACCCTATGGTAGTTTTAGTAAACCATAAGGGATTGGATCTAGTTCGGGTCGCGAAGTTGGAGCCAGGGTTCCAAAAAAACCTCGAGGAGTACCCATAGGAAGGGCACCGCAGTGGCGCCGTGAGAGTCACGGCGCCACCTGCCACTCGCGACGCCATTTCGCCTAAAATAAAAATCACTTTTTCAAATTTGGGTTTTGGTTCACTCAATTGGGGGTCTATCCTGGGGATCGATATCGGGTATAATATGAATTAATATGATGGATTCGATGCTTTAATGTGAATTTAGGAAATTCTAAACTTAGAGAAATTGATGAATTAACGAATATTAAGTACCTAGATTTGACCTACAGGTGTTGGGGCATGAATTTGGAGGCGTGGAGATCACTTTTGTATTAGTGGAGCGCAGTTTGAGGTATGTACTAACCCAATTGAAATTCTCTCGAGTATTTATTTATTTATTTCCTTATTTGCCTTCCATTATGTTATTTCATTATTCCTTTCTGGTATGGTTTATATGGACGATTTGGTTAAGTGTGCTCCCATCGGACCATTCTATGTGTTTGTCCGCTTGACCATAACACGTGTCACCCAGGGTCTCGGTGAATAGTTCAACCCGATGATCTTTTCGGTGCACATGTCGGTGCGTCGTAGGACCATACCGGTCATCGAGAGGACTCGGAGACTGGCCATACTGGAGTGTGACTCGCTGACAATGCTCACGGGAGAGTCTGGAGTTGTGCTAGTCTGACTTAGGTTGTAGACACACATTTTGAGCTTCTCTATTATATATTCATGCGATGAGTACAGTTGCTTGTTTTAATTTTCCATATATTTATTTAATAGCTTTATTCAAATTCCTATATTTTATTTCTATAAATGCTTATTGAGTTTCTTTGGGATTACTCACTCTGGACTCACCATCTATTTTGTTGTAATGACTTAAGTGTAGACCTCGGTACGGGTTAAGGCAAAAGGAAGCTTGAAGACTACCTGTGATAGACTAAAGCCTATCTCGTACATTTGTATATATTTATATTTACTTTTGGGATACGGGATACATTGTGAGCTACCCATGACTTGTATATTGGCTTATTTTGAAGATTTTGACCACCTTTAATTATGATGTTTATATCATGGGTTTTCTATATTAGGTTGACACTCATAAGACTTGAGTTTATTTGTTTATTGGTTTATCAAGTTTAATAAGTCTTCCATTATAATCTTATTGTTAAAAATGATTTTAACAGGTGAATTGGGTCCAATGGGCTAACTTGTAACTTTTCATAATGTAAGTTGGTTAAGTATTGAGTTTCGAATGAAGTTGTGTAGGTTAATGGCACGTTGAATGCATCTAGGCCTGGCGTGGCAGGGTCGTGGACCCGTGTTGGCACCCGTGGCGGGCCTCAGGATTTGGGGCCACTACGGCCCCCGCCTAGTGAGTGGTCTTGACACACTCAAACCGTGTTCAAGCACTCCACTATTCTATTTCATTTCTACCCCTTAGTTAGTTAAGGAGACTTCTCCCGCTTGTCATTGCAAAGATCCATCCCCATTTCGAAGCTCTATTTATTGATCTAATCCATGAAGGAGCCTTATGTGTTATGATTTCCCATATATGCTCTTTCGTTCGCGATTTCGTTTTCTTTCCATATTGTCCACGCAATGGCCCCTTCTTCTAAACAAGGCACCTCTTGACCTAATCCCGTAGTCAAACGTTAATCCTAACCATATAATACTTAATTACGTATTAGTCAACCTTTCGTCCCTATATGCATCAATATTCATCAATACACATTCAAATATTATTAAATTATGGAGATAATTAAAACTTTTTATTATTTTAATATTATTACATATTTTAAATATTATGCGGAAGCTCTTATTATTCAAAATCCAAGTGTGGAAAACCAAGAAACACAGAATCTTAAAATGGGGAACTATACACTAAACCCACTATGCAACCTAAAAATGTATAGTAAAGATATAAACAATAATAATATAGCAAAAGTCGAGTTATACGAAAATGAGATAGGAGAATCGTCGAAATGCTTAGAGAAATTAGCTGATCTTCTCTATCCCCGATCTGTTGCTACTCGACGGATCTACACCCATCGTAAAAAAGTAGACAATGAGTATATTGATATTTAAGTAATAATTGGAGAATTCTATGTCACATTTCCAAAATATAAGAATGATATTTAAAAGCATAAAGTAGCGAAAGAATTGTTGAATCAAGTAATGCAAGCAATCACCACAGTTAAAAATGTATAGACTGACACAAGCAAATTCGAGATGATCTATGTCCGATCGGCGGTGAGAAAATATCACCTAACCTTTCCCACGACTATATGGAGTTACGCTCAACATATTCCACATTAATAGCGGAGCTGCGCTCTACACGTACAAATCATCTATCTCATTCTTTTCGACCACCCCAAGTATCATGTATCGCGTGCCACGCAAGTGTAGTGGTGAGTGCCGAAACCACTGTATGCCCATATCCCCATGAACCGTGCATCTTTTGTGCAATGGACACTAGATAATCCCTAATTTAGTTTTTAAAGATCAATTGCTCTAATTCTATAAGATTTCAAAATTAGTTAGGTTACAAATCCCAAGGAAATAAAATACAAGTCTAATCTATTCCATTTATCCCAATAACATGCTTTTCATCAACTACCTATCAAGAATATCATCAAGAGTAGAAATTGGAATCAATGAAACACTTCATAAGGTGTCATGCCACCAATATTCAAACAAGAATAGAAACAAGGACAACATGATGTCAGATTACGAATAACAATGTCTACAAATAGACTATAAAATAATGAGAGTGAATGAAATGAAATACAAAATTCTTACATAGCTTTACTTACAATTCACAACGTTTGTCCTAGCCTATTCGATCTCTTGATACTCTGAAATGCATGCCCAAACCCCTACGATCTCCCCTTAGTTCCCCGAAGTTGTTCGATAGGTTTTATAGTGAGTTTGAACCGTTACTTAGAGTTTAAAACCCATTTAAAGTGTTTAAGTCATTTTTAAACATTGCTGATTTTTTGTTCTATCTGGGCAATTAGCATGTTAATTCTGATATTAGCGTGCTAATTTTGATATTAGCGTGCTAATTCCTAACTTTAGCACACTACTTTAAATCTCAACATTAGCGCGCTAGATTATCTACCTAGTGCACTATCTGCAGCAAAACCTAGAATTTCGTATTTCAAATTCTGGGTTTTTACTACATATAGACCTTGTTATCGCTTTAGGGACCCTCATACACACTAGAAGAGGTCCTTAACACTAAACCCAACACAAAACAACAACAACAACAACAACAACAACAACATCAAGTTCCATGAACTCACACTTAATGGAGTGAAGAAGTTACCTAGCTTGAAGAACTTCTTCTTATTCACCAAAGCTTCAATGAATACACACTTCTCCTCTTCTCCTTGATCACTCCAGCCCTTTCTTCTTTCTCTCCTTCCAAGCAACGATTTTAATGAAGATAAGAAATAAGAAAATTTTTATTTATAAGGCTCATTTGACTATAGGATATTTTTAAACCATAGCCCTTGACTCATGTGTGTACACGTATCTCGAAGTTTAACTTGTGGACCACCTTGTCACACTTGTCCCTCAAGTGATACTTAAATGACTCAACAAGTTGACTCATTAACCTTTTGATGCATTAACACATGTCTCGATGCACATCATGTGCATATTGTTTCATTTCACAACTTTAGACTCTTTATCGTTTATTCAAATGTGACCACATTAAAGCCACTTACAAAAGTAAGCCGTTATCTCGGTCCCACATTGACACGTAACTCGAGGTATATCTCCGCTCCTCCCAATAACTATATACATGTATAAATTGACTTAATAGTCTACACATATACAATACACTAGGCATACATCACAACAAATATAAAATATACATCGGTCATTACCTCGGTCAATGGACATATCACGGTGTGGGTCCCACAGTACGGGTCATTGATCCTATTTAAGGAATTAAACACAATTAGAAATTTGGGTCGTTGCAGTCTATAGGAGTGCTTGGACACTGTTTCTCCAGAGAGTCTCTCTTCTTGCTCCAAGGTTCGAAAAATTGGCGTCGACTAGACAATCCATTGCCGTGATAGGTAATGACCAATGCATGTTCGGTTCTGAGATCAGTTCTCTCCAGATCTCCCTTGCAAAAGCATATTGTAAGAATAAGAGATCAAAGGTTTCGCTTTATCTTGAGCATAGTGGACATCGAAAAGGTAAAATGCTCAATCTTAGTCTTCTTCTTTGTAAGACATCAATGGTGTTGGTTTTTCTCTGGTAGAAAGTTCAAGTGAAGAATTTTACTTTGGATGCAATGTAGGTTTGCCAAATCGACTTGAAGGCTAGGGAAGATTAAGCATTTGAGAGACTATGAAGCCATATTTTTCCCGAGTGGATGGAGTACATGTAATCACTGGTTTGTTTCCACTTTCTTAACTCCGATTGTCCCACGGGGGGAGAACCTCTTTAATCGTTTCAACATCAAATTGACCTCCTATGTTTCCTCGTCAGTGCACCTTCTACGAAATTGGAGATCCCACCCTGGCTCAATTCTAGGGACTGCGGCTTGTTTCCATAAATCTAAAATTAAGGCATGAGGTTTACGGGTAAGTGCTTACAAGTTTGGGTAATCGGTACTAAAACGTGTTTCCCCTTTCATACGTCTTTTCAAAATTTGAAATGTTGTCCATCTCCGACCTCTAGCTTCATACCTTGTCAAAATTCATCAATGGACGATAATATAAACCTCAATGGGCTTCTTGTGCTTGCTTTGTAAGCATTTTTCGAATCCCATTTATTAAGCCCTTCCAAACCTGCTTTTAATTACTTTAACCCACAACGCCTCTAGTTTGATTTGTAGTCTATATAACCATTTCATAGTGAAGCCCTTATTAGTGTGTTTAAGATCTTCAATCCTTATACCCCCTAATTCTTTGGGCTTATTTGCGACATTTAAGGCCACTAATTGGGTTTCTCATCCCATATTGTGCTCCATAAAAATTGTCTTATCATACATTCCTATGACAACCTCTTCTCAAATTAGGGAATCGCCCCGCCTAATATCGTCATTAAGTCATAACCTCCACCACGTAGGTCTTAACAACGTATCAGTTACCCTTTCTAATACATTTATCACATTATAGCTATTTTTCTAATAAGCATATCACCATGGTCACAATTCATTAATAATTCAGTGTTAATTAAAATTTTACGCAGTTTAAAAATTATTCAACATAAGCCTTGACAAATTAGCGGAAGCCATTCATATAAACTTAAGTATGTGAAAAACCAAGTAACAAAAATCACATGCATATATATAACAAAATGACGATAACTATATATCAACATGTGTTTGGTCAGATAACTATCTCACAACCTACAATATATATCCGCAAAAATGTATAAAAGACATATATAAGTCATACAACAAAATCAAAAACCTATAACAAATGTAGTAGCTCTCCATTGGCTCAGAGGTAGTCGTCGATCTTCTCCTCGTCCTAGGTCTGGTACTCGATGGATTTGCACCTACCGTCATAAAAAGGACGGTGAGTACACGAAAGTAGAAAGTAACACTGAGAGACATTTATCCATATTTCCAAATATACAACATGAATTTGAAAGCATAATAATAGCAACTATGCTAAAAAAGAAATCATGTTATAAGATACATCAGCTAAACAAAATGAAATTGACACACTGCTACGCATGAATGATCTAGGTCCGTTCAATTATGAGCTACATCACATCGGCCTTTTCAATTATTTAGGGCATAACCAATTTTTTAGATTCCTTCACATCATTACAAATGTCCTTCACATATGTAAATACTCATAAGTGCCCCTCACATGTGATGTATACTTACCAACAACTCCGAGTCTCATACCCCGTGTACTGCCCAAGCAAGTGGTGAGATCCCAACATCCCCAGAGTCTAGTGACCCCGTGTGTCATGACTATCTCTAAATATAATTGCCATAGATACAAGAACTACTATCATATATTCAAGGAAAGACACAATTTAGGAATTCAACAATGTGATTGCTAATTAATGCATAAAGGAAATGGATTTGCAATATCATAAATCGCCTTCCTAATAGCATGTTATTTCATTTTACTAAACTTCCCAATGGCCAAAAATGACATAGTGCATGATTTAGAGCCAATGAAACCATTTAATGAACAACTAAAGTCATGATAGCAAATTCATGAAATAAAATGAAACAACAAGTCATGGCATATGGAGTACAAAAGACAATTCAGTCCAAATGACTGAAAATGAATAGCAAAATTGGAATGAAATGTAAATAAATATCTCGATCAGTTTACTTGCAATCAACGCAAAGTTTCTAGCTAATCTGGCCTCCCGACACCTCAAAATGTGTACCCGAACCCTCGAGACTCTTCCCCAAGTCCATAATATCATTTTATACGTCTTAGAGTATATTTAAGCCTTAAATTAGGATACATGACTTATTTAATGTGTTTAGTTTTAACTTAGAAAATTGTAGATTTTATTCTGCCAGAGCACCTAGAGCATTGGGCAGTATGTCTAGCGTGATAATGACCTCGTTAGTGCTCTACCTATGTTCTTTAGAGCGCTACACCTAGGTAGCGCTAGCAAACACGCTAATGTGCTATGTGCAAGAAAAATCAGAATTTAGCATTTAGAATTCATGAGTTCTTCGTCCAATGGCTAACCCCAAAGTCTTTGAATCCATGTACTTCACCTCTAAAGACCCAAAACACCTACCATGATCATAAAAAGTGCCCTCACTTCACAATTATATCAAACTCATAAGTTTAAACTAAGTTAATGGTGTTGATCAACTTGCCAAGTTGTACATCACTCTTAGCTTGATCAATCCTCTATGAATCAACCAAAATTCTTCCATAGCTTGTTGATATTCCTCCCTAAGCTTTCGTCTCCAACTTTACTTCTCTTCTAAGATATGAAATGAAGATCATTTGTTATTCATCCTATGCATTTATATACAAAAGATAAGATTGATTAATATCCATTGATATTAACGTGCATACATATCTCGAGACTGATCTAATAGCCTACATTTGATTCACATCCCACTAACTCCTCCTTGATGACACCAATTTATACTCAATTTGTCTATTTATATGTCAATACTTATCACGAGGAACATCAAGTGGTTATCGTTTAACTTGCTAACTTAGGTACATTTAATGTAAATCAAACTATATCCTTATCAATTTAACTGTTTAAGCTATACTAACTTAAATTAACTTACACATCACTCCCTAACTCGATCTCATATCGACACGTATCTCGAGATGTGTCTTGGCTCACATCTCGACACCTAAACAATGGTAAGAGTGACTTAATAGTCTACACATATATAATACATTATGCGTATATCATAACAAATCTAACATATACCTCGGCCACCTGCCTCAGTCAGTAAACATATTTCGATACAGGTCTCATGTCATGGGTCAATGATTATGATTAAGTAATTAAACTAGAATTAAGAATTTGGGCGTGACAGATCTTCCCAACTAATGGAAATTTTGTCATCGAGATTAAACTTAAGTTAAAATTATATCTGACTTGAAAAGGTACCAAAACTTATCTCACATATAGTCTTCCCACTCCTAAGTGAATTCCAAGTCACCATGAAACTGCCACTTTACTAACACCTTTGTAATAGACTTGTCTCTCAATTATTATACTTAGGGTGGGCAAACTGCGGTTTGGTGGTGAACACTCTCAAATCGCCCCTAACCAAGGGGTCACGGTTTGATAACTTTTTAGACCACCACCAGACCATAGAAAATTTTAAACCGCGATCAAACTGATCGTAAAAAATTAGTTTGGTCGGTTTGGTTTCACGGTTTCTCAATTCCAAAAAAAACGAAATGGAGAATCACTGCAACATTACAAATACCAAGTTTTTCTTTGAGTAATTTCTTCAAACACCTATGATTAAGAAAAAAATCTTCAAACACCTTGCACTAACTACAACAGGAATCAACCTAACACAAATCACATAAAAGCTAATTACAACATTATTTGGTTAATGAAATCGGCAGTTTTAACAACAATTATACATCAACAGGAGTCATCACCAAAGAATATGAGATCTTGTAAGAATGAAAGGCGAGGAAACTTGGCTATGAAGGAATATTGTGATTTGCGAGGCATAGGTCACTCAAGCAAGCATTGAGGTAGACTAGTGAGTGGCAGTGACTCCGACGAGGCTGCAAGGCGGAGGCGAGTGGTAGCTCGACCAAGGTCGTGAGACAAAGAATGAGAGGCATGAAATCGTGAGAGAGATGGATAGGTGATCTAAGGGATGTTTCGATGCATTTATGATAGAAGAATGGGGAGAGAAGAGGAGAGGCAAAATCCGAAGTGGAAGTAAATGGAGATGGAGTCTCAGAAAATGGCTTCAACGATTAATGAGTTTTGTTAGTTGTATTAGGGTTTTGAATGTAAAGCAATAGAAACTCCCACAATGCCCTTGAAATTTGTTTTGATTTGGCGAACCAGAGTTTTTGAAAAACAAAAACCGCGCACCAAACCGGTAGTCACGATTTTGGGATTTTCCAAACCACCCCCAAACCGCAAGACTTGGAAACTAGGCAAAACCATGTTGGTCTGGTTGGTTTGGGTGGTTTTGGCTATTTTTTAGAAACCACTACCCACCCCTAACTATACCTTTCGATCTAGGATATGTTATGGTTGCTCCTCATAAGATATATCCTTGTTCAGATCAATCTGACTTAAGTCAATCGTCGGTCTTACACCCACCTTCGATTTAGCCAGCCGAATCATAGAAATATAAAAGAATTGATGATTCTTTGACATATGTGAAGGTAACTCAAGCTCATAAGCAACTTTCTCAACCTATGTCTTGATATTGAAAGGCCCGATGAATTTTGGTGTTAACTTGCCTTTCAAACCAAATCGGTGAAGATTCATTCAAGGAGAAACCTTTAAATAAATAAAGGATCCCTCGATGTATGCATGATCTTCGTGATACGTATTTATATATTTTTTCTACCTCTGTTGGGCCCCTTTAAGCCACTGACAAATTTGTCGTATCTTCTCCGTATGATCAAGAACAATCTCAAGCCTCACTAGCTCCCGGTCCTTTAGCACTCAACAAGATGGCGAGTGACGTGATTTGCCATATAAAGCCTTAAATGACGATATCTTAATGTTAGCTTGATAACTATTATTGTATGCATCTCACATAATGGTAGGTACTCCTCCCAAGATCCGCCAGACTCAAGTACACAAGTCCTGAGCATATCCTCGATAACATGAATTAACCTCTATGATTGCCCATCAGTCTGAGGGTGAAAGGCTATATTGAACTATAGACGCGTACCATAGAAATATGAAAGAATGGATGATTCTGTGACATATGTGAAGGTAACTCAAGCTCATAAGCAACTTTCTCAACCTATGTCTTGATCTTGAAAGGCCCGATGAGGTTTGGTGCTAACTTGCCTTTCAAACCAAATCGGTGAAGATTCATTCAAGGAGAAACCTTTAAATAAATAAAGGATCCATCGATGTATGTATGATCTTCGTGAAACGTATCTATATATTTTTTCTACATCTCTTGGGCCCCTTTAAGCCACTGACAAATTTGTCGTATCTTCTCCGTATGATCAAGAACAATCTCAAGCCTCACTAGCTCCCGGTCCTTTAGCGCTCAACAAGATGGCGAGTGACGCGATTTTCCATATAAAGCCTTAAATGACGATATCTCAATGTTAGCTTAATAATTATTATTGTATGCAACTCACATAATGGTACGTACTCCTCCCAAGATCTGGCAGACTCAAGTACACAAGTCATGAGCATATCCTCGATAACATGAATTAACCTATATGTTTGCCCATTAATCTGGGGTGAAAGTTTATATTGAACTATAGACGCGTACCATACTACTCATACATACTCCACCATATTATAGACGTATACATAGCATCTCTATCTGATGTAATAGTCAATGGTACCCCATGCAATTTGATAATCTCCCTCTCGAACAATATGCTCAACTGGTCAAATATGTAGTGAGCTGCATCTGGTAAGAAATGGAGAGATTTTGTTAATTTGACCACTATTACCCAAATAGAATCATGTCGAAGGGCAGTCTTCAGCAATCCCCTGACAAAGTCCATGACTAAGTCTTCCTACTTCCATCGTGGAATGGGAAGCGGCTACAATAATCTTTCAGGTCTACGATGCTCAACCTTCACCTGCTGACAAATCCTACAGTTCCTGATGAACTTCAATATGTCCACCTTCATCCCAAGCCACTAAAAATGTCTCCTCATGTCATGGTACAACTTAGTCCTACCTCGATGAACAACGAACATGGAACTATGTGAATATTGGAAAATTTCATCTCTCAGCTCTGCCACTGACGGTATCTACAATCTGCCTCTGAATCTCAGACACTAATCGTCGTCTCTGTCTAATCGACATAATCACCACTATGAGCTAACTCGCTGAACTTATGGTATAGAATGTCGGTTCCCTATGAAACTCTTCGTGTAGACATTGTCTATAACCTTATATGTGCACAAATCATCACCCGATCAGTAGGAATATCGGACCGACACATCATCGCCTTGCCTCGAGTAATCCATACTCATGTGTCGTATGACATTAAATAATCTCGATGTCTCCAACCGTTATCTTACTCGGTGCATCAACAACTACGTTAGCTTTTCCTGGGTGATACTCTAGAGAAAAGTCTACTTTTTAAAAAACTCCAACCATTTGCGATGTCTCATGTTCAGCTCTTTTTATGTGAAGAGATATTTAAGACTCTTATAATCAGTGTAGAGTATGAATCTCTCTACATACAGATGATGTATCTATATTTTTAAAGCAAACACCACTGTTGCTAACTCTAAGTCATGAGTAGGATATTTCTTCTCATATATCTTTAGTTGTCTAGACGCATAAGCCAATGTGTCTCTGTCCCGCATCAACACACGGCCTAAACCTGTATGAGAAGCATCCGAATATACCAGGAATCCCTGTCTAGCCTTTGGTAAAATCAATACTGGTGCAGGGTCAACAATCTCTTCAACTGAGCAAATGTCTGCTTGCATTCCTCGGACCAATCAAATATGATGTCTTTTTGGGTCAATTTGGTAATTGGTGAAGCGATCTTCGAAAAACCTTCATGAATCTGCGACAATACCCTACTAACCCTAGAAGACTCCTGATCTCTGTGCCTAACATCGGTGCCAGTCGATCCATAATAGCATGAGTATGTAGTGTCCCAAACACATTTTTTCCAATGTTACAGGTGTTGCCTAATAAGCTTCATCTTCCTAGTCACCTGGTATGCCCCACTCCCACTCGAGTAGGTATTCTGCCACTACTACCGAAATGTGGGTTTGAATTGGTGGTGCCTTAACTAGTTGTTCTTCAACCTAAATGGGGAAGGACCTCATTTGATAGGGCATGTATCTAATACAAAAGGATGGTGGTTCGAAGTAATGGGTGGTGTTGCTTCTTGTCTGTTGTTTAGAAAAGAGTCTCCTCATTCTTTTGTAAATAAATATCGATTGAGCCTAGCACAAATTGGATTGTCTCTTAAGTTTGACCATGTATTTGGACAGATGGAGTTTTTTTTTAAAAAAGAAAAAGGAGTATTAATTGTCAGAGCATCTCTAGTAAGATGAATAAGGTACCACTCGCCAAAATACAAGATTTATGGAGATCGTGGATTCAACTCCAGTTGAAATGCAAGGTTGTCAAGGATTTACTACATTTTACATTTGCAGAATCAAAATGTTCAATTTTGTGTGTGTATACGAATGAAATTAATTTGTACATGTTATTTGTCCTTGTCTCACAGTATATATCTCTCTTTATGCATCTGTGGAAGTGAATATTGATATACATTCACCAAGTACAAGAGTTAGTTGGATGCCATTAATTATATTTATTGGCAAAGAGTATATACGTATATATGATGATAGTTACTCATCAGATATATTCATATTCTTTAGTTGGGATAACAAAGGCACATGATATGCACATGGCTGTGTTGTTTGATCATTTATCTCTATGGACCATATCATTAAGGATGGAGACTTCTATAAAAACACATGGATATAAAACTACACGTACCTAGTGCTCAATTTTGAGTGCATATTTATACAGGCCATGGTCATCGCCACACAATATTTTGTTGGGGGAATTTGAGATAATTAGCGGCGAAATGCGCAAGAAAACGTAATCCAACTGGTCGAGGAGGCTAGAGTTGGACTTCATATCCTTATGAGTACTATACCGCCTCACTACAATGCTCATGGTGACAATAGTCTCTTTAGATATAATAATCACGTACATTGGTGATTGCAACACTACAAACACTAATGATGTGAATCAATTGTATTATTCAATACTCTCCCTGACATAGATGTTAAGTAAAATAAAAGAAGAGCTGGATTCAAGTTTGATTCAACAACTTCGCACTCAAAACTAATGATCTTATATACACTAGAACATTTTTGGCATTTAATAGAGATTTTAAAACCCCTATTAAATAGAGTGTTATTAAATGTCATGTGAAAACGTGTTATGTTTTAATTTTTAATACATGTATTACATAAAGGTTTTTTAAAACTCCTATCAATTATGTATTATTTATTAACACCCTCCTTTAATAGGGTTTAAAAACTTCTATTAAATATCAAAATTGTTCTAGTGATATATAGTGGATATTTATGGACTTCTATGTGCATATATGTCTCTTAAGAAAGACACAACTCTTAGTCATTTGTGTTTTTGATAGTCACACATCTATTCGGCAATAGATAGGACTCTTTGAATAGATATACCTTTTAAGTATATATCACATGCCTTTTAGAATGGACAAATAAATTAGTGTCACATGTCTCTCCACAAAATTAAACCTTTTTACTAATTAACTTTCAATCATAATTATAAAAAATCAAATAATATAATTAATTGATGCCCTTGGACAAGCCCCTTTCTTTAGAAGCTAGAGACCAGCTTTTACTTATTTCTAAGTTGCCTTATTCATAATGGAAAATTTTACATTCGTTCAGGGGCAGAGCCACAGATACATGGCTACTATAAGTTGTAGCTCAGTGCAACCATCACTAGAATAATTTTGGTATTTAATAGATATTTTTAAATCACTATTAAAAAGGGGTGTTATTAAATAACACCTAATTGATAGGAGTTTTAAAAAACCTATATGTAATACATGTATTAAAAATTAAAACATAACACATTTTCACATGATATTTAATAACACTCTATTTAATAGGGGTTTTAAAACCTCTATTAAAAGCCAAAAATGTTCTAGTGCATGTATGTGCCTCCCTTAAATAAACATGTAGTTGGTCACTAAGAAATTTAGAGAAAATACTTAAGTTAGCCCACCCCTTAAACTAATGCCTAGCCTACCTTTGGTTTAGCTTAAGGGAACTTAAAATTCTGCTAGATTGATTCGGAGTTTTAATTGTATCTCTTATGAACAATTCATCAAAAAGAGAGATAGACGCCTCCAGTTTTCTGTTGTATGATATCTCTAGGTGTAAAGTTTTTGAAAAACTATGTGATCTAAGTCTAACTTTTTTGTGAAACTATATGGTATTTCTACCCCTATCAATCGAAAAAAAAAAAGGATAGAGTACCGAATTTAATCAACCAAAATTCCCCAGAAATCGGCACACCATAGATATTTTGTAATCTAAAAAAATCTCTTTGTATTTTCTATTTCTAAACTTTTAAGCCACCAAGTGGGCTTGACAACCCTCGACAATTATTACTTTAGAGATTTAGTTAAGTAGAATAAGCAATATGTTCTTTTTAAAAACTTTTACAGTAGAAGCAAAATAATTAGAAAATATAGAATGGTCTATTCGACGACAAGTGTATAAGTTATACATAAGTTTGCAAACTTTTGCAATGTCACTTTGATCTCAAGGTGTGGGAGAAGGCTGCTATGGATGTAATTTTATTGTTAAATTACGTGTAATAGTGAACAATTTCTATGAATGGATATATATATATATATATATATATATAATTTTATTGTTAAATTACGTGTAATAGTGAACAATTTCTATATATATATATATATAACCTTCTAATTAAGCCACCAAGTTACATTTAATAATTCAATAACAGTTATATTTGTTAAAAGTTATATTTCTAGTGCCATGATATTGGTAAGATTTAATGGGTGTACAAGTGCAAATATCAAGTAGCAACCCATGCTTTTCTCCTTGCCTTTGCAGTTATGATTATTTTTAAAAGCTTTGCCATGTAAAGCCCTAAAACACTGCAACAATTTTCAACGCCTAATATATGAAATTACTTCCGCTATTTTGATGGCACTGCTGCTTAGACTCTCACGTAAAGGAGATGACACACTAATATATGTTAAATGTATATATAGTATTTTATTTTATTAGAGACTTTCGTCTAAAGAGATAACTCATGTGCTGGGATACATGTGTGGACCAAAGATTATAAGTGTATATGGATCTCTCCCCAAAGATGGGTTTGAGACGTTTTTAGAGTGAGATCCCCAACATCTGTGAATTAGTGAAAGTAGTCAAGTTGGAAACAGAACTGATAGGCCAAACAGGAGGAGAAATAGTTGAGCCCTCTTAACATATATGTAGTCAACTTAATTTCAAAGTCTTTGAACATTCTGAATCGCCAAATCAACATACTTAATTTCAAAGTATTTGATTCCATTTCTCGGCCCTTTCTATCAAGATAGGTGAAATTTTATCTTAAAAAAATATGGCCTGTTACGTCATATTTGATTGGACATAAAAGGAAAATGATACAATGAAAATGGTAAATTTTGTGAAAAAATTACATTTTCTTGTGTTTGATAACCAAGTTTCTCGCGGAACATTTTTCTATTACGATTGCCAATTTTCTATATTATGACCCATATATTTTTTCACCTATTAGGATTGGCAAATTAAGTTTTCTTTTGAGAAAATGAGTTTCCATAGTTAGACCCATATTAAATTTATATTTTAAATATAAAAATTTATCGTTGGTGAGTTTTGAAGGAAAACAATCAAACACACGTAGACAAATTTTCTTATGAACATTTACTCGAGAAAGTTTTTTAACAAAATTTTCTTTTTTTATAGAATATTTTCTTTGTAAACAAACTTGACCTTAAAAACCTCATGAGAAAGAAAAAATGGACAACATTTGTATAAGTAGACTTGAGATAATTTAGGATGCATTGATTAAGAAGTATTTAAATGATTTTGAAAGTAAGCCATGTGGCGGCCCTGCAGCCCCACGATGACGTGTCTCCATGTACACCTTGCCCAGTGGCCCAACTACACATGTCCAGCACCTGCCCGTCCTCATCTTATCTCGAAATTCGTGTCCACGTATGTTTTATAAAATTAGTTAGTGGATTATCCGTATTTCCTTAACTTATTCTCTTTGAGTACTTAAATGTTTATTAAGTTCGATAATTTGCAGTTCATCTTAATGTCTAACCATACTAATGGGTTGTATCTTACAAGTTAACATAAATCAGTGGAAGCCTTAATTGATATAATTAGAATAAGTAATTGAGCATGGTAAACATTATTTATAAGAGCAAATCTTACTATAGAAAACCCGAAAAAGTACTCTCTATATAAGTGACAGTATCATAAACAAGGTATATATACATGTACACTATCATCTCAAATCTCCCAATACCCAAAATAATACAAAATATCAAAATCAACACGTCCTACTAGGTCATTGATGGCGGGCAATCAAATGTAATCGCCTAGGATACCCTTGCCCCTATTGGTACTAGAATCTGCACTCAATCATCACAAAATACAGATGACGAGTCCAGTAAGTAAAATCCCAAAGAATCCATCTGAGCATTCGCGTAAATAAAGTAAGGAAATGTAAGAAGTATTGTCAAGTAAACATGCGAAATGTAAAGACAAACAACTATAAATGGCTCATCGCATGAATAGGTAACAACTAAGCTAACGAATGTGTGTGCTTGCTCAAGATGGATTAGATCGTACTTCAGGTCACCAAGTTCCCACCAGTGGTGTCGCCTAACTGGCCCGACACTTGGTCCCTCGCGATGCTACCCAAATTCGCTGAGTCACCTACACGTGCACTAAGGGCAAACTCGAGTTAACGCTCACTGAAGGTTAGGTCACATTTGTTATAGTTCAGTGCATCATGAACACACAACCAGGAAATCCGGGGGAGTAACCTCAACCCACGTCCAAGTCGCAGAAATGGAATAGTAAAATAGCAAGGAAATAATATGAATGAATTGAAAACGGAATCAAATACTTAGAGTTTTTCAGTTGGGTTTTACAAACCCCAAACCGCTCTCCGACCTCTCCCGGACTCTCGTATCCGACCCAACAAACTCCCCGACACCGAGCTACGGTCCAATAAGTCCCTGAAATCCAATTTTATGCGTTTAGGTTGTTTACAAGTGTTTAGACATGTATTAAGTTGAAAATCACAAAAACAACCCTTAAATTCATATTTTATCTGTCATTAGCGCGCTTAATGGGTCTACCTAGTGCACTAGGTGAAGTTAGCGCGCTAGGGGATCTGTCTAGCACGCTAACCAACCCAGTTAGCGCACTAATTGCCTTCTGTGATAAACTCAAGAATTCTGACATTCCCCTCTCAATTAGCTACTCTAACCTGGTTTATACCCTCTCCATATTAATTTAACCCAAAACAACAATCAGAACAACCTCAGAGCCACAATTTGACCTAAATTCACTAAATCTCATGAATTCACCAAATTTTCAATTTCATCCAAAAACACAAATTCCAGCAAACCATTGGTAAATTCTCTATGAAAATGATCTATAACATGTAATTCATCAAGTTTTCACTAAAAATCAGAGGTTTAATAATCAAACTCAAATTTTGCTAAATCATACCAAAAATGGGTTCATTAAAAAGTATAGAAGATGAAGATGGTGATTACCTTAGTTTGATCTCTTGAATTAGTCTCTAATGTGTTGAATTCCCAGCTTGAAGTCCTTCTTCTTCTTTTGTTTTCATTGAATTGCATGAATGATTTGAGTGGTTTGATCAATACTCCACTAACTTCATATATATATGTTTGATTAAGATCAAGTGTGCGTATGTATCTCGAGAATTATCTTGTGACTCATAAACATGATGTCTCATACCACCTGATGACCCCATTGATAACTCCAATAGCACACTCCCTTCCTCGTTTCTCCCATTATGATCATCTAAATTGTCCATCTTATGGTCCTCTTTATATAGAACAACCTATAGCCTTTTCTTAATTTAATTAACTCACATTATATTTAGCCTTAAACAACATAACACACAATTTACTAGTGTACTAAGTTCGACGTGTGTCCTAGCCTACCCGCGCATCCACGTGGATCTGAGCTGACGTCCATGTCTGAAATTACGAAATAAATAATGGTGTTAATAAAACGGGTCGTTACAAGCCATATCATCAATTGAATTATATCAAGCAAGTAGTCTAGAAGAGTTTGATATGTACGTTGTTAATCCTAACTAATTAGGATTTGAAGCTTTTTTTTGTTTGTTACATTGCTTCAACTAATTACTTTAATTAATATCTCACAAGTGGAGGCGTAATAGTTTGGTATTTGGTATGGTTAGAAGAGGATGAGATTTCGCATCCCATAGAGAGGAAAGAAAAATTGTTTTCAAATTACTTTAGTTAATTTGATGCATATTTAATGTACACATATATCCTTCTCCAAGAAAGCTTAAAGTTACATGGGACACCCTTGATTACATTGATTAAAGATTGGACATGCATACTTTTGACGCGTCGTTATATATAAGCTACACAAAAAAGTCATTATGATCGAATAATCCTTGCTTATGACAACGGAAAAGTGGGCCATTTATGATCAGTCTTCCTCCTTCATGTTACATTTGATGCATTTTTTTCCTAATAGTTGTTATCAATGATTGTCACATATTAGAAATTTGACACATATAGCTATCAATGATTGTCACATATTAGAAATTTGACAGATATAGCTATCTTAAATAATGCATCCCTTTACAAGTATTATTCACTAGAACTCCGTTCCAAAAATTATTCAGTTACTACTTACTTCAAAAGAATACTATCATTGAGCTTTATTTTTATGATAGTCGTGATAATATTAAAATAATTAATTTATGAGTAGTGTTATTTAGACTCATGAGTTCGGACTCAAAAAATTTTATTTCAAAGTCATCCTCAAGTAATTAATTAAGCACACACAATCATTTGTAAAATTCTTTTGTTACCTCTTAAATATTTATAAAAATTTGAAAAACCTTCATATGTCCGGACTAATGAGTCCAAGTAAATTTATTGTTAACGACTTTATTAAAACATGTCAACATCTTGCATAATAATTGATCCATTTGCAACAACATGGATTTATATTTATATTTATAAGTAATTATGGTGAGTGCCAATCACAGCCCTACGAATTAAATTCCGTCCATAATATCCACATGGTACAACCATATAACGTTCTTCAATACCAAAAAGTCGTACAATATTATACCCAAAGAAAGGCATATATTGTATTCAAAAAATTAATAAAACTTTGATGGAGAAAAAAATTATTTTTGAAAGATAAAGATTTTCTTGAATTAATCATCAAATCCCACTAATTAAACACACATTACTATAATTAATCATGAACCCCTCCTTATCCCTCAAAAATAAAGAAGACATGATGATGAGCAATTTCACAAATCAATTGCCAAAGCCCTTAAAAACACACATAAAGAACGCACTCAAAATCAATGATCAGCCGTGCTCCACGTCATATCGTTCTCGAAGATCCAATGGCATACCTCGATCTTACCTGGCGTGGACCCTAGCGCCAGGAAGGCACCATGGCCCGCGCCCCACGCCGACGTGTCCAAGTGACAAATGGCAACACCATGGTTGATCTTCTCTTTAGTTTTCACATCCAAGATGTCCGCCTCATACACTCTCACTTTAGGCACCGAATGGCAATAGTACACAAGGTAAGGAAACAAGCTTTGATGACACGAAACTGACTCAGTCACTCTCCCACCGTTGATCCCTATGACCTTCCCGATCATCACATCTTTGGTTGACCCCTTAACCCCCTCCGTGCTCCTGACCACCACGTCGCTACCCAGCACCTGGACCACGAAATCAACCATGTCCTCGACCGAGCCCACGCACCGCTTGGTCTCGCCCAGGCTCGGCTCCCGCTCGCACTCGCTCACCGTGCTCGCCATCATCCCCGCCATGCTCGAATTCTCACTCGCGTGAAACACCCGAGTCAACTCACCGAGCCCCGAGGACGAGATCGGTAATTTCGACGAAATCGCCCGGGGCAAAAACGACCTTTCCGGCATCTTGTCTCGGATGTCCGGCATCCGCATCACGCCCCCCTCCTTGAGCATCGATTCGCGGAAGAATTTGCCCTTCTCCACCCACCTATTTACAGTTCTGCCACTCTCAGCCCCCGCCGACGCGGTTTGGTTGGTGTACTTCTGGAACGACACCCCCTTCTGCGCATAATCCTTAAAAGTGTTGTTAACACCGTAGATCTTGAACCCGATCGAGTGGCCGTTCGACCCCTTCGTTCCATACCCTTTAAACGTATCAGTCCCTTCATTAAACGACTTTCCATAATTGACGAAATTGACCTTCTCAGAATTAGAGTTCTTCGCGTACGAGTCGAAAGAGTCCCCCCCCACATTCGCCTGATCTCTGTAACCAGTAAACGTGTTTATCCCAGAATTGCCCCCGTCGCTGTAACTGGAGAAACTGTTTGTAGGATTGTTGGTATTGAAGGCGTAACTGTTGAAAGTATTCTTCTCGCCGTTGCCCATCTCGGAGTAGCCCTTGAAAGTGGACCCCACGACGTTGGACTCCTTGCCGTAACCGGAGAAGTCGGTGGGCACGCCGTTGCCGTTCCTGCCGTAACTGGCGAAGGACTGGTCCCCGGCATTGCCGTTGTCGGAGTAGGTGTTGAAGGATTGGGAGCGGCCGGTGGCGTCGGATTCGTAGCTTGTAAATTTGAGGTTGGGGACGTTGACGTTGTGAGCGTAGTGTTTGAATTCGCTGGAGCCGCCGGTGGCGGCGGCGCCGTAGGTGTTGAAGGTCTGTTCGGGGACGTTGGTGTCGGGGGCGTAATTGGAGAAGCGATCGGAGTGGCCGGCGGAGTCGCGGGAGTACCGGCGGAACGAGTTGGCGACGACGTTGCCGTTGTCGGAGTAGTTGGAGAAGGAGTCGGTGCCGCCGGGGCGGGAGTTGCCGTAGCTGGAGAAGTTGCGGTCGGTGTAGACTTGAAAGTTGGAATCTGTGGAGTGGTCTGATGATGGTGAGGAGGAGAGGTCTGGGAAGCAGAAGAGGTGGGCAGAGGAGCAGAAGGTGGAGAAGTGGGATGAGAGGTTGTTTTGGGAGGCGATGGAGATGAGGGTGGCTAAGGATGTTGGGGTCAGTGGGGAGGACTTGGAGAGGAGGAATGTGGGGATGGGAATGGTGTTGTTTATCTTACGGTTCCAGTACCGGCGCAGCGTCGCTGACGGCGTAAACGGGCTCTTTGCGGCGGCGGCGGCGGCGGCCGGGGGCGTGGCGAGGCAGACCTGCATTCATCCAAATAAGGTTTGTTAATAATTGAAAGCAATTCGTGATGAGATCAAATGCATACTCAATTGATTACATGTTATGCGTGGATGCTTACATTGAAGAAGAATGAGAGGGCAAGGAGAGTGAGGGTGAGATGGGGGTAGTGCATATTTGGTTTGTGATTTGGAGAAAGAAACAGAGAGAATGTTCTTTCGTTTTTCTTTTTTTTTTGGGTGCGTAGTGGGAAACGAAATGAGTGAGATTTATAGTTGAGAGTGCAGTGAGGGGTGGTTGTGTTGTCTAAATATTTCTTTTCTGATTTTTTTAAAAAAAATATTAGAATGATAAAGGGGAAGTCACACCATCACAACGGCCACAAAGGTCTTTGTAAAACTTTTGATCCACGCATTATGCAATGTGTTAAATGCACGCCTACTTGCATTTCTAGATATACACATATGATTCAAGGCCCGAAGTAACTTGGGGTTATGACTTAACTTTTCATTTTTTATAATTCATTTGATACCCCTTAAATATTGGTGAAAATCTTAAAAACACTCATTTGACTCTCAACTCATGAATTCAATTAGATTTATGAATGTATTTTTAGTGAAAAATAATGATGTTTTTGATGCCTTACCAACCGAGTACCTTTTCCCAACCGTTTGAAAAGTGTGTGATTTCGAAATGCATTAATAAAATGTGCTTTATTTTATTAGTTTTTTCAATTTTAATTAATAATTTTGCTGTAAAGTAATACTCAAATGGAATCTTGCCAAGAAAAAGTAATTAAAATGTGACGCCCATTGGAAAAAAAAAAAAAAAAACAAAACTAAAAACAGTGAAGTGGAGAGATGAAAATGAAGAGAGGGAGGGAGACGCGGTGGTGGGATTGGACATTGGGCATTGGACAACGAAGCCTAGTGGGCGCGTTGAAAGTTGGGGGCAGAAGCCGCGTTGAGGGACGATGTGCTTTCTTTTTTATTATGATGGTTTGATATTAATTTTAATTAGACTTTTAGTTCAGATTTTAGTCGAGAAACAAGTTTTTTGTTTCTTCTTTTGTTCTTTGCTTTTTTTCACTTTTTTTTGAAAGTAAAATAAAATTTTTATTAATTATTAATGACTCCATACAAAATTAGTGATAGAATTAATTGCCTCAGTAAAAGTAAATTGATTCGTAACTCGTGTTTTTTTAAAGCATTGTTATCCATTTGACTATGAATGTGAATGTAATATTGAACAGTATGACAATCAGAGAATGTTATCTACAAACAACTGGAACGTATGACAAATAAGCAAACACCACTAGCACTACAAAATGAAAAACAAAACTTTCAATAAGAGATTAAAATCTAAGACTTTTAATAAGAGCATCTCCAACCAAACTCCATTTTTCTTGGTAAAATGGAGTTCTTGAACAGTTCACTACTTACGAACCGCACTTTGCAATTTCTTTTTTTTTTTTTTCAGTTTTTTAAATGTGGTTTTTTAATTATATTTATTTTAAATTTTAAAAATAAACAATATTTTTACGAGTTTTTTTACTGGCTAAAAACTTTATCAAAATAAATATAAATAAATAAAAAAATGAATAAAGAGAAAAATAGAGTTTTTGTGAAGAAATAGGGTTTGATGTGACGAAACTGTAAACTAGAAGGAAAAATATAGTTTTGTAGTTGAAAATGATCCAAGGGAAGATAATTTAAAACTTTCAACATGATAAGACAATAATTAGAAGATTCGAACTGATAATTCTTAAGTGAATTTAACTGGAGGGCATCGACCAAAACTCATCTATTTGATTGTTTCCTTTCTTTATCCAGATTTAAAATATAAATAAATTTTATGACAGGATAATTGTTATGCTTGATTTGGATTCGGATTTTAAGCTTTACAAAGAGAATATTTTGTGTTTTAACTTTTGCGATTTCAAAGCATTCTCAAAATATTTTGCATTTCATCATGACATCATTTATGACAATGAAAAGGTCATTAAAACATGATTCGTAGATCATGGGCACTTTATATACCGACGAGACTTATTAGTCCACTAGAATTGTCATAAGGAAAAAAACCAAGTATCTTTGGATACCCTTTTGTTGTAGCATTGTTTAAATAGGTTTTTGCACAATTAGTAGAATATCTAATTCTCTAATCACGTCGCCAAGAGTAAATCATAGTACAACAAATGCACTATTCGTGTTATTAGAGTATATCAATCTACGTGGACATCTACGTGAATTAGTTGGAACAAATTAACACCAATAGAGCATTCTTCGAATGCGCTATTCGTGTTAATCACTGAGGGTAGTCGACGTGGGCATCCACGGTGGCAGGGAGACACAGATAGCGCCTTTTTTGAAGGTGCTATTTGTGTAACCAAATCATCTTCTTCTCGACACGGAACACAGAGAATATATTCTCTCCTTCTGTGTCGAGAAATATAGATACTGTGAGTAGAGGGTGTAGGTGTAGGTGTAGGTTACGGGTTTGAATGAGTTGGGTGAGGGTTAGTTCCCTATTTAATGGTGTTGGTGGAAAGGTAATTGGTGATCAGTGTAAAAGAGAAAGAGGCGAGATAGAGAGGAGATGGAGGTCACAGCTATTGAAGGAGAGGGACTGTTTTTTTATTTAGAAAGAGAGGGAATGGGTTGAAAGTGTTTTGCTTTTTGGAGAAGAGAAGGAGATTGAGAGAAGGACCGAGTGTTGAAGGAGAAGGAGTTCCTCACATCGAGGTCAAGTGTATAGGTAAAAGGTGGGTTGTTGATTGAGAGAGGAAGAGAGATCAAGGTCACGGTCGCAAAGAAGACCTAGTTGTTGATCAGTAAGTACTCCCCTCCCTTTAAATCTCTCTGATTTTACTTACCGGCACCTCGTTGTTGTTTCTTGTTTTCATCAAAGAAAAATAAGTTGTTGTTATCATTGTTATTAGCAATGGCAGTAGAAGAAACATTAATAATGTCATAATTGTTGGACATCACCGCTCGAAGGAGAAAAAAGTGAGAATCTCACCTTTTTGTGTTCACGACTTGAAAGAGAAGGAGATCGTGAAAGAGTGAGTGAGGAAGGCAAGAAGTGGCAAGTGCTTTAAATGAACTGTTAGTTTAGGTTATGAGTTTGTTTGAAGTGTTAGTTTAGAATTTATTTTTTTGTTAAATTGTTTGTTAAACTTTATTTTTATTAAACTTTTTTCATATGAATTTTGTTTAGTTTAGTTTTGGATTTTGTTTGAAGTGTTAGTTTAGGATTTATTTTTTTGTTAACTTTTGTTAAACTTTATTCATATGAATTTTGTTTAGTTTAGTTTAAGATTTTGTTTGAAGTGTTAGTTTAGGATTTATTTTGTTGTTAAACATTTCGGTAAATATTTTTTTCGTTAAACTTTTTGATATATCAATATTACAAAAAAGTTTGATCGATGAATAATACAAATTTTTTTTTTCTTAAACTTTTTAGTTTCAAGAAGTGTTAGTTTAGGATTATGTTTGAAAGAATTGTTATATTGAGTTTTTATTGATCGATCAAACTATTTTGTTAGTTGATTAATTTTTTTGTTACAAGGTTTGCATCTATTTAGTGTCACGAGTGACAAAACTCCTTTGAAAGCTATTACATATTTTTTTGTTGTCAAAAATAAATAGTCTCAGGTGTTCCCATGTGTCCCTCAGTATACCCAGAATCCGAACTTAATTTTTTTGATTTTTTTGCAGGACAACATCAAGACAACAAACGGTTGGCTAGAAATAGGGTTGGCTAGAGAGACTTTAGTCATTTTTTGTTGTAGGAAATGTTAGGTTAGGATTTGTTTTTGTTAAAGAATATTCTTTTAGTTATTAATTTCCATTTAAATCAAAGAACTAACTTTATTTTCTATTGCGATAATATTAAATTGAAGATTAAAAAATGAGGAAAATTATAGTAAGTTCAAAAAATTATTTTTTCTATTATTTTTTATTTAGTGTTGTTATTATTTTCATGTTATGTAGTTACATAGCTTTATTTTTTTTAAAAATGATTGAGTTGCTCATTGCATGATATGTATACTTGAACTGTGTTTTAATTTTTTTTGTGCTTAAAAAACATTGTTGTGCTTAAAAAACAATTTTACTACGTCGTGTCCTATCTATATGTGTGTATATATTATACATCATGTTATAATTAAAAATATAAAACATTAAATAACTCAAAAAAAAGGTGTACTTGAAGCAGACGAATGATTATGCTCTGTAGTTGCGTTATTAAGGCAATCATCTACATCAAAAAGTTCGATTGCACTTTAAATCTCCAATTTGATAAACTTTTTCGCTTAATATTTGAAAAAATGAACGAAAAAAAAGGCTTGAATAAGTACAACTACTATTGATGATAAATATAGTATATATATTAGTCTTTAGGAAGATATTAGTATGATCTTGCTTTGATGAAATACATGCTTCTTTTTAAGTAGTTTAGTAGTTTTCATCGTTTAGGATGTAAATATGAGTTATTAATTGGCACTTCATGCAAACGAATGAGTATGCTCTATAGTCGCACTGTTAAGAAGATCTTCTACATCAAAAAGTTCGATTGAGTTTTAAATCCCATATATAATCAACTTTTATGCTTGATATATATGTAATCATTTTATATCAATGTCCGATAAATTATGTAGGTCATGGAACAAAGGAACATCTCATTTTTATTTTATGCGCACTGTGAAATTGTAAACGGTTTAAACGACATCTCGTACAACGCATCCCCATCAGTAGAGTTGATGGTTAAGTTTGGGACGAGTAGACGTCAATTGATGGATCACGTGTGTAGCACATTCAATATCTTATCTATGGAGACTCTAGTTATGATGACTTATCGCCACGTGATAATCCTCCCCGAAAGTTCGCAATATTTCGTCCTTGTGTTGCTGCATGATGCGACACATTTCGACTTGATGTGGGCGACAGTGGCCAATTTACCATTAACCGCAATTGAAGATATATTTTTAACATTTGAGTCAATCGACTCGTTTCGAGATCCTACAGTTCATTCGCAACTGGTAGATGAAGATGTATGCATGTTAAATACTAGATCGATGATGGAAAGGCTGCATATGCAATTACCACAAGGTGATGTCACGCGAGACAGATTTGTTACTCCAGTACATGATGACGTTAATGTCCCTAGTGACGATGAAGTTAACGATGATGACAATAATGAAACAGACAAGGACGTACGTCCTCTGAGGATGTCGCAGCACCTGTTGATTAGGAAAGCCTTAATGTTGTTACAGATGACCCAATAGATGAACCTCCAGGGGCGGAAAACGTGTAAGATGATGAGCAATTTGCTATCGATGAAGAAAATTTCATAGAGGAAGCAAATGATAATAAATTTCACCAATCATTGCCGATGTATAATGAAATCGATTAGGAGGTAGCTAACTCCACTGCAAACCAACATTCTCATTAACAGACTGGGTGGGGCATGTCTAATTTTGAGTTTAAAATAGGAATGTGCTTTGACAACAAAAAAAAAACTTACAACATGTCGTCAAAATGTGACATCTTAATAGGCATTGACAATACCATGTGATGGAATCGACTACAACTCTATCGATGATCAAGTGCAGAAATGCGCAAGACGAGTGCATGTGGCATTTTCGTGTTTGTTTGCAAACGAAAACACAATTATGAGATATCACACAAATAGAAGTGTCGCACAACAGTATAAATCCCGATGCAGAACACGATCATTCCCAACTTGACGCCAACATGCTTACGCGAGAGATCCAAAGCATTGTCCAGATATATCAAAAAATAACTATCAAGGCATTAATACAAATAATTAAGGAAAAATACAAACACGAAGTAAACTATAAGCGAATGTGGGATGCCAAAAGGAAGACGGTTGCAAATGCATTTAGAGATTGGGAAGAGTCATACGCTAGATTGCCCAAACGGTTGGCAGTTGTAACGAATAAGAGTCCGGGGACAAAAATCGAGTGGTTACATAGACAATGGGCCGCTGATGAGATAAGGACTGTGTCTCCTCAATTTTATCATGTGTTTTTCGCATCTGAAGCATCAATACAAGCTTTCAAGTTTTGCAGGCCTCTACTTTAGATTGACGCGACTTTCTTATATGGCAAATACAGTGGTAAGCTAATGATTGTAATCTCTATTGACGGTAATGGACACATACTGCCGGTTGCATTTGTTATTACAAAAATCGAATCTACGGATTCGTGGGGATGGTTTTTGATGATGTTGCGCAAACACGTGACAGATAGATATGATATTTACCTTATTTATTATCATCACCTTGGCATTCTGGAGGCAATCAACCAATGGACCAATGGTTTTTATCCCCCATAAGGATACCATCGTTATTGCCTGCGACACGTAGTTAGTAATTTCAATACCCAATTCAAAAATGAACTCTTGAAAAAACTCCTTTCTCGAGCAGCTGCTCAACATCAAGAACGAAAATTTAATTTGTGCATGAAGCATTTTGCATACTTATCATCAAGAACTTTTCAATGTGTGCAATATGTCAATGCCGTCCCCAAAGAACTATGGACTCAATCTCATGACGAAGGCATGTGGTACGAATGAATGACTTCTAATGGTGTTAGTATGCATAAAATGCAATTTTGTTTTCATTCAATGATATAGTTATCGCTAAAGTAATATTACTTACACGAATTTATTTTTTAATTGTAGAGTGTTTTAATGGTGTATTAAAGAGGCTCGATTCTTGTCAATAACGGCGATTACTTATATGATTTACTACAAATTGGTGACATACCACGATCGATGTGAACAGGAAATCAATGAAGCAATTTCAAACGGCCTGTCCTACACAAAATATGTCACGGATAAACTCACACATTATGAACAATCTACAAGGAGGCATCGAGTCAATTTGATAAATCGTGACATAGGTGAGTTTGAAGTGCTGACTGGAAGACATGGAGCTCGCATGTATAAAGGCAACAACACCCAAATACTCATCCTAAATGACCGAGTGTTCAGTTGCAATGAATGGAAATCATTTAGCTTCTCGTGCTCACACGTGTTAGCTGCATTTGCCTTTATTCTAGTGAGCCACTCACGATTCATTGAGGCATACTACAGGATGGATGTGTACGCGCAATGTTACTCCTCTAATTTCAAAGCCATCCCAAATGAGAAATATTAGCCGATTTTTGCGATGAAGATCATACTGAACCCAAGGTGCAGACGTGGCCAAGGCAAAGTGAGATGGATATTCCTATTGCTTCTAAGGCCTTGCAATGTGGCATATGTTATCAATAATGACATAGAAGAACAACATGTCCTAATAAAGATTGTGATTGAGTCCTTAATAGGAAGAACAGTTGCAACATTTGTTGTAGGGATGGGCATCACAAAAAAATTGTTCAACCAGAGATCAATCTTCCAATCAAAACTACAATTGATTGATTTTGTATATTGTTTGTCATTGGCTTAAGTTGGTAATTTGATTATATTGAGATTTTTGAAGCGTTCAAAAACTTCACGTCATGAAATGTTTATCGTCGTGTCTTTGAACCTATATTATTGAATTATTGTGTGACTTTTCGAATAACACAGCTATTTTTTTTTTAAATCGGTCAATTGTAGTAGGTACACCAATAAATCCAGGTCCGTCAGATCCTTCACTTTTATATCTCCAATCTACACACAAATCCTCGCGAACCTGGAGGGGTCAGGTAAACTTTTTTAGATGTATGCGTCCAATGTTCATGCATAAACGTATAATATATATATATATATCGACTAATACATTTTCAACTATAAGGTATACGAAACGTTGCGCGTGTGTCATAGAAGTGGTGTCGTTGATCAAGCGGTGCAATACCATTCCCGGTTGATCCCATATCTTCTTTCCAGTGGGTTCTATGGGATTTTATGCGTATCATTTTTCAGCCTTGATTGGGCTTTGATTACTGCATTCGTTGAGAGATAGCGCCCAGAGACACATACATTTTATATGCAATGTAGCGAGTGAACAATTACACTTCAGGACGTGCAAGTAAAGCTCGACTTACCTATCGAAGGTATGCCTGTAATGGGAAACACCGATACAAATTATGTTGAGGTGCGTGAAAGGCTACTTGGTCGAATTCTTGTTAGAGATGACATTATTAGAAATAAACTTAAAGTCGAATGGCTTGAACGTAATGTACCAGCTATAGATGACGACAGCGATGAGGAATCGGTGTAATGTTATGTTTGATCGTACATACTGCAACTTATCGGTGGTTATCTATTCGCCGAC
The DNA here is from genome assembly GCA_039657365.1 of Stephania yunnanensis. Classification (NCBI taxonomy): domain Eukaryota; kingdom Viridiplantae; phylum Streptophyta; class Magnoliopsida; order Ranunculales; family Menispermaceae; genus Stephania; species Stephania yunnanensis. Next base: position 6,361,482 of record CM077588.1, on the reverse strand, counting down.
AAGTCAAACCGATTTGTACATTTGATGTTTCTACCATTGCTCGTGGATTTTCAAATAGCTGGACAGTATAGTTGAGGGAGTGCTCGCTTGGTTTATTTGTACTGGGAGTTGTGTCATGGAACTCACGCGAGTGCAGGGCATAGGATAAATTTCCATTCATAGCACCAAGGCGCCTGGGTGTTTCTAGAGTTTGGCTTCGAACAGTGGACGGAGAATTCATGCTTATTTACGTTCCATTAGGATACAGGTAATACAAACATTATTTCGTAATTTTTATAATATTAACTTCATTTTTATTTTCACTAATTTATTGTTTTGTATACAGACAGATTGATGCATTTTCGGTTACTCAGAGTGTGACACACGTCTTATCAGCTTACCATGATGCACTCGACTCACAGAAGGAGGCTGACGTGGTGTAGCAATCTTATGTTGAAGTCATCAGGTCTCTTCCCGAATATTGTACTGGCGGTTACGGTAGTTGGCTATTGACATGTCCTCTAATTTGTTTCGACACAGTCAAGTGGCATCGACCGGAAAAGGTTATGAGACAATTCGGAATGATATAGGCCGTACCTCCAAGCTGTGATTACGACACTCGACTACACCACATCGAATTGCAAGGATGCACTCAAGAAAATTAGGTGGCTTTTCATGCAAACTTTATACAAATGTAGAAAAATCGTGGTGACAACATAGTCACTGTGGAATAAGAAGAAGGACACGATCAACAAAACTACATGACATGGTATCGATCAGTCACTAAACGATTCGTCGGACACGACGGGCTTTACATGACTATTCGCTAACTTTGAAACTATTATTTTGTTTTCCTCACGAGTTACATCTTAAATCGCGTGCATTAAACTCATATTTTCTTATACCAGTGTAACTTAGAGTATCGATTGCGGCGAGTGTTCATTAAGGATGAGTAAGAGCAAGGTCTTGCTGTGTTTGATGAAGGCATCAAGATTTTAGATGAAGATGAAAGGCAAAGGTTGACTCAATGTAATGATAGAATTGATGTCGAACATGCCATAAATGAGGAGATTGAAAAAGAAGATAAGGAAGAAGATGATCAGGGCAAATCAAATGGAGAGGTGAGAAGAAGAACGACACAAATAGAGACTGTAGGTGAGCACCAGACATCCTCGTCCACCACGTCCATCTCGTTGGACAGAGACTCCCGCTAAGAGTAGCAGACGTTCTCCTCCACCACGTTCATCTCTTCCGATAGCGAGAAGAACAAGGACTGTTGGCGAGAGTAGCCAACGCTCATCCCCACCACATCATTCTTCTCATGGGTACATTCCTACATTGTCCCCAATGCAACTAGAACCTCAAATATTTGTACTTAGGCTACCGATCATGAATCTTCCTCCTTACCATTTTGATCCTTATCCACCCGGGTCGTCGTCGTCTTCATATATGGACCATGGGATGCTTAGACATCCAATGTATCCTTCATTGCCTCAATTCATGCCGAGTCCATTTACTTCGCCATGCTATAATTACAATATGTCATATAGAGGAGATGGCTCATTCATGAACCTGTAAAATATGTCGCCGCTTCATGTTCCTTTCGGCCAACTACATACAGAAGTCAATATTTGGAATGGTTCAACCTCCTATTTTTGGAAGCATTTGTATCAAATGTGAGTCAAGTGAACTAAAGGAAGAACATCAATCGACCCAACGAAATTCGATGCAAGATCAACAACCTCGACAAACTCAACCGAATGTACAAACACAATGTCCAACTAGACATAAAGTACGTGTGGTTTGCATCACGGAGCAACAACGTCAACGTAATCGTCGATAGACATGTATGCTGAGTTTTTTTTATGTCGTGGTGATTTTTTTTCAATTTTCATCTTAGATGAATGAAATTTTATACAAGCTTTTCATGGAATGAACTTATTTTTCAAAAGTTCTTTGTTGTTTTAATGTTAAATTTTAGACAAAGAAATAACGTAGTTTTGACCTTTAATTATTTTTATTTTCTTATCATCACGAGATAGAAGTAAGACAAAACTTTAAAGGATGGATTGCACGGTTAGTATGGGCTACACGGGTTGCCCACCTCGAGATACGTGTGTAACGTTTGCATGGGTTGCATGGTCTGTAGTTGATATGCATGAGTTGTCCCCTCGAGATACGTGCATGACATTTACATGAATTATCCACCTCAAGATACGTAGCTGCCATTTGCAAGAGTTATCCATCTCGAGTTACGTGCAAGACGTTTGGATGATTACATAGATTGCACGAGGTTGCATGGGTTGTCTACCTCGAAATACGTGCTTGATATTTGCATAGTTTGTATGGATTGCACAAGGTTTCACGAGTTGTCCACCTTGAGATATGTGTGCGACATTTGAATGGTTTGCACGAGGTTGCATGGTTCGCCTACCTCGACTTATTTACTTGGCGTTTCCACGAGTTTTCAACCACGAGATACGTGTGTCACATTTGCATTTGCTCTACCACCTCGAGACACGTGTGTGACATTTGCATGGTTTATTTGGATTACACGAGGTTACATGGGTTGTCCACCTCGAAATATGTGTGTGACCTTTGCATGGTTTGCATGAATTTGACGAGGTTGTATGAGTTGTCCACCTCTAGATACGTGTTTGACGTTTGCATGAATTGCACGAAGTTGCATGAGTTGCACATCTTGAGATACGTGCGTGACGTTTGCATGAATTGCACGAGGTTGCATTGGTCGCCCACCTCGACATACGTGCGTGGCATTTGCATGAGTTCTCCACCTCAAGATACATGCGTGACGCTTGCATAGGTTGTCCACGCTGATATACGTGCGTGTCGTTTACATGGGTTTTCTACCTCGACATACGTGCGTGACACGAGTTGTTCATCTTGAGACACGTGCGTGGTGCGAGTTGTCCATCTCGATATGCACGTTGCTCATCTTGATACACACGTATCGTTTGCATGGGTTCTCCACCTCGATACATGCGTGTGATATTCGAGTTGAGGAAATAACTCATTTTGAGAAGGAGTCATTCATACACTTTAGTATTTTGTATAGATAGCTTTTTTCAAAAGGAGCTATTCATACAAGTTTCTTCTACCTCATCAACCATGCCACGCCATACATCCACTCATCATCAATAGATCCTTTTGAAAAAGGAGTTATACATTACTTTTATAATTTTAAACTAACCCCCAATTTGATGAATAAAAAAGTAAACTCACCTTATTTCATGAAAAACTCCCAATCTCACAATGGTTAGCAGGTAGAGCATTTTGCTATTTTGTGGACGCGATAAAGGACCCAAGGACATGAGATACAAGAATCGGTTGTGTGGCGGCCCCTGGGCGCCGCTCGGTGGGGCCCCGTAGCCCTGCCATGTCACCAATTCGATGGGTCCCACGCCCCACTGACACCGGCGTCTCGGAGTTTCACGTTACCTTGTCTCATTAAGCTACTAAGCTAATCAATTATTCAAGTTTAAGTATTAATTTAGCCATTTTCTAGTCAATTCACTAATGACTTGGTCCTTCAATTTAGCCAATTATTCATGAGTTATATTCGATAATAGCTTACTCGAGTTAATTACTTAAGTTTAACAATTTATAATTTGATTAGCCAAATTAATAGGAGTTTTCCATGCGTGTTACAAGTATTCATCAATAAATAAGGGGAAGTCTTAAATAGCATAAAAGATGACATATATAAGTTTTTTTTTCATATCCATAACATCAACCTAAAGTGAAAAACCCGAAAATAAAGTACCATGTATATCGGGCGACAAAATAAATAGAAAATGTGAATATATACATGTGCATGTTTCTCTTAAATCACCATAACCCAAAAGTAAAGTAAAATAATCAAAGTGAACACATAAGAGTACATCCCGGACAGTGGGCATTTAGAGATAGTCGCCCAATATCCCTGTCTCTACTCGTAGAAGGATTTGCAACTCGCAATCAAAGAAAAATGAGCTCTAATGAGTAAAATCCCAGAGAAAATCACCAAGCATTCAAAAAAGTTAGTAAACAATGCTTACAAAGCATGCAGAAAAAATTATAGTAAAACAGAGCACCGTATGTAGATAAAGCATAAAGAGATCAATAAGTGTGTGTGTGTACCCATCCCGGATTGACTAGACCATACTATAGTATATCAGGATCCTACTAGTGGGTGCACTCATTGGCCCATCACCATAAAACCCTCTCAGTGGTCTACCTAGACCCACGACCCACCAACACGTGCACTAAAAGCAAGCAACTCATATCACAATCCACCGAGTACACGTTATGCTCGTGCCATGCATGATCTAACAATCACATAACCATACAACACGACAGAATACTCGAGAATCAATATAATTAGCAGTGTATTTACCATAGAAAAACAATGAAATGGAAACAAATGCTTAAAGTGTGTTTCTCGTGGATTTACTTACTCGAAATAAGCAAAAATCGTACTTTAACATGTCCTCGGCACTCCACAAAACCCACATCCCTAGTGTCTATTAAATCCTAAAACTAAAATTCATTTCAAAATCCAAAAATTATTAAATAATCATTTATCGGTTTAATTCTTTCAAAATAAAACAAAAACCTTTGAAATGAAAAATAAATGTGTCAAAAGTGAGTTCTTGTTATTTAGGTTACTAAAACTCATTTTTATCGAATATTTGGTGTCTAGTAAGCGTCATTAACATGCTAACCACGCAACTTAACCTAAGTTTCTGCCCAGAATCGTTAGCGCGCTAACGGGGGTCGAATCCCAGAGTTTTCAACTCGAAGATTTTGAGTCTTCTCCTTTCGCATCGACCCCATCTACACCTCGTAAGGGACCACAACACTTTCAAAAATAACATAGGACACAACAATTCATCAATTGTAAGGAGATTCATCTATGTATTTGATCAAAACAACAAGGATTGCAATTTCTATGAAAATCTAGTGGTGAAAACACAATTTAGGGATATCAAATGGTTGATAAAACTTATAGATTCATTAGAAAATAGTGAATAAGCATTTTAAATTCATTTTAGCCATTAGATTCTCAAATTTCACTATGTACAAGAACCCATTTTTTATGACTAACATGAACGATGAGAATGAAGTGATTAACTGGCTTGAGGATCTTTTTAGATGACACTCCTCTCTCCGAATTTGATGATTTTCTTCCCTTTCTTGCTCTTTAATCTCTTTCACTAGAAACAACTCCATGAACTTGTTGCATGATCAAGTTGAGCACTAGCCCATATATTATATGTTTTAATTTTTTTTATCTAAGCCGCACATTTTGTTGACTTTCCTCATCTTTAAACCATATAATAGTTTATTGTTGGGGTTACTCAACAAGAAAGTAACCCCTTCAACTTGAGAAACAGATGAATAAAATCCACTAAGCCACAAACAATGCACCAAATCAATCACACCACAAAGAACACAAGATTTAACGTGGAAAACCCTCTAAATCAGAGGGAAAAAAAACCACGGGCCAAACTCCGAATAAATCCACTATATGAATAAAGAGTACAAGAATCTCAATTGAGGAAAATACAATATAACTCCTTCAAAGAACTTGAATGGTCACTCCAAGATCTTGAAGAACTCCACCCTCAAATTGTACCCTTTCTTGATCACCAAGAAACCACCAAAGACTTCGCCGCGAGTCTTCAGATTCAAGATCTTGATGTATCTTCAATGTAGAGAAAATTGTTGTTGCATTCACCGCCTTGAACGCACCATGTAGAAGAGAGAAAAAGAATTGCCAAAAAACACAAAAGCTGGCTAATTAGAAGTATATTCCAATTCGTTAATTCACTCCAATTTTCTTTCCTATTTTCTCTCTCCAAGATTCCTATTCCACAACCAATTAGTTGCTTTATGTGTTGGACTTTCCTTTTTTTTGGGGCCCACACATAAAACCAACAATCTCCCCCTCCAACACATGGGGAGATCTCAATCATATTTGATGCTCAATAACAACTCAGCCCCACCAACTTGGTGCAGGACTGATGCTTCTCACGAGTCACCACCTTCGTCAACATATTAGCTAGATTCTTATAAGTGTGAATCTTCTTCGGACTCATCTCACGATCATTCACAACTTCTCGAATCCAATGGTATCGGATATCAATGTGCTTAGTGCGGCAATGATAAGTAGCATTCTTGCTCAAATCTAGAGCACTCTGACTATCACAGTTCACTGCATACCCATCTTCTTGCTTCAACCCCAAATCTTGAAGGAATCTCTTCAACCAAAGCATTTTTTTGCTTGCTTCAGTTATAGCAATATATTATGCCTCTGTCGTGGACAAAGCAACACACTTTTGCAATTTTGACTGCCAAGATATAGCTCCCCCTGCAAAAGTGAACACATACCCTGAAGTAGATTTTCTGCCATCAAGGTCACCTGCCATATCCGAATCTGTATATCCCTCCAAAGTAGGTTTCGAGCCCCCAAAACATAAAGACATCGTCGAAGTACCTCTCAAATATCTCAAAATCCATTTCACTGCTTCCCAATGAACTTTTCCAGGATTTGAGAGAAATCTGCTGACCACACCAACTGCGTGAGCAATATCTGGTCGGGTGCAAACCATCGCATACATCAAACTCCCAACTGCAGAGGAGTAAGGAATATCTGACATCTTCGCTATATCTATAGAAGTAGAGGGACATGATTTCTTGCTAAGTGTGAAGTGATTAGCAAGAGGTGTGCTAACTGGCTTAGCATTCTTCATATTGAATCTGCTCAAGACCTGCTCAACATACTTTTCCTGTGATACCCATAACTTTTTGGATCTCCTATCACGAATAATCTGCATGCCAAGAATCTGTTTTTCCGGCCCCAGGTCTTTCATATCAAAAGAACTAGATAATTCTTTCTTCAAGTTTACAATCAAGGAAACATCATGCCCCACTATCAACATATCATCAACATAGAGCAACAAGATCACAAGCTTCCCATCCGAAAATTTCTTGAAGTAGACACAATGATCTGCATATGTTCTAGTGTACTTTTGACCCATCATGAAAGAGTCAAATTTCTTATACCACTACCTTGGAGCTTGTTTCACTCCATACAAGCTCTTCTTCAACTTGCAAACTAAATGTGTTTTTCTTGTTACTTCAAATCCTTCAGGTTGATCCATATAAATCTCTTCCTCCAAATCACCATGGAGGAATGCGGTCTTCACATCTAACTGCTCAAGCTCAAGATCCAAGCTAGTAGTCAGACCCAAAATCACTCGAATAGAACTCATCTTCACGACAGGGGAAAAAATCTCATCAAAGTCAATTCCTTTCTTCTGATTGAAACCCTTCACTACCAAACGAGCTTTATGTTTTACTAGCTTATCTCCATCTGTCTTCAACTTGTACACCCATTTATTCTTCAAAGGTTTTCTACCTTTTGGAAATTCCACCAGCTCGTAAGTATTGTTCTTCTTCAAAGAACTCATCTCCTCCTGCATTGCTTTCATCCATTGAGCTTTGTCTTTGTGAATCTGAACTCCCTGGAAGCTCTCTGGCTCCCCCTCTTCTGTAATTGTAACATAATTAGAACTGGGGTACCTAGTAGAAGGAAGCAACCCTCTCTCAGACCTTCTAAGTGAAGGTTCAACTAAAGCTGTTGGTGGAGGAGTTTGCTCCCCCTGCTCAGCATCATCAACTGGTTCTGGCACATCAACCTCGTGTTCTTCAAATGAGTCTCCCTTATGTGTGGCATCAGTAATGGAAGAAGACTCCAATCCAGAAACATCATCATCATCAACTATGATTTTCTTTGATGCCTTCAAATCTGCTATGGTCTCATATTCACGAAAGGCCGCATCCCTGGACCTGACAATCTTTTTCTTCTCTGGATCTTATAACCTATAACCAAACTCTGCATCTCCAAATCCCAAGAGGATACACGGAACAATTCTATCATCAAGTTTCTGTCTCTGCTCCTTAGGCACATGCATAAATGCCTTGCATCCAAACACCTTCAAGTGAGAGTAAGTAACATCTTTCCCAGACCAAACTCTCTCTGGAACATCAAACTCCAATGGTGCTGAAGGAGAGCGATTCATCAAGTAGCAAGCAGTACTGAGAGCCTCACCCCAAAACGACTTGGGCAACTTAGCCATTTTTAACATACATCTGACTTTATCAAGGATGGTTCTGTTTGTTCTTTCGGCAACACCATTATGTTGAGGAGTACCCGGAACAATCTTTTCATGTTTGATTCCATGTTCTGAGCAATAATTCTCGAACTCCTTTGAAGTGTATTCTCATCCGTTATCACTATGAAGGCACTTCAAATATACGCATTTTTCTCGTTCCACCATCATATGAAACTTCTTGAGGTACTCAAGAACCTGACATTTTGTTCTCAACACAAACACCCAAACCTTCCTTGAAGCATCATCAATAAAAGTAACAAAGTATCTGCCACCTCCCATAGTTTCCACATCAATGGGACCACAAACATCGAGTATACTAACTCAAGTAAATTTCTTTTTCTTTCCAGATGATGAAGAAAAAGAAACTCTATGTTGCTTACCGAATAAGCAATCATCACAAGGGTTCAAATATTTACCTTTGGCAAAGGGAATGTGAGACTTCTTTGCCAACACCTGCAACCCTTTCTCACTCAAGTGACCTAGCCGCCTATGCCACAGATCTGGTGAAGAATCATCTTCAATTGCGTTCAGGTCACCTCTGACGGTCTTCAATTGAGTCTTGTAAAGTGTATAGCTCAATTTTCCTCTAGCAACAACAATTGAGCCTTTGGTGAGTTTCCACTCCTTGCCCCCAAAGATGTTGTAGTACCCATCTAGGTCCAAAGCATGAGTAGAAAACAAATTCAGACGCAGATCCGGAACATGTCGCACATCTTTCAGAATTACCGTGCAACCCATATTTGTCTGCACAAAGACATCTCCAATGCCAACTATATCTGCAAAATTGTTGTTACCCATCTTTGCCTTGCCAAAATTCCCTGCTAGATAAACAGAGAAGAAATCCTTCCTCGGAGTATCATGGAAGGATGTTGCGGAATCAACAACCCATTCACTATCTGTATTAGTGACATGACCTTGATCCTCGACTAAAGAAAGCACAACCAAGTCTTCAATTGCATCTGATATAGCAGCCGTAGTATTCTGATCATTCGCTTTATTTTGATTTTTCTCATCATTATGTTCTCTTTTCCACACTCTACAATTTTTCTTTATGTGTCATTCCTTGCCACAATGATAACAAGAGAATTTTCCTTTTCCTTGAGACTTGCCTCTAGATTTACTTCGCCCCCTCGGACCTCTAAACTGACTTCTGCCTCTATGTTCCGCAGTAGTAACAAGAGCTTGTGAAGTTTCAATGCCTTTATCCTTTCTCCTAGTCTCCTCGTCAAAGAGACTATCCCGCACTATGGATGAAGACAAGACACCGTCTGGAGCAGAATTACTTAGAGACACCACCAAGGTTTCCCAGCTTTCTGGCAGCGAGCTCAAGAGTAAAAGTGCTTGTAACTCATCCTCAAGCACAATCTTCATAGCACTTAATTGATTGATCAATGCTTTGAAATCATTCAAGTGCTCTATCATCGACCGCTCATCTTTGTACTTCATATTAACAAGCCTTCTAATTAGAGAAGCCTTGTTCTGAGCCCCCTTCCTCTCACACATATTCTGCAATTTTCTCCACAACACCTATGCATCAACCTCTTTGCTGACATGGTGATAAATACTGAGATCGATCCACTTTCGAATAGTCCCAGCAGTTTTTCGGTGCAACTTCCTCCAATTAACATCAGATATTTTCTCTGGCTTGTTTTGTCCAAATTCAATTGGATCAAATAAATCCTTGCAATAAAGATGATCTTCCATCATCGGTTGCCAAATTGAATAACTCGTAGCCGTCAACTTGACCATATTGCTTGATTTATCATCATCATCCACCATCTTGATTCCCACAAAGATTCCCGGAACACGAACTAACTGCGGCTCTGATACCACTTGTTGGGGTTACTCAACAAGAAACCTTCAACTTGAGAAACAGATGAATAAAATCCACTAAGCCACAAACAATGCACCAAATCAATCACACCACAAAGAACACAAGATTTAACGTCCCTCTAAATCAGAGGGAAAAAAAACCACGGGTCAAACTCCGAATAAATCCACTATATGAATAAAGAGTACAAGAATCTCAATTGAGGAAAATACAACATAACTCCTTCAAAGAACTTGAATGGTCACACCAAGATCTTGAAGAACTCCACCCTCGAATTGTACCCTTTCTTGATCACCAAGAAACCACCAAAGACTTCGCCACGAGTCTTCAGATTCAAGATCTTGATGTATCTTCAATGTAGATAAAATTGTTGTTGCATTCACCGCCTTGAACGCACCATGTAGAAGAGAGAAAAAGAATTGCCAAAAACATAAAAGCTGGCTAATTAGAAGTATATTCCAATTCGTTAATTCACTCCAATCTTCTTTCCTATTTTCTCTCTCCAAGATTCCTATTCCACAACCAATTAGTTGCTTTATGTGTTAGACTTTCCATTTTTTTTTGTGGGGCCCACACAAAAAACCAACATTTATAACTCAAATGGTAAGTCTTCAATTACATAAATTTCCCACTTATCTTGCCTAGGCATCGCTAGCATTATCAAATTAAGGTCCTTGATTTAATTAACTTAAATATAGACTTTCTAATTTAACTTAGCCTAGGAGTTATATTTTGATTACGTTAATGTATTTGAATATTCTAAAATATGGTTCTCTTATCAATATTTCGCACACACACCAGTATCCATCTTCCCATCACTCGGTGCCCCGCATATATATATCCACGCATCTCGAGACGCATTTTAATTAATCTTTTTAATTTAATTGACTTATGATATGATTATTTGTAATTTGTATTTCATTATTTGAGTTAATTATGCTATCATACTATATTCGCACTTTGCTTAACCAATACCTGCATCAACACGTTTCTTGAGGCAAGTACCCGTCGTAGTAACTCATGCGATAACAAAGTAAATTAACACACATGTGATGCAATTAGGGATGCAAGTGGGGCGAGTTTGGGGCGGGAAATGCAATCCTCATCCTGATCCCCACTTATAGCGGAGCGGGGGTTCCCCGCTTGAAATTCCCCTCTAGAGGATTTTTGACTCTCATTCCCCACCCGGTGGGGATCCCCACCCATATAGGGATTCCACGTCCCCATTAATTTTTTACATTATGTCTAAAAAAAAATCATATACATTATAGATCTGAAATTAAAATCATTAAAAGCTTTTCTTCGCAATTGTAGGTCGATTTTTCAAACTTTATGTGAAACATTCACCATACCAAAAAGGGAAATATAAAATTTAATGATTTTAATGCAATTCCTATATGAAATATTTAAGATCCCCATGGGAAATCTCCACGGTGGGGGAGGAGAAATACCGCCCACCCCACCCCCGATGATGGGATTAAATTTCCCTCATCCCCGACCCCATGGAGGCTAGTTGGTGGGGAATCCCCGCCCCCATCGGGGTCGATCCCGTTGGGAAAGGGGATTCCCCACCCCACCTGCATCCCTAGATGCAATATGATAATCGAACAATTTAAACACCATAATCTATGCAAACATCACTCAAAAATCATATTTATACCTAATCAAGTGTGCCCTAGTCTTATCTACAACATCCATGTAGATCTAAGATGATGTACTAGTTTGAAAACACGAATAAACGTGATTAATAAATATTGAGTCGTCAAAGGCTGGGTCCTTGTGACGAATTCGGACCGAGTTATCAAGGCAGGGTCAGTTTTGTGGGATCTACACCATCAATGAAGATTGTGAAATGTGGAGCCATTCTTGAAGCTATCAAGAATTTTGTGCACTACGAAGAGGTTTCAAAAGTTTTTCTGATGCAAAATCGGTGGTAGAATCGTTGAATGCTAAGGTTTCCATGTGTTGTGATCTTGACGATGTAAGGGCATTGATTAAGGACATGGACCCATTTGGTTTTTGTTATATCTTTAGTGGTATATTCGGTTGGGTTAATATGGTTGACTTGATAAGGTTGGATACAAACATTAGCTTATGTGGCTATGGATTAAGGGTAATCTGAATTTAGAGATTTGTTCAATTGGCTTGATAGGATTTTAAGTGATTTCATGAAAATAACGACTTTACTCGTCCCCATATAAAAACCCCACCAACAAGCAAGGCTCCACCATTCTCCATCGTTTAATCGAGAGATTGAAACCCTAACTTGAAGGAACACAGCATTCAGGAAGAAGAATACTGAAAACAAGTTTTCCAATATTGTACTTTGTCTAGCCATCAAGGTGACCACAATGGTGCAAACCATCCTGCAAATTATCACACAATGATCTTTTTTTTTTTGAGTAAACAAAAAGAGTCACCATCCTGCAAATCATCCCGTGATGGCTAGACAAGGTGACCACTAAAAATTACATCAAATTGACCCAATAAATAATCAATCACATGTTCATCAACCACTAAATTAGAGAGATATGAATGAGAAAGCATAAACTCGTATAATTAAAAAAAATGCATGTCCTAATTAAGTAGATTACTTTGTCCTTACACTGATATATGAACGAGACAACATCCATCAAATTTCATCAAATAGAGCACAAAATAATCAATCACCACAGATTACAGAGAGAAATAAACCAATTGAGAGAATTACCAAATGTGTGTGAGAGAGAGAGAGAAAAAAAAAAGTTCAAATTTAGGGAAATCGCACACATGGCTTCAACTGTGTTCGATTTTAGTAATTACATTGAAGGGCAATCTCGTCATTTCACTATTTGGGTGTGGACGAACTAATTAACGAAAATGTAAGAATCTGCTTAGTTTAGTCCACAGTTTGTGTCATTAACTAATTTGATGCATTATCTAATCATGCGAAGTGAACATCGGATTACATCTAATCTAATGGATTAGTTAAGCAGTCATGCGAACTGAACACACCATAGGAGTCTCAATGGTGGAGCTCACGACCTTACCGGAAAAGCTCATAGAGAGCGTAAAAAATATATCCAGTTTAACCCTCCTTCAGAGGTTTTTCTGGAATTTAGTAAATATATAATCATGTTTTATGAAAGACAAAAAAAAGATTCACATTATGCGCATGGCTAACTTAATTAATTTATTATTTTATCAAGATAGGTCATAATTTTTCAGTATGACATATTACACCAATGAGGCAAAGAGACGCCCGCTGCGCCTTCATTTAAAATGGACCCAATACTCATCAGTCGAAGTTGTGTGAATTGAGTGCCCAAACTTATTAGCTTGATTTAAAGCATTTGATCATCTGCTTTCATAATTTTTTAAAATTCTTAATTAATTCATCCCATTAATCTTAGATTAATTCTTTTAATTACCATCCAACTTTTAAATTTCTAATGCACTGATTTTTCTATTTAAGATACTTGCAGATGGTATCTGAATGCATGTGTTGAAATCATCACAACAACTGTTCCCTAATATTTGCATCTATTGCACCTAATATTCATTTTCAATGTATAAATTAACTATAGTTGTATTGTGATGGATCTCTATGTAATGATGTGTGTGTGTATATATATATATATATATACACTATCAATTGAACAAAAAAAATATAAATGAATCATATAAATTAAAAAATACTAATGTCCAGAATCAAAGGTGGATGCAGATGCAAACAAGCCCTTAGAATTTTTTTAAACCAAGGACAGACCACTGTGTTGTTCAAGTCTAGTAGTCAGAGAGACAGCTCTTGTGCAGCACTAGTACCACTACTGACCATTCATAGATATTAGTGAGTGAGTGAGTGACCCTCCAATCTCTTTCCAGAAGAATCCCTTATTTTATCTTTTCAAAACAGACGTCCCCGCTGCCCAAACAATATCTCCACCCAAAAATCAATGTGTCCATTTGATATATCATAGGCCATTAACTACTTAATATATATTAATTAACTTGTATGAATCTCAGTTTCTGATAACTAATAATATAACCAGTTTCAAGAGTTAATTAATACTATATGATCAACACATTGTCATTGATGTACATGTCACTAGTAGTGTATGTCCTTGCACCAACATGTATATATACTTTTCTCTTAATGTCCTTGACCAATTTATTTTTGACAATGGTCGTAATCATCTTTAAGGACTCTTTAAGGGAAAAAGAGTAGTTTGTGAGTCCGACGATGTATGAAGCTTTGGCTTTTTAAAGAAACATATAATTAAGTAGCAACGCTTTTCACTTTATAATGAAATGTTAACAATTAATGTCGAGCACCATCTCTTCTTGTGTATACGTACAAATTAATTGAGAAGGGAGAAACTAACCCTACGCACCTCATAATTACTTATACCAAAAAAGAATCCCACATCTATGTATGATGGTTGTTACAAAGTCGCAACTTTGACGAAAAAGATAAATTAGCATCATTAATTTCTTTTTGGGAGAGGCTATATTCACCCCACATATTTGCAAGGGGAAGCAACATATTTTTTTGTGTTGGTTCCAATTTAATGGATCGTTGAAGAACAAAATTGAAGAAAAGAAAAGAGATTGGACTTTTGTAAACTTTTCTTTGTATTATTTGAAGACAAAAAAATAACAAGTCTGGAGTATGTATTTTTCAACAATGCACCAACACTACATATTTATAGTGGCAAACAAAAAAAGCGTAAGCATAACAATAACAACTAATAAAACCCATCATTACTCCACTATTTTGTAACCTCCATCATTACTCCACTATTTTGTAACCTTTGTCCATCAATTCCTTTTGACCGAGTCAAGTTTATCCTCACAATCTCCCCCGTAAGCTTGACTTGGTTCAAGGTTCTTCATGCCGACTAGCTCCCGCATCTCCGCAAATTTGACTCTTGCTAAGGCCTTAGTGAGAATATCCGCACGTTGTTCTCCGGTGCTTACGAACTCCACCACGATCTGTCGGTTCTCGACACACTCGCGAATGAAGTGGAAGCGAGTGTCGATGTGCTTGCCGCGTCCATGAAACACCGGGTTCTTCATCAATGCGATTGCAGACTTATTGTCGACGTAGAGAGTTACCGGCTTCGGCTTACTTCCGGTTACCTCGCTCAACAAGTTTCTCAGTCATAATGCTTGACATGATGCTGCAGTAGCTGCCATAAACTCGGCTTCACAGGAAGATAGAGCCATAGCTCGCTGCTTCTGCGATTGCCAAGTGATCAGATTCTCGTTGAGATAAAATGCCATCCCTCCGGTACTCTTTCTGTCATCTGTATCACCGGCTAGATCGCTGTCAGTAAATCCGACGCGTTCATCAGCTCCTCGTCCTCTTTTGTACTGAATCCCATAGCTCGTTGTTTCCTTCACGTAGCGAAGAATGTGCTTCACTGCCTGTTGGTGTAGAGTAGTAGGTTGTTCCATGTAACGACTCACCATGCCAACTGCATATAAGATATCAGGTCGAGTGTGGGTCAAGTACCTGAGACACCCAATGACACGCCTATACTCTGTGGGATTCACCAAGGTTCCTTCCGCATCCTTTCCGAGTTGTAACTTTGCTTCCATCGGATACTTGCTCGGGTTGCAATCCGCCATCCCGAACTGCTCCAACACTTTCTTTGCGTAAGCCGATTGCTTCACTGTGATGCGGTTTTTCTTCTGGTTCACCTCGATACCGAGGTAGTATGAGAGCAGCCCAAGATCACTCATCTCGAACTCCTTCATCATTTGCTTCTTGAATCTCTCAACACCATCAATGCTAGATCCCGTCACGATCAAATCGTCAACGTATACACCAATGACGACTACTTCTGTTCCATGGCTCCTCGTGTACACAACCTGCTCTCGAGAACACTTCACGAAACCGAGACTCATCATTCTCTTGTTGAGGCAAGTGTTCCACGCCCTTGGTGCTTGGCGTAGTCCGTAGAGAGCCTTGGACAGCTTGTACACCTTATGTTCTTTATTCTTGATGATGAAGCCTTCAGGTTGGGCAACATAAACTTCTTCTTCGATATCACCATTGAGAAACGCCGATTTGACGTCCAAGTGGTGAATCTCCCACCCATGATGAGCTACGAGGGCAAGAATTAACCTGACGGTGTCGAGTCTCGCCACCGGTGCAAAGGTTTCCTCGAAGTCAACTCCTTGCTTCTGCACGTATCCTTTCGTAACCAATCTCGCTTTGTACTTAAGGATGTTGCCTTCGCTGTCTCTTTTCAACTTGAACACCCACTTTAAACCGATGAGCTTGTGACCGGGTGGCAAGTCGGTGAGCTCCCACGTCTTGTTCTTCTCGATGGACTCGAGCTCTTTCTGCATGGCCTCCTTCCACACCTCTGCTGTTGCTGCCTCGTGATATGTTGTTGGCTCGTCGGTGGTGAGCAATAACAATTCGTCGAGATCCACTCCCTTAATGGTGCCTCTGCATAGATGTCGGCAAGGGAACAGACTTTTTTGGGGTCATCTTCGGTTGTGGACCTGCCCGAGTTCTCTAGTTGTTGAGGAGAGTACGGCATGGCTACTGGTGTTATTGGTGATGTCGAGTGCGGACTTGCCGGTGGCGTTGCTGCGTTTTCCAACTCCGCTACATCTCCGTCAAAAATTCCGAACTCCACAAAATTTTGTACGAGCTCGCCATCATCGTTGCACCATTTCCACTTCTTTTCCTCTTCAAACACGACATCTCTGCTTATAAGGATTTTGTCGCGTGGTGGATCGAGGAATCTGTGCGCCTTACTTCCGTCTTCGACGCCAAGATACACCATTGCTTGACTTCGATCATCGAGTTTCTTGAGATGTGGACCTGCAACCTTCACATGTGCGGTACACCCGAACACTCTCAAGTGCTCCAAATGAGGTCGTTTACCGAACCAAGCTTGGTAAGGGGTACAATCTCCTATCACCTTTGTCGGCAAGCGGTTCAAGAGATAAACCGCATGTCGTACCACCTCTCCCCAGAGTTTCGCCGGAACTTGCATGCTCTCGAGTAGACTCCTCGTAGTGGCCATCGCGGTGCGATTTCTCCTCTCCACCACACTGTTTTGTTGAGGTGTGTATGGTGGCGTGAGATGACGCTCGACTCCCTCTTCCTTGCGAACTCCGCAAACCTATGGGAAGTGAACTCACCACCTCAATCAGTTCGCAAAGTCTTAAGCTTGTGCTCCGACTTGTTCTCCATGAGCTTCTTGAATTTCTTGAATGCTTCAAAGGCTTCTCCTTTTTCTCTGAGCATGTACACCCACATCCAACGACTACAATCATCAACAAGTAAAAAGAAATACTTGTTACCAGAGAGTGATGTCGGGGCGATTAGACCACACAGATCCGTATGCACAAGTTGCAGGGGATGCTCGACACGGTAGTTGGCTTGGGCAGGAAATGGAAGCCTTATTTTGCTTTGCGATCATGCAACTCTCACACACTTGGTTGGGGTGTGTGATCTTGGGCAGCCCTATAGCCATCTCCTTCTCCCCCATCATCTTGAGCGCATAAAAGTTTACATGCCCAAGTCTTGCATGCCACAACCAAGCAGGATCTGCTAGCGATGCTAATAGAACTTCGGGTTGACTCATCTCGAGGGAAATCTTGTACAACCGATTTGGCGATTTCTCCACCTTCATTAACAGGACGCCATTTCGGTCGAACATATTCAAGAGTGACCCAGCTAAGATTATCGTATTGCCTTCTTCTGTCATCTGACCGAGACTTATAATATTACTTTTCAACTTTGGAATGTAATATAAATTTGTCATTAGACGTTGATCATCGTTCTTGCATACAAACAAGATGGATCCTCGGCCCTTGATCTTGACGAGTGAGCCGTCTCCGAACTTCACATTTCTGGTGATCTTCTCATCGAGCTCATGGAACTTCTCTCGATGGTCCGTCATATGGTTGCTTGCTCCATTGTCAAGGTACCACACGTCGGTGTGATTATATTCCTCGCCACTTGCGAGGAGGTTCGCCATGACTTTCTCTTCATTGAGCAACACCACCTCTGGTTCCTCCTTGGACGATTCTTGCACGAATTCTTCGAGGTTTTTCTCCTCGTCTTCGGGCAAAGCGTTCGCCACTCCCTCGGCGAACATTAATGCTAGCTCCTCGTCATGGAAGCTAGTGAGGTTTGCCACCTCGTCGGGCTTTTTGTTAGGGCACTCGGTCGCGTAGTGCCCGTACTTCTGACAAACGTAACACTTCACTGTGCTCTTGTCTTCGCGGGGCTTGGTGTCTTCTTGTCGAGGTGAGCTTTCTCCACGACCTCGCCCTCAACCTCGCCCTCGTCCCCGTCCTTTGCCACAACCTCGTTTATCTCCACGGTAGCCGCTGCGACTCGACGATCCGGAAGAAAAATTGGTTTCTCCGTTTTTCTTCATTCGTGACATCCATTCTGCATGCGTGAGCAAGAGGTGCTTCTCCTCCTCTCTATCACCGTATCCGCGAAGTCTCTCCTTGTGGACTTTAAGGCGACCGACGACCTCCTCAACCGTCATGTTTTTTAGGTCACCGAATTGCTCGATCGCGGTAACGATCTGCATGTGTTTTTGTGGCAAGGCTCGTAGGAACTTCTTGACGACGGAGATCTCCTCCACCTTCTCTCCCAACGAGCGGATGCCCGTCACAATGGATGTCAATTTCATGGCGAAATCGTCCACCGTCTCTCCGTCCTTCATGCGGATTGCCTCGAAGTGAGTCCTCAAGGTTTGCACTTTCGCCTCCTTGACTCGCTCCACGTCAACGTGCATCATCTTTAGTGTCTCTCATGCTTGCTTGGCGGAATCCTTTTCTGCCACCATGATAAGGACATCCTTCGGAAGCGCTTGATAGATGGCAGCGAGAGCCATTCTATCCTTGCGTTCTTCGACCTCGTCGAGCTCCACGGCTTCCCACACTCCTTGCGCTTGTAAATTCACCCGCATCTTCAACACCCACACTGAGTAGTTACTCTTTGTGAGTAACGGATAAGAGAACGTCACGTTCCCTTCTTTTTCGATCTTCGTTACTGCCATATCTCCTCCGACTGCTTTGCTCGCTGACGACATGTCCTTCGGCTAATAGCTCTGATACCAAATGTTGGTTCCAATTTAATGGATCGTTGAAGAACAAAATTGAAGAAAAGAAAAGAGATTGGACTTTTGGGAACTTTTCTTTGTATTATTTGAAGACAAAAAACATAACAAGTCTGGAGTGTGTGTTTTTCAACAATGCACCAGCACTACGTATTTATAGTGGCAAACAAAAAAAACGTAAGCATAACAATAACACCTAATAAAACCCATCATTACTCCACTATTTAGTAACCTCCATCATTACTCCACTATTTTGTAACCTTTGTCCATCAATTCCTTTCGACCGAGTCAAGTTTATCCTCACATTTTGGCACTTCAATTTCACTTGTGCCCTCAACCGAAATTATCTAGTTATGTCTCACAAACCCCCACAATCCTTTGCATTTCTCTCGCTTGTTGTGCACTTCACACAAACCGAGAACCCTTCAACTCCGAGGACCCCCTCCGACCATTGGCTGCGCAAACTTGAGATTTTGGAGCTCACTACCATCATAAGTGTCAATTCCTTCATGTTTTATGCAGGAAAATAGTGTATTTGTATTGTTTATGTGTGAGTTTATAGGGTTCGAACATTTTTTTTTTGTTTGTTAGTGTTGAGTTTCGGTGGCTGAAACTAATGTTGATGTGTAATTTGAGTTGGGCTCAACTGCACATAGGATGACATGTAGGTGTTGGTGTTGGAGTACATGCATGGTTGGAGTTTGATTTGAACTCCAATTGTTTTCTCACGGTTTGACAGCGAGATAACATTTTTATTAGAAATACATGTATAAGTATCGTTCTATAAATATGTGTATGCTAACGCATTGAACAATATAGAGTGTTGTGTGCAATTAAACACATAGTTGCAGGAGGTGCTTGTTTAAGAGATGAGTGTGTGTCGTAGCTTACGGGCCTGCGAGCGGGAACGCGACATTGTAAGATTAAATCTTCTAAGGTTTCTATCTGGGGTTTAGATATATAAGGTTTTTCCTTTGTGTATTATACTATTGATAGTGGATTGCATTATTTCTTGCACGTGATTTTTTCTCTGATTTTGGTATTTTTCAAGCAATTTCTTGTGTTCGCTATTTTCTCTGTGGTGATCTGACACCCACAGATCTGACACAACAAATTGGTATCAGAGCCAAGACTCAGATATGAGAGGGTTACACTATTAAGGTGAAGTTTCAGAGATGTCGAAGTACACAAGTGCAATGAAGTTCGATGTGGAGAAGTTTGACGAGAAGATAAATTTTGGCTTGTGGCAAATTCATGTCAAAGATTTGTTGATTCAATCTTGGCTACGTAAACCGTTGAAGGGTTGTAGGAAGGAAAGTGATGAGAATTGGGAAGAGTCGGATTTAAAGGCGGTGATCATCATAAGACTCAAGTTAGCAAAGAACGTTCTTTCAAACATAAGTAATATTTCGTCAGCAAAATGACTTTAGGAGAAATTGGAGACTATGCATATGACGAAAAACATGACAAATCGTTTCTACTTGAAAGATCGGTACCATCACCCGAAGATGAATGAATGTACAAGTATTACTGATCATCTCAGTGCTCTTAATGAGATCGTCTCTTAACTTGAGGAGTTAGGAGAGCAAGTTAGTGATGAGGATCAGGCGCTCAAACTCATTTGGTCACTTCCGCCTTTGTTCAAGCCATGAAGCCAACAAAGATGTATAGGAAGGAAAAATTGATAAAAGGTGAAAACAATGGTTCATCTGAAAGCTCGAGTTTGATAGCTGCTGGAAATGGTTCCAAAAAGTACAAAAAAGTAGTATGCGGGAGATGCGGTCAATCTGCGCATCTTAAGAGAGACTGCGGGAATAGGAAAGGAAAAAGGGCGGGTTAGACAAAAAGCTTCGATTCAACAAAGGGGATTCCGATGTTGAACGTGACGATGCTAACAATTCGTTAGTTCTCGAGACTAATAGTAATTATCCTATTTTTCCAGTCAAGAATAAGATTGGTGATCAGAATGATGAATGGATAATTGACAGTGGGCCACAGGGCATGTATGCGTACATAGAGCATGGATCGGTAATTATGCAATTTGTACGGGTGGCAAAGTTATGTCGATGGTTGACGGCTCTCTGCGACCGATATTGAGAGTCGGTGAAATTCAATTGAAGCCGTTTGATGGATGTCATAACGTTTCAAGATGTTCGACATGTGCTGAGTTGTACTCAAAATCTAATTTCCCTTTCTAAATTGGATTATGATGGTTACAGGTACTCTGGGCGAGGCGGAGTATTGAAAATATTCTGAAAGTTTTCGTTGGTCATGAAAGGTGTGGGGAAGAAGAACTTGTTTGTTTTGGTGCGAAAACATGAAGCAAAGTCTGAGTCTCGAAAGCTGATCAAGAAGTAAGTTACGATTATTGGTAAGTCTAAATAGGCTGGATTGGACTTGGTTCATTCTCAATGTTAAGGATGGTGGCCTAAAAGGGTGGTGCGGCAAAAACAAGGTGATTTTTCATCAAGGTGAAGATTTGTTGAGTCTTGGTGGCTCAAACTCATGTTGATGTGTAATTTAAGTTGGACTCAACTACACATATGATGACATGTAGGTGTTGGTGTTGGAGTGCATGCATGATTGGAGTTTGCTTTGAACTCCAATTGTTTTCTCATCGTTTGACAGCAAGATAAAAATTTAAATACATGTCAAGGTATCGTTCTATAAATATGAATGTGCTAACACATTGAATGATATAGAGTGTTATGTGCGATTAAACACATAGTTGTGGAAGGTGCTTGTTTGAGTGTCGAGTGTATGTCATTGCGTGTGGGCCTGCGAGCGAGTACGCAACACTGTGAGATTAAATCTTCTAAGTTTTTTATATGGGGTTTAATATAGGAGATTTTTCTTTTATATATTAAAATATTAATAGTGGATTGTCTTATTTCTTACCCATGATCTTTTTTATGATTTTACGGTTTTCCACGTGAGTTCTTGTGTTCGTTATTTTCTCTGTGGTTGTTGCCTTTGGGTGTATTCATGTGATTGCGATCTTAGGTATTCCGTGGTGATCCATCATAACAGCTAGGGCATCATTCATTTAGGTTTTGTAGCTTTTGACTTTACAAAATGAAAGATGACTATGTAGGGGATGAGGATGTGCAAGATATAGATCGAGGTGTTTCTTGAGTTTTTCATCGATTTTTTTTTGTGTTTAAAGCATGAGTTACGCCAATGGTTTCGCCACGCAAAGCAAAACCACATGCTTTTAGGTTAGTTGTTATTGACTGACCTAAGGAGGAAAACAATCGATATGTACTAATTAACGGAACAATAGATTCGGTTGTCATCAATAACTAACACAACTTGGTTAACTCGGTCTACTATGATCAAGCCTAAACAATTCGGTTGGTACGCAATGTCTGATATCCAAACCATTTGTTTGGTCACCTTCAACCTAACTTTTTAAGGCTCGATCAGCCCTGCGAGATCGAACCAGTCGCGAAGATGAACAAATCACAAAATGACCCAACAAATCACAAAAAAAAAACATCAAATTCAAATATAAACAACAACAAATACGTAAAGAATAACCAAAATTAATCAATAACCGAACAATTACACAAAATCTCACATCAGAATCTATCTAAACTCGAAACCAAATTTGAACAACCACCACCACATGAATAACCACCACCACCTCTTTTTCGTCCAAATCGAAGACCAAAGACAATGGGTGATGGAGTGTGGACCAAATCTATATATTGGCCTACCCTTACAAACTTAAGGAGTACATATAGTCGCGCCCTTTCTTTTTTGTCAATAATGAGTGTTCAAACTTTTTCTCCCATCCCTCCCTACTTAATTATCTAGGTTTGAATATTCCCACAAAGGTAATCACGCATTCTAATCCTATGACCTAAAAGAAAATAATATATTTGGAGTTGTATAATAAGGTTGGATCTCATAACCTCTTAGTAGCATAATAATGCATCAAGTAGTGTTATGTTACTTTATATATTTATATTATATAGCTCTGAACCTCAAGGGAAGGTGATAACATATCAATTAGTTTTTAATGATAAGCAAAAGAAAGCAAAATTAATAAATAAATAAAATTAAAGAAAGAAAGAGAATATAAAAAAATGAGACATATTGAAGAAATTAAGAAAATAGAGTGGCACCAAATTTTTGTTGGGAAATTAAAGAGCATGAAGGTTTTCGCAAACATATTTTAATAATAATTTTTTTTTTCTTATTTTAAAAAGGGTATTTTTCTTTATTGTTATATATTTATCAATTAATTTAAAAATATTAATGCTTGAATTACCAAATTGTTAAGATCAATAAATGACGTTTCTCTTTCACCAAAAAATCCCAGAAATTAGTTTTTCTCCAATTCCCCTCTCCTTGTTTGACTGGCGGCAACAATGTTCGTCCACCGCCATTTCTCAATAATAGCAGCGTCTATGTGCAACTAACCTTCTCAATATAGCAATGCTTCACGCTCTAAACACTTCATAAACCCTCAAAATTTCTCATATTCATCATCGTCCGATCTCACATTCTTCCACCTATCACTATATCATTTGACTTTATCTCTTTGAAAAGCCGTACATCTAAGAATATATTTCTAAATCTAAGAAAGAAGGAGAATGACAATGAATATGGCAATACAAACACATGAAGAAAAAACAAAAAAAACAAAAAACAAAAGCAACATTTATTCCCACACATCGGTTAAGTTTTTTCTTAAAGAAGTTAATTTGAGATAGTATCAATACTTGTGGAAATTCACGAGCCCACACTAGCGTGTGGGGTAATATATATATATATATATATATATATATATATATATATATATATATATATATATATATATATATATATATATATATATATATATATATATGATGTTTTTACAATGGAATTTATATACCAATGTCATGGGTATTACATATCTCACTATTGAATTACTATAAAATTTTAATCTAATGATGATTGATGTAGTGCGTTTAATAAAAAACATATTAAATGTCCAATAAATACTATGTAATTAGATTGCATTGTAGAAGGACTCATCTTTCTCTCTCTCTCTCTCTATATATATATATATATATACAGTTAATTATCTTTTGATTGAATATGGGGCGGTGCAGAGAACTGGACCACGTACCAATATTTGATCTGCATATCGATACTCCCAACAAAAATGTTTGCTTTGTAGATCTAAGTGCAGAGGAAGTAAACTAATTATTGTTTTTAATGAAATTAAATTGAGGGTTAAAAGTATGTTATGTAACATTATTAATTGGGTAGTGCTATTTGGACTCGTGAGTCCGGACTCAAAACGTTTTTTAATTTCAAATACATCATCGAGCAATTAATGAAACAACCA
This sequence comes from Stephania yunnanensis, assembly GCA_039657365.1. Lineage (NCBI taxonomy): Eukaryota > Viridiplantae > Streptophyta > Magnoliopsida > Ranunculales > Menispermaceae > Stephania > Stephania yunnanensis. Next base: position 6,337,062 of record CM077588.1, on the reverse strand, counting down.
TAATCACTTGTAAAATTCATATTATACCCTTCAAATATTTACAAAAACTTTAAAAACCTCCATAAGAGCCCGGACTTATGAGTCCAAGTAGATTTATTATTATTAATTTGATGCAGCGATTGAGTGTCTGTGTGTGTGTGTATATATATATGCGTACGCTCGCGCGCCCCTAGATCACTTCGTAGTCTTAAATAAAGTTCTGAAGGAAGTAAACCAATTAATTAGTCTTAAGTAAAAAATTAATAGTACACTAGAACAAATTCTACTTTTCATAGAGGTTTTGAACCTCTATGAAAGACTTTTCATAGAGGTTTTTGACCTCTATGAAAAGTGTTATCTTTTAAGGTGTTATCTTATCTTCCAAGCTTCCATAGGGGTTTCAAACCTCTATCAAATCTTGACTATTTCATAGGGGTTTCAAACCTCTATCAAATCTTGGCTATTTCATAGGGGTTTGAAACCTCTATAATATCTTCAAAGGCTTCCATAGAGGTTTCAAACCCCTATCAATTGTAGTGATTTCATAGGGGTTTGAAACCTCTATATTATCATCAAAGGATTACATAGGGGTTTCAAACCCCTATCAAATGAAATTTTTTTTTAAAAAAAAAAAAAGCTTTAAAATGCTCAAAATTAATTTCCATTTCCATTTTCAATTGAAAATATACAAATCTAAATTCCACTCGCAATATTATTATTCCATCAAAAAATTCACAAGTGTTCTACAACCAATCAACAAAACATTAAATCGATAGCCACACATTTCACAAAACCCACTAAAATGGAGGTGAATCAAGTCCATGTTGTTGCTTGCGAGGCAAGGAAGTCCTTCACCTCTCGCATTGTCACAACAGATGTATTAGCCCATAGATGACACTTTGTGGATGGCACCGACAATTCCCTTCTAGTCTTGACAACACTAATAGCTGGCCGGATTCCCTCGCTTGCTCGTGTAGATGTCGAAGCCCCGATAGATCCGCAGCAGCCCTTTTAGCCACTCGTAAATGCAGATAAATCCCCGCATACCAAACATTCTCATGTCCATCATCAATAAGTTCTGCATGCTTTGGTTTAATGGTAATGACAATTCATATGCATTTAACTTTTTAGCGCTTTAATTAGTCTAAGCCGACTTTCTCAAATACCTTTACGACGAAATACAAGTATCCCAACATAACCTTTTATGTCTATGTGAGAAGCATTTTATGATTACCTCTTCGAGTTCTCTTAATGTCCATGCTTGAAGCGGGTTTCTCCTTGCTCCTCCTTAACACAACAGACATCTCTGCAACACCAGGAAGAAACCATCAAAATAAAAAAAAGCAAAAATTTATAATCCTAATTAAACATCTTAGTTTCGCGCTTATGTCACTGTCACTGGCACTACCAGATCTGTCACTTCATTCCCTGCCAATGAACCTGGGTCTGGCATTGTCCCTGAAGCGATCACCCTGCTCAACAATATTCTACACCACATAATTCAGATTCATAGAAATAAATGGTAACAAATTACTCTTTCTAATATAAGTCATTTTACCCAAATCCCACACTAATAAATGCACTAAATATGAGTTCAAAAAATTCATCCAACCTCTGCAAGCACCGATACTGCCCTCAACTTAACCATCTTTAACTCATAAGTTCTGGATTTATTTATTTTTTCTCCAGTCAAACAAAATATACGTTTATATAAGATAGGGTATGCTATGTCCATGTTACAAGCATCAACCATATGTTAGAGACACATGCATGTATGTATAGAGAAGTGAGAGCAAAGCAGAATGTAAGATAGGGTATGCTACATAACTAAAATAAGATTACATAAGCTGAAACAAGTTTGATGCATACTTCTATTTTACAGCAAGAATTATGCATTTTTATCATGCAAAAGAAGAGTACAGAAACAGAAAAGGAAACATCAAGCAGAATGCATACTTCAAATGAAATAGGAGCCATTTACCGGCTTATCTTTATATTTCTTTTCTCCAAAAATCCAAAATCTGGCAAAATATGCATGCAATTAATACAGCAATTGGTCCAAAAATCCAACAGAACCACCTTTCCTTTCAAATCCTGCAGAAACAGAAAGAAAAATATCGAATTAGCTTAGCATACAGAACTTGATACTAGTTGCAAGTCAAGTCAACTGACTAATAACTTGAGGAATAAGTGCAAGGCCCGTCGGTAAATTTCTGGAGAGCTGTTTCTAGGTAATTAAAAGGGGCACCTGATACAAGTTGAAATTCTTTTAAATTCAGATTGTCGCGGAAACATGCATGTTTCTTCATTAAAACTCAACTAAAAATGAAGTACTATGTCTCACCAGCGTCTCCACCCCCCTGAAGACGAGCGTAAACAGCACCAACGAATTTGTCCGTATAGGCAAGAAGCTCCTCCACAAACTCTCTTTTTGCAGGATCCTATAAGCATGCATTCACGGTCAAAATAATGAAATATGCAGCCATTGAGCTGTCATTCAATCCAAATGCAGAAAAACCTTAAGCATCTTACATTCGGGAGGAGTGAAGGCCCCTCGAAGTTGTTGTCGATGTATTTAACCACGTCAAGGCTATCTCCTATCACAACGTTGTTATGTTCTAAAGCAGGCACCTATAAAGAATTAAGTCTAAAGTTAGAGCAAACAGAATTTCTCCATTGTATTTGCATAAGGTTCATGAACTTTCAAGAGGGACTTCAATATTCATTAACATACAAAAAAAGAGTTAATAAGCTAGCATTTTCGCGCATACGTAACAAGTGAAACCACAATAGGATTTTTATTTTAGAATCGCCAACACTGAAAGTGAATGTATCATTCTAATTCGGATAACAATCAGAAAAGCCAACATCTTCTTCTTGAAAATCCAATAAGAGCAAACAACTAGACATTCACCAACAAATTAAGTAATAAAACTAATCATGTTCAACGACGATTACCTTATTTTCGGGGTAGACTTTCTCCTTGTACCAGTGTGCCTCTTCCATAAGTCTATAGGGACCAGTTGGATCTTGTCTTGGAGCCCCTGCACACACAGATTAAAAGTAAGGAATGATTTCTTCAGAAAAAGGAAATACAATACAAGCACTCGTAGAGCGAAAAGGGAACTGAACAACCTTGTAATTTCTAGTAATCCGAGCGCGGCTGCATAAAAACGGGCATGTATATGCCATGTACAACCTACAAGAACAAAAAAGAGAAAAACAACAATCACAAGTTACTAAGTTGGATGAAAAGAGAAAACCAAACCTTATATTCATCAAAAAATATTAACCGAGTCCCATATAATATTAAGTTCAAATAATCACATTGATTGAACATTTACAAATATCAATTCAACTACAATTAATGAGAACTAGTTCATTAGTTAAACAATTGAAAATCAAACACAGAGAAGCTATGCACACAAGCAAGAAATCACTAAATCACATGGACCCAAGTTACCAACTCATTTTTTTTTTTCGTTTTAATGACCGTGGGTGTTTAAACCACCTTAGCCCCTCCCGATTAAGCCCGATTATCCCACGGAGACTAGGAGCGCACCCCTGCCACTAACCCAAATAACGAAGAAAAATGATGCAGCTCCTGCGATTTGCGAATCGAAACCAACTCAAATAAGTCAAGAAATGACAAAGTAGATCCATTTTGATAAATAAATTGACAGCTCATATACAAGACACAAATCACATCTTTTAAAAAAAAAAAAAAAAAAAAAAAACAGAATTTGTGCATTCACTAAAGTACTTCAAACATAATATTACTCACCTGGCTTCACCTGGAATGGTAGAGACGATCCTTCAGTTGAGTTGCAAGTACATCATCATATTTTACCCTGTAGAAACCAGTTTGCTCAACATTCACTTTAATCCATATTTGCTCACCAACCTTAAAGAGGTTATAAAGCTCAAGGTGTGGGATGAGGCAATTATAAAGTACTATGGAGATGAAAGTACTACGACATAATTCCAATGACACTAATATGGCTAAACAAGCATAATAATAAACACACAACAAATCACTAATTTTTTTTCGCATATACAAGACAAGACTTTTATTGATCAACATTGATTTGAGCAAAAAAAACACAAAGTAATTGTGTTGAATTAAAGTGATACTTTAATTCAACAATTACTAAACAGAAAGTAATTGATACTAATTGATACTACAAGTAAAAGAAGAGCTTGAACAAAAAAAACATAAAGTATTTGTGAAACATACATACACAAATAAAAATAGCAATGACCACATATATATTAATTTTCCACAATTCACAAAGCAAAGCGAAGACCAAACCAGGAAGAATCGCTTCCACGCGTGTCCTCAATCCATAACTGTCATAGCTAATGCAAAATCAAGCAACGAAACACAATAAAAAAAGGGTAATCAATGAAACCAAAAAACAACAAAAAAAAATTAAGGTAAGTGTACATAGTAGTAAACTAGTAGTCTCTCTCACTTGGCTTTCATTCTCTGTGCCCGTCACTAATGTTTCGTCTCTATCAATTAGGGGTGTTTGGATTCTCAATTCAATTTCTTCGATTATTGATTACGTTTCAAGTTTTGGTGTTTTGGATTTGTTGGGGGTTTCAAGGTCCCGCTTTGTTGTGGATTTTGGTTTGTAGTTAAGAGAACTCAAAAGAGTACATTTGAAAAGATCCATTGTTGAATGTGGAGGAAATTAAATGACTAAAATGCGATCATTGCTTGATTAAGTTGTTTCGAGGGTTTAATGAAATCAGATTGGTTGTGATCTTATTAAAATATGCAAATCTATTCCAACAGAATATTCAAATTCAATAATCAATTAGTTGTAGGCACATATCATTGTAGTTCAATAATCAATCACAGTTCAATCTATAGAGCAAAAAAATTGCTTGGACGTTCGATCTAGAGCAAATCAATCATCAAAGCCAATTCAACATAGAACCTATGAAATCAACTACATTCATCACTAATTCAAGTCACAAAACCATTAAAAACAAAATTCAGTTAACCTAATCAATATAGAGATCGAGAGAGATCAGTAAATCAAGTAACCATTTACCATAGAACCATAGAAACAATCTCAAATAACATAATCAACACAATGAGACGTAAATCAAACCTAAATTCAATCAATCCCCAAGCTTCCACCAAACGTCCTCTTCGCATCAGTATTCACCTAACCAAAACACCAACATCATGAAATCAAACCTAAATTCAATCAGTCCAACCTATAACCTCAAAATCAAACAACAAAACCTCATCTTTGTTACTTCACTACCTCGCGCGTTCGCGAGACAGGGGAAGGCCACGGTGAGATACTCATGAAACGCCGGAGACTCGCAAAGACAAATAAAACGCCGCCAAGCCGCGCATGCGAGCTGCAAAACCAACGAATCGCCGAGCAACCGATCCACCACTCATCGTCGTCAAGCGCGGATCTTCCGATTCCTCATTCATAGCCTCAACATCAACAGATTCGGTAATCGATTCATCTTTGATGAGTCTCGATTCCGCGGAAAATCACCAAAACTAGTCGATTTGGCGTCCTCTTCACCACCCACCACCAAAGATCGCCGGCCTCCGAACAATAGACTGGCTCGTTCAGATCGAACATGTGCGGCGAAGGCATCGAACAGAGACTTCGCGTAACAACAAGACAGAATCTAGAACCGCCATTGGAACAGGAATTGAAGCGCGTTTGGGGAAACAAAGCTAGGGTTCTCGCGGAGGGCTGTTGGGCGAGAGTGAGCGACAGTGAGCGAGTGAGCGAGTGAGGGCTGTTCGCGAGAGTGAGCGACGCGATTGAGCGATTGAGAGTGTTGAGTGAGAGTGTTGAAGGCATTTGTGGTTTTGGCCAAGAGTTTCCATAGGGGTTTTTTAACCTCTATGAATTAGTGTTATTAAAAGCTTAATTGTCTAATTCATAGAGGTTAATTAAAACCTCTATCTATTAAGTGTTATTAAATCTAATTCATAGGGGTTCATTAAAACCTCTATCTATTAAGTGCTATCAAAAGTTAAATTTGTTCTAGTGGTAATAATTAGTCTTTAGATGTTTTATTTTAGAAAGGGTATGTTGAGTTACTTATGCTCATGAAGTTATTAAGTTTGAAGTCATGTGGTTGTTAAAATTCTTTTAGGGAATTAATATATATATATATATATATATATATATATATATATATATATATATATATATATATATGTTGTGAATTGAGTTGAGACTTACTAAGAACTAGAGAAAGAAAATAGAAGACTAAGAACTTCTACTACTACAAACTACCACTACAACGGAGAAGAGAAGAAATGAGATAGTTGGAATGAGAAGTTTTCATTCAACTTGGTGTGTGAATTACAATGGGGTTGGCACCCTTTATATAGGCCATTTGGTAATGATGATAATTGTATTTATACAATGTGTACAAGTTATACATACACCACAAGTCATACAACACATCACAAACAATATAGACAATACATGTACATTGGAGAGGATTACAAGTTACATGACAATACATGGATAAGTGATTATACATTGGAGTTGAATACAAGTTATGTAGAGTGTACAAGTTACATTCAATGTAGAAGTCATGCTTGATGTTACAATTCAATGTGAGAGTCATGCTTGACAACGTGATCATTCATAAGCTTGGTTAAAAGGCCATCCAATTTACAACACTCCCCCTTGGATGACACTTGCCGAGAGAATATGCCTCGTTAAAACCTGTACTAGAAAATCCCTGTGGGAAAAAATCTAGTACAGGAAAAAGAGTGCAATGTTCTCGTCAATCTTGATTTGCAGTATAATATTATTGATCGCCTCATTAAAAACCTTGCTAGGAAAACCCAGTGGGACAAAACCAAAGCTAAGGAAAATAGTGCAACACATTGATACACTTTGAGAGATTATATATGCTTCATTAAAACCTTTACTAGAAAAACCCCGTGGGAAAAAAATCTAGTATAGAAAAAAGAATACATTGCTCTCATAAATTTTTTATACGGAGTATAATAATGTTAGGATAGCCTCTTTAAAAACCTTGCTAGGCAAATCCAGTGGGATCAAACCAATAGCGAATAGTGCAATACACTAATCAACCTTAATAAAGAGTTTTAGTATTGTTAGAATTGCCTCATTAAAAACCTTTGCAAAGAAAACACAATGGGATAAAACCATAGCAAAAGGAAAAAGTGTGCGATACACTAACCAGTAACTCATTTTGATTCTCCCCCTCATGTTCACATGGGTGAGACATTTTGTACATTTTGTTGCACATGTACATCGTTTTCTATATGAACCATTTAATGCTGAACCATGCGATTGTCACTCTTTTGTATATAGTAATTGCATCAAGTAATTTATTCATAACTTCGTTACTACTGAATGATCATTCGAACTTCGAGTTCATATTAATTTAAACATGGATCATAATGCAACAAATTTAATGCAATTTGATGTGTTTCAAGCAATTTCACGCCATTCCTTTTGAATTGGCTTATATCTCCCCCTAATGGTGGGAAAACTGCTTCATCAAAGCGACAATTAGCAAAACTTGCTATGAATAATTTCCCTATTAGGGACTCAAGGCATCTTATTATATGATTAATGGAGAGCAAATCAATATACGTCTCCCATTGATTTGCCTTAAGATAATCTTCAGCTGAAAAAAATTCAGTTCGATGAAGGATGTCCATGCGAATTTATGATATTTTCGCATTATTGATGATTATGGATAATCAAATAGATCTTTCCAATTTTTGGTGGAATTGTCGATACGACCTTTACCTGATATTTTCACCTTTTCCACGTCCATAAATTTATTATTACAATCATGATCATTATATGCAACATATGCTTCTTAATTTGAAGCTGAACTAATTGGACGGGAACGATATTATATTTATAATATCTCATTATTTTACTCAGCTACCATGAGACAAGAAACCAATCCTTAATATTTATTGGATTGACGTGTGCACTCGATATCTGTTGCAGCAATAAATCGAGGTGGGTCACGTGACCTTATTTTTATTGTCTCATCAGTCATATTTCCACATAGCCTCAATATAGAGGTAATTAAAATTGTGGAATTATAATTAATATTTGACTGATTAAATTTTGTAGCATGAGACACAGCCGCTCATTTTGAGCTTTTGGAGCATTACCATTTTGGTATGTATATATATAACTCCATAAGGTGAAAAGATATATAAAGTGAAATATTCACTTTTCAAATCTCTAAAGAGAAATTGGCGAATGATTATGCGTAACACACAGTTTTGCATATATGCTTTATTCGCAAATTGTAGTATCTAATTGTCATGACAAGTAATTCTTGTCGGTAATATAATAAGACAACAAGTTCAACTATGGTTGAATAATATTTTGAAAATAAATTTAATATAAAATAGTTTTTTCATTTTTATGTAAAAACATAACATATGATTAAATATATGTTCACAACTTGATTCATTAATAAACAAAATATACTATTCGTTTGAGTTGGTGGGACAACCTCCAGGTTGGGTGGCGAGACATAGTCTACTTAATACCATACCTCCTCGAACGGGATAACCCGTCTCCCTTTCAATGTTTAGCTTTACCGGGGATAAGGCTTACCCACTATCAACTCAAACTTATAGCATTATTTGTATTATAAAATCAAGAATAGAACAATAACTAATCGTTTGTAGTTTTAAGAGAAAATTACATGTCGCACATTGAATTTTGATTTATGATGTAGAAGATCGTACAAGACGCAACTACAGAGCGTACTTTCGCAATCGGTGACGTTATAATGCATAGTATATGAATAAAGTATGCATATATAAGTGATGCATGTAATAAAAGGAAGCAACCATGATAATATAGAAATAAATTGAACTTATTTAAATAACAAAAGTTATACCTTCCTAGCTTCGTCTCCTTAACAAGCATTCTTGAACTTCAAGATCTCCTTAATGCTAGAGCAAGCTCGTGCCGATAACGTGTTGTGAATTGAGTTGAGACTTGCTAAGAACTAGAGAATGAAAATAGAAGACTAAGAACTTTTACTACTACAAACTACCACTATAATGGAGAATGGAAGAAATGAGATAGTTGGAATGAGAAGTTTTCATTCAACTTGGTGTGTGAATTACAATGGGGTTGACACTCTTTATATAAGTCATTTGGTGATGACGATAATTGTACTTTTACAATGTGTACAAGTTATACATACACCACAAGTCATACAACACATCACAAGCAACATAGACAATACATGGAAGAGTTGGTGTACATTGGAGAGGATTACAAGTTACATGGCAATACATGGATAAGTGATTATACATTGGAGTTGAATACAAGTTATGTAGAGTGTACAAGTTACATTCAATGTAGAAGTCATGCTTGATGTTACAATTCAATGTGAGAGTCATGCTTGACAATGTGATCATTCATAAGTCTGGTTAAAGGGTCATCCAATTTATAATATATATATATATATATATATATATATATATATATATATATATATATATATATATATATATATATATATGTGTGTGTGTGTGTGTGTGTGTGATGGCTCTATTTTCGTGATTCATATCGGAAGGATTGTTGGTAAATACAATAATGATGTACGGCGGATTTCTCGTCCACTGATTATTGGCTGTCTAAGTATTTTAATTTAGGAACATGAGGCAAAATGTATAGCTGCATTTTATGAAATAAAAGCTGGTTTTTTATCAACAAAAAAAATAAAAATAAAAAATTCTTTGATCGTAGTTTAAATAATAAATGAACATTGATATTTCCTGACAATAAAAAAAAGCTCGGCAATAGCTAGCTAGGGATCTAGCTAGAAAAGCAAGGAAGCTTGGAAACTCATGATTTGATACATATTCTAGACTTTCAAAATCTGAAATCTTTTTCAAAAAAGATGCTTCTTGTTTGGTTCCTGTACTGTATAATTATATTTATTTATTGTATAAAAAATGTGTATGTACACAATAATCTTATTGTTTTGTTTCCTCGTTAATTTCTTCATAGAAACTGGCACATTTGAGAGTTTCATATCTAACTACTGGTCAACAGTATAAATATGAGGTTCAACAAAACCAAATCGTGGTGACTTAGAAGATCACACACACTCACTTAGATTTTTGGCATATTGCATTATAAAAGTCCAAGATATGTATCAGTATCTACTAAGAGAGAGAGAGTGTGCGCGCTCTCTTGACCCATGTTCCTTCAAAGACAATCAGTACTGTTTTAAGTATCTACTATTGAGTATTGACTTCTGTTGTGTGTGGAAAACAGCACATATAATTAATAATATGAAGTAGTGCGCACTTGGCGGGTCTGATTATGAGCTAATTATACATTATTAATGCTTCTAGATTTAGTTATCGCATCAGGTTTTATTATTAATTTTAATAAATTTTTGATTTTAGCATTACCCTTATACATTATTAATGCTTCTAGATTTAGTTATCGCATCAGGTTTTATTATTAATTTTAATAAATTTATTTGGATTCATGAATCCGGACTCATATGAAAGTTTTTAAAAATTTTATAAATATTTAAGAGGTATCAAAAAAATTTTACAAGTGATTATGGTTGCTTCATTAATTGCTCGATGATGTATTTAAAATTTTAAAAAAAAAATTTTGAATACAGATTCACAAGTTCAAAATGTTTTTGGTCAAGCATCTATACTAGAATATTTCAATTAATTCAGATGTGGTGTGTTGCACACCAATCAGAGATCACTTTGTTTTTGTAGCGAACCGGGTACATCGTTTTAATATATACATATATATTTTCCAAAATATTTTCATTGACTTATAGCTATATATTTACATGCATTTGTTTATAGTTGCCTAAAACTAATATTCGTATAAGTATTTAATTTACAAATTAATTTAGAAAGTTAATTTGTAACTACTCATATTTTTAATTCTTTAATTAATCGCTAATCACGAATTATTAGTAGTCCAATATCTAATCGAAAGTCGCGATAAGTCAAAATACTTGAACATCTATAAAAGAAAGATAAAATAATTTTAATTATATATGGCATGCTACTGCTCATAGTATATAGTATTACGACATTTTTTCTGCTTAATTAAGCTGAGTTTGCGTAATAGCGATACCTTAAACTATTTATTAATGGGAAATAGTTAAGTAAAGGTCTAAATAAAGATGGTGTGCTCGAAGCGTGTTTATTTTAAAGTCATAAAGTGATTCGGGACATATCTCAACTTTTAGATTTATTTTTAAGTGTAGTAACGACCCTAGATCTTTAGTATTGCTTTGTGCAAGAAAGAGATGAACGAGTGAGATTCATTCTCAAAATAAAAAATAAAATAAAATATACATATCTTAAAACAACATACGACACTGAACGCAAAAACAAGGAAGAAATGGTTTCAAATGTGACAGAGAAGTTTGGTGACGGACATGGAGGGGAGCCACAAAAGAGGACGCGAAAGAGTTGCGGCGCGACGGCGCAGCCCCAGGATGATGACGGTGAGAGTCGCGACGAATGCCGGCGGACGACCAGCAGAATCGTGGCTCGAACCAGGGGTGATGGCGAAGCCCGCAGTCCAAATAATGAACCCTCAGACCAGCGGCTGGTGCGGATGGATGACGGCGGTGTGGCTTCAAAAAGGATGACCAGCAACGCGATGGAGACACAACTCTTGTTAGGTTTAGAGACACTGCAATGACACACTTTATTAATCTCTAATAAACTCGTTAATTACAATGCGGGGGCTTAAATCTAATTTATAAACTCACATAAGCATACTCCTAATCCGACTAGGAGACCCTAAATAGACTCATATACTAACTCGAAGTCCTAATCAAACTCAAACACTAATCTAATTTAGATTATAACTCTAACATCCTCCCATAATCTAAATAACCTATCTAAATTAAAAAATAATCATCCCCCATAATTCAGATTGGACAAACCCCAATCATAGCCTTTAACTTCATGAAAGATTCAATCTTCAATGCCTTGGTAAACAAATCTGCAACTTGATCATCTGATCTGCAGTATACCAACTCTATCTCTTTATTCTCCACCTGATCGCGTAGAAAGTGATATCGCATATTGATATGCTTACTCCGTCGAGTGTAACTGGGCTTTTCGCTAAATCAATAGCCGAAACATTATCAACATAGATTGGTGTAGGACCATTACACTGAAAATGAATATGAGATAATAACTTTCTCAACCAAATAGCTCGACATGCATTGGAGGCGGCCGCAATGTACTCAGACTCACAAGTAGACAACGCAACGACATACTGCTTTTTTGAAGACCAGGAAAAAATTGTAAAACCATAATAAAAAGCATAGCCATAAGTACTTTTTCGATCATCCTAGTCTCCTCCCCAATCACTGTCAAAATAGCCAAACAAAGAACTATCCTTTGAAGTGGAATAAAATAACCCATGATCAGTAGTACCTCGAATATAACGTAGAATTCTCTTTGCTGCAACCAAATGAGATTGTCGAGGGTGCTCCATGTATCTACTGAGTAATCCAATGCCATAAAGAATATCAGGTCTAGTGTCAGTCAAGTATCTCAAACTTCCAACTATCTGCTTGAAATATCTCAAGTCAACTGGTGCATCCGGTCCTGTTTTGGACAACTTGGTACCAACCTCCACAGGTGTTGAGCCAAGATTACAGCTAGACATCTCAAGTTTCTTTAAGATCTCAGCCGCATATCGTTTCTGACATATAAAAATGCCATCATCTCGCTGATTGACCTCAATGCCTATGAAGTATGACATTAGACTAACGTCCGTCATCTCAAACTCTCACATCATAGCTGCCTTAAAGTCTTCGATCATGTTGATGTCATTTCCAGTGAAAACTAAATCATCAACATAAAGACAAACTATCATTACAGTACCATTAGAAGCATCAATCTTCACATACAAGGCATGTTCATATACGCATTTTTCCAGTCCATAACCCTGAAAGAATTCATCAATTCTTTTATTCCAAGCTCACAGTGCTTGTTTTAAGCCATAAAGTGATTTATTCAGCTTATAAACTTTTTCTTCACCGCCTTCTTAAACATATCCCGTTAGCTGTTTGACATAAACTACTTCATCTAAGTAGTCGTTTAGAAAAGCTGATTTCACATCCATCTGGTGAAGTTTCCACCTTCTCTGGGCACCAATGGCAATCAATAATCGGACCATCTCAATGCGAGCAATTGGAGCAAACACTTCCAGATAATCAAAGCCAGGCTTCTGCTCATATCCTTTGGCCACCAATCTAGTTTTGTAGCGCTCCACATCTCCATTGGGTTTCCTTTTTGTCATAAGAACCCATTTGACATCAATGGTTTTTTGACCTTGAGGAATATCAACAAGTTCCCAAGTGTCATTTTTCTCAATAGTCAGGATTTCGAAATTCATAGCATCAACCTAACATCTACCTCGCATGGCTTCATTAAAGCTAATAGGGTCTGAATCTGCAAATACGACATAATGAACTAAATTTCCATCATCATCAACTGCAACATCAGAGGTAACCTAATAATCCTGAAGGCGAGCCGGTAGCTTAGGATTCCTATGTGTTCTATCACTCGTACTCTGGAGTCTAATTTTGGTACTAGTTGAAACAATGCCCGTGGTAGGAGAAATACTTGTCGAAGTAGAAGCCTCATCATTAAACCCGATTGCAGCAGATCGAGCAATACCCTTGCCTTTTGTGTCCCAAATTCATGCATCTGCCTCATCAAATAATACATCTCTGCTATAATTACAGAGTTAGTGATCGGGTATATATATTTTGTATGCTCTAATCCGCCCTGAAACATAGCCAAGAAAAATGACTTTCATGCCTTTTTCATCCAATTTCTTCCTATTAGCATCAGGAACATGAACATACGCAGTGGATCCAAACACTTTCAAGTGTCTGACATCTGGCTTGTAACCACTCCAAGCCTCTTTTGGAGTAAGATGAGACACGACTGTTGTAGGAGACCTATTCAGTAAATAAACTGAACATGAGCCCAGAAAGAATTAGGTAAACCTTTCGCTTTCAACATGCTACGAGCCATGTCCATAATAGTCTTATTCTTTCTTTCTACAACACCGTTATGTTGCGGTGTATGTGGTGGAGTGATCTCATGCTTGATCCCATGATAATCACAAAAATCGAAAAAACATGGAGGACTTGTATTCACCACCGCCATCTGTCCTCAAATCTTGATGTAGCATCCATTTTGTTTCTCCACATACGCCTTGAACTTCTGAAAACAAGTAAACACGTCTGACTTGTTGTTAAGAAAATACACCCAAATCTTCCTGCTGTAGTCATCAATAAAAGTCAAAAAATATTTACTCCCTCCTAGTGAAGCTGTCTGCATAGGACCACAAAGATATGAGTGAACTAAGTGTAATGGAGATCTGGCATGCCACAGAGTATTGGAAGCGAATGACTGTCTTTGTTGCTTCCCTAAAATACACCCTTCACAAAACTGCTCCGGATGTCGAACAACAGGCAATCCTTTTACTAATCTATTTTAAGTGAGCAACTTTAAACTTTTGAAGTTCAAATGACCATATCTCAAGTGTCATAGCCATGACTCATCATAAACAATGGATTTAAAACACGGATAAGATCCAGTCTTAATCTCAATCTGAAACAACATATTTTTCAAATGAGAATTAAGAATGATCATACTTTTAGAGTCAAATAAAGTGAGATAGCTATCTTTCAAATTCATTGTGTACCCTTTCTCTACAGGCTGCACCAGACTCAATAGATTATTTTTCATTGTAGGCACATAAAGAACATAAGAGATAAACTGATGATCACCGTTCTTCAACTGAATTATAACTCCTCCTTTTCCTTTGACTGGAAGTTTCCTATCATCAGCAAACTTGACATATGTCGTCATCGACTCATCGAATTATTCAAATAACTCTCTATTACCACACATGTGGTTGGAGCATCCACTATCAAGATACCACGTGTAGTTTTGTGAACTTTCTTGACTGACGAAACCATAAAAAAGTGTTTGGGTACAATCATTGCCTTGGGAAAATGAAACATGCTCGGCAGATTTGGCATGTTGTTTATTGTTGCAGTCTCTGGATATATGTCCAAACTTGCGACAGTTGCAACACTAAATCCGATTTCTTTGTTGATCACGACCATTGTCTCATCCACGACCTTTATTTCTATCCCACCATTGCTGATTATTATTCTGACCTCTGTCATTGTTGTTGACTTTATCACGGCTTTGAACCCATAATTCATGTTTAACTTTGGGACAACTGCAGTCTTCAATGCCTGCTCAGTAGGCTTGACTTTTTCACTTTTTTCATTGATTTTTTGCTTATGTGCTCATAATGAACCAATGATTTCTTCAACTGACTTGGTCTCATAATTTGTCCCGAACTCCATAATAGCAGCTACTACATGGTCGAACTTCGCGGTCAAGGTGCGCAAAATCTTCTCGTTCACATCGAGATCGGCGTCATCTTCGCCATTCATCTTTAACTGATTGACAATTGTCTGAACATGATTGGTGTACTTCTCTATATCTTCAGAGTCATCCATCTCGATCAACTCGAATTGTCGCCTCAAAGTTTGCAATCGAACTTTCTTGGCTTTTTATACACCCTTATAGGACGTCTCTAAAGTGTCTCACGCTTTCTTTGATGTCTTTGTCAGTTGCACTTTTTCAAACGTCACATCATCAAGCGTTTGCAAAATAAAATAAAGTGTCTTCTGATCTTTCTTGCGAAGCTCTTTTTGTGTCGAGGTAGTGGTGGCCCCTGGGTCTTCGAACCTATCTTCAACGACTACAGCAAGTCTTGAAAACTGAACAAGACTCTCATCTGAGTGCTTCATCTATCAAACTTCTTCCCATCGAACACTGGTAGTGTCGGTTGAACTTTGTTGTTTCCAATTGTTGCCATATCACCACTATTGAATGTTACTGTTCAAATTGCACCGGTGCACACTTTTGAACTAAAAAAAATGCATTTGGTCCGCGGATCCCACAATCTTTCCAATGATGACAAAAATTGCTTTAGTGTATCTAAGTGTTGTATAACAAAGCAACTTTCGATTTTCTTTTTCAAAAAAAAACTGTGTGCAATTCTTCAACGAATGGAGACTTTGTGTGCACAGTTTTCTTCTTCAACGAACTTCTTCAACGAAATCACTGCTCAACCACACAATTCGTGTCTGCACCACAACGCGACAATTCAATTTTTGTTTCTTCTCCAAAACAAGAAATGCACACACTTCGATCTCTCGATAGATCTAAAGCCCAAATTCTATTCTTGAATCTTCAAGAACTCTCACACAACCAATATTAAAATCTCAGTCTCTCTTTCACAAATCTCAAGATCTCACTATTGCTCTGATACCATGTTAAGTTTAGAGACACCGTCATGGCACACTTTATTAATCTCTAATAAACTCTTTAATTACAATGCGGGGGCTTAACTCTAATTTACAGACTCATATAAGCATACTCCTAATCCAACTAGAGACTCTAAATAGACTCATGCACTAACTCGAAGTCCTAATCAAACTCAAATACTAATCTAATTAAGATTATAACTCTAACAACTCTAACATGGCATTACTAGCTTGTGAAAGAGAAAGAAAAAAGAAGAGAATGGTAAAAGAAAAATCCTTTGTTCTCGAAGGGACATGACTTGAAGAACTCTATTTAAGGCTATGGTGAGGCTCTTAACCAAGTATTGGTTCAAAATTAAGTTGAATCCATAAATTCATAGTTGTTAATAATGATTTTGAGTTGGTTGTTGAAGATTTTGATAATTTTTGGTCACTTGAACTCGATTTAGGCTCGGTTTAACTCTCGCTCTATTGTTTTAAAAGACATGTTTGATTAATGTAGGTTTGATTTCTCCAAAATAGTAATTGTATCTTCAAATCAAGTATTAATGCTACTTGAAGGGATTTTGAAAATGGAGACTTAATCGGTTGAAACAAACTTTAATTCATGAAAATACTAGCTAATACAGATGAAGTATTTAAGGAAGTACCTCAAAGAGTGTGTTACATAATTTTCATCAAGTCTTCAAGTGAATATAAATATGATTTTAAACCCGATCCATTAACTTTAGCATAATTTCGAGATCTCAATGGTGGTTTGAAGTGCATTGAGTCATTTTGAAAAAGGTTACCTTGTTTCTCTATGATTCTTAGGTCAATGTAAACTATTTTGTTTGATTCGATGAGCTTACATGTTAAGTGAAACATCAAAACAAGGAGTTTAAATCTATTTTCGCAAAACATTAACTTTACTTGTTTAAGTTATGAATTTCTAAGTAAAATATGTGATTTGGGTTTTAAATAGAACTTGACTTTTATTTAGTGATATGGACCCTTTTTTCATTGTTTTTAGTTGACTTGAATCGTTTAAGTTGAAAAATCAATCTTTATGGATTTTTTTTTGCTTCGATGCATTCTTATTCTACTCGAATCGTTGGTTTTGATTTGAAGTATTAATTATTGATTTTGGAGTCGTGAGTGGTTTAAGTTGTAAGTAAGGAGTAGTGGTTGGGTAGTTTCGACCCTTTGGAAAGCCATTTATTTGAGTCAAATGAACTTAAAAAAGTTTGTAACGCAAATGCCTACATGATTAACCATAAATTTATTTTACTAGCACGTGAAAGTAAGCTAAGCTACTTGAAAATCATAATTAGTAGATCCATGAACTGAGGAACAATACTTTTATTTAGCAAGTAATCCTTAAACAATTAAATATAGTATGAACGACTTTGGTGTACCTATCATGAATGTAGATACACAAGGACTCAACTAGGCTATTCGAATGATCAATTTGATGTGGCAATTTATGCAATTGTATTGTAAGTAAACCAGTAAGAAATTCGATATTAATTTTTTCATTTCCTTGCATTTTCTAATGAAAATTATATTTATTGTTAGACTCTACTTCCCTACCAAGTGACCTAGGGTCTAAGTGGTTGAGTTGAACCGTTGTTTACTCATGTGTTAAGCATCCGAGTCACACTCGTGGTTGCTAGACGAGACTGAATCCTCTGAGTAAGCATCCGCCATGTGTTTTGGCTCCTCACAGGAATTCATAGATTCCATTACGATTGAGCATCCGGTTGTGACTGTGGCTCCCTTTGGAATTTTTTCGGGTTGCGACTTAAGTGAGCTGACAGGGGTGAACGAACTTGGTGCGGTTGAAGCGGACTTGGTCCCGCCATACTAGTATGTGACACTTACACATTTTAAGTGGCTTTGAGCCCACTTATAGAGTGTCACGACCACTTTGGAGCCTATCCTTTGCTTTCGGATCACTTGGTCTCAATCGTTAATCATTATAGTTTGTTTATCATGTGATTTATTGTTCTTTTCAGCTTCGTTTCCTTTCCTGCATGATTTAAAGACTTATTTACTATTTAATATGAATTACAGTTGAACTTCTTTTGGATTTACTCACTGGGATTGTCTCCGCTTTTGGTGACAATTGTAGGCATAATTTTCGACCTGAACATTGATGTGTGACATATGTAGGTCATTTGATGTATTTAATTGTAATTAATATGTTTTATAAATGAGTATTTAGGTTGAGAGGTAATTTACTTTGTATATTGTATTCATTATACGTGGTTTCCACATTCTAGCTTCCACACCTATAACTCGTTGTGCGTTTAATTTATTTGTTATCGCTTTTTCACTGCATTTAAATTATGTTGCATATGATTTCGTGTATATATACTCTGTTGTGTGGAATATCAGGTATTGAAGACCGATTTATGAGGCTGATTAGGCCTTTATTAACTCCGTACTGGTTTACTGGGGGTTACGGAGGCAGTGTCGAGCGGTGCCCAATTTGTAGGATTGTGGTCGTCACAATTAGTATCAAAGACTAAGGTTTTGACTTTAGCACATGATAAGCCTATAACCAGATTAATTTGCGAACACGGACTTGTATAGCTAGAAACACCAACGAACTTAGTGTGGAAACCCTATGATCCTAACATAGAGACTTAGTTGGGAAGCGAACGAAGGTAAAACTAAGGAGATCTTGAAAAAACATTATCATATGTGCTATGAATTATATGGTATCGATAAATATGTGATATAACTACTTCTACAACCGTATTCATTCTTTTGTTCAAAGTGAGGCTCGATGAGAAAATTATAAGAGATAGACAATAGAGTTATGAGATTCGAGGAAATTAAAAAAAAATTGATGGTGATGATTAATCTTTGGATAGAAATAAAGCGTGTAGATACCGAAATATATAAAAAAGAGTAATAGATTTCAATAGATTAAATTGGAACTTGTTACGAGATGGAGTCGGAAGTGATTAGTAGAGAATGCGAAGTCCGATAATTTCATGTTGTTAAATCATGAAAATTTGTGACATGATTTGTGAGAGAATCATAAATTATTTGCTAATATCTTATCAATTTAATGACTATCTCAAGCATGATAATATGAAAAATATATATATCAAGGACACCTAAATTGTGTAATTCTTTGTTCTAATGATGTGACTATACCAGACTTACCAGTCAAAAAAAATCTTGTTAAATGAAGGAAGTGTAGTGATAAGTTATGCATACCTTGGTTAGTGTGTCAATGGTCTTACTTTATTGTTTATCCATGAGATGTAAACTGATTTATGTTTGACCCTAATATCATCTAACATAAACTAGTAATATTTTTAGATTTATTGTATACCTCAAGGAGTTAGAGTTCACATCATTGGATATTATCGATTTGAGAAATTAACTTAGTATATTTGGTACTCATCGAAGAGTTTTAAACTTTTCGAGTTCCAAGGCACATATTAATTGCACGTTGTAGGAAAGGAATGTTCTAACAAATCCTTAAAGTAGATACATGGAGTTAGATCAAGTTATTCATATATCATGAGAAGTCTCAACATGTTTTTCAAGAGAATTCACTTGGAATAATTCATGTAAGGAAATTGATGTTGTTTGATAATAGAAAATGAATGTATGCGTCCTTATATGATAATCTGAATATGAGCACTTTGGAAAGTAAAATTTGAAAAAATTTGGTAAAGTGAAAAAATATATCGAGGAATGCGTAAAAAACGACAAAGATTTGTGAGACAAGTTGGTTAATGCAGACTCTAAGGAAAAAGAGTGTTGAGACGACTTGAGAGCTAATGATTAAAGCATGTAAGGGCTCATTCAACTTTGACGAAATCTCTAGAGTAGTAGTGTTTGATCAGAAGCCCGAGTAACTCCACTTTAACGACATTATTCATTTATAGTCCTAGGGTTTGTGAAGTCGACCACCACCTAGAAGGCGGATGAATGAATTAAGTGTTGTGAGCAGGGATAAAGTCTGTGGATTATCCGTAGAATTGGAGACAACCTGAGGACTAACCCTTAGGACGGTGCATTATAAAATTCTCACGAGATCTCGATGTGGTTCAGATGCATATGTACGCTAACTGATGAAAAAAATTGACGTGATCGTTGACTCGCAAAATCACGAAGATCATATGATGGTGAATGCTTAAAGATGATCATACACTAGTTGCCTAAAACTGCTTGCATTTTTTAAAACTTTTACTGATAGACTCGAAGTACAACTGAGCAATTTACACATATGAAGCCGAGATTGTTAGTAAGACTATGTGACAATGTCCATTATATCAGATTGTGATCCTTATATTTACTGCCAAGTTGTGGCAGAGTTTTTTTTACTACCTAGTTGTGGTAGGGTTACTGAGATTGATGGGCAACAGACTACATCTAAGCAAGGCTTTTCAGTTTGATGGTAAGATTACATGGTTGATCCAGATTTTGGAGGTCGGACTCATGTTTATATTACGAATTCGGTAGCAAGTGAGGAAAACTATTTACTTATGTGCATGATGTAAGTATGACTTTAGCAGTTGAGCTAAAGTGTTGTGGCTCCATTTAAAACTCCGCGAGAGAGGCCTTGTAATTTTTGTAAGTGATGATATTGAGACATTAGAGTTGGTATTTGTTTAAGAATCACATAAAGGAAGCCAAACATATTAGACAATAGTTGGATTAGCACTAGATAAATTGATTGGTCATGCAAACTACCACCGAAAAACATTCAAGTTGAAATATAAGGACAATATAGAGTCGTGGTGAAGAGACATATGAACTCAAACATTTGTTTCTACTTAATCTAGTCAAGGTTGTAACTTTCTTCTAATTTCAAGGACGAGATTTTCTTTTAGTTGGAATACTGTAATGACTCATATTTTTAATTTGTTAATTAATCGCTAATCACGAATTATTAGTAGTCCGATACCCGACCGGAAGTCGCAATAAGTCGAAATACTCGAACATCTATAAAAGAAACATAAAATAACTTTAATTATATGTGGCATGCTACTGCATGTATTATATAGTATTGCGACATTTGTTTTGCTTAATTAAGCTGAATTGCATAATGGTGATACCTTAAACTATTTATTAATCGAAAAAATAGTTAAGTAAAGGTCTAAACAAAGGTGGTGTGTGCAAAGCATTTTTATTATAGAGTCATAAAGTGACCGAGACAGATCTCAACCTTTAGATTTATTTTTAAGTATGTACTAACGATCCTAGATCTTTAGTGTTGCTTTGTGTAAGAAAGAGATAAAGGAGTGAGATTCATTCTCAAAATAAAAATAAAATTGTTGTAAATTGGATGACCCTTTAACCAAGCTTATGAATGATCACATTGTCAAGCATGACTCTCACATTGAATTGTAACATCAAACATGACTTCTACATTGAATGTAACTTGTACACTCTACATAACTTTTTTTTAACTCTAATGTAGAATCGCTTATCCATGTATTGTCATGTAACTTGTAATCATCTCCAATATACACCAACTATTTCATGTATTGTCTATGTTGCTTGTGATGTATTCTATGACTTGCGGTGTATGTATAACTTGTACACATTGTATAAGTACAATTATCATCATCATCAAATGGAATATATAAAGGGTGCCAACCCCATTGTAATACACACACCAAGTTGAATGAAAATTTCTCATTCCAACTATCTCATCTTTTCTCTTCTCCTTTATAGTAGTAGTTTGTAGTAGTAGAAGTTCTTAGTCTTCTATTTTCCTTCTCTAGTTCTCAGCAAGTTCCAGCTTAATTTACAACACGTTATCAGCACGATGTTGCTCTACAAAAGGAGGTCTTAAAGATCAAGAAACTTTTCAAAGATATAAAGCTAAGAAAGTATAATTTTGATTAATTTAAATAAATTAAATTTATTTCCATGTTGTCATGGTTAATTTCTTTTTGTTACATGTATATTTAATTATATAAATGTACTTTATTCATACATTATGCGTTGTAACGTCACTGACTACGAAAGTATGCTCTGTAGCTGCGTCTTGTACTATCTTCTACATCAGAAATCAAAAGTCAATGTGTGACATAAATTTTTCTCTTAAAACTACAAACGATTTGTTATCGTTCTATTCTTGATTTTATAATACAAATAATGTTATAAGTTTGAGTTGATAATGGGTAAGCCTTGTTCTCGATAAAGCTAAACATTGAAAGGGAGACAGGTTATCCCGTTCGAGGAGGCATGGTATTAAGTAGACTATGCCTCGCCACCCAACCTGGAGGTTGTCCCACCAACTTATACGAATAGTACATTTTGTTTATTAATGAATCAAGTTGTGAACATATATTTAATCATATGTTATGTTTTTACATAAAAAGGGAAAAACTATTTTATATTAAATTTATTTTCAAAATATTATTCAACCATAGTTGAACTTGTTGCCTTATTATATTACCGACAAGAATTACTTGTCATGACAATTAGATACTACAATTTGTGAATAAAGCATACATGCAAAAATGTGTGTTATACATAATCATTCGTCAATTTCTCTTTAGAGATTTGAAAAGTGAATATTTCACTTTATATATATTTTCACCTTATGGAGTTATATATATATATACCAAAAGGGTAATGCTCCAAAAGCTCAAAATGAGTGGTTGGGTCTCATACCACAAAATTTAATCGGTCAAATATTAATTATAATTTCACAATTTTAATTACCTCTATGTTGAGGCTATGTGAAAATATGACTGATGAGACAATAAAAATAAGGTCATGTGACCCGCCTCGATTTATTGTTGCAACAAATATCGAGTGCGCAAGTCAATCCAATAAATATTAAGGATTGATTTATTGTCTCATGGTAGCTGAGTGAAATAATGAGATATTGTAAATATAATATCGCTCTCGTCCAATTAGTTCAGCTTCAAATTAAAAAGCATATGTTGCATATAATGATCATGATCGCAATAATAAATTTATGGATGTATAAAATGTGAAAATATCAGTTAAAGGTCGTATTGACAATTCCACCAAAAATTGAAACAAAAGTGGTGCACCACTACAAAGGGCAAATAATTATTGACAATGAGCGCTCATAATTGTGACATTTTTTTGGTCACATATGAAAGGCTATTTTGCATAAATATTGTCATATATATAATCGAATATTTTTATGACCTTTACCATGCCTTCAAAATCAAAGGCAAAATATTATGAATTTTATCATTGAAAATGGCTCGATAAAGCAAGCACATCGAGATGTGTTTAAATCGTGACCTAAATATGGGCGATGAGTTTATATCTTGTGTATCGTGCTACATGCATGTACATTATAATGTAAAAGCGAATATTTCTTGAATTCGAACTTAGTGGAGGCTAATGTTTAAGCAATATCGGGTACAACAATTTTATTGTTAATGTCTTGTTCAGAAGAAGTCAACTCAAAATAATAGAAAATTTATTTATATGAATATGATTTAATCTGAGTATAATATTTTCGGCTTTAACTTTTGGAATATATAAGGCACATTAAAACGATCGTCGTCTTAAATCAAATGACATTCATAACGTGGAAAGATCTATTTCATTATCCATAATCATCAATAATGCGAAAATATCGTAAATTCGCACGGACATCCTTTATCGAATTGGATTTTTTTTATCAGCTGGAGATTATCTCAAGGCAAATCAATAGGAGACTTATATTGATTTAACTTTCCATCAATTATATTATAAGTTGCCTTGGATCCCTAATAGGGAATTTATTTATAGCAAGTTTTCCTAATTGTCACTTTGATGAAGCAATTTTCCCACCATTATGGGGAAATATAAGCCAATCCAAAAGGAATGAAGTGAAATTGCTTGAAACACATCAAATTGCATTAAATTTGTTGTATTATGATCCACGTATAAATTAATATGAACTCGAAGTTCATAGGATCATTCAGTAGCAACAAGTTATGAATCAATTACTTGATGCAAGTACTATATACAAAAGAGAGGCAATCATATGCTTCGACATTAAATGGTTTATATAGAAAACGATGTCCATGTGCAACAAAATGTACGAGATGTCTCACCCATGTGAACATGAGGGGGAGAATCAAAATGAGTTATTGGGTTAGTGTATTGCATTTTTTTCCCTTTGTTATGGTTTTATCCCACTGGGTTTTCTTTACAAAGGTTTTTAATGAGGCAATTCTAACAATATTAAAACTCTGTATCTGGATTGATTAGTGTATTGCACTCTTTTCCTTTCGCTATGGTTTTATCCCACTGGGTTTTCCTAGCAAGTTTTTTTAAAAGGCAATCCTAACATTATTGTATTCCGCATAAAAAGATTTACGAGAGCAGTGTACTCTTTTTCCTATACTATGTTTTTTTTTCCCACGGAGTTTTTCTAATAAAGGTTTTAATGAAGCATATATATTCTCTGAAAGTGTATCAATGTGTTGCACTCTTTTCCTTAGCTTTAGTTTTGTCCCACTAGGTTTTCCTAGCAAGGTTTTTAATGAGGCAATTAATAATATTATACTTCAAATCAAGATTGACGAGAACATTGTACTCTTTTTCCTATACTAAATTTTTTTCCCACATGATTTTTCTAGTACAGGTTTTAACGAGGCATATTCTCTCAGCAAGTATCATCGAAGGGGGGGTGTCGTAAATTGGATAACCCTTTAACCAAGCTTATGAATGATCACATTGTCAAGCATGACTCTCACATTGAATTGTAACATCAAGCATGACTTCTACATTAAATGAAACTTGTACACTATACATAACTTGTATTCAACTCTAATGTATAATCACTTATCCATATATTGTCATGTAACTTATAATCATCTCCAATGTACACCAACTATTCCTTGTATCGTCTATGTTGCTTGTAATGTGTTCTACGACTTGTGGTGTATGTATAACTTGTGCACATTGTATAAGTACAATTATTATCATCACCAAATGGCCTATATAAAGGGTGCCAACCCCATCGTAATACACACACCAAGTTGAATGAAAACTTCTCATTCCAACTATCTTGTTTCTTCTCTTCTCCTTTGTAGTAGTAGTTTGTAGTAGTAGAAGTTCTTAGTCTTCTATTTTCCTTCTCTAGTTCTTAGCAAGTTCCAACTCAATTTACAACAAAAACAAAATAAAATATACATATCTTAAAACAACACACAACATAGAACGCATAGACAACGATGAAAGGGTTTCGAATGTGAGAGAAAAGTTTTGGTGGCGGACATGGAGGGAAGCCACAAAAGAGGACGCGCAAGAGCAGCGGCGACGACCCAGACCTGGGATGACGACGGCGAGAGTCGCGACAGACGCGAGCGGACAATCAGCAGAGGCGCGACTCGAACTAGGGGTAATGGCAAAGCCGGCAACACAAACAACGAACCCTCAGACCTGCGGCGGTGGCACGGCTCTAGGAATGACAACCAGCAACGCGATGGAGACAACAACTCCGACATAGTGTTACTTGTTCGCGAAAGAGAAGAAAAGTAGAAGAGTATGGTAGAAGAAAAAGACTTTGTTCTTGAAGGCATATGAGTTGAAGAACTCTATTGAAGGCTATGGTGAGGCTTTTAACCAAGTTTTATTTCAAACTAAAGTTGAATCCATAAATTCATAGTTGTTAATGATGATTTTGAGTTGTTTGTTAAAGATTTTGATAATTTTTGATAATTTTTTTATCATTTGAACTCGATTTAGGCTAGATATAACTCTTGACTCTATTGTTTTAAAATACATGTTTGATTAATGTGGGTTTGATTTCTCCAAAATAGTAATTTTATCTTCAAATCAAGTATTAACGGTACTTGTCTAAGGGATTTTAATAATAGAGATTTAAATGGTTGAAACTAACTTTAATTCATAAAAATGCTAGCTAATACACATGAAGTGTTTGAGGAAGTACCTTAAAGTGTGTGTTACATAATTTTCTTCAAGTGAAGATAAATGTGGTTTTAAACCTGATTCATTAACTTTAGCATAATTTTGAGATCTCAATGGTGGTTTGAAGCGCATTGAGTCATTTTGAGAAAGTTCCCTTGTTTCTCTATGATTCTTAGGTCAATGTAAACTATTTTATATATTGATTTGATGAGCTTACACGTTAAATGAAACATTAAAACGGGGAGTTTTAATCTATTTTCGCAAAACATGAACTTGTTTAAGTTATGAATTTCTAATTAAAATATGTGATTTGGGTTTTAAATTGGACTTGACTTTTATTTAGTAGTATGAACCCCCTTTTCATTGTTTTTAGTTGACTTGAATCGTTTAAGTTGAAAAATCAATCTTTGTGGATTTTCTTTGTTTTGCTTCGATGCATTCTTATTCTACTTGAATCATTGGTTTTGATTTAAAGCTTTAATTATTGATTTTGGAGTCGTGAGCAGTTTAAGCTGGAAGTAAGGATTAATGGTTGGATGGCGTCGAACCCTTGGAAAGCCATTTATTTGAGTCAAATGAACTTAGAAAAGTTTGTAACGCAAATGCCTACATGATTAACTATAAATTTATTTTACTAGCACATGAAAGTAAGCTAAGCTGCTTGAAAATTATAATTAGTAGGTCCATGAACCAAAGAACAATACTTTTATTTAGCAAGTGGTCCTTAAACAATTAAATATAGTCTGAACGACTTTGTTGTACTTATCATGAATGTAGATACACAAGGACTCAACTAGGCTCTTCGAATGATCAATTTGATGTGGCGATTTATACGATTGTATTGTAAGTTAACCAATAAGAAATTCAATATTAATTCTTTTCCTTTCCTTGCATATTTTGGTGAAAATGATATTTATTGTTGGACTCTACTTCCCTACCGAGTGACCTAGGGTCTGAGTGGTAGAGTTGAGTCGTTGTTTACTCATAGGTTGAGCATCTGAGCCGCGCTCGTGGCTCCTAGACGAAACCGAATCTTTTGAGTGAGCATCCGCCATGTGTCGTGGCTTCTTACAGGACTTCATGGATTCCATTGCGGTTAAGCATCCGACAACGACTGTGGCTCCCTTTGGAGTCGGGCCGCAGCTCAAGTGAGTCGACAGGGCCGAACGGATTTGGTGCGGTTGAAATGGACTTGGTCCCGCCGTACCAGCATTTGACACTTACACGTTTTAAGTGGCTTTGAGCCCACGTGTAGAGTGTCACGACCACTTAGGCGCCTATCCTTTGCTTCCACATCACTTGGTTTCTATCGCTAATCATTCTAGTTTGTTTATCATGCGATTTATTGTTCTTTTCAGCTTCGTTTCCTTTCCTGCATGATTTATAGACTTATTTATTGTTTAATCTAAATTACTGTTAAACTTCTTCAGAATTTACTCGCTGTGGTTGTCTCCGCTTTTGGTGACAATTGTACGTATAATCTTCGAGCTCGAGAGCATTGATGTGCGACATATGTAGGTCATTTGATGTATTTATATTGTACTTACTATGTTTTATAAATGGTTATTTAGGTTGAAAGATACTTTACTTTGTATATTGTATTCATTGTACGGGGTTTCCAAATTCTAGCTTCCACGCCTAGAACTTGTTGTATGTTTAATTTATTTGTTATCGCGTTTTCACCACATTTAAATTTTGATGCATATGATTTCGTATATATATATATATATATATACTCTGTTGTGTGGACTATCAGGTACTAAAGATCGATTTATGAGGCCGACTATGTCTTTATTAACTCCGTACTGATTTATCAGGGGTTAATGGAGGCCTAGTATGAGGCGGTGCTCAATTTGTTAGGTTGGGGCCGTCCCATAATTATCAGTGAGAACCCTCAAACAGACGTCCTTTATGTGTGCCAGCTAATGACATAGATGTGTACAAGTCTTTTTGTTTTTTTTTTTTGTCAAGAGTGTACAAGTAGTCTTTTCGGTAACTATAAATACGGTGGAAGAAAAAGGCAAAGGGCATGGATTTAAAGAGAGTAGAGAAACAACATTGCCAAACTGATGAAAAGTGAAAACATTAATTAAGGACGACGCATGCAATTTAGTTTGAATTTTACATATCCAAATTAAGACGAAATTAATGTTCGAATTATATAGATAGAGTACTAAGACCATCTCCAATAATAAAACTCTATTTTACACTTGTATCAAAGATCAACTCTATTATTTCTCCTCCAAACCACAAACTTTATTAATTTCAACTCTAAAACTCTATTTTCTATTTTTATTCTCTTTTGTTATTTATTAAATTATTTAATCAATACAAAATTATGAAAAAAATACTCCCTCCATCCATTTACATAGGACATTTTAGACTAATTTTACTTTCCAAAATTACAAGTCGTTTTGGTCTATTCTCACCTTAAACATCCATTTCACCCTCTTTTCACACCCAGCATTTAATGTCCTTAAATGCATTTCATTCTTTATGTTAAAGGGTAAAAATGAAAAGTAAAAACAACATTAATATATATCACCTTAATTAGTATGTTAAAACTCAAAACGACCTATATAAATGGATGGAGGGATTATATATATATATACTTATATATTTTTGAGAAAATAATATATTTTGATCAAAAAAGAATAATATATATATATATATTCTAAAAAAAGTATAAAGGAAAAAAAATGGAATGCTAAAACAGTGTCGGTGAACAGTGGAACGCCAAATTTGGTGTTCCACTATTCATGGACGCTATTTTAGTGTTCCAAAATAGAGTTTTGTTGGAGACAGCAAGATTCTATTTTATTGTTGGGATGCTAGAATATCGTCTCATTGGAGTTGCTCTAAATGAGCTAACTAAGAAAGTTGTATAGTGGGAATTAGACGAGGTAATGCTCCAGATACCCAGACAATTAATAATAAAAAAGAGTACTAAATGAGCTTAAATCTTGAACAGATTCAAACACTAACAATGAATCAATGACCAAAACAGATCAAATTGATCAATGTAACAGTACACAATGAATCAGTGAAGAACAAGAAGAACTTTCAATCTTATTCAATACACATCGAAATTACATTGTACATTGTATATATACAAACTAATATGGTGTACATTGTACACCCCAGTTACAACTGCCTAGAACAAGCTAAGATAAACTGTAGTACATTACACCACATACATCGAGTGTACATAAAACAGTTACATAAACAGCTACATACATAAACAACTCTGGTACATGAGATAACTCTACATCCCTCCCTCAAGATGGAAGTCTACGCCAATTACATAGACCCATCTTGGATAATAAATCAGAGAACAAAGGAGCTGGTAAAGACTTGGTAAACAAATCGACCAATCAGTAACCGAAAGTGGAAATATACTTTGGAAGAACAAAACCAGACTTGAATTGATGTCTAACCAAGTGACAATCAATTTCCAAATGCTTGGTACGTTCATGAAAAACAGGATTAGCAGATAGATGTATTGCAGCTTGATTATCACACCACATAGGTATTGGAAGAGAAGTGGGAATAGCTAAGTCCTTAAGGATATAAGAAATCCATAGTAATTCACAAACTGTGGTAGACAAACTACGATATTCTGCTTCGGCAGAGGACTTGGACACAGTAGCTTGTTTTTTTTGTTTTCCAAGAGATCAAAGAAGCTCCAATGAACACACAATAACCAGTAAGAGATTTTCGAGAAAGAGGACAAGCTGCCCAATCTGAATCACAGTAAGCAACAATAGAGAGATCCATTTGAACAGGGAAAAACAGACCTTGTGAAGGAGTACCCTTAAGATATCATAAAACATGAAGAGCATCAGACCAATGTTGCTCTGTAGGGGCTTGAACAAACTTACTTAATTGTTGTGTGGCATAAGTAATGTTAGGACGAGTGAGTCCTAGGTAAAGAAGACGACCAATGAGTCTTCTATATCTATCAACTTCAATGAACAAATGTGAATCAACATCAATAAACTTGCGGTCACGAGGGAGTGGAGTAGCAACTGGTTTAGCCATGGTAAGACCAGCATCATTAAGTAAATCTAGAACATACTTGCGTTGATGAACATAAAGACCTGAGGAAGATCTAACCAATTCCAAACCCAAGAAGTAACGAGCTTGACCAAGATCCTTAATGGTGAACAATGTATGTAAAAATGTCTTAACTTGATTAATCAACTCAAGCGAAGTACCAGTAAGAAGGACATCATCAACATAAACCAGCAACACCAAAAATTGACCAGCAGTGTTGTAAGTAAACAAGCAGGGATCATGAGCAGACTGAATAAAACCAAAAGACTGAAGTTTAGATGTAAGCTCATGATTCCATTGTCGAGAAGCTTGCTTTAAACCATATAAGGATCTTTGAAGTTTGCAGACTTGATTAGATGAAGCCAACTTATAACCATCAGGAGGCTTCATGTAAACATTTTCATCTATATAGCCATGTAAGAAGGCATTGTTAACATCTAATTGATGTAAAGGCCAATCTCGAGCAGCTGCTAAGGATAAAACAATCCTAACAGTGACATTCTTGGCAACAGGAGAAAAAGAATCAGTATAATCAACATCTTCAACTTGGTTAAAGCCCTTTGCAACCAAACGAGCCTTACACCTATCCAAGGAACCATCAGGATGAAGTTTAACTTTGTAAACCCACTTAGAACCAATGGCCTTTTTACCAGGTGGTAGGGTAGTAAGACTCCAAGTACCATTGGCTTCCAAAGCCTGTAATTCCTTATTCATTGCTTCTATCCAAACAGGATCACGCTGAGCTTGAATATAAGTAGTAGGCTCCTTTATGTTTGAAACAACAGCTAAGAAACACTTGTAATCAACAGTAATGTTTGGAGAATGAATAAAAGGAAATGTAGGAGGAGTACCAGTAGACAAAGGAACCATTGCGGGAGGAAAAAGCGATGTTTGTACATTGTTTAGAACAAAATCATTCATCCAAAGAGGCTTGTGAACAAGACGAGTACTTTTCCTAGTAATAACAAAGATAGGAGGCGGGACATCTTCATGTAAGTCATCATTAGTAGGAGGTACTAATGTAGCATTAGTAGGCATAGATGAGACAAACTTCAGGGACATCAAAAACGTTTCATCAAGTAATTCTTGAGAATGAGGTACAATAGCCGATGTAGGAGCAACAGAGCTGGAATATCTCTCAAGTAATCGAATTATCACCATAAGGGATAGGCACAGGGACAACTTGAACTTGCGGTATCTTTATAAAAAGGAAATTATTTTTCAAAGAAAATCACATCTCTTGAAACAAAGCATGTATGTGTGGCCATGTTGTACAATCTATTGAACCACCCTTGATTCATCTTGGTAATTTTCATCATCATGGTTGTATCTATCTCTAAGTTTGAACTCTAAGCTAGCATTGGGAATGAAAAATATGATCTTAAAAGCTCTTTACACTCCGGCCAAAGGTTGTGTTTCTTAAGGTATAATACGCCCTTGACTTATAGAAGCAATATCTCGTTTCAATTGATACAAAGAGGACCATTACATTCTCCAAACCTTTCTTTCAATTCATTCCATAGATCAAAAGAAGAAGTTGTATAAAGGAAAGCTTCAACAATATCTTTTGAAATAGAATTCAAGATCCAAGAAGTGACCATATAATCCACTTTGATCCATCGATCCAGATTAGGATCAGCAGAATCTGGTTTTAAACATCTACCATCGATGAAACCAATCTTTGTTTTTGCACCTAATGCAATCATCATAGCTCGACTCCAAGACAAGTAATTTGAACCAGTAAGAGAATTGGAGAGAAGTACCATACCAGGATGATCGGAACCTTGAAGAAGATAAGGACTTTCAATTCCAAGATCACCGCTTGGAGCTCTCCTGCTCCATTTCGAATTGAAGAACTTGAAGAACCATGAACAGATGCCATGATCGACACTCAATTCAACCAGAGAAACAACACAACACCACATACGTCGGTGTACATAAAACGGTTACATAAACATCTACATACATAAAAAAGTACTAAATGAGCTTAAAATCTTACACGATTTCTCAAATTTACTCTAAAAAAATATCTTGCATTAAACTTTATGAATTATGCATGTCTAGTTTTCATTGATCACAACATTACATATATATGTAGAGTATATGTAAGGGTCAATTTACAAGTAATAGATAATATAAGCAAGATTCGAGTGGGAAAAGCGAAGCAAGAAAGTTGCCTTCGATTGGTTTTTTATTCTAGGCACATACATATGCATCATGCATGCACTGTACATGACGGATTTTAGTTATAATTTATTAGTGATGAAAGGAATTGTATATGAACATTACTCCACTCATGAAATTATGAACGTTGCATATGGCTTTTTCTTTCTTTCTGTTTCGGCAAAGTTGTTTGACTTATTAGCTTGTAACACAATTAGATCGACCTTTGTTTTTTTTTTTTTTTGGATCAACTCAGCAATTAGACCGTTAGCACAAGTGATAGTCGTACAAAAGCCGTTTGGAAAGGGCGAAAAACACAATAATTGACTATTTAATACAATTTTAATCATTGTATAGCAACACTGAATATTTTGGGTATATATGGAACATTTCTTATTGGTGTGTATGTTGTACTTGTATACAACAACAACAGAAACAACAACATAGCCTTAGTCCCAACCTAATCACTTTGTGCTTGTATAACTTCTTATATTTTGTTTATTTCAGTTTTTAAAAATAGATTACTATATATATATATATATATATATGCTTTTGAACAACGTAAGTGTATACAGTGGAATATCCACAGTAACTCTAGCCATCCATAGATCGTATTCAAGTACGTAATCTTGTGGATTACATAATAATTAAAAACCTTGATTGATAATTAAGTCGACATTTTATTACAGAACTTGATGAAATAAATCAGGCTTACGACTATATATGAATCTTGATAACTATGTTATGCTAAACTCATCTAGATTTTAAAAGACGGAAAAATAATTAAAGGACTTTTTGAGTGATGAAAAGATGAATTAAAAGTACATGCTAACGTGTATCTTTTTTTTAAAGTTTTAGAATAACATACTCTAACAGCATAACATAACACATGCCACACATACTACCGCATTATGAACCTCAAGATACGTAAGTTTGCATCTCAAGGTAAACACGGATAGTTGATGCGTATGAGCATGTATATATTATGTTGTATTGTCGGATCGAGGTGTTCGTATTATTCCAGCATTTCTATTTTTTAAAATAGAGATACTGCATTAAATTAATGTACGTTGATATTATGATAAACCTCACCATTGTAAATTACCCGTTTTAGTGTTGAAAAATCAAACCACTAAAAAAGTATAGACAAAACAGTTAAATATATGTTACTTTCTCATGTATCCGAATCCTCATACATCATTGTTACAAAGAGAATATTATATTTGACAATACATGCATGGTCTCGTCATCAAGTACTCAGGCCCGTACAAGCAGCCAAGCACGCGCACCCATCCACGCCAGCGCTCCACCCCAAACTCATAGGATTCTGATTGTCCACACCAAACATGGAAATCAATCACAACCGTCCAACCGTTTGACTAGGTCGTACTGATCGATCTTCCTATTAGGGTAAAGTTTTGCTCACATCCACAGTGGAGCATCAATGACGATGGGCACGTGAAGCAGCGAAGCAACACCAACTTGTGGTGATAACCGACAAGAAGAGACAAAAATAAAGGATTTGCTTGCGTAGATTACACTACAGCAGAGCATCCAATTTTTTTTAGATAAAAGTGGAAGTGACGCAGTTGTGTTGTTGTTTGTTTTATGCCGTTTGACATGCATCGAGACTTGTATTGACGTGCTGTTATGTGAGGTGTAGCTATCTTGAGTTGGAGAAGTGCGTGGCTTTCAAAGTTGGTAGACAATAACTGACAGTTTGACCACTTTTTTCTATCTTCTTTTTCAAAGTTGGAAGTGTCGCAGTTGTGTTGTTGTTTCTTTTTCTTCTTTTTTTTTTACTACCTTTTTTCTTGAGAAAGAGTTTTCATGCTATAATTCACGTTTCATTTGATCCTGTTTAATTTATGGTTTGAAAGCAAATACTTATTTTTGTGACAAAAATAATACAATTAATTATATGCCACCAACCACCACTTGGGTAGTCTAATAATTTGATATGAAGTTTGAAAGTGATAAATCATGAGTTTAAATCTTGGCCGAGGCAAGTTGTTTCTTTTTTATAAAAAAGTATAATTATATACTTCATAATTTCGGAAGTCTATTATTTAATGATCATTATTTTTTTAATCTAGATTCTATCAAAATAAAATTCCGATCAAATTTTTTTTATCAAAAAAATTATTTTTTAATCTAGATAGTTTTATGGAGGGGGTTACATTTTTATGCATTCAAAAAATCTTAAACTCTTCTGCTAAAAAAAAAAAACCAAACTCTAAGTTTACAATTAATAGATTATTCCTAAAAAATAATATTTTTTGTTGTCAACGAAAAAAATATAATATAGGATTTATAAGTTCAACCTCCTTAGAGTTAATGATGAAAAATAATCTATTTGAGAGTAAGTTTGAAAGGCAATAAGTTAGCTTATAAGAAAAAATAATTCTTATGTGAATATTCCTGAGTCACGACAAATTATGATACCTTAAATTTCAGGCGAGTGTTTGCATGCATGTTTGATTATACTCGGGCCTGAATAATTTAGAGCTGGAGTCTCGAAGTAATGAGGTAAGTTTAAAATTTACAAAAAATTATTAACTACACAAATTAAAATCTACAAAAAATTATTAACCTATATATATATACTCGCACGCGCACACACACCATACTTAATAAGTACAAATAATCAATATTTCAATCATAATTTACTACTTTACTCTTAATTAAATCTTTCAACCCTCCCTTAAATTTATTATCCAACATTAAATGCATAATCAATCTTATAAACCATCACTTGAATTTACTATTTTACCTTTGATTGAGTCTTGTAAACTTCGCTTAAATTTATTTTTCTACCCTTAATTAAGGGTCTTCTCGCTATTAAATTCAAATAGTTATAATTAGTAGCCAAAAAATTTAAAATAAAAATAAGTAGTATATATTTCGATATATAAAATAGATTATTAAATTAATTAAAATCTCGCGAGCGTAGCATGCTCCAAAACTAGTATATATATATATATATGGTAATTAATAATACAATGAATTAGTAGCTAACCTTGCTTCTAGGATTGTCTTTTTAAGTACTACGTAATTTTAGCCCCGGACATTGTCTCAGAATTCTATGAATCTATATTTATTTTTCTTATAAATAAAAGTTTTTAAAAACTAAATATAAAATATATAAAGAATGATGCAACAAAGTTGTTATTATGTACAAAAATAAAAAGAACAAAACCAAGAAAAATTGAAAATAATGTACTTAAGCTAATGAGGATACTGATATTAATTAGACAAACATTATATATATATATATATAGATAATAATTAATTTAGAGAAATAATAATTAAGTGTGTCATTTCCATACTTCTAGTAATTTTTCATACAATGAACTCAGCGAAAAGTAAAAATAATATATATATATATATATATATATATAAGGGGAGACCAAAGGACAAAAAGAAATTGAAACTTTACACTTTAAAGTAGAAAAAGCCCCATATTAAGACAGCCTTTCTTTAAGGATTGATCATTTATGTACAAAGGCACGGACACATGAGAACTGTTGAAATTAGAACAGCCTTTTCATCTAATTTCTTCACATCTTTTTTAAGAACACCAGCTTTAGCTTTTTCATTCCTCGCGTCTAGAACAGAAATGTTAGCTCATATATAATTTGTTAAGTTGAATGTCGGGTGCCAAAAAAAGAAACCTCTATGTTTAATTGTTCTACATTAAAACTTCAACTAAAAGTTCTTGAGCAAATCACGAGTAGTTGTTAAAGCGCATGCTACATTCAATTTTTGAAAAAGCAGCTAGAATCGTCATCAAGTCTCATACAAAATTATTGACATCCCTTTGTGGATAAGTAAATTGCTTTATATTGCACGATAAAAATTAATGGACCATCACACCCACGATCGGGGACGTCACTTTAGAGTAGTACTCTAAACCAAAGATCGAGACTTCTCGCAATATAATTCGCGACAATCAAAACTAATTTGAATAAGTTTAATTCGACGTGAAGAATTAAAAAAAAAAATCGCCAACTTAAAGAAGTTTAAAAAATATTTATTTAAATGATTAATAAATTAAAACTCATTTTATAAAATGTCAAAACAAACACAATTCTGCATTTGTTAGAGTTGTAATCTAAATTACATTAGTGTTTGAGTTTGATTAGGACTTCGAGTTAGAGTATGAGTCTATTTAGGATCTCCAAGTTGAATTAGGAGTTTATTTATGTGAGTCTATAAATTAGAGTTAACTCCCCGCATTGTAATTAACGAGTTTATTAGAGAGATTAATAAAGTGTGTCATTGCGGTGTCTCTAAACCTAACACGGTGTCTCTAAACCTAACATGGTATCAGAGCAATAGTGAGATCCTGAGATCTGTGAGAGTGAGATCGAGATTTTTAATCTTGGTTGTGTGAGAGTTCTTGAAGACTCAAGAACATAATTTGGGCTTCAGATCTGTCGAGAGATCAAAGCGTGCATGTTTCTTGTTTTGGAGAAGAAACGAAGATTTGAACAATTTGTTCAAAGTGCGTGCAACAGAGAGTTAAAATCAAAATTGAGATTTTTGATTTTCTTATTTGGTGTGAATTATAGCGACATCGGGAAACGTTCAAGTTCAACCGACTCTTCCGGTATTCGATGGGAAGAAGTTTGATAGATGGAGCACACAAATGAGAGTCTTTTTCAGTTTTCAAGACTTTCTCGCAGTAGTTGAAGATGGGTTCGAAGACCCAGGGGCCACCGCTACCTCGACACAAAAGGAGCTTCGCAAGAAAGATCAAAAGACACTTTATTTTATTTTGCAAACGCTTGATGATGTGGCGTTTGAGAAAGTGCAACTGGCGAAGACATCAAAGGAAGCGTGGGACACTTTAGAGATGTCCTACAAGGGTGTACAGAAAGCAAAGAAAGTTCGGTTACAAACTTTGAGGTGACAATTCGAGTTGATCGAGATGGATGACTCAGAAGATATAGAGAAGTACACCATTCGTGTTCAGACAATCGTCAATCAATTAAAGATGAATGGCGGAGAAGTCGCCGATCTCGATGTGAACGAGAAGATTTTGCGCACCTTGACCACGAAGTTCGACCATGTAGTAGCTGCTATTATGGAGTCCGGGACAGATTATGAGACCAAGTCAGTTGAAGAAATTATTGGTTCATTACGAGCACATGAGCAACGAATCAATGAAAAAAGTGAAAAAGTCAAGCCTACTGAGCAGGCATTGAAGACTACAGTTGTCTCGAAGCAAAAGAAGAATTATGGATTCAAAGGCCGTGATAACGTCAACAATAATGGCAGAGGTCAGAACAATAATCAACAGTGGTGGAATAGAAATAAAGGTCGTAGACGAGACGAAGGTCGCGATCAACAGAGAAATCAGATTCAATGTTACAACTGTCGCACATTTGGGCATATAGCTAGACAATGCAGGATAAAACAATCATCAGAGTCGGAGTCGGAGTCTGATGAGCAGACAAAGCAAGATGAGGAGTGTCATCAGACACTAATGATGGTTTCATCAGTCCAGGAGAATGCTCAGAGTAACATGTGGTATCTCGACAGTGCATGCTCTAATCACATGTGTGGCAATAGAGAATTTTTTGATGAGTTGGATGAGTCAATGTTGACAGAGGTCAAGTTTGTTGATGATAGGAAACTTCCAGTTAAGGGAAAAGGAAGAATTCTGATCTAGTCGGAAAATGGTGATCATCAGTTTATTTCAGATGTGTTATATGTACCGATATTGACATGCAATTTGCTAAGTTTGGGGTAGTTGCTAGAAAAGGGGTACAAAGTGAATTTCAAAAATTGTCATCTCACTGTGTTTGACTCTAAAGGTATGATCATTCTTAAGTCTCCTTTGAAAAATAGGTTGTTTCAGATTCAGATTAAGACTTGATCTTATCCGTGTTTTAAATCCATTGTTTCTGATGAGTCATGGTTATGACATCTAAGATATGGTCATCTAAACTTCAAAAGTCTGAAGTTACTGACTCATAAGAATTTAGTGAAAGGATTGCCTATGATTCAACATCCAGAGCAATTTTGTGAGGGGTGTATTTTTGGGGAGCAACATAGACGAACTTTTGCTTCCAATACTCCAAGGCGTGTCAAATCTCTACTACAATTGGTTCACTCAGATGTTTATGGTCCTCTGCAGACTGCTTCACTGGGTGGAAGCAAATATTTTATAACTTTTATTGATGACTGCAGCAGGATGATTTGGGTATATACTTTAAAGAATAAATATGATGCCTTTAGTTACTTTCAGAAGTTCAAGGCAACTGTGGAGAAACAAAGTGGACGTTACATCAAGACTTTGAGGACAGGTGGTGGTGGTGAGTACATGTCCTCGACATTTTCAAAGTTTTGTGATCGTCATGTGATTAAATATGAGATCATGCCACCACAGACAATGCAACATAATGGTGTTGCAGAGAGAAAGAATAAGACGATTATATACATGGCTCAAAGTATGTTGAAAGCCAAAGGTCTACCTGATCCTTTTTGGGCTGAAGCAGTTGCATGTTTCCATATAACCCCAGAAGAGGCTTGGAGTGGTTACAAGCCAACTGTCAAACACTTGAAGGTGTTTGGATCCACTGCATATGTACATGTTCTTGATGCTAACAGGAAGAAGTTAGGTGACAAAGGCGTGAATGTCATATTTATTGGCTATATTCCAGGGAGGATTGGAACATACAAATTGTACAATCCAGTTACCAATGCAGTCATTGTTAGCAGAGATGTCAAGTTTGATGAGAAGAGTGCGTGGATTTGGGACATAAAAGGAAAGTGTATTGCTCAACCATCAACGATTAGATGTGAGGATGAAACTTCCACTTCAGTTGGTATTGGCGGTAGACCCCAGCGTACCAGTTGCAGAGCACAAAGAAGTGTGAGATAACCAGCTCGACTTCAGGATTGTAAGATCACCCATGATAACGTCGTTGATGACGAAGGTAATCAAGTGCATTGTGCACTGTTCAACATTGAGGCAGCTGTGCGAGATAGATGACGGGTGAATGATAAAAGACATCGCCGATGGAAGTCAAGATCTGCGTTTCGAGAGAAGATCAAGTAGAAGATCATGACAATCTGAATTATGGGGGGATGATGTTTTGTTTTGTTTTTTTTAATTCAGATAGATAATTTATATTATGGGGGGATGTTAGAGTTGTAATCTAAATTACATTAGTGTTTGAGTTTGATTAGGACTTCGAGTTAGAGTTTGAGTCTATTTAGGATCTCCTAGTTGGATTATGAGTATGTTTATGTGAGTCTATAAATTAGAGTTAACTCCCCGCATTGTAATTAACGAGTTTATTAGAGAGATTAATAAAGTGTGTCATTGCGGTGTCTCTAAACCTAACACGGTGTCTCTAAACCTAACAACATTTATATCTAAAATCTTTTTACAATTTAATGGTTTTAAGTCAATTTTATTGACATTCGTCATGCATATTGTGTATGATAAATCACTTTTAGGTGATAATAATTACACTTAATTTGATACTGTAACCATTTTATTAATTATACGTTCATTTTTAGCGATAATAATTACAAATAAAATTATGAAACGTGATTTTTTTTTATATGGGTCAGTATTTAAAGCAAAAGAAAATAACTTTTTTTGATATTATACATCAATAAAAAAAATTGCAAAGCGTTGTAGAGATGTGTATAAAAGTGAGTCACTCTCAAATTCTCAATAACCCCCAAAAGTCATCATCAATTACAACCATTAACCCTTTCGTCTCCTACACGCCTATTCGATTTTTTCGACTGAAAATTTTGCAATTTTTCATTGTTTGTAGCAACAACAACAACAACAACAATGACCTCAGTCCCAAATTAACTGGGATCGGCTACATAGATTAAACTTTTTCATTGTGCTCGATTAAATGCAATTGATGGTGAGCTTTTCAAACCATTCAAATCCCTTCTAATTAATGCATCCCATGTTAACTTTGGTATGCGCCTACCTTGTGGAATTTCTACAGTTTCTAGTTGGGGTATTTGTAGGTCGTCTTTGCAGGTGACCAAACCACCACAACCGCCCTTCTCTAATCTTTGTATTAATTGGTGCTATTCCTACTTGTCTTTAAATCTCTATATTTCTTATTCTATATTTACGAGTTTTACCACACATCCACCTAAGCATCCTCATTTCTACGACGTTCATTTTATGTAATTCTTGTTGTTTTTAAACAACTTGTGAACTTCGTTTCGATCCTTTCAACTTCGATAAACTTCACATAAACTTCGGTTCATATGATTAGACCGGATTAACTAGTTGGATTGATTAATCAAGATGTTTGCTTCGTTGGATTAGGTAGTCAAGCGGATTAGTTAGTACGTAATTCAACAGACTAATATAAATTATAATTCATGGTTTCTACCTTCTTAGCTAGTTTGGATGAGTGCATTTGAAAAATGACGACTTTACCAACAACAGCATCTGACCTGTTATCCCAATGTTAACACTTCCAACCGAACAAGTCACCCGCTTCGAGCTAATTAATTAATCCAAGTCATGATCATGTGTATAAGCTATTAATCCCATGAAATTAAGATTCCAAAGTATGTGACCCGAACATGCCAGATGTTAAACATACATACGGGGTTTTTCAAGAACTAAGGTGAGAATAGTTTTTTATTCCAAAAATAAGGTTGGCTATTTTTAATTTATAAAACTAAGGTATGTCTCCTTTTGAAAATGAGTCATTGGTGATGATGTGGCTCCATGTGGCGATGTGTGTTGATGAGGTGGAGTGAATGACTCATTTTGAAAAGGAGTCGTCTATACAAAATGAATGGCACCATTTGGAAAAAAGTCATCTATACAAAATACATCACCTTTATTTTACTCCTCAAAAGGAGTACTTTGTTCAACTCAAAGCGGTGAACCCATGCAAATGTCATGTACGTATCGAGATGGACAAGCCGCATCACGCACGTATCTCGAGATGGATAACCGTATCACGCACGTATCTCGAGGTAGACTACTGATGTAAATGACACGCACATATATGGACGTGGACAACTCATGCAAACGCCACACATGTATCTCGCGGTGGAGAAGTCATGCAAACGACACGTGTGTATGTCGAGGTGACCGACCCATGCAACCTCGTGCAATTCATGCAAACGTGACACACGTATCGTAAGGTGTGCAACTAATGCAACCTCGTGCAATCCAGGCAAACGTCGCACACGTATCTCGAGGTGAAAAACTCATATAACCTCGTCCAATCAATGCAAACTGTGCAAAGGTCATGCACATATTTCGAGGTATGCAACCCATGTAATCTCGTGTAATCAAAGTAAACCATGTAAACGTCATGCACATATCTCAAGGTGGACAACTCATGCAAACGACACGCACGTATCTAGCGAACACTCCACGTGGCGCCCACGTGGAACACTCCACGTGGCGCCAATGTTCACAACGAATGCGCAATTCATGTTAGGGAACATCCACGTGGGCACCACGTGGATTGTTCCAGAATACACGAATGACGCATTCTCAGAATGCACCATTCGTGTAGTTTGCCCCGTGACACATAGACTACACGAATGGCGCATTCTGAGAATGCGTCATTCGTGTATTTCCACCTGTGATACGTAGGACTACAATATACACGAATGTGTATTTTGAGCGGACTAATTTTTTTCCAACTAATGGGGCATTACCAAAATGCGTTTTATCTTTACTTTTGAAATAATAAAAAAAACCTAACTTATTTTACTCATTTATATTAATTTTAACAGTACATTTGTAATTTGATACATACCGATTCAATTTGGCAACTCTGATTATTTTGAATTTAGGCATTGTCGGACGAAAGAAATGGACAACTTTTCTTACTATAGTCACTCCAAAATCTGCAGATTAAAGCCCTGATTATGCTTATTGTTGATTAGTATTTTTATCACCATTTTATTTCAATGACCATTTTTAAAATGCCTGAGTTGCACATTTTTTTAAAGAAAAAATATTATCACTGCGTAAAGCGGCTCAATCAAAT
Organism: Stephania yunnanensis; assembly: GCA_039657365.1. Taxonomy (NCBI): domain Eukaryota; kingdom Viridiplantae; phylum Streptophyta; class Magnoliopsida; order Ranunculales; family Menispermaceae; genus Stephania; species Stephania yunnanensis. The sequence goes on along the minus strand of CM077588.1, from coordinate 6,294,577 downwards.
GAAATATATAAACAAGGCATTGCTATATAACTAAAGAATGTTTGGACACATCTAATCTAAAAGACCTCTAAATGTTCTAGTTTTAAATTAATTAGACGATTTTTTTTTTTTTTTTTTTTTTTTGTTGACTCGTGTTCAAGTCAAAATTGTTAATTTATTACCAACAATATAAGAATATATATGCTAAATATACACTACAAAAAATAAATGGGTAGAAATAGCGACGGATTGGCGACGGGGCAGTCGGTGATCCATTGACCAGATTAGCAACGGCCCCGTCGCTAATCTTTAAGTGGGAAAATTCTCGCTCAAAATGAAATTTTTTCGCTACATGACAGTGGGGCCCACTCTCACTCTCTCACATAACCAAACCCTAATCTCTCCCACTTATATACTCCAAAAAAAACTTCTCACTCCCAAAACCAATCTCTCCACCACCTCTTCTCTTCTCACCCTCCATCCACCCTGCTTTCGCTGCTGCCACCCGCCGCTGCTGCTCGCCGTTGCTGCTTTCTCTTGCTCTCTAGCTGGTGTTGCCTCCGCCTCCTCTGCCTCTGCTTCCGCCTCCCCCCACCATCATGCTGGCCGGCCATGCCCTCTCTCAACAAGGCTATGAATATGTATAACTTATTTTATTTTATCTTTTTGTAAAATTAAGATTAGTTGTTTGGATTTTTTGTAAGTTTTAATTTTTCTTTGTTTTTTGTTGTATTTTACAGTGTATTCATTGTTGTTGTTGATGATTATATAAACTTGTTTTGCTTTTTTTTTTTTTTTTTCTATTTGTTGATTTTTTTTTACAATATATTTATTGTTTATTGTTGTATTTGATATTTTTTTGAGTTTTTTTCATTTTAAAATTAATATTTTTTAAAAAAACAATTTTTTTTTTGTTAATTAGTCAAAAAATAGCGACAAAATTTAGCGACGGGTCCCCGTCGCTAATTCGTCGCTATTTCTGACACCCGTCACTAATCCAATATTTTTTTGTAGTGATAATTTTAAATGTATTGATTGAGAATGATTTAAAGGATTATAATGAACCCATACAAGCCATATCTCAAAAAAAAAAAAAAAAAAAAAAAAAAAAAAAAATCAAAGCAAGACTATAAATACTATATGCATGACTAACGAATAAATTAATAAGTTGGCTTGCTAGAAATAAGTTTGAACATGTTTTGAGATCATGAATAATTAAAGTATAAGTTAACTGTATCATAATTATTATTATAATCACCACCATTCTTAATTAGTTTGGATTATATATTCGATCCAAAATATAAAAGTGCAACTCGATATCCACTCCAAGCTGTATCGCATTACAAAACCAAAGCACTAATCGTTGGTTTGGAGATATTGGCTTCTTCTTCTCGGGATCTTAGCATTTGTCATCTAATATGTGTACGAATAAAATTAAAAAAAAAACTTCTAATCAATCTCTGATTTCCCGTAATCATTTCTAAGCTAAAATTAATATATGAAAACCTTTTAAATATTTGTAAAAAATTTAAAAACTCTAATATGAACCTAGACTCATGAATTCAAATAGATTTATTGTTAATACATCGCTTGATTATAAGCACACAAAGTTAGTGACCCAGTAGAACCAATGGAAGCACTCAAAAACTAAGTGCTTGAAATGTGGGTCCTTTGCTCATCACAGAGAAAGCATGTTTGGAATTAAACAAACTTTAAGGGCAATGTGCCAATGGAACTTATTTTTTATATGAAACATGTATTGTACTGATTGTGATTATAATTAATTTATATATCTTTAGCTAATCAAAAGAGTCAAAACCAACATGATTGGATCCGAAGTGTTCTTTTTAAAGAATTGGTGGGTCAAACACAGCTTGTGGACTAAGTGTGTCAAGCAATTATGAGTTATATATAGTACAATAGTTGAATTTGGGTGTCGCAATTCCGCATGCTTCATATCAGTTATCCATTATATCCGATATATCTTGATGCATAAACAATCAACAGTATATACCGCATATTGGTTTATCCTAGTATTTTTGAGCAATTATATATTTATATTGCTATGGCCAGGCACTTTGATGATTACTAAAAAGATTTTGAATATATTACTATAGCCATGCACTTTGATGATTACTAAAAATATTTTGAATAGTTAGTGGAGATCCTGTTTTATTTATTCACTCAAGTGTAAGTAGCTTTCACTAAGTCTTTTTTGTAGGTCATGTACAATATATATCTTTATATGTCTGAAAAAAAAAAGATTTTACGTAAAGTTATTCCGGCAGGTTTCTATCCTTTGATCACAAAAGGAGAAGCCAGTAAGGATGAACATGGCTCCGTTACCAAGCCTAAATCTTGGTGACCCGAAGTACAGTCTAGTTCTTTTGGAGCGAGCACTCACATTTATTAGCTTGTCTATTGTTTATTCATGAGATGAGTCATTTACAGTTGCTTGTTTTACATTTCACATGTTTATTTGACAACATTTTTTGTATTTCCTTTATTTTATTATATGAATGCTTAGAGGAGTTCATTGAGATTTTACTTACTTTACTCGTTATCTGTCTTTTTGTGATGATTGAGTGCAGATCCTAGTACCATTAGGGGCAAGGGGATCCTAGGAGACTACAACTGATTGTCCACTGTCGAGGACCTACTTCACTACAAGAATATGGAGGAATAGCATCAAAAAATTGTGACAGACAAAATCTGTTGCTAAACAGCAACAAATCAACAACAGTTCTGCATCAAATAGTCCGTTTGACTCGATTGACCGAAAAGCAACAATTCAGTGATAGATTTGTGACAAATTGTATATTGTCACAGATCACAATTTGTCACAGATCTGTCGTTGATTTCTTTTGCCATAAATTTCCCACCAAGGCTGTGACAGATCTGCGACAGATTAGCGACATAAACAAGTTTATCACTGATCTATAGCGAAGTCTGTGACAAATCTGCTACAAATCGGCAACAAACTTGTTTCTGTCGCTGATCTGTCGCTACGCAAAAAATGGTAAAAACTAGAAACCAAGCCTCCTCGACCCTTCTCTCTGCAAACCTTATTTTTCTTCTTCGCCGCCGACGAACGTTTCCCGCAACCGCACAAGCCTCGCCACCACCGTCGCCGTCGCCGTCCACTGTCATTGTCGAAGTCGACCGCGACTCGTCGGCTCAGTCATTCCTCTGCAACGCACGCCGACGACACTGCGGGTCGTGCTGCCCCTGCACGAGATTGTCGTCCGGCGCTGCTGCCGCTGCACGGTCTTCTCCTCTGGCACCGTTATTCGCCTGTCCTGGTCGCCCCTATTTTCCGACGCCGCAGGTTCCATCCGATTCCGCCGCTGCCCCCACATTTTCGTTGCCACAGGCCACCACCACGGCTCTGTGGCCCCCTGATCCACGGCCGCTGCTCGCCCCTTGACTCATTCGCCGTCGCTACTTGGGCCCGGCTCCTCCACCGCCGTTGCTCGCCCCCGGCTCCTCCTTAACTGAGTTTCGGGTCTCCTCAACGACGACTCCGCGACTCGCACACCGACACGGTCGTCGGCCGAGCTTCACCCCGGTGGATAAGCACGAAGGCATAGCAGACTCGTGGATATCCTATCCTTTTTTTTAATGATAAACTGTTAATTACGAGTAATGTATATCTTCACATTTTTCCCTTCTAATGTAGTCGATACGATTCTTCATTTGCAGGTATGTGCACCGGTAGCATTTGATATGAGTGTTGCATAGGGAGGCAAACTTACATCACCAATTGGGTTTCAAATTTCAGAGATTCCTTTGGTATGCAACCTTCTGCCATTTATTTTCTTCACAAAATCTCCATTGAACTCAGTCTTCTCTGGATCTTGAACATTTTACCATGTATACTGCAGTGTTTATTATGAACTTTTGAACGTTAGGATAGTTGCAATGAGTGGTAGAATGGTCTTACAGCATATGTTACAATACATTCTTTTGTCATACTTTGGTATTTTTAAATCTTTAATATAATATTTTATACCAGTTTCTTCAGCATTTTCCATTTGTCATTTCATGAAGAAACTTAGTTTTTGAAGTTGTTCTTTGTTGTGTATGATGAAGGGAACATACATTTTTTGCTTTGTCGATATTGGAAAATATGATCGAATATGTATTTTACTCGTGTTTCATGATAAAGATAGAGAACGTGAGTACTTAGCGGCTTTAGAATAAATGATTTTTGAACTAGATCACTATGATTGAATTATATAGGTTTCGTAGGCAATTCATAGACCTCTTTTATTTTAGAAAGTTTTTACTTCAAAGAGTTGGATCTCCTCTTTATAAAGTTGATTGATTTCATTGATGTGTATTTAAATTTTAGAGTTTACATTTGCGAGTGAGTGAAATACATGCATTGTGACTTGTTAGTCAAGTCTAGTACATATTAAAATAATTAGAGTAGTAAAATTAGAATCAATTTTATATATTTAGGATCAATGATATAAAAAAGTGGTCACAATGAGAGTGACATTACAAATAAGTAGATTAAGATGTATCCAAAAAAGGATAGGATAATTAGATCCACATAGATCAACTAAGGTATTTTCTCAAATCGAGTAGTTTATCTAATCCTATATGGTCCATTTCATTTTTCTCGGTGAGATGGACACCCCATGCTGCTCAACTTGGTCTCTATATGTAATATGTGTCTCCATCTTTTTTAGGGTCATAATGCACACTTTTAATTTATGTATTAGAAATCCTTAACTCGTTGTGTGTATTTTTGGAGTGGTTGTGTTGGTCATGTTATACATCGAGATAGAAAGACCGTGAAAGATATTGTCTACTAAGAGACAACACTGTATTCAATTTCACTTTAATTGGATGTGATGTATTTCATTTGTGTTGGAATATTTTGGTTGCATGTCGAATATTGTTCAAGTTATTTCTTTTAATTTTCAGGATTTGGATGGGAAATGCTCTCCTACCTAAAGAATTTGTATGGTGCCTATCTTGTATCGGTTAAACAATTGGGTAAGAGTGTGGGATTGACATTATATATATGTAAATTAATTCGTGTAGCCATCTTAATTTGTGTAGTATTTTGTATTTTGTTGAATAATGTTGATATAGTACTATATAGTATACTACTAGTTAATTATGAAATGTTAATTTCATCTTTTTGTAGACATTGTTTATCAAATTTTGATAATATACAATCATTTTCCCAATTTTCGTAAAATTTGCAACAGGAAAATATTTATTGTTGCATATTTTATTGCAGGTTTTCATTTTACTATTTACTGTGTACTATTTTTTTTTTCAAAATTACCATTCCAAAATGTCGTTGATTTGCAAAGTCAACAAAAACTTGTATGTTGCTGATCTGTCTCTGTTTAGCGATAGATCAGCGATAGACTGCGGTTTTGCTGACTGTGCAAATCAACGACAGATCGAGTCTGTTTAACAAAGAATAGATCAATGACAACACACGCTTTGTCTTGGCTGATCGGCAAATCAATGACAGATCGTGTAATGTCATTGAATAGCGACAAATTTGTAACAGACCCTCATTTGCTGACTGGACTACAATTAACGACAGACTAGTTTCTGTTGCTGTTCAGAGACAGACATTTGTCACAAATCCGTCGCTAAACTGCAATAGAACCCCAAATTTGTTCTCTGAGTTGAATCAGCAACAAAGAGTTTAAACAACAACTATCTGTTGCTGATCTGTTGCAGGGTCGCTTAGCAACATAATCGTACCAATTCAACATCAGATTAGTTTATTGTTGTTTAAGTTTTTTTTTGTAGTGCTTGTACGTGTTTATTTTTGATATTTTGTATATTTTGGGTATTAGGAGACTCGAGATAACACAATCCATGTATATATACTTGTTGTGGTGATGTCACTTATATGCAGATACTTTCCAGGGTTTTCCACAGTAGGTTTTGGTTTTAAATAATGTTGATCATGCTAAATTATCTTGTTTAAATGGTATTAAGCAAGACTTCTGCTAAATATCTTAACCTTTAAATACAACTCATTAGTATGGTTAAGATCTCAATAAATTGTCAAATAGGTAACAATTGAAACAGTTAGATATCCACAGTTGGTATGGGACCAAGAATATAAGGATGATTTACTAGTTTATCTAATATTACACTTGTGGACACGAGTTATGAGACATAAAGAGGATGGGCAGGTGCCGGACACGTGTAGTTGGGCCAATCGACAAGGGGTACACGGAGACACGTCACCCCGGGGCGGCTGGGGCCGCTACAGTTGGTATCAGAGCCCGTATTAGAGGAACTTGGGAAAATTTACAATGAAAGAGCATAAGACGTAATAAATAAACTTTAGTTATGGAAACTTTATGTTATTGCCTTAGAACTTTAGTTGGGAAGTGATGTGAGACCGGTAGAGTTAGAATCTATATACATGTTATTTTTCCATTATATATATGATATACGTATGTATATTAAGACTGATCCAGAGCATGCTTCTCGATGCAGATCATAGACGGACAGTCCACGACACCTCAGGATATTGGTCAGCCTAGTGGTAAAGTTAGAGATTCCCCAGTTGCAACTAGTATGGAGGACCGAATCTCGACTCAGGAGAGGCAGATGGCCGAGGTGTTTCGTTTGCTACAGGATCAGACTGTTGCATTGACAATATTAGCTACAACAGTTTCTACATCTAGAGAACCAGTAGCAGTTATGGCACCTACGGGGACAGTTGTCGTTCAGGTTACACCCCATACACCAGTTGAGATAGTAGTAGAAGGTGCACAGATGGAGAGAGCCACATCCGTTGTCGTTCCCTTAGAGACACCGACTCTTATGCCTCCACCTACGACTACTGGCCAGACGACTGCTACCACTACTACTGCAACTATATCGGGATTCCTTTTAGCTCCAGAGGTGAAGCCGTTGAAGGAATTTCTAAAGTTTCAGCCAGACTTCTTTTACACAGTTGGTAACCCCAAGGCTGTGGGGAAATGAATTTTATCTCATCAACGATTCCATAAGCCGATGAGGAATAATGAGAGTGTTTAGGCACGACTGTCGGGTGCATGTTTGAGAGGTCACGCCGCAGTATGGTGGACCACGTATCTAGATACGCATCCAAAGCTGACGACATGGGCTGAGCTTAGAGAGCTATTCTACGACCAGTACATACCTATGAAGGTTAGTCTGAGACTGAGGGAGGAGTTCTTGACTCTGAGACATGGTGATCAGACCTTGATGCAGTACATGGAGAGGTTCCGACATTTACTTCAGTTTTCGATGGATGTCGTCGAGACGAAGCACCTGCAGATCTACTATTTCACCAGAGGGGTTGATGACAGGATCGCTTAAGCAGTTGTATTATTTAGGGCATCTACTTTTCAGGACATTTTTGACAGATCATTAACACATGAGACATATCTGATGCAAAGAGATGGCAAGCGTGTGACTTGTAGGGAGGTACAAACATGGAAGAGTTCTCGATTGGATCGAAGGCCGAAAGACAGAGGGATCGCCAGGATAGAGGCTAGAGGGATGATGGACGGGACGGGGGCCGTAGGGATGATCATTAGGTCAGTCGGTTCCAGTATGAGGAGAGACAACCGATTCATGCAATCACATCAAGACCGGTAGATCAGCATAGGCCACAGCCGCAGATGCACCGTCAGGGCCGATATTATGGGGACATGATAAAGGTCAGAGAGATCGGGGTTAGGGTCCGAGATCTGGATACGGACAGACTATAAAGCGGGATAATTGCAGATGCCACATATGTGGTCAGAGGGGACACTTGAGGGCTGACCGCAGGACACCACCGTCACCACGTGAAGAGCCAAAGTAGGCAAGAGAGGGCTCATACGGTAGCACGACCTAATGGTGGAGCGACCAGACAACTCATCGAGGGTACGTTACATATTTTTAGATGACCTATACATGCTATGTTTAATTCTGGTAGTATTTTGTCATTTATTGCTAGATGTGTTGTTGGAGCGTTAGGGTTATATACACAGACAGTAAACACACACCTTGTCCTCGGTACGGTCGCTGGGGATAAGATATACCGTAACTGGATATGTAGAGACGTCATGATAGAGGTTGAAGGACATCAGTTACCAGCAGATCTTCGAGTAATAAAGTACCTATAGTTTGATGCGCTTCTCGGGATGGATTATTTGTCATACTATCATGCATGGATATATTGTTATGGTAAAAGATAGAGTTTCGTATTCCTGGGATACCAGAGTTTGTACTGGTTAGATCTGCGACTGACTTATCGATCACTAGAGGTCGACTAGCTATATCGCAGGAGATGAAGGCATTTGCAGTGATAGTTGAGCCGGAGATTAGGACGGAGGTCAGGACTGAGAATGTACCAATGGTAAGAGATTTTGTTGATGTGTTTCCGGATGACCTACCTGGATTTCCACCGCTACGAGTTGTCGAGTTTATCATCGAATTGATACCAAGGACGCAACCGATTGCCAATAGACCATATAGGATGTCACCATCGAAGCAGGAGGATGTTAGACGACAGCTGGATGAATTGTTAGAAAAGGATTTTATTCACCCTAGCATGTCACCTTGGGGAGCTCCAGTATTGTTTGTGAAAAAGAAGGATGGGTCGATGAGGATGTGCATAGACTATAAAAAGTTGAATCAGGTGACAGGTATGAACCGTTACCCATTTCCTAGGATAGATGATCTGTTCGATTAGTTGGCGGGTTCCAGATTTTTCTCGAAGATTGACCTTCGCTCTAGTTATCATCAGTTGAGGATTCGAGAAGAGGATATCCAGAAAACTACTTTTAGCACGAGATACATGCTATTTGAGTTTATAGTCATGACGTTTGGGCTGACTAACACCCCAACAATTATCATGGATTTGATGCACTGGGTATTGAGACCATATTTAGACAGACTCGTCATAGTGTTCATCGACGACATCTTGATCTATAGCAGGACTCGTGAGGATCACGAGGAACATCTCAAGGCAGTTTTAACGACATTAAGAGAGCACAAATTATAGACCAAGCTCAGTAAGTGTGACTTATGGCTGAGTGCGGTGTGATTTTTAGGACATGTCATCAGTGACCAGGGTATCTCGGTGGCCTCAGAGAATATTTCGACTATCATTGAATGGAGGATGTTTGAGTCTGTTGCCGATATACATAGTTTTCTTGGACTGGCAAGATATTACCAGCGATTTGTACATAATTTTTCTTCGATTGTAGCGCCGATGAAGAGACTAACCAAGAAAAATGTTAGGTTTGATTGGTCAGAGGAGTATGAGCACGTTTTCTGTGAGGTGAAGAAGAGGTTGACCTCTACACCAATATTGACATTGCTGGAACTGGGCAAGACTTTGACAGTTTATACAGACGCGTCGGACATTAGTCTTGGATGCGTGTTAATGCAGAATGGTAGACCGGTTGCCTATCTCTCCAGACGGTTGAGACCCCATGAGGAAAATCACCCCGTGCAAGACCTAGAGCTTACAACAATCGTCTTTGCACTAAAGGCTTGGAGACATTATCTCTACGGGGAGAAGTTCATCTAGTATACAAATCATCAGAGTTTACGTTATATTTTTACTTAGAGGGATCTGAACATGAGCCAGCGGAGATGACTAGAGTTGATGAAGAACTACGACTTCATTATTAAGTACCACCCTGGAAAGGCGAACGTCGTAGCGGAAGCATTGAGTCAGAGTGGTCAGATGTGTGTATGTTGAATCATGAGAGCGTGCGAGGTTGTGTGACGGGTAGTTGCCTCGAAGTGCGTGTTAACGCGGGTATCGAGATGCGAGATACGGGTACACTAGAGAAAACTCAATAAATTTACATAAACAATGTCAAGGTTATCAATTTGGCATGATTAATGTAACCATAGGCTTATTAAATTAACTCGAATAATAGACTATGACACTCCTCGAAATGCGTGTCGAGGTGTGGGGCACCGGCTACAGGTAGTCGAGGGTTAGTGTGATGATGAGTTGGTTTAATTTGATAAATAAAACACTAGTTATATGGTTGGATAAGGCTTAATGTTATGTGACATTTAATAAAATAAATGGAAGCCTGTAGTTTCATTTAAATAAAAAAGGTCATAAGATATACATTTAAATTAGCATAGTTAGTGGTACTATATGATGAATGTGCTATTGGAGTCACCAGGAGGCATTAGACAGCATACTTATGAACCACAAGATATGCCTCAGGATACGTACGCATAATTGATTCGATAAACATATATATATGAGAGTTAGTGTAGTGTTGATCACAAACACTCACATTCATTTCATGCAAAATCAGAAATATTCGAAGAGGGAGAAGAGGCTTCCAGTTAGGAATTCAACAACCTAGGCATCAAACCAAGTGATATAACCTAGGTAATTACATTCTCCATCCTCTAAGCTTGCAAATGAACCTATTTTTGGGGTGTGTTTAGTGAAATTCGAGTTGATGGTTTAGCCTCTGGTTTTCTATGTAAATATGATGCATTTCATGTCATTAGATCATATAAAAGGAGAATTTATCATTGGTTTAGTTAGTTTTGATGAAATTGGTTGTGAATGGAGATGGTGGTAAATACATGATTTGTGGAAAATTGATGTACATTGATTTTTGTAGTGTTCCGATTCATGGATTGAGGTTATTTTGATGAGGACATGGTAATAGACCAGTTAAAATAGCTAACCGAAAGGTCTAGGACATATTCTCGAATTGAGAACTCTGTCTCAAAAGGCAATTAGCGTGCCAATTGGAACTATTAGCGTTCTAACTATCCTGAGTGTGCCGTTATTCTTCGCAACAACAACAACAACAACAACAACAACAACAACAACAACAACAACAACAACAACAACAACAACAACAACAACAACAACAACAACAACAACAACAACAACAACAACAACAACAACAACAACAACAACAACAACAACAACAACAACAACAACAACAACAACAACAACAACAACAACAACAACAACAACAACAACAACATAGCCTCAGTCTCAAATTAACTGGGGTCGGCCACATGGATCAACTTCTCCATTGTGCTCGATTAAGTGCAATTGATGGTTAGCTTTGCAAACCATTCAAATCCCTCCTAATTAATGCATCTCATGTTAACTTTAGTCTGCCCCTACCTCGTCGAATTTCTACAGTTTCTATTGAGTCAAGTTTTCTAGTTGGAGCATTTGTAGGTCGTCTTTGCAGGTGACCAAACCATCGCAACCGCCATTCCTTAATCTTTGTATCAATTGGTGCTACTCCTACTTGTCTTTGAATTTCTATATTTCTTATTCTATCTTTACGAGTTTTACCACACATCCAGCTAATGATCATCATTTGTGCTACGTTCATTTTATGTAATTGTTGTTGCTTTACCGCCCAACATTCACTTCCATAGAGCATAGCCGGCCTAATTACGGTCCTATAAGATTTTTCTTTTAAGTTAGTAGGAACATTTCGATTACAAATCACCCCTGTTGCACACCGCCATTTCTTGCATCTAGCTTGAATTATATGTGTGACATCATTATCAATGTTACCATCATTTTGTATGATTGATCATATGTATTTAAAGTGATTTACCTTAGGAACTTCTAATTTTTCCTAATTTTACCACTCCGATATCTCGATGTCTAGTGTTTCTACTCACAGTGCATGTATTCGGTTTTCGTCATACTCAACTTAATGACATCCGATAACCACGAATAGGAAATCAATGATAGAAAAGTAAACCCTCATCGACTTTTAGATGGAATCTTACGTACCTCAAAAACGCACTCGCTCGCATCTCAATATGCGCACTCGACAACTAACTATAGCATCCTAAGTCCCTGGTGTCAATTTGTACCATTTTAGTTACTAAATCATGCAAATCACAATTAAAATTAGGTGAAATACATCTCACCTCCATCGCGTCGTCAACATTTGTCGATTCGCATCTCCGATCAGTCCGACAGCGCCATCGCATTGTTCACTGAGCCGACGTCGCTGTCGCGTCGACGCCGCCGTCGTTACGCGCCGACGCCGTCGTCGTCACTGCGCCGATGCCAACACCACCGTCGCGCCACCGCTGCCACTCGCCAGCTGCTGCCGCTGCCACACCTGCTCTGTTGCAGCAGCGTGTCGCTGCCTCTCCTCCACCGCGTAGTCGCGCTGCCCAGCGACCCGCCGTGCGGCCGCCGCCGCGCTCATCGCCGGAATTACTACCGCCGACGTGCCACCCAGTCACTACTGCGGCTGCCTGCCTTCCTCGCCGCGCGCCATCATGTCGTTGAGCCGCGCTTGTCGTCTCCCCATAAGAAGACAAGAGCACCCACGCCGCGCAGCTCGATCGTCGCCGCTTAGCCATGCTGCCGCCATTGCTGCTGCTGCGTCGTCCGCTCTCTCGCGCCGATCGCCGCCGCTGTCGATCCGCGACATCCCCCCGCGCGCCGCTGGTGCTGCAGGTCCACCACGCGAGCGTCACCCACCACCGCACAGTCGCGTCACTGCGCGGTCGTCGCGGCGTCGTCCGTGCCGCCGTGAGCCGGAGCTCCGTCGCTCGTCGATCTCCTCGATCTCCCCTGATCTTGCGTCACCGCCTTCTCTCTCATCTGATCTCTTCCTCGCCTCACGATCTCTTTTTCTCTATTCTTTCACTCTCTGGTTCTTCTCTCACTCTCTCTTTTCTTTTCTTTTCTCTCTCTCTCTCACTTTTCGTTTCTTTTCTCTTATATATATACACACATATATATATATATATATATACATTTTCTTTTTGATTGCAAATCAAAAGTGTCCTTGAGATTCGTGCAACACGAAACTCGAGACAAACTTAATAATTTCACCTATTTGTCCACTGCCTCTATGCTTGACCAAAATTGTCTCGAGTCTCGCATATTTGTGTATTTCGAGACACATCCAAAAACATATTTATTTTTATACTTTCCTTAAAAATATCCGAGTAGTGCACATCTCGAGGCACCAACCTGCCTCATTTCCAAAATTTTGATACTCGCACTACACGCATCACGAGGCGTATCCAATGTAGACATTAAAAAACTATATAACGCGACTTTCTCGATCCCCCGTTGGTACGCGACTCGAGACGCGTCCATGTTCGTGTTCGGCTCACTGAATTCTCCGCGTATACGTTTCTCAACAATTAGCACTCCATTCGAGATTTGAACATATGTATTCCGGCAAGTGGGTCCCACATACGACCCTAAAATGACACGTGGCACGAGTCGAATTTTCGGGTTGTTACAGTCTTCCCAACTAAAAGAAATTTCGTCCCGAAATTTAACTGTAACCCGAATCCCATACCAGAGAATAGCTGAGGGTAACGTATCTTTATTATCGATTCGAGCTCCCAAGTGAGTCATTCCATCCTACGATGCAACCAACGAACTAAGACCTTCACAAGTTCCCTATTCCGAAGAATCTGTACTCGAAGATCGACAATCTCTATCGATCTCTCCTCATAGGTCACGTCGGCTGTATCTTCACCCGTTCCAACTCAATCGTCGAGCTCGACCCTGACCTAACGAGTCTCAACATTGAAATGTGAAATGTCGGATGAACCCCATCAAACTTTTCTGGCAAGTCCAATATGCAAACCACACTGCCAACTCGTGCTACAACCCTGAACGGTCTTATGTATCTCAGCGCCAATTTGAAAAATCTAGACTCTGTGTCATGTCGTTGAACCTCTGATACATCACATCAGCTCTCCGACACTCCAACACGCGCGGAATGGATATGTGCCTCTGCAACATTTGGAACCTCTGACAAACTCATATATGTTGCCGCGTCGAGTAAACAAAACTCGTATGTCATCTGACGAACTACTATCTCACTGTCTGATCCCTCTCATGTGTCCTCAACTAACGCGATAACTAAGTTATCACTCTGTCTCCCTGCATCAGTATGTAATCCAATCCGGTGTCGCAAGCATCCGTATGAAGAACTGGTCGTCCATCCATGTCGAATCTTCAAATCGCGAACAAGCTGCAATTCAGCATCGTAATACGTATACATAAATATTACAATCAACATATACGCATATAAGTCCTAGTACTACCCGCACACTTTGCTTCCCAACTAAAGTTCTAAGGCAAGTACATCGGGTTTCCACATCTATTTTTTTTTTTAAGTCTTATGCTCTTTCAGTTAATTTCCCGAGGTTCCTCGAACTCTCGCTCTGATACCACTTGTGACGTGGTATCAGTTTAAGGACACCTACGCTTCCTCCGACGGAGTCGACCATGCTTTGATACCACTTGTAGCGGCCCCAAATCCCGAGGTCACCATGTGGGGAGGCGTTGCCTCAGCGGTCCTGTCGGATCCTTGACCCACTGGGTCCCACGCTCCACTAACGCCATTTCCTACAACTCGACTCCTTGATATGCGTGTTAACTCTCTTCGTTAAGAAATTTAGTTCGACAGTTTAATCATTAAAACAATAGCGGAAGTCTTAAATTTAAAACAAGTAAAACAATTAAATTTATTATCGTATAAAACATCATTTTAAGAGCAACACCTATTGTGGAAAATCCGGGGAAAGTATTATGTACATATGCGACAATATTAAGCAGTAATATATACAAGTACAGTATCTATTTAGTCTCCCATTTCCCAAAAGTAAGCAAAATATCAAAATCGCACGTACTAGTAGGTCCTTGACAGCGGGCAGTCAGATAAACTCGCCCAAAATGTCCTTGCCTCTACTAGCAGGGTCTGCACTCGACCATCACAAAAAGCCAAATGGAGAGTACAGTTAGTAAGATTCCAACAAAGTACACCGAGCATTTATAGGCGCATAAACATATATCAATAACCATGTCAATTAATCATGCGGAAACTAAACAGGCAACTGTGCTAAGATCATCACATGAATAAATAACACGAGAGACACAAACCGTGTACTCCTCCCGGTCACACTAAACTGTACGTCAAACCCTCAGGATCCTTTCGGTGGGTTCCCCACTTCCTTTCACCTGGTTTCCATACCCCCAGGATCCTTTTAGTGGATGCCCCCACTTCCTTTCACCCGGTTTTCCCGCGTACAGTCTAGTGTGTCATAAGTACACAACAAATATCAAGTGTCTCGCCCAACCCAAATGTGTCACGGAAAATCATACAATAACAAGGAATAGGGGAATATCATCCAATAACCACGAATAGGAAATCAATGATAGAAAAATAAACCCTCAGTGACTTTTAAATGGAATCTTATGTACCTAAAAAACGCACTCGCTCGCATCTCGATATACGCACTCGACACCTAACTATAGCATTCTAAGTCCCTGGTGTCCATTTGTACCATTTTAGTTACTAAATCATGCAAATCATAATTAAAACTAGGTGAAACACACCTCACCTCCATCGCATCGTCAACATTTGTCGATTCGCACATCCGATCAGTCCGACAACGCAATCGCGTTGTTCACCGAGCCAACGTCGCTGCCACCGCACCGACGCGCTTGTCGTCGTCGTCACTTCAGGCCTGCTTGCCGCACACACCGCGCGCCACGCTGCCACTCGCCGCCGCTGCTCTGCCGCCCATGCCGCGCTTTCTCTCTCCATCGCGCGCTTCACGCTGTCCAGCAGCCCCGCCGCGCAGCCGCCGCCTCGCTCACTACCGGTGTTACTACCGGCGTCGTGCCACCCCTATTGCTGCTGGCCGTGCCTCCTCGCCGCGCCGCCACCGCGTCGTTGGAGCCGCGCCGTCGTCTCCCCCGCGCAGCCCAGCAGTAACGCCACGCAGCCGATCATCGTCGCTGCTAGCACCGCTAGCCGCCGATGCTGCTACGCCGTCCGCTCTCCGCGCCAATCGTCGCCGCTGTCGATCCGCGACCTCCATACGCGCGCCGCTGGTGCTGCATCTTCTCGTCGGTCCACCACGCGAGCGTCACCCACAACCGCACAGTCGCGTCACTGCGCGGTCACCGCGGTAGTCCGTGCCTCAGTGAGCCGAGCTCCGTCGCGCGTCGATCTCCCTTGATCTCCCCCGATCTGGCGTTGTCGTTCTCTCTCCTCCGATCTCTTCCTCCCCTCACGATCTCTTTTTCTCTCTTCTTTCACTCTCTGGTTCTTCTCTCTCTCTCTTTTTCTTTTCTTTTCTCTCTCTCTCACTTTTCTTTTCTTTTCTCTCATATATATATATATATATATATATATACATTTTCTTTTTGATTGCAAATCAAAAGTGTCCTCGAGATTCGTGCAACAAGAAACTCGAGACAAACTTAATAATTTCACCTCTTTGTCCACTGCCTCTACGCTTGACTAAAATTGTCTCGAGTCTCGCAAATTTGTGTATTTCGAGACACATCCAAAAACATATTTATTTTTATACTTTCCTTAAAAATATCCTAGCAGCGCGCATCTCGAGGCGCCAACCCTGCCTCATTCCCAAAATTTCGATACTCGCACTACACGCATCACGAGGCATATCCAATGTACACATTAAAAAACTATATAACGCGACTATCTCGGTCTCGCGTTGGCACGCGACTCGAGACGCGTTCCCGTTCGTGTTTCGGCTCACCGAATTCTCCGCGTATACGTTTCTCAACAATTAGCATCTCTACTCGAGATTTGAACATACGTATTCCGGCGAGTGGGTCCCACATACGACCCTAAAATGACACGTGGCACGAGTCGAATTTTCGGGCCGTTACATTTAGATTCTAATGTATTCCTCCAAAGTTCTAATTTCCTATTCACTTCATCTTTAGTTTCATCCACTAAAACAATATCATATGCAATTAGTATACACCATGATATATCCTCTTGAATATATCTAGTTAGTTCATCTATAACTAAAGTAAATAAATATAAGCCGATCATTGATGCAGTCCTGTCGTAATGAGAGATTCTTTTTTAGCTCCTTCAAATGTCTTTATACTCATTACTAATCTATCATACATATCCTTAATAGTGTCTATATATCTAATGCACTCTTTTTCTTTCTAGAACCCACCAAAGAATATCTTTAAGGACCATATCATATACGTTTTCTAAATCTACGAATACCATATGAAGATCTTTTTTCTTTTCTCTATATTTTTCTAACAATCGTCTTACAAGGAAAATCGCCTCCATAGTTGACCTCCCAAGTATGAAATCAAATTGGTTATATGATATTGTTGTTTCTCTCTTTAGCCTATTGTCAATTATCATATCCCAAAGTTTCATAGTGTGACTCATAAGTTTAATTCCCCGATAGTTTGAGCAACTTTGAATGTCTCCTTTGTTTTTGAAGATTGACATAAGCGTGCTTCTTCTCCAATCCATTGGCATCCATTTTGGTTTTAAAATCTTATTGAAAAGTTTTGTTAACCAAGTCAATCCAATTTCTCCTAAGTATTTTCAATCCTCTATGGGTATTTCATCTGGGCCACATGCTTTTTTCTATTTTCATTCTTTTCATTGTCTTTTTAACTTCTACAATTCTTATATTGCGTGTATAGTTTACATTTCTTTTTTGGTGTGGGTTTTCATTTATTATAGTATCAACATGACCATCATTAAATAAACTATCAAAGTAACTTCTCTATCTCTCCTTAATATCCTACTCACGCGCGTTAGAACATTTTGATTTTCATCCTTAATACATCTTACATGACTTAGGTCTTATTTCTTTTTATCTCTTAATTTGGCTAGCCTATATATATATATATATATATTTTTCGTCATCTCTATTACCTAACCTTGTATATAGATGTTCCATGAAATTTATTTTAGCTTGACTAACTACTTTTTTAGCTTGTTTTCTAGCTTCTCTATATTGATTGTACACATCTTCATCTTGACACTTATATATTTTCCTATACATCTCTCTTTTAGTCTTAATTGCTTGTTGGACATCCTCGTTCCACAACCATGTTTTCTTATTTGGAAGTCCCAAGCATTTAGATATACCTAATATGTTTGGTCTCACTCTCCTTATACAACTACTCATTTCTAGTCATATTGTATTAGCATCTAAGTCAAGATTCCAAACATTTTACTTTAGTAGTTTTTCTCTAAACTCTACTTGTTTACTATGTTTTAGGTACCACTTTATTCTAAGGTCGCTAACTCTTTTATTCATAATATGTCGTCGTGTTAGCTTAATATCAAGTACTACTAACTTATGTTGGGTAGTAAGTGCTTCACCAGGTATTACTTTGCAGTATCTACATATTTTCTATCTATTTTTTTGTTAAAAGAAAATCTATGTGACTCTTGTTATGACCACTACTAAAAGTAATTGTATACGACTCCCTCTTCCTAAAACTAGTATTTGGTAAGGCAAGCCCATTTAAATCTCTTCCGAAAAAAAGCTTTTCATCTAATGGTATTCTTTGCATAAATTCATCCATATCGTCCCGAAACTTGCGTTTGATGCTCTCGCTTAATCCTACTTGTGGTGCATAGGCGCTAAGTATGTTAATTTTTTCATCTCCAATAGTTAATTTAACTAGAATCAATCTATCCCCCATTCTTTTAACCTCTACGACCTTATCCTTATAATCATTATTCACCACAATTTCTACTCCATTGCATTTTCTATTTATACCAGTGTACCACAATTTAAACCCTGTGCTTCCTATTGCTCTACTCTTTTCTCCTACCCATTTTGTCTCTTGGAGGCAAGCAATATTAACTCTCTTTCTAATCATGGTATCTACTAGTTCTATTTACTTCCCCGTAAGTATTCCAATGTTCCGTGTTCCTAGATGAATTTTTTCTCCCATTTGTATTTGTTTTCCTTTTCTATTTCTATTTTGTCTAAAATATATAGCGTCCGTATCTATGATTTCGTATTTGTTTTCGTGTTTTTTTTACTAGCTTCTTTACCCACGCCCGTCCTTTTTATGGGAACCCTTGCTCATTTTTCTTCACATCCGGGGGACGTTGTGAAGGGACTAGCTTTTTTACCCACACACGTCCTATGTGTGGGAACCCTTGCTCATTTTTTTCACACCTAGGCGGCGATATGAAACACACCCTTGCTCATTTCTCACTACTCCCGGGCTCCGATGCAGCGAGTCGTTAGGTAGGAATGCCCCAACGTTTATATATGTTTGATCCATTTCATGAAAAGTGACAAAAGTTTTACGCAGGCTATCAACCTATCGCAACCCTCCTCCATTTTCAAGAATGGAAAATGAGCTTAGGGCCTCCCTCCCCCACTTTAGGTTATTAAAAGTGAGTTTGAGACCTCCATTACCCATTTTTTGGTATGAGAAAATGGGCGTCAGAGTCTTCCTCCTTTATCCGGACTTGGGACCGGCTATGTAGCGCACATAGTGTACAACATAGATGGAGTTAACAAAGAACAATAGCACGCTGGTTAAAAATTCCAGCGCACTAATTCCATCTAGCATGTCAGTTACACCCCCTTAGCGTGCTAACTCAAAACTAACACGCTAGGTAGACAAATTAGCGCGCTAATGACGGATGAACTATGAAGTTAAGGGGTGTTTTGATTATTTCAAACTTAATACATGTCTAAACACTTATAAACAACCTAAACTTATAAAAATTAGACTTCAAGGACTTAGTGGATTGTAGCTTGGTATTGGGGAGCTTGTCGGGTTAGATCCGTGTGTTCATGCAGGTCGAAGAGCGGTGTGAGATTTGTAAAACCTAACTGAAAAGCTCTGAGTATTTATTCTGCTTACATGTTGTTTCTATTATTCTTTGTTGTTCATCATTTATTTCAGATATTTGGACGTGGGTTGAGGTTACTCCCCCAGATTTTCTTGTTGTGTGTTCATGAGGCATTGAACTGTAGCATGTTTGACCCGACCCTCAGTGAATGGCGATCTAGGCTTTCCTTGGTGCACGTGTCGGTGACTCAACAGATTTGGCCACACAGCGAGGGACTAAGTGTTGGGCCAGTTGGATACGACCACTAGTGGGAACTTGGTGACCCGAAGTACAGTCTAGTCCCTCTTGAACGAGCACACACATTTGTTAGCTTGTTTATTGTTTATTCATGCAATGAGCCATTTACAGTTACATGTTTTACATTCCGCATATTTACTTGACAACATTCCTTGTATTTCCTTTATTTTGTTATATGAATGCTCAGAGGAGTTCATTGGGATTTTCTTACTGTACTCATCATCTGTCTTTTTATGATGATTGAGTGCAGATCTTAGTACTAATAGGGGCAAGGGGATCCTAGGCGACTACATCTGATTGCCCACTGTCGAGGACCTACTTGTACGTTTTTATTTTTGATATTTTGTATATTTTGGGTATTAGGAGACTCGAGATAACACGATCCATGTATATATACCTGTTGTGGTGATGTCACTTATATGCATATACTTTCCAGGGTTTTCCACAGTAGGTTTTGGTTTTGAACAATGTTTATCATGCTAAATTATCTTGTTTAAATGGTATTAAGCAAGACTTCCACCGAATATCTTAACCTTATAATACAACTCATTAGTATGGTTAGAATCTCAATAATTTGTCGACTAGGTAACGGTTGAAACAATTAGATAGCCACAGTTTGTATGGGACCAAGAATATAAAGATGATTTACTAGTTTATCTAATATTACACTTGTGGACACGAGTTACAAGACATAAAGAGGATGGGCAAGTGTCGGACACGTGTACTTGGGCCAACCGACAAGGAGTACACGGAGACACGCCACCCCGGGGCGGCTAGGGCCGCCACACTCGGCGTATCCTCTGTCAGTGTATCAGTTGTAGGTGTTACTCTCTCGACCTGAACTTGAACCCCTCATCAATCACGGGTCTGGTCAACGCTATAGGAGTCATAATAGTGGCGTGTACTGTCGGCGCACTCTCGCCCTGAGTTACTATTGCTACTGACGTAGAAGGTGATGGTGTACCATGTGCTCTCAACAGTCGGAGAATCTCCTGAAGTTGCTAGCCATGTGAGGTGACCAACTGGGACATCTCGTTCAACCTCTCGTGAATGTCACCTGAACCACTATCGCTGATCTCTGGTTGATCGTCCATCATGATCTGCAAAGAATGTGATTCCTCGATCATGATATAGCTATCAATAATAATAATATACAACACATCAAATAGCTCATATAGTCCAATTTTATTTTCCCCAACTTTCCTCACTTCCCAACTAAGACTTAAATCAAGATCACAGGGTTCCATTTTAAGTTTCAACCTTGTCTTGACTCTGTTATTGATTTATGTCTTATGCTGGTTGTGGTTTAATCAAGAGTTTCAAAAGTTAGTTGTAAAGCCTTAGGCTCTTATTGGAATTGAGGCTATGATACCAACTATGACGGCCCCATTTCCATAACTCAAACTAGGCCCCACCCGGCCTAGACTTGCGTGGACTCTGAGTTAATCCTCGCGACGTCAAAGCAAGCCTAGTAAGCCTTCCTAACCATTTTTCATTACAAGGCAGCGAAATTTAACATTTATAGTGAGTTATTCAAATTTGTAAGTTATCAAAGTTTATGTGGAAGCGATTTCAACTTAAACAAATCCAAACAACTCTACACAAATCAGTCAGGACAACCTAGAGTGTGGAAATCCTGCATAACACAGTCAACATGTATACCAAACAGAGGAAAGAAAAATAATATCAAATACATGTCTTAAAGTATCTTGTAAAACCCATATATCCCATGTGACAAAAACAATACACATAGGTAATACAAAACATACAAAAATACATGAGGGAATGCTGCTTCAAAGTCTTCATAGTATATATCTTAGCACTGGCCCCTTTCCTTTACTCGATTGCGGATCTACACTCAGTTAAACACGAGAATAACGAGCCCGGGTGAGTTACACCAGTAGGATACTTAACAACATTTCAAAATAAATAAATCAGTCTATATTCATGAAGATAGAAAGAAAGGTATAAAGATGCATGAATAAATACAAGACAATAAATAAATAAATAAATAAATAACAATTGATCAATGAGTGCCCAAGGATGCAAACAGATAGGTGCAAGTAGTCCCAACCGACAGGTCGTTGAGTTTTGACAAACCATCAAGACTCGAGTTCTAGGACTTGGTACACTTACAAGCCCTAAACCCATGAGATAGTGACACTTCCTGGGACAACCACGCTAAGAACTCGCACCCCGTCAAAATCATTATCCAGTGTAGTGCATCTCGAGGTCATGACTTTGGTATGTTACCTCAGCTAGCCACTCCTTCCAAGGATTATCGTTGACTCACTTGCCCTCGGACAACTCAATCATAATAAAATTCGAAGGATATATAACAAAGCAATGAACAACAATATTTGATAGCTTAAAATGAAATATTGCGCATTTCCTTGCTGTTTTAATTGCAAATCACAAAGCTTGTTCCTAGCCTATCCGACCTCCCGACACTCCGAAATGCGTATTTGACTCCCTGTAGCTCTTTCTTAGGTTTATGACATCATATTATAGGTTTTTGAGTGTGTTGGGACTTTTATTTATGGTATTATACTTATTTATAATATTTATGGAACTTTTGAAAATGGCGGATTTTTGTATTGTCGGGGAAATTAGCACGCTAATTCTGACATTAGCACATTAATTCTGACAATAGCTCACTAATTTCGAAATAAGTGCGCTACCATGAATATCGCTAGTTGTTGACATTAGCGCGCTAATCAATATTGGCGATTTCCTACCTAGTGCGCTATGTGCGACAGAACCCAGAATTCTACATTTCGAATTCTGAGTTTTCTTTATACATAGGCAATGTTGATGCCTTGGGGATCCTCATAAACACTACTAAAAGTCCCTAACATCAACCACAACACAAAACAACAACCCACAACATCAAATTCGTGAATTCATTGAATTGACCAAGCTACGCTAATGGAGTTACCTAGCTTGATGTTCTTCACCAACCGACTGATTTCTCCAAGCCAACTTGCAAATCTTCTTCTCTTCTCTTGATCACTCCAGCAGTTCTCTCTCTTTCTCTCTCCGGTTGAAATCGATGAGATGAGAAACTTAGGTGTTAAGTTTTGGTTTTTGGTTTTATATGTAGATGTGGTTGAACCTAAACCACACATCTATTTCACATAGTATCCCGAGAAATGTCTAGTGTACCACCTTCACACAATTATTCCACAAGTCATGCTAAAGTGACACCAATAATTACACCTCTTGTCTCCAGATTACATCAATGCGCCTCTCAATGCACATCTTGTGGCCATTGAATTTATTTCACTAACTTAGGCCCACTAATTGTACATCAAACATGACCACATTAAAGCTAATATAAAACCATAGTTAGCTCAAATTAAATGTACCCCATAAGCCGCTACATCGGTCCCACGTCGATAAGCAACTCGATGTACGTCTCGGCTCATCTCAACACAGCTATGCCCCACGTGTCCCTTACTTGCACATTTTTGAAATTAATTAGTTTAAATTGTTCAATCTTTTGTATCATAATAATACAAGCATCAAACAAAAATAGCATACATCAGTGTCGACTCCTGAGATTTGGGCATGCGTATCACGATAAGTGGGTCCCGCATACGACCCTGAAATGATACGTGACACGAGTTAGATTTTAGGGTCGTTACATAAAAGTGAAGGATCTGATGGAACTGGATCCATTGGTGTACAAACTACAATTGAGAAATTTAAAAAAATTAGCCATATTGTTCGGAAAGTCACAACAATTCATTAATATAGGTTCAAACAATAATGAATACTTAAACATTTCATGACGTGAAATTTTTGGATATTTCAAAATTTTCAATATAAAAATTACTAACTTAAGCCAATTACAAATAATATACAAAATTGACTATTGGTTTTGATTGGAAGGTTGAGCTCTTGATGGACAATTTTTTTTTGTTTTGTCCCTCTGCACGACAAATGCCGCATCGGTTCTTCCTAGTAGGGATTCAATCACGATCTTTATTACATCAATGCGCCTCTCAATGCACATCTTGTGGCCATTGAATTTATTTAACTAACTTAGGCCCACTAATTGTACATCAAACGTGACCACATTAAAGCTAATATAAAACCATAGTTAGCTCAAATTAAATGTACCCCATAAGCCGCTACATCGGTCCCACATCGATAAGCAACTCGATGTACGTCTCGGCTCATCTCAACACCGATATGCCCCACGTGTCCCTTACTTGCACATTTTTGAAATTAATTAGTTTAAATTGTTCAATCTTTTGTATCAAAATAATACAAGCATCAAATAAAAATAGCATACCTAAGTGTCGATTCCCGAGATTTGGACATGCGTATCACGACAAGTGGGTCCCGCATACGACCCTGAAATGATACGTGACATGAGTTAGATTTTAGTTACATAAAAGTGAAGGATCCGATGGACCTGGATCCATTGGTGTGCAAACTACAATCGAGAAATTTAAAAAATTTAGCCATATTGTTCGGAAAGTCACAACAATTCATTAATATAGGTTCAAACAATAATGAATACTTAAACATTTCATGACGTGAGATTTCCGGATATTTCAAAATTTTCAATATAAAAAATTACTAACTTAAGTCAATTACAATTAATATACAAAATCGACTATTGGTTTTGATTGGAAGGTTGAGCTCTTGTTGGACAATTTTTCTTGTTTTGTCCCTCTGCACGACAAATGTCGCATCGGTTCTTCCTAGTAGGGATTCGATCACGATCTTTATTAGGACATGTTGTTTTTTTATGTCCTTCTTGATGACATATGCTACATCGCAAGGCCCTTGGAACATAAGGAATATCCATTTCATTTTGCCTTCGCGTTTCCTTTGGTGTTCATCTGCCACGCCTGCACCTTGGGTCCGTTATGGTATTCGTCACAAGAGTCGGCCAATATTTCTCATCTGGGATGACTTTGAAATTAGATGAGCAACATCGCGCGTACACATCTATCCTATAGTATGGCTCAATGAATTGCGAGTAACTCACTCGAATAAAGGCACATACAGCTAACACGTGTGAACAAAAGAAACCAAAGGCTCGATGATTGCCATTTATTACAACTGCACGCTCAGTCCTTCAGGATGACGACTTGGGTATTATTGCCTTTATGCATGCGATCTACATGTTGTCCAGACAGCACTTCAAACTCACCTATGTCACGATTTATCAAATTGACTTGATGCCTCCTTATAGATTGCTTATAATGTGTGAGTTTATCTGTGACATATTTTATGTAGGATATGTCGTTTGAGAATGCTTCATTTATTTTTGTTTACGTTGATCGTGGTATGTTACCAATCTATAGTAAATCATTTGAGTCATCGTTGTTATTGGTAATAATCGAACCCCCTTCAATACACCGTTAAAACACTCTACAATTGAAAATTAACTTCGTGTAAATAATATTACTTCATCGATAACTTAATCGTTGAATGCGAAACATAACTTGAATTTTATACATACCAACACCATTAGAAATCATCCATCCGTACCGCATGCCACATTCATGCAATTGAGTCCATAGTTATTTAGGGATGACATTGTCAAATTGTACACATTGAGGAGTTCATGATGATAAGTATGCAAAACTCTCCATGCATGCATTAAACTCCCGTTCTTGATGTTGAGCAGGCGGTTTGATAAATGAGTTTTTTTCAAGGATTCATTTTTAAATTAAGTGTTGAAATTACTAACCAAGTGTCGCAGGCAATAACGATAGTATCCTTTTGGGGGGGGCAAAAATCATTGGTCGGTGTGTTGACTTCCTCCATAATGTTAGAGTGACGATTAGAAATAAGGCAAATATCATCTCTATCTGTGTAGCGCCCGCTCTAATTAATCCCGATTAACTATCAAATTATAGATTAAGATTCTAAGCTCAGACCAACGTGGATGTCGCGGAAAAGTCTAGGGCACGTCTAACGAGGTAAAAATTGTTATTTTTGTGTGGCGAATGTTTATTATTTTACTATTATTTAATAATTCGTGGAGCGCTAATTAAGAATTGTGTTTGGTCATGTTGTGTGCGTGTAGTGACGAAAGTGTACGACTTCGTGCTGTTGCGCGTAAAGCGGGTGTATGAGATAGTCTGGGATTTAGTTGTCACATTACACATCCTATCGCATCACCTATCTAATCACCATTCTTCAACCCATTCCCCATTTTTCTCTCTCATCTCCAAAATAAAAAAAGGAAATATCTCCCTCCTCACCTACTCCCTATCTCTACCTGACTCTTATTCTTCCCCCTCTCATTTTCATTTTCTTCTCCACTTCCAACTCCTCACCACCAAGCTCTCCATCACTCTCTCAACTCGGTCGCACATCTCTCGCGGCGCTCTCTCCACTCGGCGACGCTCGCGAAGATCTCCGAATCGAGGTGAGTGTGTCAATTTTTGTTAATTTCGTAGAGAAATTTAGAGTTTAATGGTGATGAAGTTGTTGTTGTTAGGTTGTTGGCGTTGTTGTTGTTTTAATTGTTGTTGTTGTTGTTGTTGTTGTTGTTGTTGTTGTTGTTGTTGTTGTTGTTGTTGTTGTTGTTGTTGTGTTTAATACAAAAAAAGAGGAAAAAAATCGCAGAGACGATTGAGGAAGAAGAAGCAGCAGATTGGGCCTGGCTGCCCAAACCCATGTGGGCCGGGCAGCCCAGATCCAGGGCGGGTCGAGCCGAGCCGGCTCGAACCCGGGTGGCTTTGGTTGGGCCGAACCGGGCCTGGTTCGGCCCAACCCACCCCAAATTAATTTTAATTAATTAAAAACTTTAAAAAATTAAATCAACTAAATTCTTAAATCAAATAAATATAAAAAATAGGAAAAATAGCTAGAAAATTATGGAAAATCAAGAAAAATATAGTAAAATGGGAAAAATATAAAAATTAGCTTTTGAAGACTTTTTGGGGGCATGACACCCCGGTATAACTCGAAAAGTGTGCCGAAATTAAACTTTTTGAAACAAAATCTCAAATTTTTTGTCACACATTATAAATTCACTTAATGTGACTCTAAAATAACAAAAGTGGTATAATTGGATACCAGAGACTTAGGAGACTATAGTCGGGTATTAGGCGCATATCTCAAGGCATGAACGAGACATTTTGGAGAGATATTTGCGATTGTTTGAGGTAGTAAACCCACGAGAAAGTCAGTTTAGAATTTACTTATTTTTCTTGTAAATTATTTAGTTCACATTACTTTTCGCCGGTTCAACTTGCTTGTTTACTATATTCCCGCGTGTGTCTGTGTATGGTCGAAGGGACGGTGTGACCCATTTCCGGCTCTCTCTTTAATGATGATCCGATTGTTGCTACGGTGTTGGGCATACCTTAGACTATGCGTGAGATATCTCTTAGCGAGTCATGATCTCTAGAGTGAGTTGACGTTAGGCTAACCTCCGTCACAAATTTCCTCTCCTTTGAGGCGTTGAGCGGAAGTCTACCTTCCGACCAACAGAGATCCTCATTTCGACCGTGAAGAGGGGGTGTAGATTTCCTCACTTTTAGGGCCTTCTCGATTTAGTATTTACGTCTCGGGGCTCGACAGCTGTACACCACACTCCCGTTCCATATTCTTGATTATCTAACGACTTATATTCATGCTTTACATTTCTGTTCATTTACTTTATATGCATGAATTGTAGCCGTTTTCTTAGATTTCTTGTGAATACTAATTGAATTTCTCTGGGATTTACTCACTGGAACTTGTCATTGTTTGTGGTGGCAAGTTGCAGATCCTACGACGAGCTGGGGAAAGGCGGTGATTGGCGACTACCTCTGATTTGGAGCGCCTCCACTAGCTTACTCGTAGGTATTCGTATTTACATATATATACTTTTTGGGATCATTTTGGGAGACTTTTTCACCTGATACATGTATATTGACACCTATTATACATTTTTGTTGCCTTAACTGATATACATGGTATCTTTTTGCTGGGTTTCCACCCCATAGGTTGTTAATTAATGCATAACTTATTTACATTAATTATATGCATTTTATTAAGACTCCCGCTATTAAAAATAACCTGAAAAGAATTAAAATAAACAAATTAAGTTGTAAACTTCTTAACTTAGCATATTTTGATAGAATATTAATCTTTTAAAACAACGAAATTTACTAAGTCGGATTACAAGACGGATAGTTCGTGTGCAGTCATAGACAGGTGTGCATGTGCCGTAGCATGACTTGGTGACGTGTACGGCGACATGACAGTGCCCGGTTTGCCTCCGGATTTGAGACCATCACAATCCCTCACATGTTTGCGCAACATCTTCAAAAACCATCCCCACGAATCCATAGATTCGATTTCTGCAACGACAAATGCAACCGAAAGTATGTGTCTATTACTATCAACAGAGACGACAATCATTAGCTTACCACTATATTTGTCATATAAGAAACTCTCGTCAATTTAAAGAATAGGCCTGTAAAACTTGAAAGCTTTTATTGAATCTTCGAATGCGAATAACACACGATGAAATTGAGGATACTCAGTCCATATCTCATCAGCAGCCAATTGTTTATGTAACCACTTGATTTTTGTCCCAGGATTCTTATTCTTCACAACCGCTAACAATCTTGGCAATCTAGCGTATGACTTATCCCAATCTCCAAATGAATTTACAACTGCCTTCCTTTTGGCATCCCACATTCACTCGTAATTTACTTATTGTCTGTATTTTTCCTTAACTATTTATATAATGCATTAATAGTTATTGTTTAATCTATTTGGAAAATGCTTTGAATCTCTCGCTCAAGCATGTTGGCGTCGAGTTGGACATGATCGTGTTCTACGTTGGAATTTATACAATTGTTCGACACGTATAATTGTGTGATTTCCCATAATTGTTTTCTTTCACAAACAAGCACGAAGACGTCACATGCACACCTCTTGCGTACTTCTGCACTTGATCGCCTACAAAGTTGTAGTCGATTCCATCACATGGTATTGACAATGTTTGTTAACATGCCATACTTAGACGCCATATTGTAAGTTTTTTTGTTGTCAAAGCACGTTCCTATTTCCAACACAAAGCTAGACATGCCCCACCCAGTCTGCGGATGAGAATGTTGGGTCGCAGTGGAATTAGCCACCTCCCAATCGATTTCATTATACATCGGCAATGGTTGGTGAACTTCATCATCATTTGCTTCTTCCATGAAATTCTCTTCATCGATAGCAAATTGTTCATCATTTTGTACATTTTTAGCCCCTGGAGGTTCATACATTGGGTTATCCATAGGGGGGACGCATTTCCTCGTCCGTGTCATTATCGTTACCGTCGTTGAAGTCATTGTCACTATAAGCATTAATGTCATCATCATCATTTGGTTCATCATCACCGTGTGGTGATTGTATATGCGATCTTTCCATCATCGATCTAGTGTCTGACTTGGCGACATCTTCATCTCCTAGTTGCAAATGAAATGTATGATTTTGAAAAGAGTCAATTAATTCAAATGTTAAATAAATATATACACTTGCGGTTAATGGCAGATTGACTAATGTCGCCTACATCAAGTCGAAATGCGTCGCGTCTTTCAGCAATACGGGGATAAACTATTGTGAACCTCTGGGGACGATAAGTCATCCTAATTATAGTCTCCGCAGATGAGATATGGAATATGTTACACACGTGATCCATCAATTGTTATCTACTCATCCCAAACTTAAGCATCAACACTGCTGATGAGGGTGTGTTGTACCCAATGTCATTCATACCGTTTACAATTTCACCGTTCACATAAAATAGAAATCAGATGTTCATATGTTTCATGACCTACATAATTTATTGAACAATAATGATGTAAAATGATTGCATATATATCAAGCACAAAAGTTGATCAAATTGGGGATTCAAAACGCAATCAAACTTTCTGATGTAGAAGATCGCCTTAATAGCACAACTACAGAGCATACTCATTCGTATGCATGAAATACAATTAAAACTTATATTTGCAGCCTAAATGAGGTTCATCAAAGTTTTACATATTCGTACTTTATGTCTCATATTTAGCTCCATGTATATACAAATCAAAGACAAAATCTATCACTAAATGAGGTTCATCGAGCAAGTAGACAAGAATAAATATTTAAGTGCAATAAGTCACTACTATCTATTCTTCTAAAGGAGACCAAAATTAATTATATATGATGAAATCCATTTTTTTATAAAACTTATAATAGGAAAACTGTATTTTAAGATCATATGGTGTTTTTGTTTGATTCACGTATAAAAAAATACATATGTATATGTGAAAATATTGTCACAAAATTAGGGATTTGAACCGCAATCAAACTTTTTGATGTAGAAGATCGCCTTAATAGCGCAACTATGACGGCTCCAACTACAAATAATGGCATTGCCCGGCCTAATCCCTTAATTAAGCCATAATCTCCCTTATAGGATCTAACAAGGAATTAGTCAGCCTTAGTTAAACACCTACACACCTACCATTTATGATACCACCTATAGTTAACTTACCTAGTCTAGTGACTAACCTATGGTTGTCTGTAAATCAAAGTTAATTAATAATTTTTTTTTCTAACAAATTTTTCAGCGAAAGTCTTATTTAGTTACTAGTGGAAATGAAATCCTAAAGCCTAACCTATTGTGGAAAAACTAGGAAATAGTGATCACACGCATATATAAACAAAAATGGTGATATAGATAACATGTATCTAGTTCTATATTCCTATCACTCAACCCAAAAAGGCAAACTCGCATGTACATAAAAAATGTTATACAAAAGCATACAAAACGTACAAAAGTATGTCGTAGTAGGCCTCACCGGCTTAGAGGTAGTCACCAATCTTCTCTTTGCCTGGTCTGCTACTCGGCTGATCTGCACCCGCCTTCACAAACTAGACGGTGAGTACATGAAATTATTTAAGTAACACTGAGAGACAGCGATCCACATTCCCAATTAGGCAACAAGTATCAAATTGCATAATTTAAATAGAAACTATGCTGAAAGAAACATCATGCAAAGAGATACTTGAGATAATCAAATAAGAAACTGACTCGAGGTTAAGTAGTAATGGATTAGGGTTGGTCGACCGCGATCTTTATCACATCAGGCTTCCACTACAATTTGAGCTATGCTCTATATCATTTTATTACAAATTGAGCTCTATATCATAATTTCAAAAGGTCGTACGTACGATACGCCTTTTTATTCCAAGTGAATTAGTCGTCACTGGAATGTATACTTGCTAACATACCCGAGTTTTAAAACTCGTCATGTTCACCCAAGTTATTCTCGCGCCAACAAACCCCGAGGTACGGTTACCCCGTTCGAGGCACGTTACCTCGTGTGTCATGCAAGGTAGTGGAGAAATTCCCTAACATCCCGGCTAGTCTAGTGACCCACGTATGAAAGCTGAATTTCTATCATCAAATGACCCTAACCACAAGAACCACTTTCATATTCAAAAATGACACAACATTGGAATCCAAGAGATGTATTAGCATACTAATGCACGAAGGATTTGAGTCAAAATAAACAAACTATCCTAATAGCATGCTATATCACTGACTTTCATACACAACAATCAATACGACAAAGTATAGCAATTAGAATCAAGGATATACAAAAACAGAGTATGCTATGAATATCATAAAATGAGCAACTGAAACAAGTCATAACATATGGATTTCAAAGGCAATTAAGTTCGAATAACTGAGAAGAAATAAATAAATGGAATGAAATGTAAATAAATGTCTCAAATTAGCTTACTTACATACACACAGCAATTCCTAAGCTATCGGGCTTCCGTCGCGTCGAAGTACGCACCCAAACCCCGTAATAGCTCATCTAGGATCCTAACTGTTGAAAATGTTTCAATTTAAATTCCAATTTAATGATTTAACATCCCTAAATTGGTCGACATCGGTCAAAATTGAGTTCAAGACCAATTTGCCGATTTCACGTTTTTTGAGGTAAAACCCCGATATAACGAGTTGACCAACTCTCGAATTCTTCACTTTTTATAGAAATATTGAAGTTTTATTGATTTGAGTCACAAATATATTTGTTCCTATTTATCCGAAATTTTCTTGAATTTCTTTCATAATTTTATCTATTTTCAGGAATTTATTATATTAAAAACTATTTAATTTAATTAAATCATTAAATATATATATATATTAAATATATATTATATATATCGAGGTGGGTCCGGGTCAACCCCGACCCGGTCCAGCAGGATCTGGGTCGACCCAACCCGGTCCAGCCGGACCCGGGTCGGTCTGACCCGGTCTCCATTGGGTCATGGCCGGTTTGACCCGACCCAACTCTCATGGTCTTCTTCCTCGCAGAGATAACAACGACTCTGGTTTTTTTTTTTTTTTTTTTCTTGTGAAGCGTTGGGTTGGCTCCTAACTCCAACCCCAATTGGTTTTGATAGCAAGGGAGATCCCCTTGCCAACTCTCCTTTTCCTCTCTCGGTCGGCCATGAAGGCGGATCCTCCATGGCCATGACCACCGAAAGCAACAACAACAGCCGACACACAACAACAACAACCAACAACCAAATCGACAATGGAAATCAACAACTCACCTTGCTTCGAGTTCCTCGATCTCTTTCTCTTTCGGTCTTTTTTTCTTTCTTTCTTCTTCTTCCCGATTTCTCACTGTGTTTTGTCTTTCGGTCTCTCTGTGCGTTTTTCACTGAATTTGGAAAATCAATGAGAAGATAAGGTTGAATTGTTGTCTCTTTTTACCAACTTATATATATATATATATATATATATATTTGGAGTGATGTGGCCTTTTGACTACCACTCACTTATACATTTTCCATTTTTTTATAAAATGAAATTCATTACACTTACCCCACAAGCTGCTACCTCGGGCCCACGTCGGCACGCGATTCGAGGCGCGTTCCCACTCGTCTCGGTATCTGCATACCCGTAAATGACTTAATAGTCTACACATATACATTACACTAGGCAAACAACACACAAATATGACATTTACCTCGAGCCACCGTGCCTCGGTAGTGACACGTATCGTGCTGCGGGTCCCACGTCACGGGTCATTGTGTCCTAATTAAAGAATTAAACGTGTATTAATTATTGGGCCGTGACAATACTTCCCAATTAATAGGAAGTTCGTCCTCGAGCTTAAACTAAACGAACATTCAAACATACCTGACTCGAAGAGGTACGGAAATATGTCGCGCATATAGTCTTATCGTTCCCAAGTGAGTTCTGAATCTCCATGAAACTGCCACTTGACTAACACCTTCGGGATAGACTTATTTCTTAACTGTTGTACTCTTCGGTCAATAATCTGAACTGGTTGCTCTTCATATAAGATATCCTCACTCAAATCAATCTGACTCAAATCCACTGTCGGTCTCTCACCTGCCTTTGACTTAGCTAGTCGAAGCATCGATATATGAAACACCGGATGAATTCCCGACATCTGTGGAGGTAACTCTAACTCATAAGCAACCTTTCCGACCCGTTTCTTGATTTTGAACGCCCGATGAATCTCGGTGCTAATTTGCCTTTCAAACCAAATCGATGATGACGCTTACGAGGAGAAACCTTTAGATAAAATAAAGCTCCCTCATCGTACATGAGATCGCTGTGATACATGTCTGCATACTTCTTTTGCCTCTCTTGGGCTCCCTTTAGCTTTTGGTGATTCTGTCTTACCTTTTCTGTGTGATCGACAACAATTTTAGGCCCTAACAAATTTTGGTCTTCTGGCTCAGCCCAACAAGATGGTGAGCGACACGGTCTATCATATAACGCCTCAAATGGAGCCAATTCAATGCTCGCCTGATAACTATTGTCGTACGCAACTTCACACAACGGTAAATACTCTTCCCACGATCCGCAAAACTCGAGTACACACGCCCTGAGCATATCTTCGAGAGTTTGAATCAATCTCTCAGTCTGCCCATCAGTCTGAGGGTGAAAGGTTGTGCTAAACTGTAAGCGTGTACCATATTGCTCCTGCATACTCCGCCACATCCTCGACGTATACATAACATCTTTGTCTGACGTAATAGTCATAGGTACTCCATGCAACCTAATAATCTCTCTCTTGAACAATACACTAAGCTCGTCAAATGTGTAATGAGCTGCAACTGGTATGAAATGGGCAGATTTCGTCAATCTTTCCACAATCACCCAGATAGAATCATGTCGATGAACCGTTTTCGGCAGTCCTTGAACGAAATCCATGGCTACGTCTTCCCACTTCCATTGTGGAATTGGAAGTGGCTGTAATAATCCTCCAGGTCTACGATGCTCTGCCTTCACTTGTTAGCATATCCCACAGTTCCTGATATACTCTGATATGTCCACTTTCATCCCAGGCCATCAAAAATGTCTTTTCATATAATTATACATTTTGGTCCTTCCTAGATGAACAGTGAACTGGGAACGATGTGAATCCTGAAGAATCTCATCTCTCACTTCTGCTACTGCTGGTATCCATAATCTGCCTCAAAATCTGAGACACTGATCTGTTGTTTCATTCCAATCAGTACACTCAGAACTCTGCGCTAACTCACAGAATCTCAGATACAATATGTCAACTTTCTGATCATCTGACACTCTCTTAGTCGACACTGCCTCAAGTCTCACTTGAGCACGAATCAATACCTCCGTGTCATTAGCAATATCTGACTGACTCAGCCTCGTCGCCGCTTCGAGTAAACCATACTCGTGCGTCATATGACATCGAATAGTCTCAGCATTTCCATTCGGAATTCTACTCCGCGTATTAGCAACGACATTTGCTTTTCCTTGATGATATTCCAGAGAAAAGTCATAGTCTTTCAAAAACTCTAACCATCTGCGTTGTCTCATGTTCAGCTCTCCATGTGTAAAGAGATATTTCAAAACTCTTATGGTCAGTATAGAGTGTGAACTTCTCTCCATACAGATAATGTCTCCATATCTTCAGAGCAAACACTACCGCCGCCAACTCTAAGTCATGAGTTAGGTAGTTCTTCTCGTGTATCTTCAGATGTCTTGAAGCATAGGCCACCGTACCATTCTCTTACATCAATATACAACCTAAACTCATACGAGAAGTATCTGTGTACACCATGAAACTCTTTCTAGTCTCTGGCAATATCAACATTGGTGCAATAGTTAACAAGTTCTTCAGTTGAGCAAATGACTCCTCGCATTCTTCTGACCACTGAAACTTCACATCTTTCTGGGACTTGGTTATTGGTGAAGCGATCTTCAAAAAATCCTTCACAACCTTCGGTAATATCCTGCTAACCCTAGAAAACTCTGAATCTCAGTTACTGACGTCGGAGCTGGCCATTCCAAAATCGCATGAATCTACAGCAATCCCTGCTGCTCCAACTACATGACCCAAAAATCTGACCTCAGACAACCAGAATTCACACTTACTAAATTTGGCATATAATCTGTGCTCACTCAAAGTCTGCAACATCTCCTTGAGGTGTTGCTCGTGATCTTCTCGAGTCTTCGAGTACACCAATATATCATCGATAAATACGATCACAAAGCGATCAAGATATGGCCTCATTACTCGATGCATCAAATCCATAAACATGGCATGAGCATTAGTTAAACCAAACGGCATGACTGTGAACTGATAGTGTCCATACCTCATACTAAGCGTTGTTATGTATCTATCATCCTCTTTGATCCTCAGCTGATGATACATTGATCGTAGATCTACCTTGAAGAAAAACTGCGCTCCTCTAAGCTGACCGAATAAGTCGTCAATACGCGGTAATGTATACTTATTCTTGACTTTGACCTTGTTCAATTATCTGTAATCAATGCAGAGTTTCAAGGTACCATCCTTCTTCTTCACAAATAGGACCGGCGCTCCCCATGGTGATATCGAAGGTGTGATGAATCCCCTCTCACTCATTCTTACAACTGTTTCCTCAGTTCTTCCAACTCTCGTGGAGCCATGCGGTATGGTGGTATGGATATGGGTTTCGTCCCTAGCACCAACTCGATAATGAAATCAATCTCCCTCGGTGGTGGTAATCCGGGTAAATCTTCCGGAAACACGTCTGGAAACTCGCACACAACCGAATCTCTGCAAGTTTCGGTTTATGACTCTCGGTAACGGTATATACCGATACCAAAGTCTCCATCTCCCCACTAGTCACAAGCCGACCTCGAGTGCTCTCGATTCTTGGTGTACTACCACTATATATGAACACTGGACGCCCTGGAATCTCAAATATCACTATTTTTGCAAAACATTCGATATTAACATGATATGATGCTAGCCAATCCATCCCTAGCAACGCATCAAATTCTAGAAATTCAAGCACTTTGAAATCTGCAGGTAATTCGACCCCGTCGATCTCTACTGGGCATCTCTCCACCAGAGAATTAGGGTACACTCTATCTCCAGTTGCCATACTCAAAATCAAATGGACTTCGACACTGGGTTTTCAACCCTAACATGCTGACTATGCGACTAGAAATGAAAGAAACTGTAGAACCCAAATCAAATAAAACATAAGCGTGATGACCACAAATGGAAATCATACCCTCAATGAGTTTCCGTGTAGCGTCTGCGTCAGGTTGTGCAATCGTATGGACGACCTCTCAACGCTGTGGTGGAATCACTGCGCTGGTTGTGGACACTTTCGACTGATATGTCACACCTGACCACATCGATAACAAGTGACTGCTCTAGATTGACTGACGCGCGCCGAACGCGTCAATAAAATTAAAAATACCTAAACCAACTATTTTGTAGAATAGTGGAAAGGGTCGATCCCACAGGGACTGATATTCTTTCTAAGGTCAAAAATAACAAAAAGGGAAATCGGGGTTTGATAGAGAATGATTTAATTATCTAATCATAAAATAATTAAAGCAAAGGAGATAAAATTGAAAATAAAATAATTAATAAAAATACCTAGGTCAAGACATACAAATTCTGTTCGAGAAAAGGTTGGATTTGGTCTTCGATTTATGTAAAATATGCAAATCAAAATATCCTAGTGTAGCTATAGAACCGGTAACGTACGCGGTTCCTCGCACTTCCTAATCTCGATAGCCAAGGTACGACGGTGACTATTTCTCTAGTCAAACACACAACCATATATTCAAGTGAATTAGATTTAATGTGTTGACCGCAATGGGCTTTGTGAAGGCACTACACCTAGACAACCGGATCACTCGTGTGTCCGATTTAGCCTAGATTTCTAAGGTATTTAATCGGTCCCAAAATGGTCTAATCAATCGGTATGGTCGATTGCCACTAGTGTGGTCTTATTGCACAAGTACGGATGCTTACGACACACTGACAAATAAATCAAGGTTTAAATAAGTGTTTAACTTCAATTATTAAAACAACACCAAAGAAAATAAAATAATAATGAAAATTCTGAAATTAAAATATATAAATCTCACAAATCCATTGATATGCGCAGTCGAACCTCCTTCGCAGTCTTGCCTAGGCTAGAGGTTTTAGCCTCCCATCAAAGAACACAAAGAACAAAGAAAAATAAAAATTAGAATGGAAGAGAGTTCGGCCCGGAGAGAAAAAGGCCAGAGAAGAATAGTCGTCATTCATTTTTCTTCTTTTCTCTCTGTTTCTATTTCTTCCAATATCTCTATGCGCGTCCCTTCCTTTTTGGATCTCTTGCTATATTTTCTCTCCTTTCTATATATTATATACTTATATAAGTTATTAATAAAATAACATAAAATCAAACAAATCAAGCAACACAGCCCTTCAACTTTCTTTTCCTTAAATGCATCAACGCCATATAATGCTCCACTTGATCTTCATAAATCACCATAACACATGTGGGCCCGTCAAATTTGCCTCGAGATACGCACTAACACGGTTTTTGATGTTGAACGGGTCCAGGTATATGAATACTTGATTTTATGTAGTTTTTCGCCCCGGATTTAACCGCACACTCCGATAACCTTGAAAATAATAAATAAACGCAATTAGGCTAATATTTTGGAGATTTGACAATAAAAATATATAAATAACCTATATATAATATTACATAATTAACGACTCAACATTGACCCTGTGTCCGGTCCTGGGCCTGTGTAGATGCATGTCTCTGCCCTGGTCTGGAACTGTCTCGTCCTTGTCCTCTACCTCTACCTCTGCCTCTACCACCGTGCTGTTGACGTGGAGCTGGTGATGCTGGTAAAGTAGACGCTGCAGGAGCTGGCAATGCAGGTATGACTGGTGGTGGTATGGGAGGTCTACCCACAATCGTCTGTAAAGGTATAGGAGGTGCTACATAAGGCACAATCGCCCCCCTGAACACCTCTATCCCATCTCCTCGGTCCTTTGTCTTTGTCTCCTCCGGTCATACCCTGTCATCTGATCAGGTGTAATCGTAGGTACTAAGGGTGTCCCGTCAGCCACGCGGCTCATGTAATAAGTCTTGTGAGCCTATGCCCACTCAAAAATCTCTCCCAGTGTCTTAGCACCTGAACTGACCATATAAAATCCAATATTTGGCCTCAATCCGTCGCCAAAATGATACACATCATCGGCATCCTCCTTCACAAGATCTCTGGCAAAATGCCTCAAATAGCCGTATCTGTCTCGATATCTCATCACTGTCTAGTCGGCTCCCTGTCTCAAGTTCATGAACTTCTTCCTCAACCGCTTCATCACCGCAGGTGGGAAGTATTACAGATAAAACTTAGTCTTGAAAGCATCCCAAGACTCAAACTCTCCCTCAGCAACTATCGTTGCACGCCACCACACATCGACATCACGCTGCAAGATGTGTACGACGAGATCTCCGCTCTGAGTCTATCATCAATCTGCAGACTCTATGTAACTTCTCCTGCGACAAGACCACTTCTCAACCTTCTCAAAATCTCTCTCACCGTCGAAGTATACCGATTTCAGTCTGATGAAATCTTTCACCAGCAGAACTATCGCTGTCCAACTAGCTGATAGGGGTGTGGAATATGGTGTCGGCACTGTCTCCACTGCTGGAGTTGCTAGTATCTGTGTCGCAGGTACAGTCGGCACTACGATCGATGCTCGTAGTCGCAGATGGGACTCCGTGTGCGAGCTGGAGGTGCCGGTGGGGCAAGAGGGAAGTCATCAGTGGAATGAGATCCGCTAGCTGCTGACCCTGAGCAGCTACTCGATCTGAAAGCCTCTAGAAATCCTCTGCTGATGGTATCGAAGGCTGGCTGCCGCTCACACCGGCATCATCGCTATCGCGTAAATCCGCCATCTCCGACTGCAAATGGAGAATGAACGCGAATCAACTACTACGCGAATAACGCATATATACGCATACTAAAATTAACATGTATATAATATATCAAATCCCCAACTCACTGTCGCTCACTTCCCAACTAATAGTTTCTAGACGAGGATCATCTGGTTTTCCACATCTAACTAAAGTTTTCTAGATTCTACAGTTTCTTAAATCTTTTAGTTGTTTATAGCTGAACAATGTAGGTCGTTCACTACATATTGTAGTCGTGGTATCATATTATAGAAACTCCATATTCTACAATCTCATAACCATGTTTTCTCACAATCATAACGCTGATACCAACTGTGTTGGTATCGTATAGCCAAAAACCATATAAGTAAGCCAAGCTTTATAAACATTGGCTCTGATACCAACTGCTGACGGCCCCAACTACAAATAATGGCACCGCCCGGCCTAATCCCTTAATTAAGCCATAATCTCCCTTATAGGACCAAACAATGAATTAATCAGTCTTAGTTAAATACCTACACACCTACCATTTATGATACCACCTACAGTTAACTTACCTAGTCTAGTGACTAACCTATGGTTATCTATAAATCAAAGTAAATTAATAAAAAAAAATTTCTAACAAATTTTTCAGCGGAAGTCTTATTTAGTTACTTGTGGAAATGAAATCTTAAAGCCTAACCTATTGTGGAAAAACCAGGAAATAGTGATCACATGCATATATAAACAAAAATGGTGATATATATAACATGTGTCTAGTTCTATATTCCTATCACTCACCCAAAAAGGCAAACTAGCATGTACATAAAAAATGTTATACAAAAGCATACAAAATGTACAAAAGTATGTCGTAGCAGGCCTCCACCGGCTCAGAGGTAGTCACCAATCTTCTCTTTGCCTGTCTGCTACTCGGCTGATCTGCACCCACCGTCACAAACTAGACGGTGAGTACATGAAATTATTTAAGTAACACAGAGAGACATCGATCCACATTCCCAATTAGGCAACAAGTATCAAATTGCATAATTTAAATAGAAACTATGCTGAAAGAAACATCATGCAAAGAGATACTTGAGATAATCAAATAAGAAACTGACTCAAGGTTAAGTAGTAATGGATTAGGGTTGATCGGCCGCGATCTTCATCACATCAGCCTGTCCACTACAATTTGAGCTATGCTCTATATCATTTTAATACAAATTAAGCTCTGTATCATAATTTCAAAAGGTCGTATGTACGATACGCCTTTTCTATTCCAAGTGAATTAGTCGTCACCGGAATGTATAGTTGCTAACATACCCGAGTTTTAAAACTCGTCATGTTCACCCAAGTTATTCTTGCGCCAACAAACCTCGAGGTCCGGTTACCCCGTTCGAGGCACGTTACCTCGTGTGTCATGCGAGGTAGTGGAGAAATTCCCTAACATCCCGGCAAGTCTAATGACCCCCGTATGAAAGCTGAATTTCTATCATCAAATGACCCTAACCACAAGAACCACTTTCATATTCAAAAATAACACAACATTGGAATCCAAGAGATGTATTAGCATACTAATGCACAAAGAATTTGAGTCAAAATAAACAAACTATCCTAATAGCATGCTATATCAATGACTTTCATACACAACAATCAATATGACAAAGTATAGCAATTAGAATCAAGGATATACAAAAACAAAGTATGCTATGAATATCATAAAATGAGCAACTGAACAAGTCATAGCATATGGATTTCAAAGGCAATTCAGTTCGAATAACTGAGAAGAAATAAATAAATGGAATGAAATGTAAATAAATGTCTCAAATTAGCTTACTTACATACACACATCAATTCCTAAGCTATCCGGATTCCGTCGCGTCGATGTACGCACCAAAACCCCGTAATAGCTCCTCTAAGATCCTAACAGTTGAAAATGTTTCAATTTAAATTCTAATTTAATGATTTAACATCCCTAAATTGGTCGACATCGGTCAAAATTGAGTTCAAGACCAATTTGCCGATTTCATGTTTTTCGAGGTAAAACCCCGATATAACGCCTTGACCAACTCCCAAATTCTTCATTTTTTATAGAATTATTGAAGTTTTATTGATTTGAGTCACAAATATATTTGTTCCTATTTTTCTGAAATTTTCCTGAATTTTTTTCATAATTTTATCTATTTTCAGGAATTTATTATATATTAAAAACTATTTAATTTAATTAAATCATTAAATATATATATATATATATATATGTATATATAATTAAATATATATTATATATATTGAGGTGGGTCCGAGTCAACCCCGACCCGGTCCAACCGGATCCGAGTCGACCCGACCCTGTCTCCATCGGGTCATGGTCGGTGCGACCCGACCCACATGGGTTCGGGTCGACTCGACCCGACTATCATGGTCTTCTTCCTCGCATAGACAACAGCGGCTTTGGTTTTTTTTTTTTTTTTTTTGTGAAGCGTTGGGTTGGCTCCCAACTCCAACCCCAATGGGTTTTGATGGCAAGGGAGATCCCCTTGCCAGCTCTCCTTTTCCTCTCTCGGTCGACCATGGAGGCGGATCCTCCATGGCCACGACCACCGAAAGCAACAACAACAACCGACACACAACAACAACAACCAACAACCAAATCGACAATGGAAATCAACAACTCACCTTGCTTCGAGTTCCTCGATCTCTTTCTCCCTCGGTTCTTTCTTTCTTTCTTTCTTTCTTCTTCTTCCCGATTTCTCACTGTGTTTTGTCTCTCAGTCTCTCTGTGCGTTTTTCACTGAATTTGGAAAATCAATGAGAAGATAAGGTTGAATTGTTGTCTCTTTTTACCAACTTATATATATATATATATATATATATTTGGAGTGATGTGGCCTCTTGACTACCACTCACTTATACATTTTCCATTTTTTTTTATAAAATGAAATTCACTACACTTACCCCATAAGCTGCTACCTCGGGCCCACGTCGGCACGCGACTCGAGGAGCGTTCCCCTCGTCTCGATATTTGCATACCCGTAAATGACTTAATAGTCTACACATATACATTACACTAGGCAAACAACACAAAAATATAACATTTACCTCGGCCACCGTGCCTCGGTAGTGACACGTATCGCGCTGCGGGTCCCACATCACGGGTCATTGTGTCCTAATTAACGAATTAAACATGTATTAATTATTGGGCCGTGACAGCAACTATAAAGCATACTCATTCGTCTGCACTTAATTTAATAGTTTAATATATTAGTTTTACTTATATATACATATATGTATATATATATATATATATATATATATATATAAACAATGCTACACTCATAGATAGGACACGGTGTGGAAAAAAACGTAAGATACAGATGCTTTAAATATTATAGGAATGCTATATATATAGTCTTTCCAAAATGCTATATATACAAATAGATATGACGCAACGTAATAAAAAGATTTTTTTAACTACCCAAAAAAAATTAAAACACATTTAAAGTACACATACCATGCAATGAACAACTTAACCACTTTTTTCCTAAAAAAAAAGCTATGCAACTACACAATATGAAAATAATAACAAAGCCAAAATAATAATAATAAGAAGAAACTAAATTTTTGTACTTACTATTTTTCTAGTTGTTCGATCTTCAATTTTTATTATTCCCTAAAAAAAAATTAAGTTGCTTCTTTTATTCAAATAGAAACTAATAACTAAAACAATATTATTTAACAAAAACAAATCATAACTTAACACCTCCTTCAACAAAAAATGATCAAACTCTCCCAAGCCAGCCCTCTCTCTTTAGCCAACCCTTTGTTGTCTTGATGTTGTCTTGCGAAAAAATCAATGGTTGGTAGCTTGGAGTTAAACCTTTTGTGATGTAAAAAAAAACATATACCTCACGATCTCACCTCTTTCTCCCAAGCAAACCTCACGATAAAAAAAAAACCAAAACTCCTTCTTTCTCACTCTCTCAAGTGCTTTCTGCACCTCCTTCTCCATCACTGTCTCAAGCACTCTCTGCGCCTCCTTCTCCCTTACTCTCTCACGATATCACACCAGCCCCTCCATCCTTCTCCCTCACCCTCTCACGATCTCACCAACGTTCTCTGGACCTCTCATTCTCTCTATCACGCGGCCTCCTCACTAATCTAATCACATTCTCCTTCTCCAAATCTCTAGTCACTCCTCCTCTCTTTCGCCTCTTTCTCTTGACTCCACCAATTAAACAACCTCACGGACACCATTAAATGGAGAACTAACCCTCACCCACCTCATTGAAACCATCTGCGATCTACATACCCCTTAAACCTATTAACACTGTACCTATACTATAGTTTCTGCCATTCGTGAACTAACCTTCGATTCACGGAACGCAGAGAATATATTCTCTGCGTTTTGCGAATCGAGACGATGCTGATCGGGTTACACAGATAGTACATTCGGAGAATGTGATATTTATGTTTGTCAATCCATATGGAAAGAGTAACAC
This sequence comes from Stephania yunnanensis, assembly GCA_039657365.1. Lineage (NCBI taxonomy): Eukaryota > Viridiplantae > Streptophyta > Magnoliopsida > Ranunculales > Menispermaceae > Stephania > Stephania yunnanensis. The sequence goes on along the minus strand of CM077588.1, from coordinate 6,251,025 downwards.
GAATAACACATTGCGCTATTCGTGTTAGATGATTAGGGTGATCCACGTAAGCGTGCACGTTGATCCACAACAAAGATAGCGCCTTCAAAGAATGAGTTATTCATTTGGCCAAGTGACAATTTAAAGCTCCACAAATAGCGCATTCGGAGAATATGCTATTTGTGTTGACGGGAGGGTGAAATTATCCCTCTACAATTGACGCATTTTCAAATACCGATATACATCATTTAACGAATAAAAAAACCTAACCTATTTTACTCATTTAAATTAAATTTTGTTGTACGGCTGCAATTTTTTCTTAAATCTATTGATCTTCTTCGGGTGACACGTTTTGGAGACCTTAAATTGGCGCTCAATTGCAAATGTTCTTTAATTTTTGCATCGATGTTTGGCTGCACACGCGTTACACATAAATTCAAAAAAATTGATATAAATACTTATATGGAAATCTTTCTTGCTATTATGACCTATCTCAACAATCATGATTACATCGCAATGACGTATAAAATCGACCTTAACGAAAAAAATATACATCTTGAAAAATTAAAAGTTTTAAAGTTTCAAACACATATACTCCCTAAGTCGTTCTAGCAAAGTTCCCTTCTAAAAAAAAATGAAAGTCTTTCGCTCTCTGTTTTATGTTCATTTTGCCTATTTTGCCCTTGCAATAAATATGGAATTAATGTATGCTCTTATAATCAACTCATATAATTAATTCACCATTAGGGTTAATATATATTAACATGTAATTAAAGAACTTATTAAATCTCGTTCGTTATCTTTAAACGACTTACATATATGACCAAATGGAGTAATTCCAATGAAACACAAATATTGTAAAAATTAATAACTCTCAAGAATTGTAAGTCTATGTTATCGTAACATTTTTTCTAGATTATTATCGTGGTATTTAAAGCATTTTCTTAACTAATTTTGGATTGAAAGAGGGGAGGGTCATAAAGACGACAACCTCCGACCAAAAGTCTTATAATTTTTCATACTCGATGCTTGAACTCGAGATCTCTGATTAAGGAAGGAGGAAACGTGCCATCCAACCACATCTAGGGGTATACACAGATTATATTCATCCCATTTAGGGTATAATTGTAACTCTATTCAATTATTGCAAATTGAAAATTTTCAGTTTCGATCCAATTTATTTAATTTAATTGTTAAACAATTTCGATTCAATTAATAAAATGCGGATTGAACCGAATCAAGTTTACGAATTGTCGTCATATAGTTTTCTCATAAGATTATGAATTTTGGTTTAGAATAATTCTATAATCTCAAATAAACATATATAACGTTTAAATCTATCATGAGAAAGCTATGATTAAACAACACATAACGAAGTGTATGGTTATAAGCAAATTAGACTTGATTCAACTTAATATTTTTTTTCCAAAAAAAAAAACTCAATACAAAAACTATATAAACCAAAGCCAAAAGTGAATTAAAAAACTAAAAATATCTATAAACTATAATCTATATCTATACTATATATAATGCCAATACCCCTTGCCATCCAAAAATTAACATAATTACAAGAATGTCCTTAAATGCATTTTTTTAATTCGCTCAAGACAACTTTAAAAAGTAAATAATGATGACATTTCTGGAAAAAAAATAAAACTTATTTTTAGTTAGTTTTCAAAACGGAAGTCTATTTTATTTTTCCTTATTTCACTCAACTTTTTTTGCCTTTTTAAAATATGTCTAATTAAATCGTCAATTCCCATTTCAATGCTACATATTTAAAACAATTTTTTTTCATGCCTCACATACTGAACACGTGTCGTATGACTCATTATCTATATTATAAGAAGTGCATGTATTAAGTATTGATGGATTGAACAAAATTAGATCCACATATTATAGATATAAAATTTGTAATTCGAACCGATCAGTATAGATTAACAATTTTGCAATAATTAGACCGAATTGGATACAATGTTTCCTTAATCCGTGTCCAATACAATACTACTCTCTTGTTTTTTTATAAGCAATTTTTGAGAAACTTCTAGACCCATTGGCGAAAAGGGCGAAATTCACTTTATACCGCAAGATATTCCTCGATTACAAAACAAACTAAATTCGATGACATCCAACGGGCATCGGCGCTGCGTCTGAATTTCGTACATCTCTAACAGACGCTCTCTTCGCGCATTTCCTTCACTGAACAAGAGAGTGATATATCACCACTGAAACGAGAAAGCAATTGTCGTTGCAGCAATGGACTCACCGACGGTTACTCAGCGAGACCAGCTAATGGTGGAGATGAAGGTCGCCGAGATTTACCATCTCTTCGCTTCCCTTCCTCACCACGCCCAAACCCTAATGTTCATCTCTCACTCTTGTTGTTAATGTTTGTTTTGATTTTGTATGATCGGTTTGGTTTGATTGGGAGACAATCTAGGGTTTCGGATTTTGATTTCTCTTTGGTTTGGTTGAAGGTTGGAGCTTCAGCGAGACAATCATGTGGAGTATCTGACGAAGGGGCTCAAGCAGCTCGGCCCTAATTATGCTGTTCTCGACGCCAAGTACGTCTCTTCCTCTTGAATTTTGTTGTTGTTTTCTTTGATTGCGTAAAAAGACGCAATATCTCAGTCCAACAGATTCTGCTGTGGGCAAAGACATTAGCTCTGTATATAGAGGTGCTGCAGGCACAAATACAGGCTGCCTGTCTTGGCACAAATGTAGAAACAATCTGTCAAACAGATTTTGCTGTGGCCACAGATGGTAACCCTGTATATATAGGGTGCTGTGGGCACAGATACGAGCCGCCTTTTTTGGCGTAAATGAAAAACTGCAAGAAAAATAATTTGCAGTAAATTAATGACACATGAGAATTGTTTACACAGTTCGGACGTCCCGTCCTACGTCTGTGGGGCCACGTCTAGGTGTAAATGCACTAAGATAGGAAAGATGGTTACAAATTTACATAGAACTCCTAACTAGTGATCCCTCACCAAGTTCTATTATACTAATCACTCTCCCTTACACTTTGCACTTACACGACATCCCAAGTTCCCTTGGTGTCCGAGACCCCCTCGGTGTTTCGGCTTAGTCCCCTTAACCTAGTGTGTGTATAACTAAAGAGAATGTTTTCTCTTATCTCACTTTGAATGCAAAGAACAATTACTATATCAAGTGGTGCTTTGCATTTGTGATAACGCTCCTATTTATAAAGAAGGCCTAAGATACTTTTGATTTGGTCTTCCTTCCCTTCAATGAGTTTGCCCAACATCTTTCTTTCCTTTTGTTCAAATAGGAAAGAATTGATTGCTTGAATCTCGAGTTTCCTTATCTTTTATCCTGTTTGAAATACGCAATCAAAGCATGGACCTACTTTCCTTGTCCTACTTTCTTTGTCTTGTAGATGCTTGCCATTCTTTGTAGATTCACGAGATACTGGGAAAGTATTTTTGTGTTCTCCAAAGATCTTGGTGAGTTGTGCATATATTCTCTGGGCTTACGTGGCGATGTCTTGGGCAAAGCTGTACAAGGAAATAACTGAATGGACCATTAGTGATACAATATATTTCATTGAAAAACGTCACTTAAGGTGTGACACACAATGACAACGTCTAAGGACTTTATGTCTTAACAGATTGAAATGCGTGTTTTTGTAGTATTAATTTGGTGGAATTAGGTGAGGCATTGGATGTTCTATTGGGTTTTGGTTCTTGATGTTGATGATGCTTTGAAGAAGGGAATCTTGTTTGGGTTTTTTGTCGGAGTTTGTGGAATCGCGGTATCCGTGTTGTATGAATTATAGAACTGGGTGTAACCGTGTAAGATCTAGTTGGAGATTTTGTGATGGGTAGGAGCATTCCTTTAGTAGGCTTGCATAAATGCGGTCATTTGATATTATCAAGTGATTTATGTACATACACGAAAATCTTTCTTGCTATTATGATTTACGACCTACTGCCTTGTAACTAAAGTCTAGTGATTGCGAGGCATTCCGTAGAGGGTCATTAGTTAACCAAAAAAAAGGGCCATTTTGATGGAAATGGTTTTCTTAATCTTTTTGAATAGATTTTGAGGGTTTAAGAATAATTTTCTATGAACTTGAAGGGATGATTATAAATAAATTGCTTGATGGAAGTTCTTCTCGATCAAACGAACAATCAACACCCTAACTTGTTTCTCTCACAACTTCACCCCTCCACCCTCATCCAATGAATTTGCCTCCTTTCAGTTGACTTAGACACTGCGTAAGGTGGTCTCTAGGTGGGCGATGAGTTTTTTGAAGAACAAATCCTTAAGCAACCGAGTATTTTTTTTTTCCTAAAGAGTAAGGATGCATTATATATACAAATATTAAATATAGAGATATATAAATTACTTAATATAGACATCTCTTAACCAAATGATTACGTGCTTATCGCCATTTATTATTGTATATCCTTGAGATCTTCATAACCATGTTTGGAATGTAAGAGCTGATGTAGCAAACCTTCTTAATTACAAGACGTAAGGTCACGATCCTAAGCATTTATGCTCATTAGATTTAGCTCAGAGTTGGGGTTATAAATAAACATATTCAACACATCTACTTTCTCAATGTTGCTCTTGATTTATTTTTTTTTAACCTTTTTGATGTATTTCGATGTCAATTATCATATTAAATTAAAGTTACGTGTTTAACAAGGGTTCAGTATGAAAGACACCTTTCTGCCAACGATATTTTATTTTTATTTTAATTTTTTGATAAGAAGCCACCTTCTCTTGCCCTCCATGGGACTCGAACTCCCATCCTTTTGCACGAATATCACATACCAAATCATTGAGCCACCCACTTGGTTGGTCATCGCCACCGACATTTTTTTCCACTACTTGAACAACCTGACTACAGTCTACACCGATCTTTTCTATAATAAAAATTTAATGACATGAGCTTTTTGCAGTTTTAATGTAAGATTAGGTTTTGGCAAACTCAATAAATATAGTGCCAAAAGGCCATTAACCAACAATTAATGCTTTTTCAACTTGTTTTGTTTGTTTATCTGTTTAATGTAAGATTACAACCTACCTTCGCTCGTTATTCTTTGATTGGTCTTGAACGCTCTTTGGTGTATTCCGCTTCCTCTTTAAATCTCTTACTTTTGTTGCACTTATTGAAATTAATCATGAGTTGCTTGCTTTTTTTTCCAGAATCATTTGTCAAAGTCAATGCCAGAAAAAGTGCATTAGCGCTTTAGCTTTTCTGATCCCTCAATGACCTAAAGATTTACTCTCACCCCCCTTTCTCGACTATTTCCATTTAGATAAAATTATACATTTTTTTTATTGATCCTAATGAACCAACAATAAATTCACTACTTCTTTACATCTTGTTGAGAAAAATGCCCGAACTTCATCCTTTTAGTGCCTCCTACAATATTGCAAACATAATTTCAAGTAATTCTCTATTTACCTTTGGTTTTCAAAGAAGATTTTAAGAATATTCCTTACTAGTTTCTTGTAGAACTAGCACAAGTCGTTTTATAGAGAATAAAACGTACTCTTGTTAAGAAAATAAGCATATAAAATTAAGAAATTTTAAAGCAAATATTAGTATTTTTTTGTTAATAAAGCAAAATAGCCTCTTTTTGGTGACCCAAACAACAACTCTGCTTTGTATTGCAATTTGCACTCACCTATATGCTCGCACTTTCTATCCTTCAGTTGTGTGTAGACCTGTTCACAATCCTTCAACGGCTCGAGTCCTCGCTTGACCCGCCGAGGATCGCGTTGCTTGGGATGGGCTTAAGTTTGTATTTGTAGACCCAAGCCCCATTTGGTGACTGTCGCCGCAAGTGTACGACTTTGTTGTAGTGACAAATTAATAATGGACTCAAAGTTACCCCTGAGTCGAGTTGTCGATCTCAACAGGGACGGTAACTATGTTAACTTAGTAAAGTGAGTTCTAAAGTTAGGACACCTTGATTTTTGGTTTCAAAACAAGAATTAAATTAAAACAAGTAAAAAACTAAAGACGTAGGGTGAAATCTATGTGATGAGAGCTCTAGGGAGCCAACTTCACCACTAGTTGCGAACCAAACCAATCTAGTATACTTGTGTGTCATTGCGCTAATTGGATTGACAAAATTCCTTAATTATTTTCATGTCCCACCATCATGATGCCATGAAGTCTAGTGAGACATTCGGGTAGTCCACGCATCCACGTGCGAACCTATTAAATGTCTCTTCGCATTAACAATCAATTTCTGAGGTTTCCCTTAATTCGAACGCATTCGTCAATGTGTATCTCACTAAGGGTCATGAAATTCTAGGTCCAATTGATTGACCCAATGAGTCGTAGGCACCGCTCAAACTTTAAAATTTAAAATTGAAGGCCCATCTATCAAGGAGAGCTTTCAAAGCCCTATGAATTACACTAATTAGGTCAAGCACGCAACTATGGAAGAGAAACCACAATGAGCCTTAGTGCTTTTCTCAAAATTTCATAGATTTATGTGTCAACTCAAACGAGTGACCACAATGGTCGTAGTGGACCTCTTAAATCTAAGATTTTACACCAATTAAACCTAATCTAGCATTAGTCCACAAGAATCCACAAATCCACGCAATTAAAATGCACTAAAACCATAAGATCTACATTGATATGCTTGGTTCAACAACTAGGGATCCATTGATCCCCAAATCAAAGAATCTACTCCATGGAGGAGTAAATAAACATATTAGCACAATAGAAATAAAAGAAAATATAGAAATTGTACCTCTTCTGAGAATCCCAAGCAAAAACTTTGTCTTCCCTTTTTTCTCTTGCTTCAAACCTTAGCCAAAAGTGCCCTCGAAACCATTAAAATTCGTGTTTTTACACGTCCCCCCAATTGGGGCTTTCAAGAAACAAGAAATAAGGAAACTCCTAAAATCACAAGCTTGAGCGGGCTGAGCCTAATTGGCCCCGAGCATTTAACACTTGCTCAGGCCCCCCGAGCTCGCTCAAGCTAGGAGTTTTTGACTAAGTTTTTATATTTTTTAACAAAGTAAATATATTTAATAAGTGTTCGAAAATGAATACAAAGTAGAATTTAGCCTAGTGGTATAAGTTGTAACAATTGACCATAAAGTTTAAGGTTCAAACATTGCTTTCAACATTTTTTTTTCAATACTTATACTAAAACATACTTTAACTACTTTATGGGCGAGTTGGGCTGGGCTTGGGTTTACAAATACAAACCCAAGCCCATCCCAAGTAAGGTGGGCTTGGGCAGGTACTCGAGCCCGTGAGTAAACGCCTATCAAGTACTTAAAACTCTTTTTTTAGTATATATAAAGAAGTGTTGAAAGTAAGATTTGAACATTTGACTTCGAGGTCAATTGTTACAATTTATACCACAAAGCAAACTTTTACTTTGTATTTATTTTCAAACATTTATTAAATATATTAACTTTATTAAAATTTTAAAATTTAGTTAAAAATTCCAAACTTGGGCGGGTTTGGAAAGGTCTGGACAAGAGCTTAAACGCCCGAGCCTGATTGGGCTTGGCTCGAGCCCCCGCAGTGAACATGTCTAGTTGTTTGTTGCGTCCAGAGAGAGAGTGGGAGGGAAAAGAAGCGTTGTTGAGCTTGAAAAGAAAAGCCTCATTGTCCAATGGAATGTTCACAAAGGAGAAGACACTGTAGAGTAAACATGTTCAATAGGTGGGCCGGGCCTAATTGAGCCCGAGCTTTTAAGCCCTTGCTCATGCCTTCCCTAGCTCGCCCAAGCTAGGTATTTTTGACAAATTTTTGGCAACGAAAATGTATGTATTATGTGTTTGGAAATGAATACAAAGTAGAATTTAGACTAGTGGTATAAGTTGTTATAATTGACCTTAAAGTCTAATGCTCCAACCGTACTTTCAACATTTTGTTTTTCAATATTTATACTAAAAAAAAGTATTTTAAGTACTTGACGGGCGAGCTGGGCCAAGTTTGGGTTTACAAATACAAATTCAAGCACATCCTAAGCAAGTATTAGTGCCCGTGAACGGATCTATTATAGAGTGAGATAAATGTGGAAGTGGATCTTATCTTGGTTGCTGAATGGGGACTCAATGTTGGAGGAGGACGGATTGGGAGTTTTGGAGCAGTGGGTTAAGATTTTGTTTGGCTAAGGGATGTATTTATTAACTTTGTAATTTCTTTATAGTTAATATTTTTAGTTTTTAGAAAATTCTTCTTTTATCCTTAAGTATTTGTTAAAAGTAACCGAGATGCCCGTTGCTCACCTTAGGCGGTCTTTAGAGGGAGGTAGAGTTGCTGATCAAGATAAAGGCAGAGGGGGATAGATTTTGAGAGAAACGAGTTGAAGTTTTTTCAGTTGATTCATGAGTGGAATAAATATTAAATAATTTATTTACAATATTTTAAGCATGTTGATACATGTGTTTATAAGAATAAATGCCCATTGTTTATATAAATTAGTTGTGATTTATTGTCTATAAGGTCGATATAATTGACGCACATACAAGTTGTAATAACAATTGAGATGGAAAGAGGGGTGATTAACATTTGCACTGACCTTACAAACCATAGAACACAACTAATGTCTATTAACAACCAACGTTTATGGTCTGTTTAGTTCACCTTCTTAGGTCGGATTAGCCATTTAGGATTGAGTAATCCAATGTTCGCTATTAGGCCAACTATGCTCTATGAAAGTGAATGTCGGGCGGCAAAGCAACAACATTTACATAAAATGAACGTAGCAGAAATGATGATGATTATGTTGATTTGTGGTAAAACTCGTTAAGATAGAATTAGAAATGTAGAAATTCAAAGACAAGTAGGAGTAGCACCAATTGATTCAAAGATTAGGGAAGGGCGGTTGCGGCGATTTGGTTACCTGCAAAGACGGCCTACAAATGCCCCAATTAGAAAACTTGACTCAATAGAAACTGTTGAAATTCGACGAGGTAGGGGTAGACCAAAGTTAACATGGGATGCATTAATTAGGAGGGATTTAAATGATCTCGAAAGCTCACCATCAATTACACTTAATCGAGCACAGTGAAAAAGTTTGATACATGTAGCCGACCCCAATTAATTTGGGACTTAGGCTATGTTATTGTTGTTGTTGTTGTTGTTGTAGTAGTAGTAGTAGTAGTTGTTGTTGTTGTTGTTGTTGTTGTTGTTGTTGTTGTAATCCAATGCTCGCTTCGTAGGATTAGTTAATCAATCGGACTAAACAATACGCTCATAGCGACTAAACTAAACCATCAATTTTGAATCGCTAGTTAGTCTGGATGGTTTGTGTTGTGCGTTGACGAAAGTACCCCTCAAACAAGACATTCACCAAACCTAAATCACTCCTAAATTATTGCAACTTTGGACAAAACCCTAGGTTGAAGAGAAGAACACGTGCAAAGATCGAAGACGAGGGGTGAAGGTCTGTTTTATGCATTGACGTCAAAGATTGAAGATTGAAGATTGAAGAAGAGGATGAGGGGTTAAGGTCTATGTTGATCTTGGCTGTTGATCTAGTTCTGTTTTTTTACTTGAATTAGGGCTTCCCATAAGTTCTTTCAACTGCAAAATTGAAAATCAATTTTTTTTTTCTTGTGAAACTGAAAAGTTTTGAGTTGCCTCTGCTGCAGATGTTGTTGTTGTTGTTTTTTTTTTTTTTTTTTTTTTTTTTTTGTGAAAATTTGGTAATCAAGTTTAAGAGGTTCGACTCTTAATGTATCAATTATAGATATTTGTTTGGATTTTGAACAAAGACCTTCCTCTTTTTTTTTTTTTTTTTTTTTTTTTTTTTTTTTTTTTTTTTTACAACTATGTTCTCAAGTTCTTAAAATGTGTTACCTAATATTAATAGTCAACTACATTGACTTTTTAGACTATAGACCAAAACTAATGTCTATTAACAACCAACACTTATTCCTATCCATTTAAAGCTACATAATCCCACTATTTTTTTAGAAATATATTTTTAGTCCTTAGAATTTATTAAAAAATACTAAAAGTCACATCACCTGTGTATCGGGTTTTTTTTTCTTCTTCTTCTTCTAGTCATCTACTAGTCTTGCAGTCGATATCCTCTGTCAGTTTTAATTTTTGAGTTGTGGAGAGTCAAGCATGATCTTTCCTTCCTTTAGGCAAAGACTTGACGACTGCTTGTTGATTATAATCTTATTTATTCCAAGTTCTTGTACATCAATCTCCTTTAAATTTAATTATACGTCGACGTTAGGGACAGGAATATGCGGAGGCATGTGAAATTCTTGTCTATCTCTTGCACAAACTTTAATCAAAGAGAATATAGTTTTTGTTTCGCATCTTCGTTTGCTTAATGCTATACAAAATAGTTGTGGAATGAATTTGACTCCGTTATTTTTTCGTTATTGTGCAATGAGCATTCGATCCATAGCGTATTTTAGTAAATGGTCTCTTGCATCATCTGATACATTGCTGACTTATTTTACATGGCCATCTTTTTACAGTCGTCCTTGGCTTTGTTATTGGATCCTGCACTCAATTGCTTTATTGGGAGATTTCATTGACTGCAATCTTGAGAACGATGCTGTTGATTTTCTCAATCGTTGCCAGGTTTGAGTTTTTCAAATTGTGCTTTTTACTCCTCAACGCTGAACTATATTTCTCGCATTAGTTATTCTTTTTTGTGCTAATGTATAAAAATTGCTTTAATTCATACGATTATTTTCACATCGACTTATTTGCATTGCTTAATGTATGCATCTTGTTGCAATTGGGATAGTGTGTATCTCATATTGGATTATCAACCATCTCATTTGGCGCTTTTGACAATTTTAGGTCTTATTGATAAACAACCTAGCTGAACTCACTTTCTTGAGTTTCTTTCGTCCCATCTTTCTTAATTCCATATACTGGGCTAAACGAGTTTAACTTAATATTAAAAGTCACCTGGGAGTAAACTATCATGACATTTGTTTTGACGAAGACTAGCTTTGAACATTTCTAATGCATAGAAGATGCAATTCCTCACATGGTATTCCATCATGTTTACCGGTCATCATACTTCATATGTTTTGTTATGGAATGATATCTAGAGTTTCTTCTTGAGAAAATAATCTGATATAAATAGTAGATTCGATCGAGTTTAATGGACTGAGCACGCGTTAACATATTAAGCTTGCTTGCTTAGAAGAGTGTGCTCTTGGTTAATCGATTCAATCGATCAACCTCTAAGAAGAGAATTGCTACCTTGCAAGGTAAAGGTACACTGACATGACAAGTCATTGAATGAGTGACGATGCATTTAAAGGTGATTGGATGTGGGAAAGGGAAAAATATATTTTTACCGTAGGGAATCAAATATATTTTTTTCGACATAGATTTTCGCAATTGTTTAGATGTTTTTTGTTGCATGCATTGGACTGTTTAGAAAATGCTATAAAGCATTTGTAAATAAGGTTAGGAGTTAGGTCATTGTTTGGTGGTTGTCCTCAATCATTTGAAATTGTATTTTATTTGCATCTTGAGAAGTTGAATATAGGATATTTTACATGTTGTCATAGACTTAGAGTCCAGTGGACTCGTGCTATATCGGAAGCTATTTGTGCTTCTTGGTAAATTTGAAATTCAGAGGCTAGATGATAAATTCACCTTTGATTAGTAGTTTCAAAAATCTGATATTCAGTTTGCCTATTGGTCCGAAAGTAAATCTTTATGGGTGGGTCATTGATAATAAAAGCAAAAAAAGGCCTTGCTATATATTTATGCAATCATGATATTGTTCTACTACTAGTATTAAAATTATGCACACCATATGATTTGCTTCTTGGCAGCTAATTTGTTTGGATATTTTTCTTTTTGTATTTAAATAGGATGCAAATGGTGGATATGCTGGTGGGCCTGCGCAGGTAAGTACTTGCCATTTGTTTTTTTGTTTTGGTATTTTATCTTTAATTAAGAACAACTTAATGATGAAGAATACAAGTATGGGTCTTCTCAAATAGGATTGAGGAATTTAAAAATAAAGAACCTCCATTTTTGCTGGTAAGTAGTTTAAGTTGGGGACTATTTCTACTAGCTGAGATCCATAAGTTTTTGTGTATCCAACAAGATGTGTTTGTTCTAATAAACTAGTGTATAGTTTGGCTTTGGCGGACAACGTCTGTTGAGTTTAAATTTTTGGTCTCCTGGCGGTCAATTGCTCATTGGTCACAAGTGTAATTTGAGTTTCTCTCTTGAGATGATAGTGATAAGTTCTTTGAGATGTGGTCGCAGTTGATGACAAGTTTCTCGAGTTGTTCACTGATCATGTGGTGTGAACCTCTTGAGTGATTTTGGTTTGGTTCATGATGAAGATTGTCGAGGATATGTAGGTTGAAATATAGTCTCCATATCAATGAAGAATGTAAGCTTTTAGATCTTTCTTCAAATAATATTCAAACCTGTTGGAGTACAACTCAAAACTCAAAACTAACAGAAGATTAACTTGTATTGTCGATTGCAAATTCTCAAAATTCTGCGATGAGAATTTGCAATCTGACTATAAGTCTATGACTAGATACACTTTAGATTTATAAGATTGGATACAAAGTCGGACAATGCCAACAAGGTTGTAACAAGACTCAAACTAAGACTTAAATTCTACATGACCACCAACACTCAAGTGACCCTCAACTAAGAACACCCTATTCTCTTATAAAGAAAGAAGTTGCAAGAAAATAATTGACTCTACATTGCTACAGGACGCATAATATAAGAGTGAAATCTTTGAAAAAATGATTTATAATTTGAGACTTTTTCGTATGTGGAGTTTGAGGCTTGATTCTTAGAAGTTTGCGTATATATAATTTAGAAATTGGGGCTTGATTCTGAAAATTGTGTTAGAGATGATGTAGAATTTGGATATTAGAAATAGTTAGAATTAAGATACTAAAATTAGAAAGTCTGATTTGATTAGGATTTTTTGTTTTAATATTTGAGTGAAGCAAGAATTTTGGGTTAGATTAGGATTAGAAGTGCGTTTGTTGGCTATATAAAGTCGTATTGGACGCGCATTGTGCTTTATTTCATATGTTTATCCTTAATGCTCAATACACTATGTTTTAGGAAATAAAGACTATGGTTGTGTTTGGTAACTCTTCTTTTTCCTCTTATTTTCTGTAAGTCTTATTTAATAAGTGGTTTATTAAAATAAGTGTGTTTGGTAAGTTTCCTTTTACCTCTTTATTTTAAATAAGCTTTTTAAAGAATAAGAGGAAAAACCTCTTAACAAATAAGTTATATTTTTTAACTTTTTTAATAAGTGGTTTTCCTCTTATGCAATTAGAGGAGTACTCGGGGATTGATTTTAAAAATTCCAAAATTGCCTCACCTTCTCAACGCCTTCCTAATCTCTGCGCACACACCTTCGCCTTCTTCTCCTCGACCTTTTTGGGCTTCGCCTCTCTCTCTCTCTCTCTCTCTCTCTCTCTCTCTCTCTCTCTCTCATCTCTCTCTGCGCACACACCACATGCTCTCCGCCTATCTCTCTTTACATCTTTGTGCACCCACCACATGTTCTCTCTCTCTCTCTCTCTCTCTCTCTCTCTCTCTGTCAACTCTTCAACTAGACTCTCTTCATGCTCTCTGTTATTCTATCCTTGTCTTCAAATTGACTCTCAACCCCACCAAATTTATTCAAATTAAAAAAATGCATCTACACAAAGCGACTCAACCATCGCAAATTACAGATTAGAGTTTCCACGACGCCATTAATGACAAGAACTTCTTGTTTGTATGAGACTTACTGATGCAAATGAAGAAGATGATAGCAAAGCTCATCTCTCTATCTCTCTCACAATTAGAGCTGTCTTTTCCAAACAAATGACGCAAAATACCCTTGTAGTAAGACACGACAATTTTGTTTTTCAAACACTTAATTTTTAAATAAGAGGTTCTTAAACTATTTTTACCAAACACCTCATTATGTATAAGACATTATTTAATAAGTTCTTATACAAATAGTCTTAATGAATAAGCACTAAAAATTTAAGATGCAAAGTTACCAAACACAACCTATATTGGCTATAAAATCATATAAGACGTGCATTCTATAATCATATCGTTGGTATGAGAGCAAATGAAAGACGACATTGATTCCGATAGGATGTTAGGAGTTAGAGATAATTTTGAATTTGGACATTTGAAATAAGTATAATTAGGCCTCTAAAAATGGAAAGTTTTCTTTTATTCAAGGATTGCAAGGTGCCAAGGCGATCCCGAGGAGATTTCGTTACCCTAGGTGAGGCGGTGCCTAGATGACATGCGTAGGTCATTTCTAGGCGGTCAAAAAATATTTATTCAGAGGCCCTTGAATTATTATTTATTTATAGGACTTTAAGTTACAACAAGTGTCTATTAATCACTAGAATTCATATTCAATATATACTTCAAGATACTAATAAGCCTTTAGGTCCTTATGTGACATTAATTATGCTAAGATTTCGTTTTTGGGTAAGTTTTGATATTACCAAACTTAATTTCAATTAGTCCTTTCGTTTTTTTTAAATTATTTAGAACACCGCTCGTCTATGTAGTAGCCTTGCAATCACTTTTTTTTTATTAGGATTTGTGTTATAATCAGGGTAAATCAAGAGGAGGTGTGGGGTAGCCCCCCAACCCCTTGGGACCCCTCTAGGTTCCCTTTCCACCCCTTAAATATCAACACCCTTCTTATATCAACTATAATGTAGGTGTTAATATGATGTATTTGAAGTTTTTTGGTGGATACTTCGTAATGTGAATTATGTTTGATGGTGAAAACTAAAAAAATAGATTTCTTTATATATTAAGCAACATAGTTTGTAAAACTTATATAAATTTTTATACAAGGAGATCAAGGTTTAAAGCTTGCCCAAACCGGATAAGGGCTAGACCTGGGCGGGCCTAACTATTGGACTTAGTCAGTTTTTCAAAATGTAAATATATTTAACAATAGTAATTGACAAATAGACGTAGAGTAGGACTTAGTCTCTTAGTTTAGTAATTGAAGTTGTATGTATTTACGAAGGAGATCAAGGTTTAAAGCTTGCTTTCATTTGATTCTCTTTAGTTAAGTTAAGACTAGAAGAGTGTAAATTGGCTATGTAAGGCCATTTAGGACATGCTTTTACCTTATGTTTATGGTATACGATTAATTCTCCTCGCTTTGAAAAATAATATGTATATATTTTATCAATGGTTTTGTAGATTCTATTTCTATTTTTTTTTTTTTCGAGAGTCAGAGGTAACTTAAAAGCCATGACATTGAAGTTTTGGAATTGTATTACGAGTGTGGAGTTGAGAAATTGAAATCAAGGATGGGTTGCATGCCATTTTGCATTGCAACTGCAGTAAACTAATCAATCTTCATGTCAATTCTTTGCAAGAAAAAGGAAAGAAAGTAAAAATAATTCTCATGGTCTTTCCTATGTAATCAATTTATTTAAATTTCTTCGTTGTCTCTGTTTACATCAATGAATTTGTGCTTGTTTTCAGTTACCTCATCTTGCAACAACTTACGCTGCCGTGAATTCACTTATTACTTTGGGTGGTGAAAAGGCCTTGTCATCAATTAATAGGTGGTCAGTTTGGAATACATTGTGTGTGTGTGTGTGTGTTTTTTATTTTTTATTTTTTTATTTAAAACGTTGTTCTTCACATCACTCAGTAGATTTGACACAAGGCTTCTCCATATTTCAGAGAGAAAATGCATGGATTCCTACTTCGAATGAAAGATCCTTCTGGGGGTTTCAGGTGTGATGCCATCACTTATTAGCTTGAATTCATTATTTGCACTCGTGTATTTTATAGTTTCTACCACTTTATCCTTTTTACTTCTAAGGCTACCAACAATCAGCACATGCACAATTTTAAGGATAAAACATGAGAAGATGCAACAAACACATGTTTTGTCCTTTAGTAAAAATAAACACGTGTTCAATCTCTCTGTCTTGTGAGGTTCTTGGAATTGTCGATTGTAAGGTCAAAATGTGTATCCTTTGGGCCTACCACTTATTTATTTCCTTCACTTGAATATCAACAACCTACTTTGATATTGATGTTTGATGTCAAAAGCCCGAACTGTTCTTTTTAGCCATTCCAATATTAATATGCAAGGCGTTGATGCCAAATTTGATTAGGATCAAAATAAGAAAGTGTTCAGCAATTGAGGTCGACCTCGCTTGAGTCCTGCACAGGAGAATAAGCTATGTTAAAACTGATGTTGTGTCTCGGCCTATTCCCACATGCCTAAGATTGCTGAAGCATCTAGAGTGAAGGAGAGCAATGAAGATCAATTTCATGTGGGTCGGCATGATGAGTTGGCATGCACACCAAACTCAACAAATGTGGATTTAGAAAGTCGAGTTTAATTAGAACTATATTAGTATTTAATTAGAAAGTTGGTTTTGATTAGGATATGTTTTATTTAGAAGTATAGATCAAATAGAAAGTCATGGAAGGACCGACTAAGGAATTTTGGGGTTTCAAGGACATAGATTTATTGGAAACGACGTGGAGATCAATACTTGAAGCTTTGCTGTGAAAACGACGTTTTTTTGGCCAAATTCCTTAGTTTAAGCATTCGAAATTGCAAATTTACTATTTTTGAAAAATTTTAGTTTGGTTATAACATTTAGTAGAAGTTTCTGTTTTTGACGCCGTTTGTAGCGTTGGGTTTCTAATTTCGTTTAGTTTATAGTTTAGGGCATTTTAGACTTTTATTATTTTTGGAAAAAATTAGGGTTTTGCTATATAAAGCACCTTTTGGTTGTAATTTGTTAATTTTTGACGTTTAATGAAAAACTTGAGTTTTTTTTTTTTTTTTTTTTTTGAGAATTTAGTTGTTAATTCTCTGGCCCTAGGTTGTTTCTTTGTGGTTTTTCGAGCAATTCAATTTGGAAAATCCTCGCTGTGTTGTAGAGTTGTCTAGAAAGAAGGCTAAAAGTGGACTAAAGCCTCCTTACACGTTTTGGGATAAGGATGGCCTATATATATAGTAGTTTTGAGTCCATGGCTCCAAGCTTTGTGTCAGTATATTTGAATGCTTGAGTTTACACCTTCGTATTTGAAATCTTTAAGGTTGTAGATTATCTTGCATAGCTAGGAGTTATGTATTGTGTGATCTAATAAGACTAAGAGGCGGCAATTGGTAGAGTTCTCTTTAGTGACTTTTGAGAACATCCTAAAGGATTTTAGTGAAATAGGCTTGTTTGACATGCGATTTCTCACCAAACTCATCCTCTTGAGCTTATCAATATCAGGAATGTGGTTCTTGTCAAGTTGAGTTCGCCTTTCTGCTTTTGGTCAACCCCCCATATTAGGTGAATATGCGGTACTCCCTTTTGTTTAGGTTGGACACTTTTCTGGTTTGGCTTTTCCTTGTGTGCAGGATGAGCCTTGCTGATCTCAGTTTGTATTTAGTTTTAAGATCATGGCTTGGACTTTAACTTTGCTTGCACCAGCCTAGCCTAATAATGGGAGACCATGAGTTTTCCATGTGGTCAGCCCTTGAAACGAATAAATGCAAGGCATTTGTCTCTTTCATTTCACATTTCCAATCATTGTCTTTGGAGTTTGGATAGCTATAGCTTTACTTGGGCTTGTTTGAAACTCTTTATCAAGTCTTTAATGATTTGCATGTTGAATGATTTCATTGTTTAGATGATATTATTATTCGAATTCAATGAAAAATATTTTCATTTTTTTTTTCCCATTAGTGGTTCAGTTTTATTAAGTCGGAAATGCGACTACTATGCTAGGTTTTGTTCATGACTCTTGGGAGCGGGGAGAAGGGGATATGTCACTGCTGTTAAGGACTAGATGGTTTACTTGATAGTTGTTTTTTGGACATCTAAATGTATGATGGTTTCTTGGAATTGGAATCGATTTCTTTCATGGAAAACGCTAGAATAACACCCCAAGTAACACCTTTATGATGTGGCATGGGGCCCACATTCATCGGAGCCATCTTCTGTGCTTCAAGATACACACCACTTGTGTTATGCATTAAGAATTATTTTGCGCACTCATTTTTGCGTAGGGCCCGCATGCCACGTCGCAAGGGTGTCACTTGGGGTATCATTTGGGGTGTCGTTCTAGCATTTTCCTTCTTTCATTATAGATGTATGTCGGGTTTCGTAGCTTATTTCTTTAACGCTCTGACTGGAAATTGCATCTTGTACTTCCTTGGAAGCTTCTTCTTTGTCAAATTTGAATTAGAGTTTATAAGCACGGACCTCCCTTCGATTCCCTTAATAACTATATTAAGTCGTCTTCGTTATTTTTGTTAGTTCATGACCTGCATGCAGATAAATATACAGTTCTTGAAAGTTGAAACTACTTGAAATTTGTACTAATTCCGAATTAGAATGCATGATGCAGGTGAAATGGATGTCCGTGCATGTTACACTGCAATTTCGGTAAGCTCTTCAGTCGTAGTTTACTCTTCTTCTCCTGTATGAAGATTCATAAATTGTTCGAACCTTGTTAATTGATTGCAATTGCCTCATTCTGCTTGCGCGTCCTTCTGATCTTAGTACCATCCAAGGTTGCATTAAAATGACCTCTTTCAACCAAGTAAAGTTGCGTTGGTATATGACTACGAGTTAAAGAAAGTTTCCTCTGTTTCCCTAACTCACAGCCTAAGGAGTAGAGAGCTTGGAGAACAATAAAAAGTATTCCATTTTTTAGGTTTTAATTTTGTGAATTGAGTCCAAAAGCAGTTTTCAGTGTAATTATAGCAAGCAGTAATCCCCTTTTTTTTTGCTTGTTTATGATTTGGAAATACCAGCTGGTTATGGATCTTTTATATCAAATGCAGTTTAATATGTTTATGCAAAAGCATTGCATGTGTTGCACTATATGTGAATGGGATTGTATCTTATAACACCGGTCCTTACTCTTAGGTAATGTCGCTATGGAAGTTTGTAGCATTACATGAAAGAAAGTTTTTTTTTTTTTTTTTTTTTTTTTTTTAACGTCCAGTGGATTTCACGTGGGACGAAATCTGGTGTGAAAAGGATACATTCAAGAAAGATATGTGGTTAACTGATTAGCTTCCATACCCAAAAAATGAGGGAGGAAGGCCCCAAGCTCATTTTCCAGTTGTGATACTGATGCAGAGCAATTAATATCAAGTCCGTGAGTTAGCATACAGGCGGGTCGACACGATGAGTTGGCATGCGCACCAAACTCAACAAACTCAAGAAACGTAGATGTGGATTTAGAAAGTTGAGTTTAATTTGAACTATATTAGTATTTAATTAAGAAGTTAGATTTAATTAGGATATTTTTTAATATAGAAGTATAGTTAAATAGAAACTTTTAATTAGTTTAGTGTTGGAAAAGTTTGACAGGAATTAATTTTTGTTGACTTTTGGAAGGATCGACTAAAGAATTTTGGAGTTTCGAGGACATGGGTTTATTAGGAACGGTGTGGTAATCAATACACGATGCGTTGCTGTAGTGATGACATTTTTTGGTCAAATTCCTTCTGTAAAGCCTCCAAAATCGCAAATTTATTATTTTTAGAAAATTTTAGTTTGATTATAATTTTAAGTAGGGGTTTCCATTTTTGATGCCGTTTGTGGCGTTGAGTTTCTTTTTTCGTCTAGTTTATGGTTAAGGGTATTTTAAACTATTTACTATTTTTGGCAAAATTAGGGTTTTCCTATATAAAACATCATTTTGGATGTAATTTGTTGGTTTTTCATTGATTAAAGAAATTACGAACTTTAGTTTAACTTCTTGCCCTAGATTGCTTGTTCATGGATTTCAAACATTCAGTTTAGAATATCCTCGCTTCCGTTAATTGGTACCGCTGACACTTGTGGTATTGACGTCAACTGTATAACCTCGATTACACGATCGTCACTTCCAAATACACATGAACCCTCAACAACGCTCCCATTATAGCAGCTAGTTGATTCAGCTTCGTCTGCATGCGTTCCTACTATTCAAACAACTGGGTAAAATGCTACTCATTTCAGGCATGGTTGTCTCTTTGATAGATATCTTCAACTTGTCATTGGTTCTTCTTCGCGCCACCATGATTATCTCCAAGTCACGTATGACGAAGGCTCTGATACCAATTAACACAACGAGGATCTTCTAAAATGAATGTTCGAAATCCACGAACAAGCAATCTAGGGCAAGAAGTTAAACCAAAGTTCGAAATTTCTTTAATTAATCAAAAACCAACGAAGTACTTTCAAAATGATGCTTTATATGAAGAAAAACCCTAATTTTGCCAAAACATAGAAAAACTCTAAAATAATTTAAATCATAAAGCACACGAAATAAGAAACCCAACACCACAAATGACATAAAAAAGGGAAACTCCTACTTAGAGTTGTAATCGAACTAAAACTTTTTAAAAATAGTAAATGTGCGATTTTGGAGGCCTTAAAGGAGGAATTTGGCAAAAAAATGTCGTTATCAAAGCAACGCTGTGAGTATTGATCACCACGCCGTTTCCAATAAACCCACGTCCTCGAAACTCCAAAATTCCTAGGTCAGTCCTTCCAAAAGTCAACAAAAACTAATTTCGGTCAAACTTTTCCAACACTAAACTAATTAAAAGTTTCTATTTAACTATACTCATCATCAATGGAAAAGTTTGATCCATGTAGCCGACCCCAGTTAATTTGGGACTGAGGCTATGTTGATGATGAACTATACTAAATAAAACATATCCTAATTTAATCCAACTTCCTAATTAAATACTAGTATAGTTCTAATTAAACTCCAACTTTCTAAATCCACATCCACGTTTTTTTGAGTTTGGTGCCAACTCTTCGTGCTAACTCGCCCATATGCTAACTTCACGGACTTGATCTTCATTGCTCTGCATCAGATACGTTGACAACCAGCATATAATTTTTTTAACTCTTTATGAAATTGATCAATCATACAAAATGATGGAGTGAATAGGAAAATTAGAACTCTGGAGGAATACATTAGAATCTAAAGGCTTTAAGTTGAGTAGGACGAAAACTGAATACATGCACTGTGAGTTTGGAAACACTAGACATCGAGATGACGGAGTGGTAAAATTAGGGGAAGTAGAAGTTCCTAAGGTAAACCACTTTAGATACCTAGGATCAATCATACAAAATGATGGTAACATTGAAAATGATGCCACACATAGAATTCAAGCGGGATGGAAGAAATGGCGGAGTGCAACAGGGGTGATTTGTGATCGACATGTTCCTACTAAGTTAAAAGAAAATTTTTATAGGACCGCAATTAGGCTAGATATGCTCTATGGAAGTGAATGTTGGGCGGTAAAGCAACAACAATTACATAAAATGAACGTAGCAGAAATGAGGATGCTTAGGTGGATGTGTGGTAAAACTCGTAAAGATAAAATAAGAAATATATAAATTCAAAGACAAGTAGGAGTAGCACCAATTGATACAAAGATTAGGGAAGGGCGGTTGCGGTGGTTTGGTCACCTGCAAAGACGGCCTACAAATGCCCCAACTAAAAAACTCGACTCAATAGAAACTGTAGAAATTCGACGAGGTAGGGGCAGACCAAAGTTAACATGGGATGCATTAATTAAGAGGGATTTGAATGGTTTGCAAAGCTCACCATCAATTGCACTTAATCGAGCACAATGGAAAAGTTTGATCCATGTAGCCGACCTCAGTTAATTTGGGAATGAGGCTATGTTGTTGTTGTTGTTGTTGTTGTTTATGAAATGGATCAAACTTAATAGTCTTTTTTTGTTATTTTCTCTTTGTCCTAAATGCCTAATGGGAATGGAACACTAAATAAGGGGTTGAAGCGTGTCAAATGAGAAAGGAACACTAAAATTAGGGAGTTAAAGTGCACTTTCATGATTTAAGAATTGCATTTTTCGTCTCATAATGCACTTTCACGGTTCAGTTATTGTGTCTTCATCATCTTTCTTTTGTCATTGGTCTCTTTTTCTGCCCATAGTGTGAGCAGTTTTTTCCTTGATTATTGTGGGGTCATTAGGTCGTTCTTCATGAAATGATCCAAACAGATACAAACATTGACAATTGTGGGGTCATTGTTATGTGAATCATTTTAAGACAATTTTTTGTGCTATATAGTCTTTGTAGTTAGTTGATCGTACACTGTGTTATTTTTTATTTTTTATTTTTGGCATTAGTGTTAAATATTTTGATCATACACTGTCATCATTCCTCTTAAATTCACAGCATATGAAAGAATGACTTTTTGAGTGTTGATTTCATGTGAATTATCTTTAATAGAGCAAAATATTCTGTATAACTTGATTGAAAATGATTATATAATATTTCTATCTGCCAATTTAATTCATGTTACTTTATTTACTAACCATGCTTCCCAGCCTCATCTCTTATTTTCTTGATTTTCCTACTCTGAGCTTAAAGATGGCTCTGTTTTTTTGTCAATCAGGTGGCCAGCGTTTTGGACATTTTGGATTATGATCTAGTGCAAAATGTTGGAAATTACATTTTGAGGTTGGTTATAGGTGTATCTGCTCATAATTTACATGGGTCTCAGTTTTATTTGAGTTTTCTGTTTGTACAAGTTGGAGTAAGTTATATGCTGATTTACATGTGGTCACAGATTGCTCGTCTTGCTTTTTCATGGTTATCTTTATAATCTGTCTCAAGGACTCGAGCATTGTGTGGGCAATTTTAATGCGTGCATTTCTTTTCCAATTCTTTCTTTATGCACCATTTTTGACCTGACTCTTTCCATTTTCCCCCGTTTTGTTAGTTCATAGTTTTCCTCTGCCGAATACATTACAGCTCTGGACTAATTAAATGTTAGGGTGATGATTGGGAATAACGGGAAAAAGACAACCAAAGATGCTATCGTCTTTTTTATACATGTTAAGTCATTTGCTGAAAGTAATTTTTTTATAGACTGGAGAAAGATTTAAGAGTTTTGACATGTGCAGGTTGTGCCTTACCATTTAGACAAAAACAACAAAGCCTTAATCCCACATTAGTTGGGGTCAGCTACATGGATAAAACTCTTCCATTGTGCTCAATTTAGTGCACTTATCATTTAGAGAACCTAAAAAAGGAGAATGACGCTACATTTTGAGGGTTTATTGTGTTATGAACTTGCACCATTTAACAAGGTTCATGTGCTTTTTGGCACGCTACCTCTAATTTTTTTATTTGAAATGCCTTGCTCAGTCAGGTGTTTGAGTTGTGCCATTTGCTGATTCAGTTTTTTTGAGGGCAGATAGTGTGACACAAACAAGCAAATTTTGGTTTGTTCGTGTGAGTTCCTTTCAAAAATATTCTAGAAGTGGAGTATATTCTTTTCTCGTACAATCTGGTGGTTGGATGCAATACTCCCAAGTTGTGGATTGGACTGCATGGACTGCCATAATTGAGGCGTGGTGAAATCATTTCTTATATTGCATTTGCTGACTGTGAAGTTGTTAAGTCCCAAATATCTTTCTTCTATTTGGTCATTGTCTTGTACAAATAAATAAGCAAATGATCTTTACTGAATGTCATTTTCCTTCCAGCTGTCAGACGTATGAAGGTGGTATTGCTGGTGAGCCAGGTTCTGAAGCTCATGGTGGGTATGTTTCATAAAGCCCCTTTTCAAATCTAAATTTAGTTATCTTCCACTCTGATTATTTATTCAGAATAGTGACTACCAACTAGTTTTCATTATAGTCGAGAAGAAGTTTTTTTTTTTTTTTTTTTTTTGGCGTATTGCATATCTGACCTTTTCTTTGTAAATGCAACTCTAACATACTTGGGGTTTCTTATTTTGAGATTTCATACTACACAGTTTTTGGTTGACCTATTTATTTATTTATTTATTTTTTACTTTTGCCAGCTATACTTTTTGTGGATTGGCAACAATGATCCTCATCAATGAGGTTGAGCGGCTGGACTTGCCCAGTCTACTTGTAAGACTTATTTCGTATGATATTTTTGTTTTGAGTCGGTTACCTAGTCTACCTGGAACTCTCTACCTTTTACGTAGACGATACCCCTGTTAAATCAGTTGCCATTATGTGACTCTGGATGAACTTTTTTTGAGTTCTTAAAATAGTTAATTCAAGATTTTTCATAAAATTTGCAACTGCTATTTTATCTTGTAGCTTTGTGTGTTCTACTTTCAACTTAATTTGGGTTTATCTTACTGGTCTATAGGTCTAGAAACTCAAAAGTCAGTGGAAAAAACAATCTTATCATCTAATTGAGAGGAACAATGAAGAAAGTTCGTTGGTGGATTTATCTGCCATAATGCCAATGTCCGTATTGTATATAGTCTCTGTTTTTCCATGCCTTGATTATTCTTCTTTTTTGTATCCAGGAGTGGGTTGTATTTCGCCAAGGAGTGGAATGTGGATTTCAAGGGAGAATAAATAAACTTGTTGATGGCTGCTATTCCTTTTGGCAGGTATAGTTTCTTCTGGCTTCATGTTGTTCCCTTTCTTTACCGTGTCGTTCAAGTCTAATTTGCTGGAGGAGTTTCATGTAAATTTAAAGAAATTTATGCTTTGAAATGTTACAAGAAGCATCTTTTGTCCAATTAAAATTAGAACACAATAAAATATATGAACTCTTTGCTGCTGTAGCTCTAGCCTGAGATTTGTTATCTTAGTAATTCTAAATCACTTTGTTCGTGGGTTAGAAACTATTTATGATTTTTACTTTTATTTAATTGTAGCCGACCCCAACTACTTTGGGATTGAGGCTTCATACTTTTATGTAATTGTAAAATTTATGGAATATTTTCAGCATATATTGAGTTTGTGTTTGTAGTTGGATAGATTCGATCGGAAAGAAAAAGGTTGATCCATGTAGGTGACAGCAACTAATTTGGGGATTGAGGCTTTGTTGTTGACTTGTTGTTGCATGGATGATGGATATATGTCTTTTGTTCAGCAATTCTTTGTTTTTTTCATAGACAGCTTCAGACACTGATAGAAAACATTAACAGGGTGGTGTTTGTGCATTAATGCAAAGGTTGCATTCAGTGGTTGTTGGACAGTTGCATGCCAAAGAACAGAGAACTGTGGAAAACACAGATAGTCTACAAACCCCTAATTCATCTGACGCGGAAAAAGTTCCAGGTAAGCTTTGTTGGGACTTGGGAGTTAGGTGGAAATTTAAATTGGATATGTATCTGAAGATCCATGCCCTTGTATTGTATTGTCGATAAAGTGATTGTTACACTTTATTTTCTGTTATTGTGATGGGTTCACTTCATATGCGGATTCTGATTTGTTTTACATCAGGTGCATCATCTACTGATGGTGGAGGCATGCCAATTACAGACAGTGTGCTCAAACTTTCAGATATTGGTTTCTCTTTTATCAAAGAACAAATAGAACTGGATCCTTTATTCCAATCCATCGCTCTCCAGCAATATATCCTCTTGTGCTCCCAGGTAGTTACCAGTTACTTATAGCCACTTCTAATGAATAATTAGGTCAATACAGTTATTACAGTGCTGTGGTTCATTATTTTCTAATATCCGAAGTTATTTTTCAAATTTCTATAGTTTTCTAAATTCTAATATTGCAATTTTACGTTCTAATGCTCCGCAGCCTTCATATAAATTAGCATGTGTTGACAAAAAAACCTGATGAATTATAGTTCGTAACCAAGAAAAAAATACTGATTGAAGAAAAAGAGGCCTCTAAGTGCAACAGAATATAGGTGCAGACTAAGTAAAACAGGAGACCTCCAAGTTTACAATTGAAGGCAACTCGCAATTGGGCCAAACCTGCTGGACTTAAGGGGGAGCATTAGAGATAAAAGAACGAAGGAATATCCATATTGACTAGTTGAGAAGAAAAACAAAGGCTTATAAGTTTGGACTGGGGAGTCTACAATGCCTTAACATTTTGAAGAACTCACTCACTATCAAGCCAAAGCCGACACATAAACAACTAATCTCTTTACACTCGCTAAGACTTGGATGGGTCGACTTACAAAAAATTAACAAATAAACCCTAATGAATTATAATTCCCAAGGTATGTCTTTATAAAACCAATTTCTTATAATTCAACAAGGCTAGTAATGAGATTCTTTTATTAGTTTCTCTGGCTTGGGAGTCCAGTAAAACTTTGTACTATTGGTATATGTTGTGATGCGTCATACCTACTCTCTGTACTTCCTACTTATGTCATTTCATTACCTGTGGGATCATATTGTTGGTTTGCGTACTGTGGAAATTTCTCAATGTCTAAATAGTTGAACAATTCGTATTTGACAATTTCTAACCACTAAAGCACTGAATAGTTTCACAATTTATCTGGATAATATGTAATAGCAACTCATCTCTATATTAGAATGTGCTGACGAAGCACTTCAGAACTTTAGTTTTGTATAGATATCAATCAACAAATGGAAAGGAAAATGAAAAGGAAAAAAAACCGCTGAAATAGGGGGGGCTTAAGGTCCATAAGGACATCTATTGGGTGGTACAACAGCACAAGAAGCCAAAACAATGCTTCTTGTGTTACCATGACATGTGATTGTTCGGAAGAAATATTTTTTTTCTTTGGTGGTGAACCTGTTTTTCTAAGTACAAGTTTTTGAAAGCGTAGATAGATCTGTGAACATTTCAGTAGAAACTTATGAATGCAGGTCCAGGATGGAGGATTCCGGGATAAGCCAGGAAAACAAAGAGATCATTACCACACATGTTATTGTCTCAGTGGACTATCAGTGAGCCAACATTGCTGGTCAAAAAATGTTGACTGTTCCCCTTTGCCCAAGGCCATCTTTGGTCCTTATTCGAACCTGCTGGAGCGCACTCATCCGCTCTTCAACATTGTTTTGGATCGGTACCATGAAGCTCATGATTTCTTCTCAGGCCAATAATCAATTTAGCAGTTAAAAAGCTTCTTCAGTTGTCGGTTCCAGATGAGAAATTGTAAGAGCATATACCTCTAAAATCTTCTTTAAATATCTTGGTGTGCTTTTCTACCTGTCAACTAGTATAAACTCACGTCTTTTCTGGGTAAAACTACCAGACATTTATAACTTCACAATACATATAATTTGGATTAATCATGCTTAGATCTTAGCTTAGCCACAGTGCTTAAAGGTGTTGTGATTGAATTTCATTAGGCTCAGCGTTTGTGATTTGTAAAGAACAGTCAGATCTTGCATGTAATGGTGGATTCTAGAAAATTGTATGTGATCTTGTATTAGATGCATTTTGGCAATGTTTTAAATTTTCTCTGCAGCGATTCTCTGAAGTATTAATTATTTGTTGTTAGTTGTCGACTTCTTATAACATTTGATCTGCTGAACTCCTATTAAATGCCGCGCTATTATGCTTTAAACGCTATCAAATGTACTTGCTGGTCATATTAGACTTGGTTTTGACAACATTTCTCCTATGCTGCTAAAGATACTTGTAGGGATAAACCTAGAATGCTTTATGTTCATTGTCAAAACTAAAACACACATTAAATTATTCAATTCCAGGGACACCCAGATACATTCACTCGGAAAACTCAACTGAACGAAGTCTTTTCCCATCTACACAGACATGAACAAACCTAAGCAATTCAAATAATCCATAGGTGATCTAATCATCATTCCAAGAGAAAAACTCAAACCCAGACCACACAATTATTTTCACAACTCTTACATGGGAGCTCAAATCCTCCTCTTAAACACTAAACTTTGGACTTCAATTTCTCACCCTCTAACATGGTGGTTCAAAGTCAGGTCCCCTTTGGCTTAATATCGTACCTGCATTGCCTATACTTTGCGCAACGGATCAATATTTTTGCAGAATCAATACCTGAACAAGACATAAATAATTGTGTGAGAGAGGGAATTAATTTGAAGGAATCAGGAGTGTAGGTAGCAACCATACCTGCCAAGTATGCACCATGGACATAGCCATTGTAGTGCTCACTTGTGTGCTCCCCAGTAAAATAAATTCTTCCAACAGGTGCCTTTGGTAGAAAATATGCAAAATCAAAACTTTTAGACTCTTCAAGATTTTCAACATAACAACTATGAATATAAAAACAATTTAAAAGGACCAAAAAATCAAATATCTAGGTCACATACCCTGATTTGATCATACTCAAAGCGAGTGACCCCAATGGGCCAGTTGGAGAAGGTGCCCTTAAAGAACCTGTTAGACCACCATTTGGGCACAAGAATATCAGTGGGTTCAGGGATGTTCTTGCCAAACATCTCCCTCAGTACTTCCATCACTTCTGCTTTGGTCTCTTCATCTGATTGTTGTTCAATCCTTCTTGATTCATCATCTGTTACTGTCACTAACAGTGCGTTAGCTCCTGGGTACTGTGCTTCCAGTTGCTGCAAAACATTCATTTATACAAAATTTAGACGGCAACCTTAAAGAAGGGTCTATATGAAAGGTTAGTCTAAACTAATCGAGGCAATCAACATCAAGTATGGGGCTCGAAAGGTTATAAAGAAAAAAGAAAAACCCAAGCACCACAAGGTCATAGGATAAAAGATCTCTCTTAGATATGGTCTGAATGGTTATAAAGAAAAAAGGAAAACATACGCGCCCAAGATCATAAACCAGGGTCACTATAGAAGGTTGGTTTGGACAAGCGAAGGCAAGTTGGCGTCTATTATCGGGCATGGAGATAAGTAATGTTGATTGTTCAATCAGTTACCTGCCATATGGTGTAGTAGCCTCGCTTATCATGAGCATACAAGAAGAATTCTGTGCCGTTGCCTGTTGGCCAAAACTTGTGAGGGAACTTGATGAAGATCTTGGTGTAAACTGCCATGTCAAATTGATATACTGCCAGTATCTTCCATGGCTGCTCTCACATACACATAAAGGCTTTATTAGCTTCAAATGCTCTTCAGTTTTTTTAATCTAAAAAAAAAACTCGATCTGATTAAGTGAATATCTTTTTTTTAACAATTGATGAAGTGATTTTTTTTCTATAATTGACGAAGTGAATATTTTTTTGACAAAAAATATTAATTCATATATAATGGCACTGATTAAGTTACAAGCAAAACATATATAGTAACTATTTACTACGCACTTCTTTTATAGTGTGCCACTTTACTTTTAACTGAAGTGCATTCACTTATCATGACAACAGAAGGTCCATATTAATTGAATTCTTAATCCAACAATTATTACATACGTAGTTTTAGAATAACAGAATTATTAACTCCCAATTGTTAGTTATTGAAACTTGTTTGATTATCAAATTAAATGTCATGTGAGTAAATTATGTCATTCAACTCTAAATATGTTGGATTCTCTTGGATAATGGACTAGTTTGGGGTGCCAGCCCGACTGATTCTAAAGGTATTAGTCGAGCCTATTTATTTGGTAGGCCAAGAAAAGGTTCGAACAGTTACAGTTATAAAAAAAAAAAACAAAAAATGGTTAAGAGATGGATGCTTGTACTTACTGGCAAATCAGGCACAAAATCGATGAGTTTGGTTTGGAGCACTCCTACACTTACAGAAACCATCACATACTTGGCTCGGTAAACAGTCCCATCCTCTGTCTTCACTATTACTCCACTTGGGGATTGCTTTATCTCTGTAACTGCCTGTATTTCTCAACAACAAAAAGCTTTAATTAATTAATTAGTATGTATGGGTCGGTTATATATCAGACTCTTCCGCTTTGCTTGAATTTAGTGCAAATGATGGTCTTTTAAATCCTTCTTAACCGGTGGTGTCATAACAGACTTATAAAACACAAACTAAAAAGTCACATGCACACAATTGAGTATTGTCATGACACTTCTATGTGTCAAATCATTCAACACTTTCCTAATAGCCATGTGACATCATTCAACAGTTCCTAATAGACATGTGAGTTAGGCCTTGTTTGGTTTGTTTTTGCCAACTTACATTGCGAACGGAGATAACTTTTTGAATTTAACTCACAGTGTTAATTCATATTTCACGTTTGGTTGAACTTTGAACTTGCAGTGAAATTGTTAATTTTTAAAAACTATAAAATGTGAAAATTGACATAAATACCCTTCAAATATATTTTTAAGATAAAAATGAAAGCATTATTGTTTTCACCACATGAAATACTATTTATTTATTCAGAATAAAAAAATTGAATTAAATAAAAACATAAAATATTATTTACAAAAATATTAAATAAATTAAATAATTATAGGTATTTTTATATTTATTTGAAATAATTATTAATAATAAATACTATAAAATACAACTAATGATAATTCTCAAAAATATTTCTCACTTGAAAAATACTTTTTTTTTATGAATGAAATATTTATTTAATTTTTTATTATGGATTAATAACAAACATTTGATAGGGTAGAGACATGGGTAAATATAAATTTATGAGACTTAATCGTGTTTATATAATTCCCGAGTTATCTCCTTATAAGAGAGGGTGCGGAGATATCGATCACACCCTTGCCTCTAAAGTTGGGAGATAACTCACACGAGGTTGGACAACCAAACAAGATTTATTCCCAACTTCACGTGAGTTATTTTCTTGAAGATATCTCCACCTCATACCAAACAAGGCCTTAGAGTATGACTTTAATTGTTCTCTTTTAAGTGCACGTGCCTTTTTGACATGCACATCGATTTTTGTGCACACGCAAATGCATTTTTTTTTACTAATGCATTGATATTAATTGATCATTGAATATAGGGAAAAGAAGACCTTGTTAAACTTGACTCGAGGATCGGTTAGCTTCCCGGACTTGTCAAAGGTGAGGAACTGGCGAGCAACATGATACACAACGCTGGAGTATCCTCTAGGGTCTGCAACAAAGTATAGGTCCTCTCCGAAGTTTGCGAAGGTTGACAATGGTTGTGTGTTTATCAAGCTTGTTACTCGCGGCGGCTCTGCAAACTCGTAGTCGTATTTGTAGTAGTCTATAGCCATATCAATCGGGGTCGTCGGCACCCTATATGCACATTCTGAAATGGTTATATGCTAGAAAAAGCATTGGTCATATACATAAAAGAAGTTACATGCATGTACTTGAAGATCTTGCAGTACACTCGAGTTTGTGTGCCTTCGATTTCTTGGGGAGGAGAGCGAAATTAGTAAATAAATTCCTTATTTTCAGTGAAACGGGACCAAAATTACTAAACAGCGACTAGAATGGTGACTTACATGAATGTATGTAGTATTCATGTTAGCCAAAGAGATATCATGCATTAAGCGAAAAAAGAACCAACTTTAAATAATATTATTGAAACCGAAGGGAGTAATTAACAAAATACTAGTTCAAAGTAAGAAATTATAACGAATTGAGCCACCACGATTATTATTAAAAAAAAAAAAAAAAAAAACCAACCAATTGACTTGTTGATGAGCATATTTTTTGTTATGAGAAACCAATATTTTATTCGTAATAAGAAATACAAACAAATTGAACAATTATTCTTTTTCTATAATATCCAATTAGGTATATTTCCTTTCCGTATCTCGAAACAATAAACAAGCCCCATCAAGACAACAAAAGAAGAAAAAAAAGTATTAAAAGAGGGTGTTTTTCCAAAAGTAAGACACATTTACAATTTATTTCACAAAATAGGGTGGTGTACTTTGAAATAACAAAAATAGGCAATAACGCCTTTTGAAAATGCGTTATTGATTTTGAATGTTGTGAGGTGGCGGTGAGGTGGCAGTGAGGTGGCGAGGCAATTGTATGGATAGCTCATTTTCAAAAGCGTTATCCATATGAAAAGGTGCTATCCATACAATTGCCCCGCCACCTCACCGCCACCTCACAACATTCCATTAACTCCTTTTCAAAAGACGTTATTGCCTATTTTTGCAGTTTATGAGGTGGCGGTGAGTGGCGGGGCATATGGGACTTTGTAAATGTTTGTATAGATACTATACATTTGCCCCGCCACCTCACCGCCACTTCACAAACTTCAAAAATAGCCAATAACGTCTTTTGAAAAGGCGATATAGCCCAATTTTAGAAAAAAAAAAAAGATGGAAAACCACACTTATTTTTCGGGGTTTAACGTAAAAGGTAAAGTAATTTTGTAATTTTTTCTCATAAATTAGTCGAGGTGGGCCAGCCATGCATATCCATAGTAAGCATGCAACTCACCCGAGTTGTCCGCCTCGCGATACGTGCGTGACGTTTGCATGGGGTCTATGGTCTGTAGTGGATATGCATGGCTAGCCCACCTCGACATGCGTGCGTGGCGTTTACATGTGTTGTCAACCAGGAGATACATGCGCGACGTTTACATTGGTTTTACCACCTCGAGACAAGTGCGTGACGTTTGCATGAGTTGCACGAGGTTGCATTGGTCACCCACCTCGACATACGTGCCTGACATTTGCATGAAATCTCCACCTCGACATACATGGGTGACATTTGCATGAGTTATCGCGTCGATATGCGTGCGCGTTGTTTACATTGGTTGTCTACCTCGACATACGCGAGTGGCGCGGGTGTGAGGCGGCAATTGCATGCGCGTTATATCACTATTTGTAGGCTTCATGGGTGTGAGGTGGCTGCGAGGTGGCGTGAGTTGGCGAGGCACTGTGCTACCTCCTCACTGTCCACGTAGGACTACACATATAGCGCATTTTGAAAATGCGCTATCTGTGTAATCCGTCCCACGTGGCCATGACACATGGATAGCGTCTTTTGAAAATGCGTTATCCATGTGTCCACGTCAGCAACGACACCAATCCATTGTGATAACACCTTTTGATTAGGCGTTATTGCCTATTTTTGGAAAAAAAAAATCCATTTCTACCCCCATTTTCTTCATTTAAAGTAATTTTATATGTACTTTTGTAATTTTTTCTAAAAAGAGTAGAAGTAAACCTAGAGAGAGAGAGTATATCATCATGAAAGGTGACTTGTCACCTGACCCAAACATATCAAAATCATATGCGATTCTAGAAGAAAGACCAATGGGGCTAGAGAGAGAGAGAGAGTTCACATGATCATCATCATGCATGTGCAAAACCTAGAAGAAAGCCATACCTGTAATTAATGTGACATTAATTTTTTCTTGAAAACAATGTGACATTAATTTAATAACTAAACCATTAATTAAATCAACTTGATTTTAATAAAGCAATAAATATATTTTTCATTATGGTCTCTCATTAAACTATACATGAGAACAGATGATGATGATGATGTGATTAGAATAGTAGTACATGAACCAAAAAAAAAGGTCTTACTGGTTCTTAAGGCGTTGGGACACCAATATTGATATATCTTCCTGCCTAGTTGCAGTCAATTTGTTTGATACGCTTTCACCAAACTTCTCCAAATCATCTGCCTTGTCAAATGCACTTTGTGCAAATGAACTCTCATATTTTCCTCCCCTACATATAAATATATACCACAAAAATTAATAAAAATGACAATCAACTAAAATATAAATTGTATAAATAAATTACTCAACATTTAATTATATGTGTGTCCTAGTTTCTTGAGAGTATTGAATCAAATTTAATGGAAGTATTAGATTTGTGTAGGTTACTCCAACTAATTTAGTATTGAGGCTTTATTTGTTGTAGTTGTCGCCTTGGGAGCTTGATTTTTAATTAAGAAAAAAATAAATCTACTTGGATTCATGAGTCCACACTCATAAGGGTGCTTTTAAAATTTTCACAAATATTTAAGGGGTATCAAAAAAAGTTTACAAGTGATTGTGTTTGCTTCATTAATTACTTGAGGATGTCCAAATCACTAGAACAATTTCGGTATTTAATAGAGGTTTTTAAACCCCTATTAAAGGGGGTATTATTAAATAACACCTAATTGATAAGAGTTTTAAAAACCTCTATGTAATACATGTATTAAAAATTAAAACATAACATATTTTCACATTACATTAATAACACTCTATTTAATATGGATTTTAAAACCTCCGTTAAAGGTCAAAAATGTTCTAGTGAATATCACTACCCTTAATAAAATTGTTTCTTTTCAAGGTGCCTAGCAAGCTTTAATTAGTAATAAATGTAGATAAATCAGAACCAAAAAATAAAAATAAAAAAAAAAAATAATAATAATAAATGTAGATAGATTAATTTTTAACATACGCTTGTTTGTAGGTGTTGGCGTATAGATTGTCATAGTCTGAGAAGAAGACCTTGAGCTTGAGCTTGTTGGCCATGTCCCATATTGGGTTTAATTCATTACCATTCACACCTTCTACCCAGTTAGCTCCTATCTCAACATTCAACCCTCCAAACTCTTGCTCGCGAATGCGTCCCCCGATTCTATCCGTGGCCTCTAGGATCACTATATCCTTTATTCCGGCGTCCGATAGCGTCTTCGCTGCTGATATCCCTAATAATGATAAAAACATATATACATAATTTAAGGTACGTACACAACCCTACCTAACTACCCTCCTTGTATATATCAATTTAATTCAAGAGCACAATTTTCATACCAATAATTAAGATTCATGATGAATTTTCAACACATTGAATAATTAAGGGTATGCGATATCACATTTTAACATGTAGGGCTCCCTCTAGAAGGATACGTCTAATTTCATTGATTGCACTTGACGAGCTTGATTTGTGAAGTTTTTTTTTAGATCTGTGTATACATATGTGTGTGCTTGTATGTAATTAATCATGCATATTGTAATGCATGTACTCACCAGACATGCCAGCACCAACTACAATAACACTTGCAGTAACATCAGTAGCTAGTAGTGTTGATGGTGCCAAAAGGAGCACAAACACCACCATCATCAGCATTGTCGTGAAAGTCATTGCTCTCTTCGTGGCTGAAAATGTGCTTCTCTCTCTCTTCTTCTCATATCCTATTTATATACAAAAAATAGAGATATATATGAGATATTCTTTATTGTTTGTATTTTCTTTTGGCTTCTTTGAAGAGTTTTATTTTATTTTTTTAACAATTTTTTTTTTTTAAATCTTTTGAAGTGAAGTACCGAGAGATAAATTAAGAACTTATTGCAAGTACACATATATCATTAGAATATTGCTAGCTCATCAAAACGTAAGTCAGAACTGTCATTTATATATAATTAAATATAAGCATGGGATTAGAATAAGAAAACGTGCTCCAATTAATAATTACTTTGTCACCTCAAAATATTTTTTGAGAAAATAAAAAATATCTTTGGAGATTGCATGTGATACATATAATAATTAGGGTAGTGCTAGGTGGACTTAATGAGTCCCGACTCATACTAGCAAAAAGACTTAAATACCCTTCTTCATCAATCCACCACTTACCGCCTTAGCTGTTGTTACCACCGCCGCTGCCGTGACCACCGGCCACCACCGTCGTCGTCATCATCCACCACCGTCGGCCAAGAGAGAGATCTGACCACCGAGAAAGAGAGAGAGCGAGAGAGAGCATGGAGGCCGAGAGAGCCCTGATAAGATCCGATCGCCTCTCTTGCCCAGATCTGGCCGAGCGACCGAATATGGCAGAGAGAGAGAGAGAGAGAGAGAGAGAGAGAGAGAGAGAGAGAGAGAGAGAGAGAGAGAGAGATGGAGACTAAGAAAGAACCCGGTCGATCCGGTCGCCTTTCTCGGCGAGATCCGGTCACCCCGGTCAGATCCGGTCGCCTCTCTCGGCCAGATCTGGTCGAGCGACCAGATCTGGCAGAGAGAGATAGAGCAGGGAGGCTGAGGAAGAGGGCCAAGGGAGGGAGAGATATGAAGGCCGAGAGAGCCGAGGAAGGGGGAGACATAAGACGAGGGAGAGAGAGAGAGAGAGAGAGAGAGAGAGAGAGAGAGAGAGAGGCGAGAGAGCCGAGAGAGGGAGAGATGTGAGAGTTGAGTAAGGTTTGTACTTACTTGAGCAGAGAGCAAATGAAGGTGCGCAGTAGATGATAGCGATCGACAACGACAGTCTTCGGCGGTCGACAGCGGCACTCGTCGGCGCCAGCTGTCGGGGGCGATTGTGACAGTGGAGGAGGTAGAGGATGCGAATATTTTTGTGTATATTGGTATTAAAGATGAGGATAATTAGATCTTTTTGTTTATGTAAGTATCTTAAATTACTAGTAAAAGGTTTTTTGAGTCCGAACTCAAAAAGTCAAAATAGATTTTTTTGTAATAATTATAACACATGCTTGCAAATATGTGACACATATAATTATCCATATATTTCTTTCCATTTTCTAAGTTGGAATTAGCGAATTCTATCGTTGTTGCTGTTGCGATCAACACACACACGCAGAGGATATTATACAATAGAGCTCAAATATATACCATGTCATCACTAGAACAATTTCGGTATTTAATAGAGGTTTTAAAACCCTATTAAATGGGGTGTTATTAAATAACAGCTAATTGATATGAGTTTTAAAAAACCTCTATGTACTACATGTATTAAAAATTAAAACATAACACATTTTCACATGACATTTAATAACACTCTATTTAATAGAGATTTTAAAACCTCTATTAAAGGCCAAAAATGTTCTAGTGCATAGAACCCTCTCAAAATGTGTTGTGCATTAAACGATTTGTGCATTTATGACGTCTCGATTAATGTATTGGATTAGAATCCAATGGTTGTAAATAGTGTACCCATGACATGAGTATATATTTGATTCCCATGGTAGTAGTACCCTATATATATGCAAGTTGTTGTAATTGATTTGACTAGCATATATATAGCTAATCTCGCCTTATTTAACTTTATGTGATAAGGGGGGAAAACAGTTTGGCCGACCGATCTCAACAATGGCCAACTGATCTCAACAGTAGTGACATATGGCCTATTCGGTTCATAAGATAAGGTGAGATAAGTGGTGGTACTAAATAATATTAATTGGTGTTCAGTTCGAGTATAAAATTGTCCATATGATTGTTTTAACCCATAGGATTGGGATTAAACAAAACCATGATTTTAACAGTATTATTTTATCCTAATCTTGGTGACTTTCAAATGACCAAAATACCTTCATCATAAACACCCTAAACACACATTTATTCATCATCTTCTCGACTCTCCGCAATGCCATGGTTGCTTTTATTTTTTGTATTTTCTCCATGCGTACGTGTTGCCCTATTCTTCTTTTATTCTATGTGTTTCTTAATTAGATCTAAAGATATCCTCTTAGATATATGGCTTTTCAAAGAGATATGAGTAGAGGATATGTATTGTAATGGTGGAAGAAAGTAAGATCGGATGATGATGAAGATGAGAGATTTTGAAGTTTTATGAGGTGTTTAGGGATTGTTGATAGCCCTTGGTGGTGCCCGGGCAATGATGAACGCGGATAGCAACAAAGCTGATGGAGTCTTGACAATATTTGCAGTGGCGAGGTTTTGTCTGTGTGGTAATTAATAAAAAATTCATTATGATAGAGGTTGGGGTAATCTCCTTTATATATAATGTTGGAACAAGTTTTATTTTAGTATGTTTGAAAGAAAATATTAGTTCCACATTGGAAAACTAAAAACCACTTTCTTTCTTTATATATGAAAGCAACCTAACCAACTTTGTTTTAAGGCAATGGGTTGGAGTGGGTGACCCAATAGGGTGCACATAGATGCACATGGGCAATACGGTGACCCATATACATATTAAGTCAAAAATGGGTCTTGGGCCTTGGTCTTTTGGCTTGGTTGACTATAGAACATAATTTTATTTTAACTATTTAGTTTTTCAATTTCGAGATTAATTAAGCGATAATTACTTTTCATTTTTAATTAATTGTTTTACATTTATTACAGTTGGAGTGTGTTCACAATTGTAACTGTTGACCCAACATGTTTATTAATTTTGAGATTAAAGAGGTGTGTTGTTTGAAGACATCTCTTTAACATCAATTTAAATCTTACTCAACCACTGATTACTTAATTTTTTATTTTCAAATAATAATTATTGTGAGAGAAAATAAGAGTACTATTAGATAGAATTCTAAATTTAGTGATATTTGAATTCGGAAGAGCATTCCAGTTGAATTCCGGGGACAGATTTCAGAAGAGGTTTCATCATCAAATCGTGAAAACAATTCTGTCTTAGGACATTGCGAAAATTCGCAAGCATCCTGTTAGAATTTTTTTTGTTAATTTCGTTTTGTTTATAGTATTAAGATATTATTACATATTAGTATGAAATAAAATCTAAGACAGTTTTTTCTCTATTTGAGAAAAACAGAATTCAAGATTTTACTCGAAATTTCTGAGATATTGTTCTGTTCTGTTGCATTTCAGAAATTATGAAAGATGACAGAACTACAATCGAGTTCCAACAACTCTAAAAAGCATGAAGAAAAGCTTGAAAAGTTCAAGGGAATAGACTTTAGGATGTGACAACAAAGAATGTTGTTCTACTTGACAACCCTTAACCTTGCGAATATTGGAAGGGAGGGAGAACCTTAGATCGATGAGGATCCTATCAGTAAGGAATCATTGTTGTCCATAGAGGCTTCGAGAAACTCCAACTTTCTTTGTAGAAATTATATCCTGAATTGCCTGGATGATACTTTATATGATATATATTCATCATATAAAACAACAAAGCAAGTTTGAGATATGCTTGAGAAGAAATATAAAACTGAAGATGGCAGGGTGAAAAAGTTCGTCATTGAGAAGTTTCTCAAGTATGTCAAAATGTAATCAAGCAAGTAGAAAATATTCAAGTTCTAATTCATGAGTTGCATTCGGAGGGGTGCTCTATCAATGAACATTTCCAAGTTGGTGCAATAATTGAAAAGCTACCTCCGTTATGTAAAGATTTTAAGATCTATTTGAAGCATAAAATGAAGGAGATGACTTTAAAGGACTTGATTCGAGACTTCGAGTTGAAGAAGATCACCACATCGGATATAAAGTTGAAGTACCTACCTTTATTGCTAAAATGTGGTTGAAGGAGAGTCATCAAAGTTTAAGTTTCATAAGAACAAGGGTAAGAAGGTTTTTACAAAGAGTGTCAACAATTTCGCACCTAAAGCCAAAACTTTTAAGAAGATAAAAGGTAATTGTTGGGTGTATGAAAAATCGAGAAACAGGGCTCAAAAATTCCGTCACTTAAAGACCAAACTATGCTGGAAATTCAATTCAACATAATCAGGCCAATGTCGCTACTACTGGTGAAGACTTGGTTGCTGTAATTTTTGAAGTCAATATGATTGAGAGGTGGATTGACATAGGTGCTACAAGGCACATATGCGGTGACAAGAGTCTATTTTCAACCTTTGAATACATCACCAGTGATTAAAAACTCTACATGGGGAATTCATTAACTTCAAGTGTCAAAGGGAAAGAAAAATCTTGCTGAAATTTACTTCGAGAAAAATTCTTACTTTACTTGATGTCTTGTATGTTCCTGAAATAAGGAAGAACTTAATTTCGGGTCATCTCCTTACTAAAAGGGGATTCAAACTTGTATTTAACTCTGAAAAGTTTGTACTAAGTAAGGGTATTGACTATATAGGTAGGGGTACTTAGCTGATGACATGTTCAAACTGAATGAAATGATTACTGATGATATGAATAAAATGAGATCTTTTGTTTATATCGTGGGTTCATATGATATTTGGCATGCTAGATTAGGTCATGTAAACAATCGATCTATACATAGGATGGTAAATCTGGATTTATTGCCTAAGTTAAATAATTATTTCAAGCAAAAATGTGAGATTTGCATTGAATTGAAATTTGCTAGACAACCTTTTAAATCAATTCAAGGAAGGTTAAATGAGTTGTTGGAATTAATTCATAATGACCTTTACGATTATAAATCAACACCTAATCGTAGTGGGAAGAATTACTACATTACTTTTACTAATGATTGTAGTAAATATTGCTATGCCTACTTGATTAAAACTAAAAATGAAGCTTTCGATATGTTTAAGACATATAAAGCAGAAGTGGAGAATAAGTTAGACAAAAAATGAAATAATAAGAATATATAGAGGTGGTGAATATGAATCCACCGAATTTGTAGTGGCCATGAAATTATGCATCAAACTACGACACCATGTACACCTCAACAGAATGGTGTCGCAGAAAGAAAAATAAAACTTTCAAAGATATGATAAATTCCATTTTAAATAGTTCAGGACTTCTACACAACATGTGTAGTGAAACACTGCTTATAACGAATTATATTCTGAATAGAATTCCAATTAAGAAGGCTAATAAGTCTACTTATGAATTATGGAAAGCTAGTATTCCTACTTTTAAAATTTTAAAAGTGTGGAGTTGTTTAGCAAATGTACAAGTTCTATTACTAAGAGAGCTAAGTTATACCCTAAAACAATAGATTGTGTATTTATTGGATTTGCTAACAGTAGTGCCACATATAGATTTTTGGTAATTAATTATGAAATTACTGATATTCATGTAAATGCAACTACAGAATATGCGGATGTGCAATTCGTTGAAGGGATTTTTCCTTATAAAGAAGAAAATATAACTTCATTTAATAAGAGAGTTTAAGAGTAACCATCCACTTCTAATGTTCCCGAATTAAATACGAAACCAAGAAGGGAAAAACGAACAAGAGTTCCAACAAGTTTTGGACTAGATTTTATTAGTCTTTTGACTGAAGTTGATCCACAAATCATATAAAGAAGCTATGACTTCAAGTGAGGTTGTTTTATAGAAAGAAGCCATAAATAGTGAAATATAATCCATTTTGAATAACCATACTTAGGAATTGGTTGATTGTCTTCCCGGTAATAAACCAATAGGTTATAAATGGATTTTCAAAAGAAAATTGAAAACAGATGGGTCGATTGATAAATATAAAACACGTTTAGTGCCTCAAGGATATTGACAAAAAGAAGGGTTGGACTGTTTTAATACTTATTCTCAGTTTCAAGAATTACATATATCGGGATGCTAATTTCAATTGCAGCAATATACAATATGGAAATACATCAAATGGATGTAAAAAAGCATTTTTAAATGGAGAATTAGATGAAGACATTTATATGGAACAACCTGAAGGATTTGTGGTTACAGGTCAAGAAAAAAAAATTTGTAAACTTGTTAAGTTTTTATATGGACTAAAACAAGCACCAAAATAGTGGCATGAAAATTTGACCATACTATGATTGCAAATGGATTTAAGATAAATGAATGTAACAAATGTGTTTACATTAAGGAAACAAAAAATTCATGTGTTGTGGCGGCCCCTCGCCCTGAGGCCGCCCCGGGTTGTCGTCATGTCGTGTGCTCCTTGCCTGGTGGGCCTAGCTACATGCGTATTGCAAATGGATTTAAGATAAATGAATGTAACAAATGTGTTTACATTAAGGAAACAAGAAATTCATGTGTTGTGGCGGCCCCTCGCCCTGAGGCCGCCCCGGGTTGTCGTCATGTCGTGTGCTCCTTGCCTGGTGGGCCTAGCTACACGCGTCCAACACTTGCCCATCCATCTCATGTCTTGTTATTCGTGTCCACATGTGTGAGATTAGTTTGGTTAATCGGTTATTTATATTTTTCTTAAGTTATTTCCTTAAGTCTTTCAATTCCTTAAGTTCAACTGTCTATAACTTATTCAAGTCCTAGCCGTGATAGTGGTTTGTATTTTATAGAGTTGCAAGTAGATAATCATTAATTCACAGTGGAAGTCTTTAAGTAAACATAAACATGAATTTTCATTAACTCTTAAGTTTTATAGAGCAACAATCCTACTGTGGAAAACCCAGAATATAGAGTACATTGTATATAAGGCAATAAAAGCAAATATATACAAGTACACATGTCTCACCAGTCTCCCATAAACCTAAAATATAATAATATACAAAAATAAACACCTATGAGTTGTGCGTCGAATAGTGGGCGAACTCAGAGATAGTCACCAAGAATCCCCTTACCCTTACTCGTAGAAGGATATGCACTCAGCCATCACAACAAAATAGATGACGAGTCCACTTAGTAAAATCTTAAGGAAATTCACTGAGTATTCATATGATAAAATAAAGGAAATCCAATAAATATTGTTAAATAAACATACGGAATGTAAATAGACAACTGTAAATGGATCGTCGCATGCATAAATAACAATAAATAGTAAAGGTATATGCCTGTTCTAGTTAGACTAGACCATACTTTGGACACCCTCCTTAAGATCCCATCATTGGGCACACCCAACTGGCCCATCACCTGGTCCTCTTAGTTGTCGACGTAGACCTACGACGCATAGAAACACATGTATCGACAAAGTAGCTCGGGTCATTATTCATCGAGAACTCCTGATACATATGCTATGGTCTAGCGTGCCATAGATACACAACATAACACTTGGAATGAGTAAACTCAACCATCCGTTCAAAACAACAATATATACATAGATAACTGAAGTGAATAAGAAATGAAATCATGAATATACTGAACTAATAGAGTAAAATAACAATGAAGTTAGATAAATACTCAAAGTGACATTCCATTAGGTTTTACAAACCTCAATACGCGTTTCGACTTCCCTGGACTCATGAATCTGACCCGACTAGCTCCCTGATACCGAGCTACAATTCCCTAAGTCCCTAAAGTCCAAATTTTATGAGTTAAAGTTGGTTACAAGTATTTAAATATGTGTTAAGTCGAAAATCTAAAAACGACCCTTAAATTCAGTTTTTATCTGTCATTAGCGCGCTAGTGGATCTGCCTAGCGTGGTTAGTATATATAACGTGCTAGGGAGTCTGTCTAGTGCGTTACTGTTCTTCATTTCGAAGAATAGTTGAGCACCCAGACTGGATAGCGCGCTAGCCAGTCTAGTTAGCGTGTTATCTACGCCGGGTATCTGCACTGGTTGACAAAATTCTCAATTCGAGAATTCTATCATCAACATCCCAATTAGCTAACCTAACCCTATAAACTCATTCTCCCCTCAATGGGGACTCCATAACATCATTGACAACAAAAAAACACCACTAATTCGATCAATATCCTTAAATTTATGCATTCACTAGTTTTTTTAAAAAATTCACCAAAACCCAACTTTCTTCAAAATCAGTTTATAATTCTTAATTGAAACATTCATTAATTATGCTTGTAATTCACCAAGAATTCATAAAAAACTAGTGATTTAATACTCAAATTCAAATTTACACTAAAACACCAATTTGAGCTCATTTGAATGTGTAGGAGGTGAAGAAGATGATTACCTTATGTTGGTCTCCTAAATTGAACTTTTAGATCTCCAAATTCCTCTAAATTCACAAGCAAACTCTTTCCCCATCATCTCAAATTTGCATGGATTGTGTACATGAAGATGAGAAAATCCCACTCATTTGCTTATATATATATGTTATGTCATGATCTAATGTGCTATGCGTATCCCAAAGACAATCTTATGGCTCCAAATCAAGCTGTCCATAGCTTGTTGACACAAATTTATGATCCATCATCCTAGGATCATCTAAATACACATCTAAGGTCCACATTAAATTAACCAAACTATATGCTTTATATCATTTGATTTAATTAAATTAACTTAGGCTTATTCAACCATATGGTTAGTGTTTTTATTCACCAAAATTGCTAAATTTGTGATCTCACTAACCTTCGACTACCCTCACCCAGCGCCTCGTATCTTGACACACATCCCAAGGCACGCATAACCATTTGTTCCAGATTAGATTGACTTAGTTCATGGTTATATTATCCATTTTACTTGATAAAATTAGTCATCTTAACGTGAATTAGTTGAGTTTTCTAGTGTGTCCATAGTTCGCCTACCCGATACTCGCATTAACACATATTACGAAGTGAATACCCGTCACACAATCTCGCACAATAGCAATGTACACACATGCTATGTTACAATAATATAATGCTTAAACATCACATATAAACAACCATCATCCACAAGTAATATGTTCCATCGATTCTCGTGTCCGAGTTAATCAAGTTGTTCACGTAACGCCCGAATTACGATCTTTAATCCTTGAATTTAATTCTAATCCTAGTTTAATTAATTTGGGTCATTACATGTGTCATAGTATGCTTATATGTTGATGATATGTTGATCATGTCTTTAATACAAATATAATCATTTCAATGAAGAAAATGTTGAATTCTAATTTTGA
The DNA here is from genome assembly GCA_039657365.1 of Stephania yunnanensis. Lineage (NCBI taxonomy): Eukaryota > Viridiplantae > Streptophyta > Magnoliopsida > Ranunculales > Menispermaceae > Stephania > Stephania yunnanensis. The sequence continues at coordinate 6,207,103 of CM077588.1, read as the reverse complement.
CATGAATGACTTAGGTCAAACATATGTCATTTTAGGAATTCAAATTAAAAGAAATGATAACAGATAAATCCTTACTCAATCTCATTATGTTGAGAAAATATTAAAGAAGTATAATTAATTTTATTGTAAACCAACTTCCACTCCATTTGATGCAAATTGTAAACTTAAGAAAAATATTTCAAGTGCAATTTCTCAATTAGAGTATTCATAAGTAATTAGGAGTTTGATGTACTTAATGAATTCTACAAGACCTGACATTGCTTATGCAGTTAGTAGGCTTAGTAGGTACACAAACAAACCAAATGAAGGTCATTGGGAAGCATTGACTAGAGTATTAAGGTATTTAAAATATGTTTTATACAATGGATTGCACTATACAAAATATCCACTAGTACTTAAAGGGTATAGTGATGCTAACCGATTTCTGATAATATAGAAACTAAGTCAACTAGTCCATATATATTTACTTCAGGAGCTGCGATCTCATGAAAATCAACAAAGCAGATGTGTATAACATGTTTGACAATGAAATCTGAATTTATAGCCTCAAACAAAGCTACTGAAGAAGCAGAATGACTAAGAGATTTTCTAGAAGATATCCCATTATGGCCAAAATCGATGTCATCAATATGCATACATTGTAATAGTATGGCAGCATAAACTAAAGCCAAAAATAATGTATACAATGGTATATCAAGACATATAAGGCACCTACATAATACTATCAGACAATTACTATCAACTAGAGTAATTAACATATATTATGTAAAGTCAAAATATAATATTGCAGATCATATGACAAAAGGCTTACCAAGAGATCAAGTCATGTTTGTTATCGAGAGGAATTAGTCTAAAGCCTATAAAATGAGTTAAACCTGGCGGAAACCTAACCTAGCTGATTGAAGATCCAATGGTATATGTTTAATAGACAAACTAGTTAGATGAGACTTGAAGTAGAACACACTTTTACTCATTCCTAATATATAATGTTTCTTGTGAAGACGTTAAGGATATATTCTACATTTAATGACAACAAAAATGTCACTTATATGATAGTAAATGTTAGGTCACATTTATGAGAATGAGACATGCTAAACTCTCTAAAGATTTTATGAAACCGGGATGCATCCAGGATCAAAATGAAAAAAAGTATAAAATGTAATTTAATTATCGTGACATGTGTAAGGCGTATTGTATTGATTTACTACACAAAGTGAACAGTTCAAGATCTTTTGTATCCACTACGTCACTAAGTAAGTCCGATATATTTTACTAGAGTAAAGTTCAAGTCTTTTAGACACTTTTCCTGACAACAAGACATAATACTTATCTCTTGTGTTTTATGATTTTAATTATGTTTGAAAGCCAAATTTGAATTGAAATGTGGGGTGATATAATGTTTTCTATTCAAATGTGGGTTATTGTTGGAACAAGTTTTGTTCTAATATGTTTGAAAGAAAACATTAGTCCCACATTGAAAAATGAAAAGCCACTTTCTTTCTTTATATATGAAAGCAACCCAACTAACTTTCTTTTAAGACAAAATGGTTGGAGTGGGTGACCCAATAGGGTGCATATAGGTGCACATGGGCAATAAGGTGACCTATATACGTTTTAAGTCAAAGAAGGGCCTTGGGGCATTTAGGCTTTGGTTTGGTTGACTATAAAACATAATTTTATTTTTACTACTTGATTTTCAATTTTGGGTTTAATTAAGCAGTAATTGATTTTCATTTTTAATTAATTATTTTACAGTTATTACAGTTGGAGTGTGTTAACATTTGTTACTGTTGAAACCCTAACAGATTTATTAATTTCGAAATTAAAGAGGTGTGTTGTTCGAAGATATCTCTTTAACATCTATTTAACTCTTACTCAAACACTAATTACTTAATTTTTTATTTTTGAATAATAATTATTATGAGAGAGAAGAAGAATATTGTTGGCCAGACTTCTAAATTTGGTGATATTTGAATTTATAAGAGCACCCCGATTGAATCATGGGACAAATTTCTGAAGAGTTTTCATCACCAGATCGTGGAAGCAATTATGTCTTAAGACATTGCGAAATTCGCAAGCCTTCTATTAAGATTTTGTTTGTTAATTTAGTTCTATTTTAAGTTATTTTAATTTCGTTTTGTTTATAGCATTAAGATATTATTACATATTGGTTTGAAATAACATATAACTCTTTTTCCATTAAGATTTATTTTTTTGTTCTAGGTTTAGTTTATGTTTAATTTAGGTTTTGTCTCATGTTTCGTCAACTTAAGGTAATTGTCTCTCTTTTGTGGTGTAGCTCTCTTTTATGGGGATATTTCTCTTTATTTTAATTAGAGTAGTTTTTGAGCATTAAGGAGGTGTATTCAATTGAGATTTTAATAGACTTTTGGTTACTTTTGTAGATTTTCATAGACTTTTAAAGATTTTGATAAACTTTTATGTAAACTTCATTTTGATGACTTTGATCAATATTTAAGATTTTTAGTGAATTTTGTGAACATTCTTAATTAAACATGATTTTGATTGATACTAGTAGATTTTTGTGATTTTTATATTAAAACAAATATTTTGCACTATATTATAAAATAGTAGATGAATAATTATAGTTTTTTTCTTAAGAACTGTTACTATTTTTTTAAAAATATTTTTGTATTTTGATAAAAAAAATCATCTAGACATATTAATGAATTACTATCAAGATAGTAACATAACAAATAAGTAAGATTTTTTCTTTCCTTGAGAATGATAGTTTAAATTTTTTTTTTTAAATGCACTTCTTGCATTTGAAAAAGAAATACGATTATTTTCTCTAAAAATAATAATATTACACTTTTTGAAATTATAATTATACACTCGATAAACAAAACTTCTTTGTAAAAAAATCCTATAAAAATGTATAATGATGCAAAAACGAGATCTTGTTAATAACGACATTATTTTCATTTTCATCAACATAAACATTAGAGTATAATGAGTGAGTAATGAAAACCATGAGTTGTTGAGTGATTTGAGAAGTTGATAAAAACAATTGATAAGAAAAGACTTTGTGAACAATAAAATCCTTATTGAATAAGAGAACCACAAAAAATTAAAAGTCTCTAAAAGTTTATGGGGTGAGATGAGGAGAAGTTGAAGATTTCTTTATGTGTATTTTTATATAAAAAGTCTATAAAAGTCAAGATTTGTAATCAAACCACAAAAGTTACAAAAAAATTAAATACACCTTACTTTTATAAACTCTCAAAGAGTTTAAATTGAATACCCCAAAATTTTTATATAATTTTAGAAGTCTATAAAAGTTCACATTAAATATGTCTTACTTTTATAAACTCTCTAAAAGTTTTAATTGAATACAATTAAACTTTTGTAGTAATTAAAAGCAACCAAAAGATCATTAAAATCTCAATTGATTACACCTCTGTTAGTCTGTAATGTAGTATCTATTACATTTTACTCGTTAAAATGTTGTAATATGTTGACTTACCCTCTTGGATTATGAATGATGAATGTGCATTTTTAGGCTTAAAAAAAACTAAATGTGACACAAGGCAACTTCAATATAAAAAAACTAGATCTCAAGCTTGATCTCGAATAATATATAAATAGTTTTAGTATCTTATATAATCTAGAAATTGAATGCTTCATGCTCAAGATTTCAAGGTCAATCAAATTATTTTTATTAAAATAAGCTAGTTCAATTACATATTCCAAGAATTAAGTTAATTATACCTATTTTTTATAATTAATGAAAGCAATAAAAGTCGTAAAATAAAGAAAAGAACAGAAAGACAGAGAAGTAGCCTATATAACTCTTTAGCATATATAGCGCATGACATAGTACACTGGGTATACGTGTCATGTGGTAAATGAAAATACCAAAATGACAACTCTATGCAATACCACAAATACATTAGCTAATAAGATTTATTTATGCGACTTCGACCCGCATGTTATAAATCAAGATCTATGTATAACTGTATTTCGAGGCATGTAAGGACTGCTTCTATGAGCCAATATGTTTTGCAGTTTGTTATTCTAGCACTTGTGATAAATTTTACCAGCTTTACCTGAAAAATTTTAAACAATTTTTTTTTCTATTTCTTTTTTAACTGAGAGTTGCTGAGCTTTTTTCAGCCCCTCTCCTTGCTTACTTAATTAGGCAATTATAAACTATTCCCATATGGTCAGTTGCAAAGCATCATTAATTTGATCCAAAATAAACAACGTGATTACCCTACCAAACTGTGATGTGGGGAACATTAATAAAGTAGATTGTACGTAAGTCGTTAATTAAAGTAGATTACCCTATCAATGATATCGTTTTCTTTTTTTGTTAGTCAAATAAAACATATTTGATTAAATCTGATATCCATTAATGAATAGTTCCTTTCGTATGCAATTTCAGATTCAACATTGGCACAAGTTGAATATTCAACTCTACGTCTTCATTTACCTTATGCTTATGTGTGGATTTATGTGACTATTGAATCGATACATTTCATTGGTATTCTTTATTAAAATATGTAGTTTTCTTCTTTAGTTGTAAGTCTTAGATTTTCTTCCTTTGTTGGAAGTTTGATTTTTTGATAATTTAGGATTCGTAGCCAATCGAATGAAGTTGTTCATGTAATGACGCATTTTTCCCTTATATAATGTAGCCGAATGACCAAATATATAAAATTAACCTTTGGACGAGGTAGCCCTGGATATACTCAATAATCTCAGTATTGAATGAAATATTGAATACCAATTTTTTTTTTTATTCTACTATCTATTTTTGATGGGGCAGAGAAGGGATATAATTCAGCATTAGAGTGTCACCTTGATGTGGTGGAAGTCGTCACTTCAAGCCTAATTATCTCTAAATCTAATGTGAATTTTTTTATTTTGACTTGCTCACATTTAGCGAAACATTTAGCGAATTGGAAGTGAAAATTAAGTAGAAGAGTCACGACTGAAACACGTAAGAAAATGTATCAGGTCTCTCGAGCCTATTGGTTTATCAAATTATGTCCATTAGCTTCCTCACAAAAAACAGAAAAAAAGTTACGTCAAATAGCGTTAGTTGGATAACTAAGTTGAACAACTCTGTATGTACATAATTAATCCATTCTTGTTTTATTTTTAACTTTGCATCGATTAGGGTGCGTTTGTCATTTCCAAGAAAAGCGTTTACAATATTGGTAGTATTATTGTTTGCCCTTCTCAATGAAAATGCCAGTTGAGCTGACTATTTTGCCAACCTGTTGCAAAATTGTTTACACGGCACTCCACAACCGGCTTCCTTAATTTTGATATTAATTAATTAATAATAAAATTGTCATTGATTTTTATAAAGGTAATCCTTAATTTTGATAAAATTTGTTTTAATTTCAAATACACCCTAAAATTAATAAACAACTATAATCATTGAAATTTCTATTATACCCCTTAAATATTTTAAAAAAATTTAAAACCCTCCCTAAAGAAAAATAGATTTATTATTTTTATAAGCCTTAAAGACATTAATCTAGCTATGCTCGCAAAATTATTTTTTAATTTTGCCAACCTATTGCTCAAGCTCTCCCTACTTATTGCATGAGTACTTTTTTATTCTTTTATTTATCACTTATTCTCTTCAAAAAATGAAGAATTCTTTTTTGTGGGATTCAAAATCGAAGGTGTTGGGGTGAGGGTGAGGGTAATGGAGTGGGTAAAGGTATTTTTAGAATTTTAAGAAAAAAAGTTGAGTAAACTAAGTAAAAAATGGGGAACGACAAAGTAAAAATCTAAAAATAGGTTCCTTTAAGCAAAAATTAGGGCCCGTTTAGCTGCTCTCATATTCTATTCATTTGTCGTCCAATATCATTTGATTAAATATAAGACACAAAAAAGTCATCTTAATGTTCAATCGTACTAATATCGATCTATAGGTAAATTGAAAACATTCAAGTGATATTGATCATATCAATTCACTTGTACTTAGGCATTTTTAGTCTAACATATTAAGGGATCCACTGATATCTCTCTCTAAAAAGAGAGAGGCAAATTTTGTCTCGATTACACACCTCCATACATTATTCACATAGTAATCAATCAAAACCTTTATAATCATCCGGTTAAAGACAACGTTTGATTATGTCAAATCATTATGATCCTAATGTTGATGTTTTCAGTAATCTTATGACAGAGGACTAAATGATATACTTGTTATGATTAACACATATGACTTAATCCATGTAATGTTTTCATAGCGGGTCACTCCACTACCCTATTCCCTAACATGTACTAATGATCTTGATTTATATCTTTATACGCATGATATTAACATTACCGTTAATCAAAACTCGCACTAGTCATAATTCATTATATAGTTCCTAGTATAATGACCGACTAGAGATATTAAAATGTTTCAGTAAACATTCGTGGATCCTATTATAATGTAAACATGCAAACCAATTATAATAATGAACAACAAATGAAATCATCTATTTTATTAATCAAAATAGTAATAGAAATAATGTTCATAAGATTGACTTTAGGCACATGCCCCAACAGTTTCACATAGTGTTGAGGTGCTACGAGAGTCGAGAGATTGTGCTATGCGTATAGGCTTGTGAGCGGATACGCTACATTGTGAAATTGAGTCTTGTTGGGTTTTTATCTGGGGTTTAGATAGATGAGAATTTTTCTTTGTGTACTAAATTATTGATATTAGATTGTCTTGTTTCTTGCCGATGGTTTCTTTCCTAATTTGGAGTTTTTTCACATAACTTCTCGCGTTCATCTTTTCTTTGTGGTTTGTTTATCTATAGGTGTATTTATTTGAATGAGATCTTAGGACTTCCACAGTGATTCGTTACAATAGATGTGCGCTTTCATAATACTTCAAGTCTTTCTAATAAATATAAACAATCGTACGCCAGTCATCCTATTTGGTAAAATTAGCTAATAATTTTGTCGATAATTGATAATCTAGATTGTTGATAATCACAAGAGACTAACAACTGTAAGCTGATAATCTAATTGATTAATTAAATCTTTTAAAAAAATTAATTGATTGAGTAGTTGATAAAACTAGTGAATTGACGTATTTTTATCAAGGGAATTGATTATATCTAGTCTTATGTACTACGCCATTGTTGATTTATGAAAACTTTATTTAACTTCAAAAAAGCACGAATAAAGTTATCATTCATTTTATTTTTCTATCACAAGTACTCTTCTATTTACAAGATATAATTAAAGGGAATCGATTACATGTCTAGTCTCATCTGAGCCGTTAATATTAATGCAAATTTTATTTAACTTAAAAAAACATGATAGTTAATATTAATGCAAATTTTATTTAACTTAAAAAAACATGAATAAATTTTTGTTTCATTTTTTTATTTAACTTAAAAAAATGTTTATAAAGTTTTCTTCCATTTTATTTTTCTATCACAAGTACTCTTCCATTTACAGGTGGATACAATTCAATAAAATTACAAATAAGCACTGCAAATGAAATTAAAATAGAAATGACATAAATTAATGTATCTAACATCATACTTTATTTGCTCCAAAAAATAACATACTTTTTTGTATCTTTAAAAAAAATAATTCAAAACTGACACTGCAATTTTTTTTAAAATTTCCCATGTATATTAGATTTTCACATCAATTATTCATGAAATGCCCCTAATCTCTATTTGGATAATTTGTCATTTTATCAAGGTTAATTTAGTAGATATGCATGGTATGCATGTAATGGTGTGAATAATGTGTGTACTACATACTATTTAGTTGATTTAGGTGTGAAATTAAACCTAAGTTAAGGAAATAGATTTGATAAAATGTTAAGTAAATCAAATAAAGAATAATGGAAAAATAGGTAAATAAACACACATTAGGGTATTCATATAAAATACAAGAAAAGATGGACTTAATGTGGACTTTAGGATCATCCTAATACTTAAATGCATCGAGATGAGATGTAGGGTTTGGGTTTGATGTCAACCAAACCTTAATCTCCTTAACAAGCTATATAAGCCAACTTAAGGCTTCTAACCACTTTTGTTTGAAATTAGCTACAGAAGAATTTGAGAAGGGGGACCATAGAACACTTGCTTGGTGATTTGGTGGAGGGGAGGAAAATTTCATCAAGATCCCACAAAGCAAGGTGATAACTTGTCTCATCTTCTCTAATTTTCTCTATTTAATTCACATACTTGATTTTAAATAAAATCATGGTTTTCTCTTTGAGATTGAAGATAGATGATGAACTCGTACGTCTTGATTTGTGATTTGGGTCATCCCTATCTCATTCATATTTGATTTATTCAAATGGATTTGCAAAATCTATGTTTTAATAGCGGATTTGTAGTTTGGATACATTATTTGATGAAATGGGAATTATCTTGTGGTTTCAAACGAGTTGTTTATGTTGCGTTTTGGGGTTCATACTCAGCGAGAAATTCAAAAAAAAATTTGAAAAACCCCCAACAGGAACGAAAAATAAGTTTCATTAAACTAGATCTATAAAAGTAAATCATATTTTGATCTGTGATTTCCTTCTCTAATTTTTTGATCTCCAAGATGTTAAGCATCCGTTCTCTATCGGAAATCCACATACGAATAGTGACCAAAATTTGGAGTGCTAGCCCCAAGAGAGATAAAAAACATTTTTCATTCTCTCCAAAAATCCAGAGAACTCGAAAATAGCAAAAACGAAAATCTTATTTCATTTTAGGGTTTCAACCTTTATTTATATATGTAGATAAGCCCTTACTTAAAATCATATTTGTAATACAACTATTGTATTTAGGCAGTTTAAGAAAATTACACATATGCCCCTAACAAATTGTAAGGGCTATTATGTCATGAATTTTATCATATAAAATTCATTATTCTTGACCAATTGAAATTGTGCAAAGTCATTCTTTGTGTGCGGCCCAATAGTTCTTTTGATGTTGACAGTGAACCAAAACCATTTTGGTACACAAGTCATAAGCGGTCTCTAGCAAGGCATTATGACTACCCAAGTAGGATGAATATCAAAATCGACACAACCTAATGAATAATATATATCATATCATTTTGTCATGTGATATCTTTTGATTAAACATAATACATGGAAAGTCACCCTTAATGTTCAATCGTAATAGTCTCAATCTTTAGGTAAACTGAAAACATCCAAATGACATTGATCATATCAATTTACTCGGACTTGGCAATTATCAGTCTATCATATCGAAGGATCTATTGATATCTCTCTTTATATCAGAGGGACAAATTCTATCTTGATTACACACCTTCACATATTATTCACATTGTAACCAATCACAATCTTTATAATCATCCAGTTAAAGACAACGTTTGATTGTGTCAAATTATCATGCTCATAATATTGAAGTCTATGGTAATTTTAAGTCTAAGGACTAAATGATATACTTATCATGAGTAACACCTATGACTTATTTCATACGATGTTCTCAAAGCAGGTCAGTCCGATTCCTTGTTCCCTAACAAGTATTCATGATCTTAATTCGTATCCCTGTATGCATGATCATCACATGACCATCAGTCAATATTCACACTAGTCTTACTTAATTATAGTTCCCAGTGTAATGGCCGACTAAAAATATTTATGACATTTCAACAAATACATATGGATATTACTTAAGGTAAACATTCAATCACTTATAATAAAACAACAAATAAAAATCTATATTTTATTAACTAAAATTATAAGATGAACCATGTTTATAGATTGACCTGGGGCACATGCCCCAAAAGTCTATTACTATTTTGATTTGACTTGGACCCTTGAGGTCAGCGTGAGTCGTTGGAAAACTTGAAATTTGGGTTTTGGTTCTAGATTCTAATTTCGTGCCCAACGACGTGCTAGCACCTCGCTTACAGGCTGTACGTCGCTGGTCCCGATGCTACTTGGGGAATTATGGGATTCGATCCAGTGATTCTCAGCGACGTGGCATATAACGTACAACGCTGGTAGATCGTCGAGTCCTATTTTTGGGTTATTAATTCGATGTCTAGTGATTTCACCCAGCGCCTTATGGTAAACCCACATCGTTGTGAAAGTGCTAGATGTTTTATCATGAATTAAATTGGATCTCGTTGTTTTCCAAAATTATTGAGTTTTATCGAGATAAATCATCGGGACAAGGATCAGGACAGAGGTAATTAACCCGAAAACCTTTGTCACTCCGGCAAAACCACACCGATGGGGTGGCATTGATTCGTAAAGGGATTGAATAATGATTTCAAATATTAATACGATAAAATGACTTTTCTCAATTAAGCTTGCTAATAACAGCATAATACACTTATGTCAATGTAGACACTTGAGGAAAATTGAATAGGAACTTCCCAAGTCAGATTGGAATAGGATAGCAGCGATAAATGTAAGTGGGGTTTGCGGTATATTCAATCTTTTCATGTTATTAGTTATGCTAGGATTTACGGTAGTGAATGGTTAATATCTTGCTTGGAGTCAAATTGAATATATCTTGTCGTTCCTTTTTATCTTGTCCCTTTGAGCTCTCTATTTATGAATGTGTATGGAACTGATATGCTTGGAATGAATAATTGTAAATAGTACCTCAGACTGGATAGCCGACAACCATCGTTTATCTCCTATCGCTATTAAATGATACCTTGAAGCCAATTTATGCAGGCAGAATCATGATGATGCTTAGACATCAATCTATAAGGCATTATCATATTTGATACCTTGAAGGTAGTTGGTTGTCACATCACACAGTTTATAACTGGTTTCCACTTCATCGACTTTATGGCATTCATGTTATCATTGTTATCTGGTTGACTATCATGTTCGGGCTTTGCTTTGTTTTATCTTGCATTATATATTATGCTTTTTATATTATCTTTTCATATCCGGAATGATAGTAGAATTGGTCAATAACTTTGTTCATGCTAGTTATTATGCATTAGGTATTATTTGCATGATTGAGGTAAAACAAACTTCTGTTTTATTGAGCACGTTGGATATTTGCTCACCCTACTATTTTTCCCCATTTAGGCACCTCAACGAATGCTCAGAAAAAAAGGAAGGAGCAAAGTCATAACATAGAAGCTCTTTTCTCTTTTTTAAGATTGTTTATTTATATTTATTAAGTTTTGAAGCAATTTATGTACTAAAAAGAGGATTTTATTTTGGGTAGACTTATGAAACCTATAGCCTAGTTATTTAACTTTTGTAAGACTTTCTATTTTATTTATGCACCTAATAGACTAATAAGATTATTTTTCCATACCAATTATGTCTTAGTAGTTTATTTGTAGGTTATCTTGTTGTATTTTTGCAGATTAAGGCTTACTAGATCATCGCTAGACTCCTTGAGTCATCTCGAGAAGTTTGGTGATGGTTTAGGCTTGGGTGGCCGTTGTTGTAGGAATTGGAGTCGTCCCAATTCATAACTTTGAATTGGATCAATTCAAATTTTGAATGACCGAAGTCTCAATCAAACTCAAACTTTCTCGCTTATTTGTCTTGCCAACAAATAATTTGCACACATATTAAAAAAAAAAAAAATAAAAATACACAACATAAGTACACACAATAAGACAATTATACAGCACCAAAAAAAGAGAGACAACTATCACAATTCTTGCTTTGGGTTTTATAGATATTTATTTATAAATAGTTTTACATTATAGAGAAAAATAAATAAAAAGTAAGAAATTAAGAAAACAGAAGCAATTTATATATATATATATATATATATATTAATAATTATATTTGGACTCATAAGTTTAGACTTATATTAAAGTTTTTAAAATTTTTATAAATATTTAAGAGGTATAAATTTTTTTTATAAGTAATCGTATTTATTTCATTAATTAGTTGAAAATTCGTGAGTCCGGATAAAACATTTTAAAATAAAAAATCGAACAATTAATGTCATGAGTTCTTTTAATCAAAATTTACATAAAAAACATGATTTGATATAAATTCAAAATGATTGTCTCCATAATAAAGTTTTGATACATCCAAAATCACGTCTCCTAATAAAGTTGAAACATCGTTAAAATGAGTGCTGGTCTCAAGTATTGGGCTGTCAAAAGACTCAAAACCATGCCCTCTTTAATTGTTTTGTATTCTTTTTGACTTTACTAGTTTTGCACGTTCGAATAATGTCATCATACAAAAATATAAATAGAACATACAAATTTAAAATAAATTAGATGAATTTCAAAAAGACGTATCTACCTAAGTAAAAGACCTAATTACCCTCTACCCCAAACACCAATAATGAATTTAAATTAAGGATCTTTATGTCTTTTTGATTGTTTGGTCGGACTTTTTGAGTCATCATCATATTCATATTCATAAAGAAAAAGAGAAAAATGTAAGAAAAAATATGAAAAGTGAAGATAAGGCAAAAATATCAACTTGGAATGCTGAACACTTCCCCCATTTGAAGCTTGTCTATACATAAGGAAGAACGCAAGATTGAATCAATCTGCCATAAAAAAAAAAGAGAAAAAAAATGAAAAACAAACTTAAAATCAAAAAAAAATATAGGGAATTGATACTTATATAGCATTGTCAAGACCAAGAACATGATAAAGATTTGTGATAAAGAAAAGAAAAAACATCATAATCTATGAGGCCGCCCCTAAATCTACTAATCCCCAAAGCGACACTCGCCACGACTCGCCACATGGGAACGTGTATAAACACAAAAGATAAGGCTGGCCCATCAATGTTTGCTCGTGCAATAATTAATATTAAAAATATCTTTGACAAAGTGCAACAACGAAGCACAGTAAAAGAGTTACTCGTACGCCTTCCCAAAAAGAAAGACACATCAAAGAGAGGACCATTCCACGAACGAGGCAAAGAAGCTCTATAGTGCCGCTACGGGCACCCAACCAATTTACAAAAGTACACCATTATTAAGGATACCAATTGATTTGCTCAATGCACTCAAAAAACAAGATATATTTCCTAAAATACCCCTACCTAAAATATGCACCCCACCCAAATCGATCATCTCCTCTGTCATTCTCGAGCAATTGATTTCCTTTTCTCTTCTTCTCCTCTATCGTTGCAGCTCTCTGTCTGCAATCTCTATTGTCCAAATCATGTCCAGCATCACCGTGTCCAACATCATCGTGTCGAGCATCACCGATTTGACCATCTCCTTCGAATCCTCTTATTCGAATCATCAAATTTAGGGTTCGGTTTGTTCGATTCGAGCTTGCGGGAGTCAATTCGAATGACTAAAGGTAAGGATTTATTTGAATTGGTTGGAAATGGTTTTGTTTTAGTTGATTTTGTTTTTGAAATTGTTTGATCTTCATTCATGGGTTTCCAATATGGAAACCCGTGGTTTCCGACCACACTTGGCAATAACGTACGGGACATTCTCGGCCACTAATGACCAAGATTGTCCCAATTAATGGTGAAAATTAGCATATAGTACGTCTCGGTTACAACTAACTGAGACTATAAGTACTTGTCTCAATTAGTTTTAACCGATACTATAAGTACATCGTAGTAATGTATTACCCCAGGTCCCGCTCGTGAACCTGTAATGCCTCGTCCTGTACACCATCTCCCATAGGGGAGCATGCACGTGTACCTTTCTTCTTTGTAACCTTTTATTTATCTTTTCGATATGAGGCTATTTGTTTCATCTCACCTTGAGTATCCAAGGTACACGATGTTCGTTCAGTTCTCGAGGCCTCACCGTAAACTTGTTCCCTGGTAACACCAGTCTTCTTTTGAGCCATATCTGTAAACATAAAACAAGAAGAGTGCATCGGAATAATGTCAAAAAAACCTAAAAAATATGGCATTTTAATGAGTTCTGGTCCTACAGGTATGATAATTTACCGAATGTCTCGGTGCCACAATACCAAAACCTTAGGGGTTATCTCGGTTAGTAACCTCTGAGCCCGTTCAATAGGCCTCACCCACAAACCATCGTGCCAACCCCTAATAAAAATCGTGTACTATACTATGTTAGGTAATACCAAAACAAAAGTTATTATCTCGGTACCTTAGAAGTGAGACTATAGGGCATATCCAGATTGTCTACGATCGACTAAGTCTGGGTTCCTTTAGCTATAAGTTTCAATGAGGTTTGGTTAATAATTCTTTTATTTTCTCGTCAATGCATGACCGAGACAATACCACATGTCACTGACCTATGGGACCAACACTTACGAGTTTGGAAAACAAACTAAATTTGTACATCGAGCTGAAGGGCCATGGAAACAAACCTAATAATATCCAAATTCATGGAAAATACACACTAACCTTCTTGTGATCTCCAAAATGACAACACCAAAGTCTACGACCTTCTCTAACAACCTTCTCACCGCGAACCCTTTTCCTCGACAACAAATCAGTTCAACGAACAAGAGGAATGTGTCGAACAACGAATTCGATCTATAAATCAAAAGGAGTATATGGATTCATGGATATGTTGGCAAGAGAAGGGCTAGAGGCAAAAGTTCCAATTCGATTTTGGTATTTTGGGGGTGAGGTGGTCGTTTTAGAACCAAAGGGCAATTTGGGAAACTTGATGGGGTGCCTTGAGAAATTGATTAGGTGCCCTAATCAGCGAGGTGCCCTGAAAATCAGTCGGGGTGTATATTGTCGCATTCTTAACAAAATAAGGAGTTATATTCTTTATTATTCTTTATTTAGAGAAGTTCTTGTGATGAGAACTCTCTTTGGTGCTTGTGATTATTCTTGCAACTATCGATCTCATCATAAACGAACCCTAGTTTTTGCTTAGAAAACCCCACCTTTGTGAAATTACCCAACTATCCCTCCATATAAAAGGTTTTTTACTAACATATACCCCACTCACCCACTTACCAATATCCCAGTCACCCCTTTCTCAAATCGCATTCTCATCACCAACCCAAATTTTACAAAACCTGAACATAATTACACCGATTCGACGCAGTGGATGCATTCTTCATCTATTTTAATGTGGATTTTAAGTTTTTTGTGGTTTTGTTAATTTTTGAGTTGGTATTATTTGTGGTTTTATTGTTGGGTTTAAGGCATTGATTTGGGGATTGAATCATGCAGTTTGGATACAAAATCTTGATGGAATCAAAATATCATGCAATTACGAGCAAAACTTACTATGGTACCGAAACATTATATTAATTCTCGGACATGTTCAACCGAGACAAACTTTTTACACATTGTTTAATTCCTTTTTTTATTTAAATTAATTATTTGAATTTTTCCTTCAAATATGGCTCGTTCCAAAGCAATTGTGACCAGGGAGGAGACCGATAGTGATCCATTAGGAGGTGCCCATGGTCGTGGTGGTCGGCAACCCCATACTGCCTCTTACCTGAAGGAGAAGAAAAGGCTTGAAACCAAGGTTAAGGCACCAGAGGCGAGTACATGTTCTCGCAAGGGTGTTGTGAAAGATGAGGGTTCACATATTGCCAAGCATCGGAAAAGGATTTGATAATTGCTTGATGTGGAAGTCAAGGTGAAGCTTCCAAGTTTTCTGAGGACTCACTTGGGAATGAAGAAAGAGAAGAAGGTTTGTTTTAAGTTATTTGCAATTGTTGAATTTGTTACTAACTATTTACTTAGTTTTTATCCTTTTTGACAATTGTGATTTTGTGTTTACTTTATCAAGATCATGTGGGTGGTAGTACCAATGGTGGAGGCAACCGAGGGACACGAGCCACACGAGGCAATCGAATAAGCCGAGGTGGGCGAGGTAGTCGAGGTGGGCGTGGTAACCGACCTACAACAAATGAAGAAGATTAAGAAGAAGACCCATTTGCTCCTTTACCCGATATGCCAATAGACCGGAGTCTATTGTTGAGCTTCAAACATCATGTTGCGGCTGCAATTTGGGATAATGTGATACGTAGCTCATATGTTCCTCTAACAAAGTCACACTACTAGCTACTAGTACTTACAATATTGCATGAGTAATGAAAACACTAAGTCACAAATTAACACATGCATGGGGTGTTGCTATTGGTAAAAATTACTTCTTGTTTATGCTTGTTGGTTTGGAGTTGATCCTTTCCCAACATCATTTGTAGAGTTTGGTAATCAATTTAATGTATGTTAATCAATTTGAAATATTAGTAGATCATTTTTGTTATGTGATGTGATGTATTCTCATAATTCTATTACTCTTTAGGGGCTTACAAAATAGTAGCAATGGAGTATTTGTAATTAATTTTGTGAAATGTGTTTAATATAATTTTGTGCTTACATGATGAGTTGTGACTTACCTTGAGATTCATAGGCTGTAAACTTAGTTATATATATATTTGGGTAACTTTCATTTGTTTTGCAGCATCGGGCACAACTGAAATGCATAAACCACGGGGCTCAAATCCAAAAGTGGGATTTGCAAGCATGTCACCTTGATACCAAAGGTCTTCAGAGGATTATCCACCGGACCGAGTTAACCACGCTCATTGACTGCTCGTACCGAAAGGGCAACAAAGAGTTGATTTCTACTTTTGTCGAAGCGGTGGCAGCCGGAGACAAATGCATTTCACATGCCATTCGGTGAAATGTCAATAACTTTGAAGGACGTCAACATGTTGTTGAAGATTCCGGTGACCGACAAGGTTGTTGCGGTGAACAGTTTCTCAAGATACACCGAGGACTCTCACAAGGAAGCAATTGAGCTAGTTTCCAAGTTGCTTGGTGTTACAATTGAGGAGGCGGAGGAGGAAGTCAACATCATAAGGGGCCTCACTGTTCGAAAGGCGTGGTTGAAGACTAGGTGGGACCCGACCGGAAAGTCGAAGCCGCGTAATTATCCTCCCGTGCGGTGCACAACGCGAGCATTTATTTTGTACCTCTTGTCGCGCACTCTTTTTATCGACAAGAGTGGATCATGGATCTTTATCACATTACTCGAGTTGCTGGAGAATTTACATGATGTTGCAAGTATGCATGGGGCGCTACTACGTTGGCGTACTTGTACCGTCAGCTTGGGTCAGAGACTAGATTTGAAGTGTCGCAGTTATCGGTTACCTCATTTTGCTCGAGGTAATTGACACAAACTAAATTGAATTTCTAATCTTTATTTATTACCAATTGTGGTATTGTTGCTAATGTTTTTTATTTCTTGGCCAGGGATGGGCATACGAGCACTTCAAACTTAGGTTTGCCATATCAAACGCCAAATTCATGGACAGAGTGCAACCTCGTGTTGTGTGTTGGATCTAGAAACATGAGACAGATGGGAATCAGGACAAATTGGTGTCAATCCGGCATACGTTGAACCGATTGAGGCCAAATGAGGTGTTTCACTTTCATTTCTTTCACATACACCTTGTGTGGCCTTACTTGCTACTAATATATATATTTTCTTACTAGTGTAGGTGACGTGGGACCCGTATGGTGAACTCGATCTCGTTCTAAGATGGGACCTTGAGGTATATGGATATCGTAGAGCTATACCATCCGGAAATATTACTGAGACAGTTTGAGTATGTGCAAGTTGTACCAGCCCCTTCGTATCGTCATCGCAAGGCATCCCGATGCCCATCTGCAATCAAGTACTCTGTCAAGTACGGGTTCCAACTGGAGCATTAGGAGAGGTCAATGGGGTCTTGACAGAGGAGGGGGAAGTTCTTTTGTTGACGTTATTCCGAGGAGACGGGAATTGGATGGATCCTGGTATTAAGGGCAAGGACAATACGACATACTAGATTGTCCCTAGTGGGTTTATCATCTTTGGTGGAGGTGGCAAAGACTTTGGCTATACGTTGTGCTATGGAGTATTGCCAAGAATGTTGTGATCTGAAAATGGTTTGCTCTGATGCTATGAATGTTGTTGCAGCTTTGAATTCGGATGTTATGGAGCATGGAGATCTTGATCCTCTAATCTACGACATCATGTCCTTGGCCAAGGACTGGGATCCATCTAATTACCATTTTGTTCCTAGGGAGAGTAATGTAAAGGCTGACTCAGTAGCTAGGAAAGCCCTAATTTAACACACAAGTTGTAAATGAGAGTATCCCCCCCCCCTGATAGTTTTATGAATCAATGGACCGATATTATAACTATCTTTCCTGCAAAAAAAAAAATAGTATGTCAATTTAAAAAAAAAGAAAGGTGAAGTGATTAATAATAGGGGTTGTTACAACAAAAATAAGATATGTTTTAACCAAACTCAACTTGTACATACGACACAAATAACTACAGAACTTGTCCTCAAGTTGGAGTGTCTCATTACATTAATTAATAATGCACATAATGGATAGATAACGATATATGTAGATGAATGTAGAATTACATTGTTTGATGGAAAAAATTACAAAAGTACAAATGTTTTTAGTTTAAATGAGGAAAATAAGGTTGTGTTTTTCTTTTTCAAGAATAGGAAATATCGTCTATCCAAAAGGCGTTATCAAGGTGGGTGTATTTTATTTGTTGATGTGGACACATGGATATCGCCTTTTCAAAAGACGTTATCAATGTGTCATGTCCACGTGGGACGGCATGTACTGATAGTGCCTTTTCAAAAGGCACTATCAGTGCATGTCGTCCCACGTGGACAGTGTGTACATCAATAGTGCCTTTACAAAAGACGTTATTGGTGTAAATGTCTACGTGGACATGGCCGAGCCCCTAGGCCGAGGGGTACACAGATAGCGCCTTCCGAGAAGGCGTTACCTGTGTACCTCTTTTTTCCTTCTCGAAAATGGCGCAGAGAATATATTCTCTGCATCGTTTTCGAGAAGGAGGAAGAAGGAGGTAGGGGTAGGGGTAGGGTGGTAGGGGTCACTGGAGTGCTGTAGAGGAGGGTGGGGCGTCGAGTATTTAAGGAGGGGAGGGGGAAGAGGGCGGGTGGAAAGAGACAAGGTCGAGGGAGTTGGCCAAGAGGGGACGATTTGGTTTTGAAGGAAACGCGACAGTGCACACGCGCGGCGGAGAAGGAGGAGAGTGAGTTGACGGAGCACCGGAGCAAGGAGCTGTGGGGGCTGAGGAAGGAGCAGCGGCAGCGGCAGTGGAGGCTCGCATCAGAATGCAGCGAGGAAGGAAGCAAAGGCGGCGATGGAGGAGAAGGAAGCAGCTGCGCAAAATGACAACGTAGCATCGGAGGAGAAGGAGGAGGTTAGTTTAGTTTAGTTAAGTAGTTTAGTTAATCCACTGTAGGTAGTTAGTTTAATTAGTTAAGTTAGTTAGTTTAGTTTAGTTAGTTAAGTGTAGATAGTTAGGTTATGTTAGTTTAGTTTAGTTTAGTTAATCGACTTTAGGTAGTTAGGTTAGTTAACTTATTTAGTTAAGTTAGTTTAGTTTAGGTGTTTAGGTTAGTTTAGGTTAGTTAGTTTAGTTTAAGTAGTTTGGTTAGGTTAGGTTAGTTTACGATAGTTAGTTTAGTTTAGGTAGTTTGGTTAGGTTAGGTTAGGTTAGGTTAGGTTAGGTTAGGTTAGGTTAGGTTAGGTTAGGTTAGGTTAGGTTAGGTTAGGTTAGTTTAGCTAATCGACTTTGGGTAGCTAGTTTAGTTAGTTAAGTTAGTTTAGTTTAATTTAGTTAATCGACTTTAGGTAGTTAGTTAAGTTAGTTTAGTTTATGGAGTTTGGTTAGTTTAGTTTAGGTAGTTAGGTTAGGTTAGGTTAATTGCAATAGATGTTTGTAAAATTCTTTAGTTGGTTGTCAACTTTGTTGAATCAAGAATTCCACGATCATTTTACGAAACGATGTTTTCCATACGCTACGTGCATGGGGTGGATTTAAGGTGTAGGAGTGCAAGGATTTTGAAAACTTGTTTGTGCGTTTCAAGTTATTATGTGCGCTACATTTGAGGTATTTAGGTTAGGTTAGGTTGGTTAGTTTAGTTTAGTAGAGTTTAGTTTAGTTAATTAAGTTTAGATAGTTAAGTTAGGTTAGGTTAGGTTAGATTAGTTAAGTTTAGTTTAAGACTCTTTATTTGTTTAAAGGTTTACTTTGGTTTTTGCTTAGTTATATTTGATTAGTTTACTTTAGTTTTGTTGTTCGGTTATTTTAGGTTAGTATAGTTTAGGTTGTTACTTTAGTTAGTTTATTTTAGTTGACCCGTATGATTTTGGTAAACTATCATGTTAAACCATGTTATTGTTCTTATGTGTCCTTCAATATAAACACAAGTGGAACAAATTTTACTAATGTTGATATATTTTACTCCCTGTGTTATAAACTAATGAAAATAGAATTTTATTGCAGGATTATTAAGTTGAAGACAAAAAACGGAGGAAAATAGTAAGTTTACAAATTTAGTATTTTCATAATTATTTATTTGGTGTTGTTATGATTTACATGATATGTAGTGACATAGGTATTGTGTTTTTGAAAAATGGTTGATATGTTTATTTATTGGAATGTGTATTTAAAACATTAACAAAATTAAACACAGAGGAATGAGTAGGCTCTGTAGTTGCACCATTAAGGCGATCATCTACATCAGAAAGTTCCATTGGTGTTTACGCATCCCCCCCATTTCAATAAAATTCTTGACTTCAATTTTTAAATGAAAATCACACTCCTTGTGAACCAGTTCAGTAGGTTTGATCGTTTGGCATGCAAGTATGAGTTATTACACAAAACATGTGAGTGCAAACGAATGAGTATGCTTTGTAGTTACGCTCTTATTGCGATCTTCTACATCGGAAAGTTCGATTGCACTTTGACTTCCGTCAGTAATCAATTATTTCACTTAACATATATGTGCATTTGTGTGTAATCATTTTACATCAATGTTAAAAAACTTATGTAGGTTATGGAACATTGGAGCATCCCTTTTTCTATTCTATGCGTACGGTGGGATTGTTAATGATTTAAATGGCATCGAGTACAGCGCACCACCATCAGCAGTGTTGATGGTTAAGTTTGGGACAAGTGGCCGTCAATTGATGGATGACGTGTGTAACGTGTTCAATATCTCATCTACGAAGACTCTAGTTCATATGACTTATCGCCACATGATAATCCTCTCCGGAGGCTCGCATTATTTCGTCCTTGTGTTGCTGCATGATACGACACATTTCGACTTGATGTGGGAGATGGTGGCCAATTTACCAATAACTGCAACGGTAGATATCTATTTGACATTTGAGTCAATCGACTCAGATAAAAATTGTATGGTTCATTCGCAAGTTCGTGATGAACGTGACGGCACGCCAGACGCAGCATTACTGATGGAAAGGCTGCATATTCAATCCCCACGAGGTGAGGTCGTGGAAGAGGGATTTTTAGTCCATTACATGAAGATATTAATGTCTCTAATGAAGATGAAGTTAACGATGACGTCAATAATGAAACAGATGAAGACATACGTCCCAACAAAGATGCTCCAGCAGCTGTCGATTGGGATAACGTCAATGTTTCCACGGATGATCCAAGATATGAACCTCCGGGTGCGAAAAATGTGGAAGATGATTAGCAATTTGCTATCGATGAAAAGATTTTTAGAGGAAGCAAGTGATGATGAAGTTCACCAACCAATACCAGTATATAACGAAATCAATTGGGAGGTGGCTAATTCCACTGCGACTCAACATTCCCATCAACAAATAGGGGGACATGTCTAATTTCGATTTAGAGATAGGGATGTACTTTGACAATAAAAAAGACTTACAACATGCCGTCAAAGTGTGGCATGTTAATAAACATTGTCAATACCATGTGATAGAATCGACTACAACTACGTAGGCGATTAAGTACAGAAGTGCACAAGATGGGTGTATGTGGCGTCTTCGGGCTTGTTTGTGAAAGAAAACACAATTATGGGAGATAACACAATTAGACGTACCGCACACGTGTATTAATCCCGACGTAGAACGCGGTCATGCCCAACTTGACATGAACATGATTGCGCGAGATATCCAAAGCGTCATCCGAGTGATCAAGCAATCACTATCAAAGCATTAGTACAAATAATTAAGCGAAAATACAGACACGAAGTCAACTACAAGCGAATGTGGGATGCCAAAAGGAAGGCAATTGCATGTGTATTTGGAGATTGGGATGAGTCATATGCTTTATTACCAAGATGGCTAGCGGATGTGAGGAATAAGAGTCCGGGGACAAGAATCGAGTGGTCACATAGACAATGGACTACTGATGAGATAAGAACTGCGTCTCATCAATTTCGTCATGTGTTTTTTGCATTTGAAGCATCGATACATGCTTTCAAGTTTTGTAGGCCTTTGCTTTAGATTGACATGACATTCTTATATGGCAAATACAGTGGGAAGCTAATGATTGCGATCTCTGTTTATGGTAATGGACACATAATGCCAATTGCTTTTGCCGTTGCAGAAACCGAATCAACTGATTCGTGGAGGTGGTTTTTGAGGATGTTGCGCAAACACATGACAGATAGAGAATGAGTTTGCGTTATTTTTTATCGTCACCCTGGCATTTTGAAGGCGGTTAAAACCGTTATTGCTTGCGACACTTGCTTAGTAATTTCAGCACCCAATTCAAAAATGACCCTTTGAAAAAATTCCTTGCTCGAGCAGCTGCTCAACTTCAAGAACAAAAATTTAATGCGTGCATGGAACGTTTTGCATACTTATCATCACGAACGCCTCAATGTCTGCAATATGTCAATGTCATCCCCAAAGAACTGTGGACTCAATCGCACGACAGAGGCATGCGGTACGGATGGATGAATTCTAATGGTGTTGGTATGTATGAAATGCAAGTTATGTTTTGCACGACGAAAAAACACACAGTTATCGTTGAAGTAATATTACTTACACGAATGTTATCGTCATTTGCAGAGTGTTTTAACGGTGTATTGAAGGGGGCTCGATTCTTGCCAATAACAGCGATGACTCAAATGATTTACTACAGATTGATGACATACCACAATCGGCGTAAATAGGAAATCGATGAAGCAATCTCTAACGGCCTATCCTACACAAAATATGTCATGGATAAACTCGCATATTATGAATAATCAGCAAGGAGGCATCAAGTCACTTTGATCAATCTCGACATTAGTGAGTTCGAAGTGCAGACGGAAGACATGGAAATCGCATTCATAAAGGAAACAACACCCAAGTCGTCATCCTAAAGGACCGAGTGTGCAGTTGCAATAAATGGCAATCGTTTGGTTTCCCTTGCTCACACGTGTTAGCTGCATGTGCCTTTATTCGAGTGAGTTACGCGCAATTCATTGAGCCATACTATAGGGTACATGTGTACGCACAATGTTACTCCTACAATTTCAAGGCCATCCCAGATGAGAAAGATTGGCCAACTTTTTGGACGAAGATCATACCCGACCCAAGGTGTAGACGTGGTCGAGGAAGAACAAAGGGAATGCAAAGACAAAATGAGATGGATCTTCCTAATGTCTCAAGGCCTTTGTGATGTGGCATATGTCATCAAGAAGGACATTGAAGAACAACATGTCCAAATAAAGAACCGTGAACGAGTCCCTACTAGGAAGAACCGGTGTGGTATTTGTCGTTCAGAGAGACATAACA
Source organism: Stephania yunnanensis (assembly GCA_039657365.1). NCBI lineage: Eukaryota > Viridiplantae > Streptophyta > Magnoliopsida > Ranunculales > Menispermaceae > Stephania > Stephania yunnanensis. The sequence continues at coordinate 6,183,651 of CM077588.1, read as the reverse complement.
TAAAAAATTGTCCAAGCAGACCTCAACCTTCCAATGAAAACCAATAATCGATTTTGTATATTGTTTGTCATTACTTAAGTTCGTAAATTGATTGATTTGTACCTTTTACGCATTCGTTATTGTTTGAACATATAAGAAAGAGTTATTGTTTGGTTTTGAACAACACTCTAATTCTTTTTATATCATTCATTTGTAGTTGTACAACAATGGATCCTGGTCCATCAGATCCTTCACTTTTGCAACTCCAATCTATACACAAATCATCGCGAACCTGAAGGGGTGAGGTAAAATTTTACATGTATACATCAAATGTCATAGCGTAAACGTATAAAAAAATAGATTAATACATTATCAATTATAAGGTGTACGAAACATTGCGCGTATGTCGAAGACGTGGGGTCGTTGATCGAACGGTGCAGTATCATTCGATGATGATCACATATCTTCGTTCCAGTGGGTTCTATGAGATTTCCCGCGTAACATTTTTCAGCCTTGATTGGGCTTTGATTACTGCATTTGTAGAGAGATGGCACCCTGAGACGCATACATTTCACATGCATTGTGGGGAGTGCACAATTACACTCCAAGACGTGCAGGTATAGCTCGGCTTACCTATCGAAGGTATGCATGTCATAGGAACGGCAAATACAGACTATGCTGATGTGTGTGAAAGGCTACTTGGTCGAACTCCTGTTGGAGATGACATTATTGGTTGTAAACTTAAAGTCGAATGGCTTGAACGTAACGTACCAGCTATAGATGATGATAGCGATGAGGAGTCGGTGTAACGTTATGTTCGATCGTACATACTACAACTTATCGGTGGTTGTCTATTCGCCAACAAGTCCAATCGATTCGTACATTTGATTTTTCTACCATTGTTGGAGGATTTCCAAGTAGTTGGACAGTATAATTGGGGAGTGCACGTTTGGCTTATTTGTACAGGAAGTTGTGTCGCGGATCTCACGCAGGGGCACATGAGGTTGCATGGGCATGGGACATATTTTTATTCATAGCACCGCGGCGCCTATGTGTTTCTAGAGTTCAACCGCGAATAGTGGATGGAGAACATATGCTTATGGACGTTCCATTGGGACACAGATAATACAAATATTTTTTTCTTAGTTTCTTTAATATCTAGTCCATTTTCATTTTTCATAACTTATTGTTTTATACACAAATGGCTCGATGCATTTTCGGTTACACAAATGATGCACTTGACTCGTAAAATGATGATGATGTAGTATGGCAACCATATGCTGAAGTCATGGAGTCTATTCCTGATTACTGTATGGACGGTCACGATAGTTAGCTTTCGACGTGTCCCCTAATTTGTTTCCACATAGTCGAGTGACATCGACCAGAAATGGTTATGAGACAATTCAGAATGATACAAGTGATGCCACCAAATTGTGCTTACGACACCCGACTGCACCTCATCGAATTGCGTGGACGCCATCAAGAAAATTGGGTGACTTTTCACGCAAGTTTTATACACATGTGGGAAAATCGTGGTGACAACATTGTCACAGCGGCACATAATGAAGGCCACGATCATCAAGACTACATGACGTGGCATCGCTCAGTCACTAGAAGATTCATTGGACACGACGGGGCTTTACGTGACTATTCGGTAAGCTTCAAACTCTTACTTTTTCTCGAACAACTAATATATTATATTGCGTGCTTTGAAATCATGTTTTTATATCAGTATAACTTGGTGCATCGAGTGAGGCGAGTGTTTATTGAGGATAGGTACGAGCAAGGTCTTGTTGCGCTTGATGAAGGGATTAAAATTTTAGACGAAGATGAAAGGCAAATGTCTACTCTATGGAATGACCGAATTGATGTCGAACAGGATATAAATTAGGATAATGAAGAGGAAGATGAAGAAGAGGATTAGGGCGAACCAAATAGAGAGGTGAGAAGAAGACGAGCACGACCAGAGACTGTGGGGAAAAGCACCAGACGTCCTCGTCCACCACGTCCATCCATCTAGTCAGACTGAGATTGCTGCAAGAGTAGCAGACGCCTCCCTCCAACACGTTCATCTTGTCCGAGAGCGAGTAGAACATAGATTGTTGGCGAGAGTAGCCAACGATCATCCCCACCAAGTCATTCTTCTCATGGGTACATTCCTGCATCGCCCACAATGCAACCAGAACCTCAAATGTTTGTATACAGGCCGCCGATTGTGAATCTTCCTCCTTACCATTTTGATCCTTATGCACCCGGGTCGTCGTCTTCATATGTGGACCATGGAATGCCTAGACATCAAATGTATATGTCATTGCCTCAATACATGCCGAGTCCGTATACTCCACCATATTATAATTACAATATGTCATATAGTGGAGAAAGCCCATTCATGAACTTGTTGTTGACCATGCCGCAGCCTCATGTTCTTTTTCCCCAACCGCATACAGGAAGCCACTATTTTGGGATGGTTCAACCTCCTATTTTTAGGAGCATCAGTAACAGAGGTGAGTCGAGTGAAGCACTAGAGGAAGAACATCAATCAACTCGACGCCATTCAATGCAAGATCAGCAACCTCAACAACCTCAACCAGATGTACAAATATATCGTCTAACTAGACGTAGAGTACGTCCGGTTTGCATCACCGAGCAACAACGTCAACGTAACCGTCGTAATAGACCTGCATGATGAGTTTTCTTGATGTCATGGTGATTTTTTCATCTTATATCTTGGGTGAACGAAGTTGATGTATACAACCTTTTCATTGAATAAACTTATTTCTCAACAGATGATTGTTGTTTTAATTTTAAGCTCTCGCCAAAAAAATAACGTGGTTTTGCTGTACAATTATTTTATTTTTCGTTTCTCTACTTATCATCACGACATAAAAGTAACACAAATGTTTAAATGATGAGTTCCATGCTTACTATGGGTTGCACGGGTTGTCCGCCTCGCGATACGTGTGTGGCATTTGTATGGGGTCTATGGTCTGTAATGGATATGCATGATTCACCCACCTCGACATACGTAAGTGGCATTTCCATGTGTTGTCAACCAGGAGATTCGCGTGTGACGTTGGCATTGGCTTTATCACCTCGAGACACGTGCACGACGTTTGCATGAGTTGCACGAGGTTGCATGGGTCGCCCACCTCGACATACGTGTTTGACATTTACATGAAATATCCACCTCGACATACATGGGTGAAGTTTTCATGGGTTGTCCACGTCGATATGCGTGCGCGTTGTTTACATTGGTTGTCTACCTCGAGATACGCGAGTGACGCGGGTCGTCCATCTCCATATGCACGTGGCGTTCATAAAAAGTTTTGTATTGATAGCTCATTTTCAAAATGAGTCATTCATAGAGTGTATAGTTTTATATAGATTCCACCTCATGGATATCAACTCATCACCAATACCTCCTTTTCAAAAGTAGTTATCACATACTTTTGTAATTTAAAAGTAAACTTCTCTATTTTGAGAAATATATTATATCTCCACCCCCACTTTTAGAAAAACCCCTTGTTTCATGGGTCAAATTCAAGGGTATGTGCACATTGCCTGCACCTACGTTAATAGCAGGTTAGTAAAATCACGTGCTTCATATTGGGTGGAAATTGTATAATGCTGGTAATAATAGGAACGAAAATAATGGCTGAACAATGACGCAATACCTTCTTTAATTTTTTGTCAGAAAAACCCTTTTTTTTTTGTTGGAGAAAAACCCTTTACAGCCTTTGGTTACTAACCTTCATAGGCATTTCAAAAGCACTACTTACCAGTGCAAGTACAGAGAGACCTAGGGTCCTATACACTTTGAAAAAAAGAAAAGGATATGTTGGAATCCTATGAGCTAACGCTAATTGATGAAAAAGTTTGAAACCACGTAGCAAAAAGCATTGAACCAAAGGAGCGGAAGGTTTTTTTTTTTTTTTTTTTTTTTTTTGAAAAAATAGGGCGGAAGGGTTTGAAACACGTAGCTCAACTAATTTAAAATTAAAATTTTATCGTTATTTGTTATAAAAAATAATTAAATAACTCATTTTGAGCCCACATTTGAAACGTACATTTATTTTTTAGCCATTTATGATATACATGTGAAACCCACAACTTGAGAAATAAGAAAAAACCATAAATGACTAAAAAATAGTGTGCACCCTAAGTATGCCCTCAAAGTGTGTTACTTTATTACTATCCTTTGTGATAATCTTGAAAACTAGATGAAGATGACATAAAGTTGTCACTACTTAGAAAAATAAAAATAAATAAGGCTTGTAAGTGTGAGGACATTCTATCTTGCCTTAACATTTTTGAATGAACTTTGCTTTTACGCTTAAGACTCATTTAGTTCATTTTGTCAACTTATAATGTGAGCAGAGTTAACTTATTGAAGTTAACTCATAGTGAAAAATTATATTTTCATATTTGATTCATCTTTAAACTTGCGAGGAATTTATATATTTTAAAACAATAAAATATATGAATTAAGATAAATATCATTCAAACAAAAGATATAAATGTGGATAGTAAAAAGTAATAGAAGAGAATCTCTCACATTTGAGTATGAGTTGAGAAATAACTTGAAGGAGAGTTGGCAACCAAACAAAATTAATTTCAACTCCCTCCAAATTATCTTTCGTAGTTAACTCCACCTTCAATCAAATAAGACCTTGTGACCCATACATAACCAACTCATCACACTCTCCTCACCTTCGATTTTGCATTGAGCACTATTTTATAAAAATTGAACTTAACTTTTCTTCTCCAATATGTTTTTTGGACTAAAAGTTAAAGAGAGCCGCTAAGGGCACCCCACCGTTTAATGAAGGCACCCAAGTTATTTGTAAAAATTCCAGTCAAAATGGAAAAGACCATTTTGCCCATGTATCTATATTGATTCAAACCCCACAAACCATTTTGAGAAAGAAACAAGGGCACCCCACCACCAAGATTGAACCATAAAGTGACATTGCGTTTGGCGAACGTTTATCGATTCTTGCGGCTTGACATCATCCGACAACGAGGTAACAATGTTTGACAACCATATGATGCTTTGTTGGAACTGTTAATTTGAGTAAAACTGTGAAAATGATGATTTTTTGTCAACGTAGGGTCTGGTAATTTCGACAAATCCGAACTTGTTTGCACTATATAATGGAATATTGTACTGCTACGGTGCAAGAGGAGGTTGGACTTGAGGTAATTTTTTAAATTTAATGTGTTTTTTATGCGGTTATTTGAAGTTTCTGTCGATGTGCGCGATTGATTCGGCCTCGCAGGACCGAGATGTATAGCAACGTCTCGGTCATAGAGGACCGAGATGTGTACGTAGTTCACGGTATGGGACGATCGAGACTACTGAATAACTCTCGTTCGTACGTGAGCGAGACGCTGATTAAAGTATCGGACATGTACAACCGAGAACCTATTTTTTGGAGTTTTTTGGTGATTGTGCTATACATTTTGGTTGATTATAATGTTACACTGTTTGTATTGTAGGTAATGTCGGTTTCTACCTTATTTCCATACTACAAGGACACGTTTACACCTTGTAGGCTATTCCCCTCTAGAGAAGCTGCTATTTCATGGCTTCGAATGATAGGTCGTGAGAACATGTTTGTGCTAGTGACAAAGCACTCTGATGCTGGGGGCATTAAGCGCAGGGGGAGGGTGAAACTTGCGTGTGAGAGGTCTGGTACATATAGGGGAATGTCTCAGAGAGTAGGGAAGGGAAAAGCGGCCAAAATGTATTTGAAAGCAAGAAATGATGAAGAAGAGGAAAAGGCGAGGACTCAAACTGGTACGAAGAAATGTGGATGCCCTTTCCTTATCAACGTAAATGAAAATGATGACTCCTTGTGGTATGTCACTGTCATATGTGGGAGGCACAATCACGACCCCGCAAAAAAACTTGGACGACCATTCATTTGCTGGAAGATTGGATAAGGGGGAGCAGGAGGTTGTGGTGCAAATGACAAAAGGGAATGTGAAGCCAAGAGACATCCTAAATACGTTGAAGCAAATAGATGTTAGAAACGTATCGACAATGAGGACAATATATAATGCAAGACAAAAAGTCCGAAATGAGGATGCGGGTGGGAGGACTCAAATGCAACAAATGTTGCACATCTTGGAGAAGAATAAGTGGATGTCCTGACATAGAAAGCATCCCGATACGAATGTTGTCACCGATTTATTTTGGTCACATCCCGACTCAATAAAGTTGCTAAGGTGTTTCTCATCGGTAATTTTGATGGATTGCACGTACAAGACAAATAGGTACCGAATGCCTTTGTTGGAGATTGTTGGCATCACTTCTACGCACTTGACGTTCTCCGTTGGGTTTGCATTCATATCATCAGAGAGTCATGCGAATTATGTTTGGGCACTTGAGAACTTGAGATCCATATTGGATGGGTGGCCTAAACCTGACGTGTTTGTTATCGATAGGGACTTAGCCCTTATTAGTGTCATTGAAGAAGTATTTCCGTCATCGTCTCACCTCATTTGCTCTTGGCACATCAATAAAGTAGTATTGGCCAAGACTAAGAAGATATTTGGGGAGAACAATGGTTTTGCGCGTTTCATGGATAGGTGGACGAGCGTGATGTATGCCAACTCGGAGGCCTTATTCGAAGTTAGGATGAATGACCTGCGTTGTGAGTTTGGGAATGTCAAGGGTCTTACTGAGTACTTGGACAACACATGGGTAAAGAACTACAAGGAGAAATTTGTCCCCGCTTGGACAAATAGAATTATGCACTTTGGGGAAACAACAACGCAGAGGGTGGAGTCTGCGCATTCCATTATGAAGCTACACATTGGCAACAGTTAGGCCAATTTTGCGACTTTGTGGAATGTGGTTGATGGCCTCCTTAGAATCCAACACAACTACATTAAGGCATCGTTTGAGCTAAGTTTGAATGTGGTCCAACATGAGTACATTGATGAGTTATATCGACGATTGCGTGGTTATGTCTCTCAACGGGCGCTTAGGCTAATTAGAGATGAATTGACACGTGGAGAGGATGTTGGTCACGACTCCACTCGTTGTGGTTGCGAGATACGTACCACACATGGCCTTCCTTGTGCACACGAGCTAAACCATCATATATTTGCTGGGTCGCCCATCCCTCTCGAGGACATTCATGTTTACTGGCGAAAGTTGAGTATGATACCTGAGGATGTTGTGGATCGGTATGGATACAACGTGCACGATGAGATTGAACGGATGTTGGAAAAGATTCATGCTTGCACTGATGAGGACGATCGACTCAGGATTATTCAGCAGCTCAGGGAGATTAGTCGACCTTCGTCTACACCAAGTGTTGTGCGCCGACGAAAATAAAGACAAAGGGAATGACATCGAGGTCTTCAATCGGATGCAAGGCAGGATCGAAGAGAAAATACGATAATGACGATTCTTCCACGACTAGATTGCCGAGCGGATTTGAGTACGTGCTTTCCACAGAAGAGGCCTCTACTTCGAGGAAGAAAAAAAGCAAAGTTGTTCCTAAAATGCATCGTGTCAGTCGACGCACGCAAAGTGCATCTAACATGGCTTATGGTCATTGTATAGAACCGGATTGGTTGTCACATGTTGAGGGCACTATCGATGTGGTTGCCGATGGAAATTGTGGATATCGGTGTGTTGCCTCTGGGCTTGGACTTGCCGATGTAGACGGTTGGAGGATTGTTCGTAGAAGGATGTATGATGAGATTGTCGGGTATGAAGACCTTTGGCGGGAAGTGTTTGGCACGAGTTACGAGACTGTCAAGATTACAGTGCATTGTCCAGATAATCAAGTTGTTGCATCTTTCAAAGAATGGTTGACACTTTCAGACATGGGATTGTTAGTATCCACTGCATTCAATGTCATTCTTGTAAACCTCTCGCATGGGAGTGCCTCGACATTTCTACCTCTACGTAGTGCTCCACCGTTGTCGTTGCACAATAGACTTATCATTGTCATGATAAATGACAGGAATATTCATTGAGTTAGGGTAAGTTCTATGAGTTTTTTTGAATTGTTATGTTTCCCCCTAGATCGGGTTTGTGACAATATCTTCTATGTTATACTGTTCACTCTAACAGGTGAAGTTGCATGTGAATGCACTGTGGTCATCCTTATATCCATCGTGGGACCGATATGTTGAGGACTGCGCCAAAGGTTGGCGAGATGGATTCGTATTTCGAGATATCGCGCCCCTTACAACTGTTGATGAAGGCACCATATCCGTTATAGATTTAGGTACACCTTAGTGTAAAACTTGTACATAGCAATCTTGATGGTTGTACATTTTGATTATTAGAAAGTTAGTTTGAATGTTATATTGATATACAATGAGTTAAGTTTCGGTGCAAATTGTTGTATTGTTGTACATTTTGATTCTTGTAGCGTGAGTTTGAATGTTATATTGATATATAATGAGTTAAGTTTCGGTTCAAATTGTTGCACATTTCGAATCTTGTAAAGTTTGTTTGAATGTTACGGAGGATGTATAATGAGTTAAGTTTCGGTGGAAAGTGACGTGTCGGCCCTGAATGACCGAGATCGACGGTATAGTCTCGGCCATACTCCACCGAGAACTAACGTGACGCATCGACCTCGCAATGCCGATCTTTATGCCTCTCGTCGACCTATGCGTGACCACTCAGGGATTCTCGGCCATGAGTAACCGCGAGTTTGTCACCCATCTCGTTACCATCGCACCGAGAGCATTTGGTCACCATGTTCAACAAATGCACAGGAGTAGCTCGTCGATCAGTGCCCGAACGCACTGGCATAATGTCGGTTACGACTCACCGATAATCTCAAAAAAGTTTCGTCCGTTAGTGACCGACACATTGGAAAATACAGGATCGACGGGCATTATCGACCAGGCCACACCGAGAATCCGACGTTTGTGTCGGTTGGTCGGAACCGACAATTCAAAATAAGTGTCGGACCTGCTTGACCGAGACACCCTCTGAATCAAATAAAACCATGTATTCTAAACAAAATTGACAAAGATACAACTATAACACTCATCAAACATACAACTACTCTACCAAACTGTCACCACGAACATTAATCAAATGATCCAAACTGTCATAAAACACTCATCAAACATACAACTACTCTACCAAACTTTCATTAAACATTCATCCATGTACTTAATCATATCAAGCTGTCATAAAATTGTCATCAAACATCCATCAAATATTCATCAAAGTAAGCCAAACAATAAAATAAATTTCTATGTTCCTCAAACACTCATTGCTCATTGCTTTGGTTTCTTCAAATTCTTCCTTTGATACTCCTTCCCAAGCATTCTCTTCGAAGGGCGAGCATCGACCGTGGTGGACGGAGCATTGGCCGGGGTGGAGTGTCTAGAAGTGCTACCATGCTGGGACTGCCTCGGGCCTGCTTCGGTTGGGGCGGATGTGGCGGTTGGGGCGGATGTGGCGGTTGTGCCGGTTGCGGTCGCCGGAGTGGTAGTCGTGGTGGTGGGACATATACTCCTCCCCGAAAGGAAATTGACGATACCACTCGCCATTGTCCTCGCAGACTCAAGCGTACACAACTCCGGTGGGAGGTCCATCCATCGCAATGTCGCGTCCAACGCACGCCTATTACGCTGATGAAAATAATCGGGTTAGTGTTAATGTAAAACATATTGGGATGAAAACAAATGGCATGTAGGCATGCATAATACATATAACAATTTCAATACCTCCAGTAGCTCGTTGTCTGCGATGGTTGTGGCGACCATGTCATGGTCCTCGAGGCTCGAATTGGTGATCACAGGATGAGATGCTTTGAGGAACCAAAGTAGGTAGTTCGGTGTAGCCAAAAACTCGAACTCTGCCTTGTCACCACGAACTTCAAGAGCCAACAAATGGTTCCTCCATCGCTCCCAATTGTCTTGCTGGAACCCATACTTGACCGAGTATTTGGGCCTCGGTGTCCTTCCAATGGACGGGACGGAGGATCTGGTATAGATTGCACGTGACCAAACTGTCTCAGAATCCTCTCCATATGGTAGGGCTCCACCACGTCCATGTACTTGATCGTCCCACTGTAAAAGGCCATCGCGTGCACAACTCCATTTTCCTTGAAATTCACATATAGGTCCCAAGTGACCTAATCAAAATGCAACAACCATCGTTAACAACCAAAAATACAAAAACATCATTCATCACAGGATATGGGTAACCATCTCACCTCACTTGGGCGCAACCTATCTAACGTTCTCCTAATGGACCCGAGCTTGTCAACATTCGCCACGGTCTCGTGCTTTTGAATCCATCTGCAGACACGAGGTTGCACGTAGTCCATGTATTTCGCATTGGGTGTGGCGAGACCAAGTTTGAAATGGTCGTACACTCATCCCTGCAATTCCATACAACGTTAGTTAGTCCGCAAATGCAAGTTGGCGTAATTATTATACTAAAAAGAAAGTAAGTCTATTTTATAACAAACCTCAAGCAATGTGAGGTAGCCAGCAATCTGAGACACTTGCACTCTCGTGGCATACCCCAAGTTTCGATACAAGTAGGCCAACGCAGCCGCACCCCATGCGTACTTTCCCACGTCTTCCAAGTCTTCAAGAAGCTTCAGCAGCGCGATAGACACCCGAGACCCACTCTTATCGGCAAATAGGGTGCAAGACAAAAGATACAACAGGTACGCTCGGGTTGTGCATTCCACAGGAGGATAATTTGTGGGTCTCGAACCAGCTTTAGGGCACCATCGACTCTTCAACCAACATTTGCGCACTGTGAGCCCCTTGCTGATATTCACCTCCTCATCAGCCTCATCGACGCTAACCCCAAGTAGGTTCGAGACCATCTTAATAGCGTCCGAGCGAGATTCCTCCGTGTACCTCGCAAAGTTCTTCACTGCCACAACTTTGTCCGTCACAGGAATCTTCAGGAGGAAGCTCACATCATCTAAGGAGATAGACATTTCACCAAAAGGTAAGTGAAATGTGTTCATCTCCGGCTACCACCGCTCCACAAATGCAGAGATAACCTCCTTGTTGGCCTTGCGGTATGAACAGTCTATCAGCGTATTCAACCCAGAAAGCTGAATAACCCTCTGAAGTCCCTCCGTGTCAGAGTGGCACGACTGTAAATCCCATTCTTGTATCTGAGCTCCGTGGTTGATACACTTGAGAACCGGACGCTCCTGCAACAAAAAATACATCTCGTCATATTTGTGAAAACCCTGAGTTTTAAATTACTCCGTTCAATGAAATTTTAATTACCTCATTGCTCCAAATCGCTAATGCGACATGATCCTTAAAGCTCTTCAATAACGCCCCGTCTACAGGTCCACCGTGGAAAGAAGCACGCATTTCAACAGGAACTTCTGGCTCTCCTTCAGTATAGCCAGCTCCACCACTACTACTCCCGCCCATATTACGATCAGTTTCTGTCGTGTTCCCCGCTGCTGATGAGTCACTGCCACTAGACTCCGATGCATGACCCTCCTCTTCCCCTCGGGCAACAACAAGATCCTTAGGTCGCCGAGCGTTGATGTTCGAACCCTCATCGTGCAATTGTAACATTGCACGATTTCCATCTACCTTAGCCTTTCCCTTAATATCTTCATTCTCCTTCTCTTTCTCTTTCCCAGTAAGATGTCGTCGGGGTCTCCGCCGCCTCACCCCGGTTAGGCCTCGACACCTCAACACCAAACTCCTCCTCCCTAGTCACCTACGGTGCCTTCGAACGAGTCATACACAAAACAAGACAACAAATAAGCGCATGGAACAGAACCCAAAAAAATTTACTAAAAAAAGGTTCAAATTCATCCATTTCGATGTCTCGGTCAAAGCGAGTTCGTGAAACAACTCATATTTTCGGTCACTCCTGACCGAAAAGGGGTCAACTATCTCGGCAGTGTACAACCGAGAGCAATTGAACGTTGTCGGTTGTACACCACCGACATGGCTTAACCAATTCAATTCACCTTACTCTCGTCCTGTGCCTACCGAGGCGACTCTAACCCTCTCGGCATTGTACAATCGAGAGATGGAGTACATTCTCGGTTGTACACCACCGACACAACATTACCTAACACTAATTGTAGCTCTCGTCATGTATTTGCCGAGATAACGCAAGTAATCTCGGCCATTCGTAACCGAGACTCTGTGAACTCTTCCGGCCTTCCTGGCCGAGACGACGAGTTGCCCAAAATTTACCTTCTGTCTCGGCCATGCTTGGCTGAGACAGTAAACACACTCTCTGGCCTGTGTGGCCGAGAACCGCGATTTTCCAATAATGGAACCATTGAACACACCGTCACACACACATTACAACTACTCTACCAAATGTAACTTAATTAGATTATAAACGTACCTTCAAACGATCGATTTCGCGCCAAATGTGTGTGTACGACGAACTTCAACCTAGCCCTAATTCGGAGACGAAATCGCCCAACAACCCGAGCCTACACACTGAAAAAACCTCCTACAACGAAGGAGGAACACACGGAGACGGACGGAATACACGATTTCCGGGAACCCTCGCAATGATTGATCCTCAACGAATTGGTTCTTCCACAATGAGTTCGCTAGTGGTGGTGGTGGGGGTGATGGGGTGCGAGAGTTTTGAACGAGGGATATTTTGAAAATTTCGGGTCTAATTTTTGGTGCCCCGAGTAAATTGGTTAGTGCCCTCATTAATAGGGTGCCTTCATGAAATAGTGCCCTTAGCGGCCCTCAAGTTAAAACACAATTCAGACTCTTGGAAAACCCCTTGTTTATCTTTATCTCCAATATGCTCGATTTTCACTTTGGATACCTTTGGTTGGAGATGAACATCGAGAAGGGCGCGTGCCACATCGATACACGATCTGAAAGCATTTATCATAAGTATGTCACCCAATCCTTATCTTCATTGGAGATGCTGTGTCATTCATCAGTCACTTTTATTGAGGATACATACGGTCAGATGTAAGTCCATTGGGGATGTGGTCCGCTCAAGTTCACAAGAGGAAGCAAAACAATTTAACAGTGACTCACAGACTTTATTCAATCACTCCAAAATTTGTATGGTACAAATTAATCTAGAGACTTTATATAGACACCAAACTTGACAAGCCTGCTAATTTAACTAAGGCACGTCAATAAATATTGCCCAAAAGCAAACACAAACTTGTTTAAAAACTTCCTAAACACAAAATAATTAAAAACTTGACTAAAACACTAAATTTTTTAATTAACTAACAAACTTTAAAAAAAAAAAAAAAAAAAAAACTTTTGAGCCAAAAAAATCCAAACAGTTCACCAAGTATGTTGCAAATTATCGGGTAAATGATTCATACCACACAATGATACTTGAGGACCATGAAAGAACACATCAAATAATGCATGCACATTGAGATACGTGACACGATCACAAATCTCAACAGTAACTCTTTCTAGTCAATTGTAGAATTTATCAAAAGACATACCCCACTTAAGTGTTAAGTGAAAATATACTTGAAAAAATTAAGAGATTTTTGACCGAAAAATCTCGAAAATCTCGAAAAGGACTAATGGCCTGTTTGGTTCACATTTTAGTGAATCCTAACACATAAGATTAATTAATGATGGGACTAACACATGGGTTTAGATAGTTTAGTCTCATTTGTGTATCTTGTTTGGTTGGGAGTTTTAAGGTTGGAATTAAATGAGGTTGTACATGTACATTTACAAAAATACCCTTTAGATAAATACGTTGAAATCCATCCAACCGTTAGCCCCAAAACCAGCACCAGCTGAACAACATTTCCTGCTTGTAAAGGATCCACTCCAAAAAACTGCACCGAATACATGATAAAGGGTATCAACCACTACAAATCTGCAATCATTCAACGCGAATGAAGACAATATTGAAGCTGGAATAAGCGAATATCAAGCTATTCATTTGACTAACAGTAAGAATTTTTTGGCTTAAAACCAACCTTCACCAACTGAATAAGTCACCAATTCATTTCAATTTCACTAAGCAACACTAAGCTGTTACCAAATATCAACTGAACCAGATTCTTAAACATCTTTAAAAATTATCTTTTGTGTGCAGGAAATTGCATTAATCTTTTGAAATAGCAACACTAAGCTTCCTCCTCCTCGCTTCCTCTTCGGGCGTCGATGCAACGTGCGTGGGTGGAACGACGAAGAGAACGAAGAGAAGAAAAAAAAAAAACCAGGTCGCGAGAACGAAGAAGAAGAGCAAAACAGGGGCGTCGAGAGTTTTGGAGAATTGTGATTTGGTTAATGTGAGGGGTAAAGTGGTAATCTCCTCTTTCAGCTACAATGGATTAGCTAATCCCACCAAAAATGGTGGTATTGTTTAATCCACTACCATGCCTCTTAACTAATCCGCTGGACTAGTTAATCCTCCAAGCAAACAGCGGATTAACTAGTCCAGTGTAGCTAATCCGGGCTAATCCCACGAACCAAACATGCCATAAGTGAACAACTAGCTAATTACTGCACATAGGCAATTAGCTTTACCTACTTTCAACACACACATTGATACATCATTGAGATCCATAGATAAAACGCTTAGCTAACAAAAATCTGCAACATTATTGTTCACATCATCACTAGAAGAAGAGAAGAGCATGAGAAAAAAAAAAAGAGATAAAAGCAAGCACAGCACTGGGCCACTGCTATCCAACTCTGCCACATTTTTTTTTTTTTGTTTTTTGGAAAAGAATTCAATCAAATATCATTATTATCCTGTCTACCCAAAACAATGAATCAAAAGATGCTTTAAATTGCTTTTCAATTCTAACGTCTACTGAGTTGTGCCTTACTCCCTGTTATGAACCTTCAATTATTCAATTAAAGATGTTGACAACAACTTACAATCTACATAAAGGAGTTCAGCTTGTGTGGTTGAATTTCGCATCTCATCTCCTATGAATTTAAGGGACACAAGCTGTGTGTGTATCTATAGTTATTAGTTGTGCTCACTCATTATTCATAAATCAAATCCCACTTAATAGTTTAGCTTCTTCAATAGATTGAACTGCTAAAGATGATGTCCAACAATTCAAAATAAAAAAAATAAAAAAAATAAAAAACACAACAGGCCACAAATCAAAATACAAACGTGTTAAATGTCTAAAATACAATAACGATCCAAATGAATAACAAAATAGAAATTAAAAAACATTATCCAGCGACGAGTTTCAAGACCCCTAAATCCTTCGTATTTTATTCCAAACGCCATCTAATACATTTATTGTCACGGAACACCACTACTCCTGCAACTTTCATGATGCATCAAGTAACGCAAGACTAGGGAAACCAACATATTTCAGAAACAACTGTCTAGACATAGACCCTAAGCCCACACAAATACCTCCTATTGAAATAGTATGATATGAAACAAAGTGAATATAACCCAATGAGTTGAAAGATGAGCAACACAATTGTACCGACAATAAGCACTAAAGGCAACTTCACAGTTATAAACACTGAAGTTTAAGTAGAAGAAGAAATAGTGTCAAGTATCATACCACCCGCGGAAACTTTATCAATCTAGAAAGTAGAATCAAAATATATATAAATGTACACGCTTGATGTTAGCATAACTTAGTATCTAACAGTAAAAAGGAAAAGAAAACCTCAAAGAGTTCAGATTGTTAATCAATGAAACAGTAAATGCGAGCCAGTTTTAAAACGAGACAACTGCCATTCAGAATCCCCTCGCCAAATGGTACCACACAAGTTGTTGCAAGAGCCCTGAGTTTGTATTAGAAAAATTATAAATCGAAATGGAGAACAGCGGCACAACTGCTTTCAGAAACACAACACCCACCTATTTAATAGGCAAGTATGATAAATTGAAATACTCCAGTGAAGAATTTTATTATCCCGTAGTGATTTGAGCTTTCTGTAGTTATATAAATCAGGAACTTGTAGTGCATATACTCATGAGAATCTCAAAATTGGAATATTACTATTTGACAAACAGCTCATATTGCAATCATCTACCTAAAGCGATCCAGTTCAATGACTACTGACTAAACCGGCAAGAGCCATTTGTGGTAAAAAAAAAAAAAAAAAACAAAAAGGGCCAGCATAACATGCAAAATATTTCAGAACAGGATCTGAGCGAACTCGTGAAGTCATTGATGAAATAAAGAACATACCGAACTTCCACAAACTCCACACCATAAAAATTAACCGTCCATGATCCGTCCTGATAACTTCACTCAGGTAGCATTTGCTCATTGTCGGCATCACCCTCTTCCTCGATTTTAGGCTTTGATGGAGCTTGTCCTGCTCCCGAAGCCTGCTTCTTTTTTATGCCACTCACAATATCATCAATTCTTAAAATCATGCAAGCAGCCTCAATCGCTGTCTTAAATGTTTGGGCCTTCACATTGTAAGCATCCCAAATCTGACAATGTGAAACCAAGTAATCATAATAACACAGATAAATTAAGGCCACTGTTTGCAGAAGAGATAACAGATTTGTAAGGAACACAAAACACTCACCTTACGCTCTTTCATATCAGTGATAGCTCCAGTGTTCCCATCAATACCGATCCATGGATTTTCACCATTTGCGTGCTATGAAACCAAACAGGGAATAAATGCTATGAAATCAGTTCCAAGAAGAAATGCTGGAACTTATTTTGATGGAACTGTACAATCAAGAGAAAAACACTAACCTTTCCTTGCAACGCAGTCATGGTTCTGATCACATTTACTCCACAATTCTGCGCCAAAGTCCTTGGAATTGCCTCAAAGGCTATAGCAGCAGCTTCATAAGGCCACTGTTAGCAAAATCAAATATCACAGAAAAATCAATAATCACAGATCAAAATATCAGTAGACACAAATCCTGATCATGTATTTTCCCCTTTTCCCCTTCTTTCATAACAAAGGACCCAGCAAGTTCTTTCAAGGGATAATCAAATGTCAAGTTCTTATGTGTCAAGAAGCTTATAATGGCACTTGATGAATAAAATATCTAGATTCCTAAAGTTATAGGATTTCAGTTTCTCAATCTTTCAAGCTCCTGATTTGATTAAAACTAAAATTGATCAGTTATTGTTGCAAAAAAAAAAAGTCCTTGATGTTTAAGACGTCTTACTAATCAACGCTTAGTCCATAATATTTTTAGGCTGCAATTTCCAAAAACAATAAAAAATAAAAAATCGTCACTGAACAAAAAAGAATACAAGTTTTTCAAAATATCCTTTTCGGAATGGCCCCATCTTTTTTAACAGCAACAACTTAATTGCTGAGGTGAATGAGGTGAATGCAGCCCTCGCATCACCAATCCCAAAGGTTGATTAATAAAATTCATTCCAACAAAATACACTTAATAGTAAATTATTTCATAGACCATATGATGTCCACTAACCTTCTCAATGCCTTCAATAGATGAACTCTTCTGCTTCAATACTGCTGACACAGTAAACTCAGCCGCACCACCGCCGGGAACAAGCCTTGGGTTTTTTATTATATTTCTTGCCACAGACAAAGCATCCTGCACAAGGAAAAAACTTCAGAACTCCCTACAGTTGAAAGAAATAATCAACTAGTACACAAAAAGTACAGAAAAAATGAAAAAGAAAACAAGCACATAATCGTTACCTGCAAATTTCTTTCCACTTCATTTAAAAGGTCCTTACTAGCTCCTCTTAAAAGAACAGTGCATGCTTTTGGATCTTTGCACTCGACAATGAAAGCAAAAAATTCATCTCCTATCTTTCTAACTTCAAAGAGTCCAGCCCCAGTTCCAACATCGGACTCTTGAAGCTCATCAGGTCTGTTCACAACAACAGCACCACATGCCTTTGCAATCCTGTTGTTGTCAGTCTTCCTTAGCCTCCTGATTGCACTAACTCCAGCTTTACTCAAGTAGTGGCAAGCCAAATCACTTAGCCCCTTTTCTGTGATTACCAAGTCAGGCTTGAATTGAAGAATTTGCATGCAAAGGTTCTCAATATATTCTTCTTCCAATTTAAGCAACACACCCCAGTCCTCTTCCTTAACCAATTCAGCATTTGTTTGGTTTTCACCCTTTTTATATTCCAGCGGACAATCAAGAAGAATAATTCGTGGGTTCACAATTTTTCTTCTCATTTTCCCGGGAGCAACAACATCTTTGTTAAACATGACTCCTTTCAAAACTTTTGAATCCTCCAACTGGCCACCAGGCACTTTCTCCACTTTTATGTACTTCTTAATATCTACCTCTCGCAACCCTTGGCCAAGATCCACTCCAACTATTGTTGTTGCCTCAATGGCCAGATCCTAACAGTTTGCAATCAGAAGAAAGATATTGTTACTAAAAGTAGAGAGAATTTCTAAAATAAGTTCAAATAAATAATATATAAGCATCGTATCTAAACCAAAACTCAAAAAAGCTAAAATCTTTAAGAGAGATGACCAAATACTAATTCGTTAGAATTACCACGTGATCTGTAAAAGCTACATCTGATTCATAGAAATGGCCGAAGATGTATAGCTAGAGAATATGAATATATGTAAAATAGCAAGGAACGGCTAACAGAGAGGGTCAAACATTGGGCCTCCAGAAATAATTGTGCTGATGCCATGCTATCATCACCCACTTGATTTAAAAACTATACCTTACGGATAGATGCCCAACAATGACTATCTAAAGAACAGAAATATTAACAGATTGCATTTTTTCTAGCTGACCAACTCGTCCTAGACAAAATTAAAAAGACACCTGGGTCTGAAAACAATATGGACGACACTCACAGCAATAAGATCACCAAACTGACTAGTGAATTTTGTGCCTACACAACTTTTAACCAGTCCCAGCATTGCAGCACCTGCAAAAGGTAAACATGTAATAAATGTCAAATTTCACTTTGTGGAACTTACTACAAAAAATCAGCAAGCTTCTGCTAGAACATCCAAATGCTTAAAAACAGATAATGACCACTAGTCGATAAAAAAGGCTAACGACCCCTCTCAAGTGAAATAGCACATTCAATGTCAATTTTCAAATACGACCACAAAGAGATTATGAAATTACCAATAATGACTAGCATATTTTATTAGAGGATAGATTCCTAAGAATAATGATAGTCGAACCAGAGCTTAGATTGTGTTGCCTTGGCATGGACTAAGTCTAACCTAGAAACTTTTGTCTCAACTCTCAAGTCATATACCGAAATACGTATTCAGCAGGAAATATGCTTTTTTAGAATTTTCGGAATTGTATACAATACAAAAAACTTAAGAAAACGCTTCAAAAAAAATATAATATATACCTTACCTTTCTTGATTTTCTGTCATTTATTTGGCAGAATTGATAGATCAAATATATGTTCTTCAAAGGACTACATTGACTTTGAAGAAAATACTTACGTGCAAAATTCTTTTCTATCAAAACCTCCTTTACGTTTTTGAGAAATGATACAATAACATCCTAATGTCGCCATTAAGGTATTGACAAAAATATCAAAAACCTCCTTGAGATGCATTTAATACACATTGACTTTTTTGTCAAGTGCAATTCCCAAGTAGGTGCGTGACTTTATGGTCACATTCTAACATTTTTCTTATATTTTAGAAAACATTCCTTGGAACATTTTAAAAAACTGTATTGTTCCATAAAGTTAACAATATATAAGAACAACATAGACTCCATCCTAAAATTAGTTGACGTCAGCTACATGGATCAAACTCTTCTAATGCATTCGATTTAAAGTAAATGATGGTGTGCTTTCTAAATCATTTAGATTTCTCCTAATAAGCGTGTCCTAAGTTAGCTTCGATCCACCCCTACCTCGTCGAATTTCTTCAGTTTCTACTGAGTTGAGTTTTCTAGTGGAGGCATTTGTAGGCTATTTTTGGATGCGTCCAAACCACCGCAACCGTCCTTCCCTAATCTTTATCTCAATTGTTGTCACTCCTACTTTTCTTTGAATTTATGTATTTCTTATTCTATTTTTACGAAGTTTTACCACATCCTCATTTCGCTACGTTCATTTTATTTACTTCTTGTTTCTTCACCGGCCAACATTCACAAAGCATAGGTGGCCTAATTGCATAACTATAAAATTTTCTTCTAACTTGATGAGAATATTTCAATCACAGATTAAAATTGTTGCACTACGTTCCTCCATCCAACTTGAATTCAATGTGTGACATCATTCTCAATATTATTATCATTTTGTACGATTGATTCTAGATGTCTAAAGTAGTTCGCCTTAGGAACTTTTACTTACCCTAATTTTACCACTTCATCATCTTCATGTCTAGTATTTCTAAAATTGACAATATATGTTAAGCGAAATAAATGCACAAAATTGTGATGGAATTCAATTTGTTTTTTATCACCTGGATCATAACAAAAAACCACCTTGCGTTAACAAGGAATATTTCCTTATTCCTAGGCATCAGCAATACACACCTTGGCATAACTGACAGACATCCCAATCCCAAAAACAAACACAAGAAAGAAAACTTAAAAGGAAAAAGAAGAAGACTTAAAAAGAACAACTTGACTTACGGTCATTCACATCAATGGACATCGCAATCTGGTCAAGAA
The DNA here is from genome assembly GCA_039657365.1 of Stephania yunnanensis. Taxonomy (NCBI): domain Eukaryota; kingdom Viridiplantae; phylum Streptophyta; class Magnoliopsida; order Ranunculales; family Menispermaceae; genus Stephania; species Stephania yunnanensis. Next base: position 6,163,139 of record CM077588.1, on the reverse strand, counting down.
CAGCCACGGCATCCTCAAGAGCTTTAGTGTACGCTGCAGACACATTAAATTAGCAGTTCAGTCCTTAAAAAAAAAAAAAAAAAAAAAAAAAAAACAATCTAATGATAAGATAAAAAAGATGCATAAATGCATCTGTAATTACCACGGCAAATAACTGTAGGATGGTAACTCTTGTTGATGAAGGCTTCAGCTACATGAAGCATCTCACCAGCTACAACAAATATCGAAAGAGTAGAAACAATTAGTAGCAAAAGAAGGAATACAAAAATAAGGAATCATCTAGCTCATGGAATTTCGCTTTTCAATTGGAAAATAAGAAATTGGATCCTTTGTAGAGTTATATTTTCCTGATTGATGCTTGAAAATAACAATGATTTGGCCAAATTTTGAAAAACAATTCATTATCCTGTATCCAATCAGTTCACATCAAACGTAGAATACGAGCCATTATTATCAAGAATAGTGTAGGAAGCATCTTTATGTTACTGCAGCTCGATTTATATATATATATGTGTGTGTGTGTGTGCCTTTTGGAGAGAATCAACTGAGTATAGCCATCACCACAATGCAGCAAGAGGAAAGCCATCTTAAAATCATAATAAGAAAATTCAAACCTAAGATGTAAAACAGCATACACTCAACATGCAACAATAGCATTCCAACCATTAGCGTTTAAATGTCGAATATAGCATACTTCCCAAGAAAGAAATTAGAGAAAAGGAAAAAAAATATCACAAATTGAAAGCTGAAAACGATACCAAGAATTATGACAGATGTTGTCCCATCTCCAACTTCTTCATCTTGTGTGCGACTAAGTTCAATCATGGACTGTTATCTCACACATTAGAGAAAAAGAGAGAAATTCAGAGAACAAGACATCAATGGATAAAAAAGACAACAGGATTACAGAATGCATATATTGGCAGTTATAAACATGACATTAGTTGACAACATCAAGTTAAAGAAGAATATGATAGTTGCTCTCATAGAATAAAAATCTAGCCAAGCACTAAAACGATTTCAAGGCTATCATCATGTAAACGATTTCTGCAGGGATAAAGAAACTTGCCTTAGCAGCTGGGTGAGCAAGATCTAACTCACGCAGTATTGCATTTCCGTCATTAGTGACCACAATACCTGTCAAGACAAATTGTAAAAAAAAATTACACAAGAATAAAGGCTAGTGAAGAAAATATATTAGAAATCTAAAAAAGAAAGTTCATCAATCAAAAACAGCACCGTCAGCATACGGTCGCGGGGACAATGAGGAGAGAATGCAAATCCAGTAAAATGTCAGTTTAAGAAATGCAATCTGAGAAGAAGGAATACAAGAACAATTGTTCTGAGGTAAATAGTGATGAAGGTGCTGAAAAATGTTATATATCCAACATTTACCTTTCATCAATAAGGAAGAGCATCTAGGGGAAGCATTACGAACAAGCTCTAGACAACTCTGTTATCAGGATCAACTTACAATGACCGAATATACTTATTCCCACTTCATACACAATATTGCAGATATGATTTTACAATCTAATATATAACATATAGGCTCCAGAATCAGCTCACATTACGCTCAACGTACGGAATTCTCATTACTCAAGCAAACTACTCCCTTAAGATGTTTGTTAACCTTCCCAGATGGAAAACTTTCCTTACAGATAGCAAGATGCTAGGGTGACCCACTTTGGAAATACCAATTTTACAGACAGCACGATGTTTGTTAACCTTCCCAGATAGAAAATTTCCTCACATGTTGGTGTTCTTTAGCTGCACATCAATTGTTGTGCACACACACATCAATGCACAAATAAACGAGAGCCAACAATTGCAAGTAAATTGGCGTGTCCAAAGTGGGTCACCCAATTATTTTCCTAACAGATATGGTTGTTGCAGATATTTAAAAAAAAAAAAAAAAAAAATCATCCAATTAACCATTCGTTTGAAGATAGTCAATACTACTCATATCATACATCAGTTTTTAAGAGAAGAAAATGACCTCCTGCAGCATCAAGTAGCATCTTCAACATCGAACGTGGTCCTAAAGTAGTGCGAATAATGTCTGCTACGGCCTGCAAGATAAGAACATAATAATCAAGTAACATAAATTAAATTTTTAAGGCACGTAACATGAAATCTTAATCAAAAAAAGCCCTTGAAAAGACAGCCACAATTGCAAATACAGCTCATGGATATGTAAAACCAACTAAGACAGTCTCTAATGAGAATGACCATAGCATTGATTGTCTATGAAAAATCACATAAACATCAACTATATTATTAACCTTAATCCCATAACATATATATACAAGTAATCAAAACAAAAAACACATCTTCTGAGTGACTATATTTCATTAAAAATATTTTTAAACTGATAAAAATAAAAACAACAGAAAAACCACAATCCTAAATTAGTTGAGTCAACTGCAGGGATCAAAAGCTTCCCCCTTGGTTCAATTTAAAGCAAAAGACGATGCGCTTTGATCCTCTTTTAAGTTCTTCATAATTAATGCTTCCTAAATTATCATAGCAGTTAGCAATACCCCTATATGGCTGAATTCCCAATTCTTACTAGGTCAAGTTTTCTAACAAGAAAATTTGAAGGTCGACTTTGGATGTCCTACTTATTTTATTTGTTAACTACTAACACATAGAAAGGAGAGATGGTTGGCATCTTCCCTGACGGGGCCGAGAACAGCTTTCGAGCTTTCTTGCTACCATAGCACATGGTAAATGCTACCCGCCTCGACAAATCTAACCCAAACGTTTTTAGCTGACCCCAACTAATTTGGTATTGAGATTTTTATGTTGTTGTTGCTGTAACTACTGAACAGTAAAATCTGAAGAAAATGTTTCATAGAATAAATCCTCTTAAATTAGCGCTCAATTTCAACTGCACAAAACCCGATGACAAATCAAAGTCACACAAAAAGTTTGAGGTTAGTAGCTATCATATTAATCATATGATCTCAAATGTAAAAGGAAGCAGTAGCAAGCTTGTTTACAAGGTTGAGCAGAAGCTAAAATTAGAATGAAGCTTATTTCAGTAGTAGTTCAGTAGTAGTTCTATGTCCTTACCATTACTCTATTCTTCTTTCCAATGGATTGGGAAATAAATATTCTATCAGATTTCAAACATAGGGAATGATTCACATCTATCCGATTATATACTTGTACATACCATCAATACAAAAGGAGAGCATTCTCTTCTTCTTTATTAGTTTTATTTTTCTTTGTTATATACTGGAAAAAGAACAAATCTTTACTGCCACAGCAGCGAATTAAGTTCTGGTAATACCACTTCCTGAGTGACGCATTTACTCCATCAAATACATAAAAGACAGATATTTCTAAATTTATTTCTACAATGCTTAGGCCAGCCAGAACAACCTCTCTTTGAATTGCACGTTAGTATCTAATACAATGTTTAAATGCATCTGTTCGTTAATACAAACTATCTCGCACATGGGACACAGCTTACAAGGTGCAGATATAGGGTTTAGGATTACATAATACCATGAATCACTGTATCACTTATGGACTCTCATAACGTTCCATTCAACACTGGCAATAAAGGCATGCTATCCGGCTCTAATTACAATTTAACCTAATTCAAGTTTTCAACTGCATGATTTTTCAATTTTGATAAGACCGAACTACCTTTACTCATTTTATTCTCACACAGAAGTATTGCTCGTTTTACTCCTTTTGTCCTTGTAAAAATTGATCATCGACTATTTGAAGGCAACATTACAACAAACGGAGCAACTACCTACCGCTACCCAGTAATCAGTACAAGGCAAATCAGTTAGTTAATTAAGATCAAAGCAACAACAACATAGCCTCAATCCCAAATTTTTCAAATTTAATTAAGATCAAAAGAAAAAGTAAATATACATTAAAACAAGTTCAGCTCAGAAGAAAACCCAAACTATACAAATAATATTGATATTCACAGAACGGTACAACAATAAAAGTTTAGTAACAACAAGGCTGTAATGAAGGTGCAATCCCAACTAAATTCAGAAGAAGATGACAGTGACGAACCTTTGACGCTTGGATATTGGCACGATGCACCTTACTTCCAGATTCACGCGTCAATGAATCTTCTGCTCATTTTAAAATTCAAAAAAAAGCCACATTAGTTCACAAATAACACTTTCTCAGCACTTTCTTTTGACAAGCATATGCAGACTATAGATGTCATGTCACAAAGTGCATCGGATTCCCAGTACAATTTTCTCACCCCCTTTTATTTTTTCGTCTTTTCCAGTTTTTCCAAAGGTAGATCATCCCCAAATGTAATGTATCACTATACAATTAAAATCGTATCCTGGACTCCGGTGAATCCTTTCTATCACTTTTTCGCAATCATTAGCCTCAGCTCACAACTTATACAAAATCTCTACAAGAACTCTCTTAAAAAGCCATACAAGAGTACACATATTTATATATCTAGACTCTCACCGATAGAAAATAACAAAAGCGAGATAATAATAATAATGCATCGCAAATCCCCAAAACGGAAAAACGAATAAATGATAGAACAAAAACCATCTAAAATCGCGACACAACAGCAACAGCAACAACAACAAATACTAATATACGAAGAAAAGCCTAGTAAATCCAGAAAATTCATTCCTTTCCCGCACTCCTGCTTAATATCACCACGGCACACCATTTTCTTTCGCCGCAATCGCGCTAACAAACAGGTTCAACAAAACCTAGGTTTTCTCCACAACATTAACGCAATTCGACGCACCAAAACAACCTAATCACAAACACTCACAAACAAGCAGTACAGAACACACAGAGATCACATAATACACCAAAAACGAAGAAACAACCAAAGATCACTCAAAACAGCACCATTTACAGCGCGATTCGAGACGAAGTCGCAGAGATCGAGGAGCGAAGAAGGACTTACTGAGAACGAGAACCGGAGAGTGCATGGTTGCAGATCGAGAGAGATCCGATCGATCGAATGTATGAAGGTTCGATCGATTTGGATTTCGATTTCGACGAGTTTTTGGGTTTTGGAGTTGCGCGAGTTCAGTTAGTAGGGTTTGGGGAGGTCGCTTGTGCTCCAAGTGCGAAATGAAAGTTCTAGTAGAGTTTTGGCACGTGCGATAGCACGTGACGTTGCAGACGCGGGAAACGCACAAATTTTATTGTTTTTTTTTTTTTTTTTTGAGAGAGAAATAATAAGCAGTAAAAAAAATCTATGTACATTTATATCTCCATCACGTAAAAAACCGACTTACATTAATCCCCTTTTCCCTTGGTCGTCGTTTTCACATTATCATCGAGATTGGAAACGTGAATAAATAACGAGACATTTATTGGGGTATAAGCTCCCATTTCATTATGCACCTTCTCTTGTTGTCACGTCCGAACTTCCCCGACCGAACATTTACGTTTCTTCTCGCTCAAGATTCCGCTCAAGATTTCGCTGCATAGAGGAATGAATAGAGGGTGAGAATGGAGTGGGAGATCGACCCTACCAAGCTCGTTGTCAAGGCCGTCATCGCTTGGAACACCTTCGGCACTGTCCACAGAGGCCTCTAAGGTGGCCAAGACGTTGTAAGTTCGTTCATCCATTCCAGGGCTTCTTTCTTTCTATTCCATTTTGATTTCATTTCCATTCATTTCTTTCGATTGTTTGTTTGATGTTGTTAATGGTTTTTTTTTAATTATTATCATCTTTCAAGTTTCAATTGTTATCTTCTTCAAGAACAATGTTTATGTTCTTTTTTTTTTTCTGTTCATCTGAAATGGGTCCTCGTGATCAATATTGACTTCATCCATGATTCACGAGATTGGGTAAGTGATTTTTGCCGCTTCGTTGAATTGCTACACGTAAAAATTGTTATGTTGTCTCTTCACCGATTGTCATCTCTTATTCTTTATATCAATTCGTCATGTTCAATTCCTTATAATTGCGTGATATACTTTCTCTCTCGAATTGATATATTTTGTAGTTCATACTTTAGAGTTAATTGCCCAAGCCATATGTTATGAAGTGTAGCGATTCCATTGTTTACATAGTGTAGGTAGTGGGTTGGGTGTAATCCTTTGTTCCTATTTGGTAAAGAGAGAAATTGGTCAAAATTTCTTCTCTTTCAAGGGCCAAAAAAAATTAATAAAAAAAAAAACATGCTAATGAAATCAGTCTTGTATTTGGTACTCTATTATCATGGGAGGCAATCATGCATATATAGTTTAAATAATCGCCAAATCATGTAACGAATGACCTATTTTCACAACCAAATGACCCGACTTCAAAAAAAAAATTGCCTTTTCGGTATAACTTAACAGATCATAAGCTCTTGTACATCACTAAATTAATTGTAAGTATTTCTCTATAGTTATTTTTAAAAAAAAAAATCATTCTCTATAGATGGTTGAAGCCCAAAAGGAGATTGCATTGTGTTACTTACTTCGGTGCGAAATTGTTTTATGCATGTCGACCATTTGAGAGTGGTGGATAAGGAAGTGTAAGAGTATTTCTTTCTATTCAAGTATATGAGTATTTCTTTCCACAATTAATATCATGGTGGTAGAACAAGTTTACGTCCAACTTTGATTTCTCTCCTATTTCGATATTTGATGTAATGAAATCGCATCAATGAGTCTCACTTTGAATCTTAGGCATTATGTTCTCTCATCTGTATTGTTTGATTATATGTTGGTTAGGAAAGAGGATTGGAGGCAATGATCCAAACCAATACCTCTTGCTAAAGATCATTGCAGGTTTTCTCTTTTTTTGGTGAATTCTTTCTTGTTACGTTTATCTCCACAGTACTTTGTTATACCTTTTTAGTGTGAGAGGAGTTGTTGTAGTCAATGCTCTTTTGGGTGATGGGAAGTTGATGATTGAAGTAAAATTTTTGAATATCAAAAAAAAGAAGAAAAAAAGAAGTTTTCTACTTCTAATTTTGGTTTATATTAATTTAAGCTTTCATAGCTGTGATTAGGATTTAAACGTTTAATCTTCACTCTAAATTGATTCTCATATATGATTTTTTCTATGAATCTTGTAGATTTTAGGAGATTGAAATGTCGAATCTCTGCTATATCAAATAGGTTAAGGCCAAAACACAAACATCTCAATAGAGGATGCCTTAATCAAATTAGTTTTCGTTGTTCGTGACATATTCTTACCCTATTCTGAATTTGTGCGAGATGAGCAATATGGGAGGTCGAATTATCATACTTTTTTATATTGATGATTTGAAGAGTTTTGCCACTATTTGCTCTTCTAAATTTCCAATCCATGTTTGGTTTTATCCTTTATGAGCAGTTGGGGCATTTGCGAGCCAGCCCAATGACTCAAAATAGATCTATCGATTTATTGCGAAAGTTTTATTACTCTATTTAATTTTATGAGAAGTTGTTCCTCTTTTTGGAGGTTTTGGTGACTGGTTATTCAATTTGGGTTAAAATGTTTTTGGAATTGCGGAATTAATTGATAACGTTTGAGAAATTGACCCCCTCTATATTTTATTGGAATCTTTTTAAAGATGTTTTAGTTTTTCAATGCATTCGATATGTTTGGATGTTTTATCTTTGGTTCTTGGTATCAATTATTTCTCAGCAAAAGATTAAATATTAATTATAAATGTGTAGATTAGCATTTGAATTAGGCTAGGAATTTCAATGACAATTTGATATGAGTTTTTTTTTCTACAGAAGATTAAATCTTAATTATAAATTTGTTTTATATTCTAACTAATTATAACCATTCATAGTTTCAGTTATAGTAGTAGTGATGGTATGATTGTTCCTTTCTTTATATGTAAGTTAATTTTGAAACCAAAATCTTGTTGGGTTTTGGGGTTTATACGCAGCGGAGATTACAAAACAATTTTGACGAAAACCCCCAACAGGATCCGAATCTAATTCCATTAAAAACGTTTAAACCATGAAAACTTAATCATACCTCGGTCGCAATATACCTTTCTTGAAGGTTAATCGATCTCTAAGGCGCTGCCAACGACGAACGCCCTCTATCAGCAGTCCACACACGAACGGCGGCCGTGATTTGAAGTGCTAGCTTCGAGAGAATACCAAACCTTTTTGTTTCTCTCCAAAACGATCCAGAGCATACCAAAAACCCTAAGTCGTTTCTAAAACGAAAATAGAGTTTCGATCTTTTAATCTTTCGTGTGTATGTTCTAACTTAAAGCGTCTATTTATACAACCCTTGTATATAGACGGTTAAGTAAATTATACATATACCCTTACTTAACGAAGTATAAGTGTAATACACTACAAGGACGTTTCCGTCATGAATTTTATCACATAAAATTCGTTTTTCTGAATCATCTTAAAATCTCGCAAAACCATTCTTAGTGTGCAACCCAATAGGCTCATACAACGTTGGCAGTGTACCAAAACACATTTTGGTATACAAGTCATAAGCAGTCTCTAGCAAGACATTATGACTACCCAAGTTGTACGAATATCAAATCGATACAACCTAATCAATAGTGTATATAACATCCTTTTGTCACACGATATCCTTTTGTTTAAACATAAGGCATGGAATTGTCATCCAACATGTTCAATCGTACTAGTCTCGATCTCTAGGTAGACTAAAAACATCCAAGTGACATTGATCAATATCAATTCACTTAGACTAGGCCTTTTAACAGTCTAACACATCGAGGGATCCACTGGATATCTATCTTTATATGAGAGGGACAAATTCTATCTTGATTACACAACTTCATCACATTGCTCACACAGTAACCAATCACAACCTTTATAATCGTCCGGTTAAAGACAACGTTTGATAGTGTCAAATCATTGTGTTCCTAATGTTGAAGTCTCTGGTAATCTCAAGTCAGAGGACTGAGAAATATACATATCATGAGAAACAACTATGACTTAATCCATGTGATGTTCTCATAGCGGGTCGGTCCAGTACTTTGTTCCCTAACAAGTACTCGTGATCTTGATTCGTATCCCTATACGTATAATCATCATATGATCATCAATCAAGACTCACACTAGTCTTAATTCATTATAGTTCCCAGTATAATGATCGACTAGGGACATTTATGATATTTTTGTAAATACTCATGGATCTTATTATAATGTAAACATGCAAATTAATTATAATAAACAGCGAATGAAATCCTCTATTTTATTAACTAAAAGTATTCATAAAGACGGTTAATGGATTGACCTGGGCACATGCCCCAACAAATTTGGCATTAAGTAATGAGCTTAATTTGAAGAGGCACATGAATGACTTAATGTACAAGTGTTGAACATGCTTGATATCTAAGTTTCGGTTTTGATGAGGAATCGACTTGAAATGAAATAACTATGGTTTTCTATTTTCTATGTAGCAATGTTAGGTTTTTGTGAGAATGATACGACTTGATAATTTTATCTAGCAATGTTCAACTATGAAACCCAGGGGTAGTTTAGCCTTAAATACATACATATTTGTTTATTTTCTAAAGCCATTAGAAATTTTTGTATTACTACAAGTGCATTTTGAACTAAGCAAGGGATTGTTTTCTATTTTTTTCCAAACATGTAAAAGGCATGAAATCTGTCCCTATGAAATGGAAAATGAATTAAATGGAAATACCTATTTATTTGTTGTTACAATATGAAATCAGAGAGACATTATTAATCTATAAGGATGGCAAAGAAATCATCAATGAATGGAAAAGTTATGAGGTTGTCTCAGACATCATTTTAGCAGGTGTCACTCGACCTTAGTGAATCACTATATCTTGATGGTTTTTCCCTTTTAATCATGAATACAATGATATTTTCATGCTTCCATTTTCTTGCCATGGGAATTAATAAAAAGAAGTTTGGTTTTGAAAAATAGGTCGTTTTAGTTGAATTTATTTGCATTTTGAGGTTTTGAATTGATAAGAAACCAACTTAACTACCACACCCTTGAATCTAATACAAGTTGAACCCCCAACCTTGTCTTTGACAAGTGATGTCTCATATATTTTACTAGAGATGCTTTGACTTATTTACTTCATGAGCATGTTAGCGCGCGTGTGCGATTCAAATTTACTCCTCTTTCAATGTTAGTGTTGATGTTAAGTTCCCTAATATTTTGTTTCTTGCTTTCTGTTATTTGACTTCTTTCATAACAATATGAAATTGTGAATGATGTAACTAAAATTGTAAGAGCTACAAATAAGACAATATACATGAAAGTGGTTAAATCAGGTAAGTGTTAACAACGTAAAGAAAAATATTTATGCATTGGATTATTATAATTATTTATAGTGCCTGAATTTGTTAAGTTTTATTTTTTCTTGACAGGGAAAGGAGTTCATGATTTTTTTTCGTTTCCTTTTCAACTAATTGTTACCTGACATTTCTTAGGATGGAGATTGAATGATGCTATCTAAATCGCTTGATATAAAAAAGTTTTAAAGATGCCAAGCAAGGGATCCAAAAATATTCATCCCATAACTAATACTAAAAATGTAAGAGTTTATTTAATTTTTTAGTTAGCTAGAAGCTCATATAGATGACAATGAGTTGATGACCTTAATGAAGATGCTATACTAACCAAGGCCTCATTTGGTTTATTTTTGATAACTTACAGTATTAGTTGGGAGTTATCTCCTTGAAGTTAATATTTTCATGTTTGGTTCAACTTTAAACTTGCAGGAAAGTTTCAGTTTTTAAATAATAAAAAACATGAATTGACAAAAAATGGCCTTTAAATAAGAGATAGATGAGTAATAAAATGGTCATTAATGAGGGGGTAATTGTGTCCACAACACTCAGGAGATAACTCCCCAGGAGGTGGTGGGGAGATATCTTACACCTTAAGGTGTAAGTTGGGAGATAACTTGCAGGCAAGTTGGGCCACCAAACAAGATTAGTTCCCAATTTGATGCGAGTTATCTCCTTGGAGATATATCCACCTCATACTAAACAAGGCCCAAGTTTACATTTTTGCTTGGTGGTTGTAATTGTTTCTTGTGCGAGATTTAATTAAATAGTTCGCTTATATGCTCTTTATCTATTAATAGGACGAAGTGCTCGATAATCAAATTAGAGTGAGGTTATAACATTGGGTAAGTGAGTTGATTTTTTCTTCTTAGTATTGACCATGGCTCATTGCTTAGTGTAGAGGCCATGAAATTGAAATATATCAGGTAAGATTTGCATGCTTTGTTAGACTTGTATTATTGGGTTGCTAGGTTGGAGTCATTATTTAGTATTCTTGTTTGATTCATTTTCTCCCCTCACTTCATGAAGCTCCAATAATGTTGTTGTTGGTATCCTTTTATGGAGATTATGCCTATTTGCAAACAACAATATGTATATTTACCAACTTTTCATCCTTGTGTTTTGGCTTTCATATGTTCAAGCTATGTAATGGTTGTTGCTCAAAGAAAGTTAAGAGAGAGGATGACTGAAAAGAAGTGAAACAAAAATGCTGGCATTTAGGGGTTTTTGATTTTTTTTTTTTTTTTAAGTATAGGGTTTTTTACGTTAGTGTTGTAGACTTACAAGGCCTGTTTGATTCAAGTATTAGTGAATCCTTTCATATTTGTTTGCTTTAACACAAGTCATATCTTTGTTAATCTTTTGTTTGCATCTACACAAAATTGTGTTAGGTTAGATTTTTTGTTGGATTATTATGCCCCTTCCACATCATCTCCATTTTTGTCATTTTTTTTATAGGGAGAGGGCATAGTTGTATTTTTTACCTTTTTGGGTTAGGCTTACTTAAAGATAAAGGGAGGCGTGTCTTTTGCAAGAAAGAGTTTGAGAGTTTGGATGAGACCAAATGCTAGCTAACACCCGAACCAAACACCAATCTCAAACTTAAGGTAAGTCTTAGCTATGCTTACACTTGAAGGAAACGAGCCATAATAGTTCTTTTTCAAAAGTTTTTTTTTTTAGTATGCAGTTTGCATAAAGGAAAATATTAGGATCACCCGACGATGGGACGCTCGGTGTCCATCCATCATGCATCGATGCGTGTGCGCATAAATCTTGATGCACGAATGGATGGACCAAGGTCACCCTAACATCTTCCTTGGCCTTATAATTTATTTGGGTGTAAGTTTTCCCTTTTGCTCGGTGGTGTATTTTGTGAAACATATTCATATTCAAATACTTGTATAAATATATAAAAGTGTGAATTTCGTTGAAAATGTTTATAAATCTTTTATATGAAAAAGCATAATATCTTGGCAAGAATTCTATACTGTGAAATTGTGGTAAAAAATCATACTCTGGAGCATGGTTAGGTCTCAATGAGGCGGGGATGGGATAGGGATAGGGTTACCATCCCATCTCCACTTAGGAATTCACCTCATCCATATCCTCATATAGGTATAATTCAATCGTCATGGAGATGGAAATCATTATGGAGAAATACTTTTTTTCATTTAATTTTTCACGAGGAATTATACAATTGCCCCTAGAGGATAGGAATCCCTATGTGAAAATCGTTTTTCGCTATTTACTTAAGCGGGGAATAATCCTCATAACATATAATAAAACAATCTACTGTAAAATGAACTTATAATTAAATTCTATATCAAGTATAAACATATGATACAAATCATAGATTTTTAATAAAATCTATTTTTTATAGTCAAAATCAAGTTAAAAAGTAAGGTGTTAATTTTCCTAAGAAAAATAAAAATAAAATGTAAGGTGTTAAAGACACTAATATTATAGTTGATGAAAGGTTAAATCAAAATAAAATACTAACATGTGATGTCAAGTACTTATAATTAAGTTTCAAAAAAGCTCACTCTAATACGATAACACACTAATAAAATACTTACATATTATGCATTTGTACAAGGCCTAATGATAATATATATATATATATATATATATATATATATATATATATATATATATATATATATATATGTCCTAACCTTTAGATTTTATCAATTATATTCCAACCTTTTTATTTAGTATCAATTGTATCCTCAACCAATTTAGACCCGTATTTTTCTTTCATAATATGCTCACATCTTGTCTTTAACTTTATTATCATACCATTTAAAATTTTATACATACATGCGTATTATAGCTTAATTGATACAAAGATTAGGGATTGGTGGTTGCGGTGGTTTGGTCACCTGCAAAGGCGGCCTACAAATGCCCCAATTAGAAAACTTGACTCAATAGAAACTATAGAAATTCGACGAGGTAGGGGCAGACCAAAGTTAACATGGGATGCATTAATTAGGAGGGATTTGAATGGTTTGAAAAGCTCACCATCAATTGCACTTAATCGAGTACAATGGAAAAGTTTGATCCATGTAGCCGACCCCAGTTAATTTGGGACTGAGGCTATGTTGTTGTTGTATTAGAGCTCAATTTTATTTTTATTTTTTGTATCTATTCATGTATATGATACACAAGTTGTGCGCCTACATATACTTACTCAATCAGATATATGCGATTTCATGTAACCAAAAAACAAATACAGGATTTTTAATTTACTATTGATGTTTTATGAATAACTAAATTTAAATTAAAGTATTAATGAAAAATTGATTTATAAATTATTATTTTTGTAAGTCCTCATACACTTAATTTAAACATCGGACTCAAAAAGATTTCGATGTAAAATTGATCAACGTGAATGATCATGAAAATAAAAGTTAAAAGATTAATTAAATTGATTTAAAAAAGCGCTTCAAATTAGTTGAGGATATAATTGATACTCAATCGAAAATGTTTAGATATAATTGATAAATTTCAAAAGTTAGAATATAATTGATAAAACTTTTAAAGGTTATGATATTTTTTATCATCAAACCTTTACAAAAAAAAATAAGGCGTCAATTTTACGAACGAGTTGTTTGAAGCAAATTTCAACGAGTATAGCGAGTGGCTCCCATGCTAAAAAACTAGTGATCCTAAGAAAGAAAAACCAACAATTGGGGTAAAGTTTACAGCCAAGAAAGTGACGCGCTCCCCTATTTAAGGTTTCCATTTTCCGTCGCTGCCAAGCTTCTTAGATCTGTTGTGTGCGGGGCTTCCTACGACGCCGTCGTTCACTTCAGCGACGCTACCATTCCCTTCGGCGATGTGGCTATTGCCGGTGGTGTGAAGGCCTAAGGCCATACCCCTTCAAGGTTGAGTTCCTCCATGACGAGCTCCTCCAAGACCTCCAAGGCAATGTGGCCACCCTTGAACACACCATCTGTGTCCCTCCCCCCAATATATGTCAGGTCAATACCCTCGAAACATATATTGGGCACAGTCTTTCGCCTCCCACGATTCGAAACCGAGACCCGGAGGCTTAAGTACTTGATTTTCCAGAATCGTGTACCAATTGAGCTAGCTCATCGCGGAGGAGCCCAACCCTGAGGGAATATGGCCTTGGGCCTTCACAGGTGGCCCCTATGTTCTCCCTAGTGGTGGTTCATCCTCTATTTCTTTTCCTCCTATCCTTTTTCCCTTTTTGTTCATTTTTTTTTCTTTTTTCCTTTGTTACAGTGGATGATGGTAGCGTGCGTGACAAGATTCGAGATGACGTTTTTGAGAATTGATCAACGGTACTTGTTGTTTCAACTCTCCGACAGTTTCTTCATAGATCTTTGACGTCGCTTTAGTTTTTTTGGCCATGTTTTTATGCGTTTCTTGGCTATGCCTGAGAAGGATGATGTGTTTGAGATGTTGGTGGTTTATTAGATTTAGCCAAGATGGTCGCGATCTTCGACTCCGGGGTGATGCATCTCCTCTCTTTAATGATATTGGCTTCCACTGGATATTGGATAGTAATTTAGTAATTTTTGTTTAGTTTAGTTCATTGTTGTCTTGTTTAGTTAGTGTCTTGCTTCGCGTACGTGCGAAAGTTATTCACATTATTGGGGCTGTTGTCTCTATTATTGGGGTGGTTGTACTTGCTTTAAGGTTGGATAATTTGTTTCGTGAGTCATTGTTTTTAGATCTATTTGTAATAGATGCTTGTCCAATTTGGACTATGAACAATTCAATACAAAAATCACTTTGACAAAAAAAAAAAAAAAAAAAAAAAAAAGAAAACAAGAAAATTACTATGCAAAGTGTAATGTAAAATACATACCAAAAAAAAAATGTCAGGTGTTGGATATTACTTAATAAAATATTTAGGAACTGTACGTATTAGAGTTTAGCCTTGTAGGTATAAAAGAGGAAAGTTTGGTAACTGGAAATTTTTTTCTTATAGCGGTGACATATATCTAATTACAATACTGAACAACATTGTTGATTAATATGTTGTTAAAACTTATTAAATAAGCATATATTCAATATCTATGTATATCTATATTAAATAACATCTTTTGGAGAAATTTTCACTGGCAGCGTATTTTCTGAGTTTTTTGTTATTTTTTCTATCTCTTTTTTTAATCTTTTTTATATACTCAAATGATGCTTTTCGGTTGTTTAGTTATTTATTATGATATTTAGCTGTTGTTTAGCAAATTACAAATTAAAATTTACATACAATCATAAAAAATAATCGAAATTAGTTATATCCAATAAATATGATACGGTTATGCGGAAATTTTAAACGACAATTATAATTCTAATACAATAAGGAGAAACATAAGCAGTATATCTAAAAATATAATTATTGAAAAAACATATAAGTAAATTCGGTTTGTTTACTTAAAGTTTTGTTTATTTCATAATATTAAACCAGGAATCAATATTATTTTGAGTGGTTTCTTGATTTCCAAATATTGGCAGGGACGGAATTGTCAGTATGAAATACATGCGATCTACAACAATTAACTTAACTACCAAATATTCACATGCAAGATAAGATTATTAAATAAATTTCAAATAGCATCTATATAACTTGTTTACCAATAGCGAATAATATTTGAACTTAATTTTTTTTTTCTTTTTTACAAAAAAAAAATTGACGTTCACTTATAAATGCATGTGAATGTGTATTGTGTATGAAGTGTATCTTAACCTTTTGTATGCAATGGATTTCAAGGGTTTTTTGTAACAAGATGTACATCATCACATGGTACATTTTCATGGACAAATAAATGTTGTTGTAAGCTACGCAATTAAAACTTATAATTAATATATAATAGACACATTATAATACATCACATAATACATTCTTACATTTTAAGATATTAAATAAATGTTGTTGAAAGCTAAGTGATTAAAACTTAATTGGTATATAATTGACGCATTATAATATATACTTAATTGATAAATAATTGATGCATTATAATATGTTACTAATCTTGAAAGTCCGCATGCAGTGGTCTATCAAATAATATATATTGTTGTAAAATTAGCTAGGACTAAAGCAAAGAAAGTAAAAACAATGAACAAGAACTAGAACAAGAGAAGAGATAGGGGATAAATAGAAGAACTTTCATCTCTGTATCAAATTACACGGGTGTGATTCCTATATATACACCCTTGGTAAGACCAAAGTGCACAAGTTACATTTCCATATATAATTATAATAATAACTTACATAAAGTAAGTGAGTGTTACATGAATTGAGTGGAATATAAAGAGTTGGATAGAAAGAGTCATCCACATCTAATTACATTTACAATACTCTTCGATGACACTTACTAAGAGAATATATATATATTATATATATAAAAGCACGAATCACAAATTTTTGAGTGGTAATGAAATTTACCTATTTGCCCATACTTTTTTTTTATCTCCTAATCAACATTTTCTTTTGTATCCAAATCAAACTTTAATTCTTTATCAATCCACTACACGTTTTTTTTTTCTTTATCTCGAAATCAATCATGAACTCATTCTCATCAATCCAATACACTTTTTTTGAGGAAGTAATGTCCTAGCATGATTAACTTGTTTTTCCATTCACATCTTATCTCAATCACAGTAGAGAATATTGATAAGCTAAAAAAGGTACTTGTATTTCTAATTTTTAAATTTTAATTGCAATTTTAAATTTTGTTAATAAATTCTTAGAAATTAATTCCCGCGAGCGAAGCGAGTGGGGGAATCGTGCGTAGCACGTCTTCAAACTAGTATATATATATATACCTCATTAAAACCTCTTCTAAAAAAATCTCAATGGAAAAAAAATCTAGCAAAGGAAAAAAAGCACATCATTCTCATCAGTCTTGATATAGAGTATAATATTGATAGGACTCTCTCATTAAAAATCTTGCTAGAAAAACTCAGTGGGATAAAATCATAGCACAAGAAAAAATAGTACAATACACTAATCAATTTTGATAATGGAGTATTAATATTATTAGGATCGTCTCGTTAAAAACCTTGCATGGAAAACCCAGTGGAATAAAATTATAGCTAAGGGAAAAAGAGTACAATGCACTAATCAATAACTCCTTTTGATTCTCCCCCATGTTAACATAGGTGAGGCATCTTATATTGTTCTGCAACAAATCTTTGCAAAACTTAGTTTTACCCTTTTGAGTAAAACAAACTCATGCCACTTATGAATAAATAGAAGATCACGAAAAGTGTATATAATACTATTTCAATTTCTTGAAGTAGGTGAAGAGTTGCATCTTAAAAATGCAATGTTTGGTATTTTACACCTTGAGCGTTTTGTTAGTGTATACATTTTGTTGCTCAGGAACATCATTTCCTCTAGAACCTTTAATGCTGGAACATATGATTTTGTCACTCTTTTATATTAGTAATTTCATCAAGTAATTGATTCATAACTTGTTGCTAATGAATGATTGATAGGTCATTATGTTGGGGCATGTGCCCTAGGTCAATCAATTAACTGTCTTTATGAATACTTTTAGTTAATAAAATAGAGGATTTTATTAGCTGTTTATTATAATTAATTTGCATGTTTACATTATAATAAGATCCATGAGTATTTACAGAAATATCCTAAATGTCCCTAGTCGATCATTATACTGGGACCTATAATGAATTAAGACTAGTGTGAGTCTTGATTGATGATCATATGATGATTATACGTATGGGGATACGAATCAAGATCACGAGTACTTGTTAGGGAACAAAGACCGACCCGCTATGAGAACATCACATGAATTAAGTCATAGTTGTTTCTTACGATAGGTATATTTTTCAGTCCTCTGACTTGAGATTACCAGAGACTTCAACATTAGGAGCATTGTGATTTGACACTATCAAACTTTGTCTTTAATCGGACGATTATAAAGGTTGTGATTGGTGATTGTGTGAGCAATGTGATGAAGTTGTGTAATCGAGATAGAATTTGTCCCTCTCATATAAAGAGAGATATGTAGTGGATCCCTCGATGTGTTAGATTGTTAAAAGGCCTAGTCTAAGTGAATCGATATTGATCAATGTCACTTGGATGCTTTCAGTCTACCTAGAGATCGAGACTAGTACGATTGAACATGTTGGATGACAATTCCATGCCTTATGTTTGATCAAAAGGATATCGTGTGACAAAAGGATGCTATATACACTATTGATTAGGTTGTATCGATTTGATATTCGTACAACTTGGGTAGTCATAATGTCTTGCTAGAGGCCGCTTATGACTTGTATACCAAAATGCGTTTTGGTACACTGCCAACGTTGTGTGAGCCTATTAGGTCGCACACTAAGAATGGTTTTGCGAGATTTTAAGATGGTTCAGAAAAATGAAATTCATGATAGAAACGTCCTTGTGGTGTATTACACTTATACTTCTTTAAGTAGGGGTATATGTGTAATTTACTTAACCGTCTATATACAAGGGTCGTATAAATAGACGCTTTAAGTTAGAATACACGTACGAAAGATTAAAAGATCGAAACTCTATTTTCGTTTTAGAAACGACTTAGGGTTTTTTGGTATGCTCTGGATCGTTTTGGAGAGAAACAAAAGGTTTTGTATTCTCTCGAAGCTAGCACTTCGAATCTCGGCCGCCATTCGTGTGTGGACTACTGGTAGAGGGCGTTCGTCGTTGGCAGCGCCTTAGAGATCGATCAACCTTCAGAAAGGTATATTGCGACTGAGGTATGATTAAGTTTTTCATGATTTAAATGTTTTTAATGGAATTAGATTCGGATCCTGTTGGGGTTTTTTGTCAAAATTGTTTTGTAATCTCCGCTGCGCATGAACCCCAAAACCCAACAGTGGTATAAGAGCCTTCGAGTTCGATTCCATTAAATTCAATGCATTTTTCTTCTGATATATACATGATATATGATTGAAAGCATGTTAATAGTTGATGTATATGTGATATGCATAAGTTTTCTGTGAGATTTATTATCATGTTTTGTGTATATGATATATATATTCGTGATTTAATTGAAATTAGTTTCGTACATGCTAGTAACCATTTTAGGTTAATTCGAGTAATTATAATGAATTGAGTTTCGTGTTCTGTGATCCATGACACCATGAGGTTCGATTAAGATAGTAGTTCATGATTCAATTACATGTTTGTGATTATTTGGATGAGGACCGAAATTGCAAATAATTAATTTTCGAAATTATTTATTTATCTTGTTATATCTATTATGTTATGAAGTTTCTATTTGATAAAAATAGATAACAAATTAGATTAAGAGATATAAGCAAAATCGGTTTCGTTATCCCTATTGGATAGGAGATAAATATGAAGAAGTTTGTTATTGGTGATATGCTAGATTCAAATATCTTAAGTCCTAATTGGATTAGGATAAGATGATTAGTTAGATGTGGGCTCGGGTTAATTAAAAATGTTTTAATTGACTTAATTTTGGATAAATTAAGGGGTAAATTTAGGATAATAAAATCAGCGAAAAATATGATTTTCTATAGCGAATTTTAATTTTCTGAATTGAAATTCATCTTCTAAAATAAAAAAAGCGGGCGCGCCCAGATTCGTCATCACTTGATCAATGGAACCACCGCTTATTGACCGCCCAGTGGGACCGTCGTCTAACTAATCCTAGCGCACGAAAATTCTTTTATTAATGAACAGTATAAAATCTCCAAAATGTTTAGTGATTTAACAAATCAATAAAATATATGATATTTCATTGTTTACATAAAATCACTAAAACTGAATAAAATCCCTTTATTAAATTTTAAGTCTCACGCCATCCATTTTAAACACTTGTCAAAACCTCGATCACATTAATACAGTTTCTGTCATAGTTGGGTGTATTGTGTTATCTTGGTGAGACAAGTTGGATAAGAGTTACCTAAATGTTTAAAATGGTCCTACTTAATAAAGCTATCAAAATAGTTTTGAGCTTTAGGCACATGATGAGATAAAAACATGACAAGACATAAGATGTCCCGTATCTCATAAAAGTATCTAAAAATTACATAAGATGTAATTGGTAACTGTTACCTACCTAAATAACCTAGTTCTGTGTTTCATGCCATAGCTGTTATAGAATTAGGTGAAATATGGATTTTAGTCCCCTAAATAAACAGTGTGTTTTAGGAGGGTTGTTAATTTAGTGGGAGTCTATTCATCTATACTAAAATAAACTTTGCATAATCTTTATTGTAGATCAATGGCCTCTTCAAGTAACAATAATCCCCTATCATCGCGATCCATCCTCGAAAGGATAAGCTATCTGGGACTAACTTTCTTGACTAGTTCGAAACTTGAGAATTGTTCTTAAGCATGAACGCAAGTTGTATGTCCTGATGCTCCAATTCCCGAGGACCCACCAAAGAAATGCTACGAAAGTCATGAAGGATGCGCATAATAAGCATGTCAACGATTCTACCGATGTTGCATGTATTATGCTTGACAACTATGGTTCCCGAACTTCGAAGGACATGAAACTAATGGAAGCCTACGACATGGCTATAACACTCGAAGGAAATGTTCCAACAAAGAAAGCTAGGCAAGAAAGGTTCGAGACAGTCAAAAACCTACATTCTTGCAAGATGACTGAGGGTGCGTCAGTTAGTCCTCATGTTCTGAAGATGAAGGGCTATGTTGACCAGCTTGATAGACTCGGATTTCCCATAAGCCAAGAGTTGGCTACGGATTTGATCCTGAATTCATTACCATAAAGTTACTCACAATTTGTGATGAACTACAATATGAATAATATGGAGAAATCAATTTCAGAGTTGCACTTGATGCTCAAAACCTTGCTGAACAAAACATCAAAAAACCCTCTAGTAATATGTTGATGGTCCAAAAGGGAAAGGGAATGAAGAAGAAAGGCAAAGGCAAGGCTAAAGTTGTCAAGGCTGCTGCTGCACCTGTTGCAAAGCCTGTGGAACAAGTCAAGCCCCAGCCTGTTCCTGCTTCAAAACACCCAAAAGAAAAGGAAGAAAATTTTCATTTCTGTCATGTACCTGGACATTGGTTCAGAAATTGCAAACTCTATCTGGAAGATTTAAAGAAGAAAAAGGGTAGTGCGACTACCACTACAGATATTTATGTTATTGAAATTAATTTATCTACTAGTGATTCTTGGGTATTAGATACCGGATGTGGATCTCACATTTGTATAAATGTGCAGGGACTCACCAGAAGTAGAGAGTTGAAGAAAGGAAAAGTCATCCTCCGCGTAGGGAATGGAGCAAGAGTTGCTGCCCTGGCTATTGGATCATATGACTTAGTCTTACCTAGTGAATTTATCTTAACATTAAATAATTGTTATTTTGTGCCTGCCTTGAGCAGAAACATCATTTCTGTTTCATGCTTGGATATGGATGGTTTTGATTTTATTATTGGGAATAACAGATGTTCCATTTCTAGTATATATATATTTTATGCAAATGCTGATTTGTGCGATGGTCTTTATATTCTAAGCATGAAAAGGTCCACTGATACTCCGGTCTTTAACATAAATACAAAGAGATTTAAGTCAAATGATTTGAATCAAACCTATCTTTGGCATTGTCGTCTCGGGCACATAAATGAGAAACGCATAACGAAGCTCCATAAAGATGGACTTCTAGATTCATTTGATTTAGAAACATATGAAACGTGAGTATCTTGTTTACGAGACAAGATGACTAAAAGTCCCTTTACTGGACATGGTGAAAGGGCAAGTGATTTATTGGGTCTAATACATACTGATTTATGCGGTCCTATAAACACAACGCTAAAGGAGGTTATCGGTACTTCATTACATTTACTAATGATTTCAGCAGATATGGTTATGTATATCTAATGAAACATAAAGTTGAATCATTTGAGATGTTTCGAATGTTTCAAAATGAAGTGCAGAATCAACTTGGTAAAACTATCAAAACACTTCTGTCAGATCGAGGTGGTGAATATTTGAGCTAAGAATTTGATGATCATCTTAGAAATTGTGGGATTGTCTCCCAATTGACTCCACCAAAGAACTCCACAAAGGGAATGGAGTTTCGAAAGGAGAAATCGAGCCTTATTAGATATGGTTCGATCTATGATGAGTCATGCAGATCTTCTATTATCCTTTTGGGGTTATGCATTACAAACTGCAACTTTCACTCTAAATTGAGTTCATTCTAAAGCGGTTGATAAAACACCATATGAGATATGGTACGGGAAGAGACCTAGTTTATATTTTCTTAAGATTTGGGGTTGTGAGGCTTACGTAAAATGACAAGTCTCAGAAAAACTAGCACTTGAATCTGACAAGTGTTTATTTGTGGGGTATCCTAAGGAAACAAAATGATATTACTTTTATAATCCCGCTGAGAACAAAGTGTTTGTTGCTCGGTATGGTGCCTTTATGGAAAAACATTTTATTTCAAAAGACACTAGTGAGAGAGAAATAAATCTTGAAGAAGTTCAATAATGTTCTGAACCAGTTGAACCTCCGCAAGTGACACAAGGCCCACGTAAATCTGGTAGGGTAAGACATGAGCCGAGAGATTCGATTTCTCACTACGATAGTCGTGATGTGTTGCTTATGGATCAAAATGAGTCCACCACTTATCGGAGGCTATGTCCGGACCAGACTCGATAAATGGCTAAGTGCCATGAACTCGAGAGATGCAATCCATGTATGATAACCAAGTTTGAAACTTGGTTGATTTACCTGAAAGTGGTAAGACCATTGGATGTAAATGGGTTTTCAAGAAGAAAACTGACATGGATGACAATGTGCATACTTTTAAAGCAAGACTTGTAGCAAAAAGTTTCAGCCAGACTCAAGGTGTTGATTATGATGAAACTTTTTCACCAGTAGCAATGCTTAAATCCATAAGAATTTTAATTGCCATTGCTGCATATTATGACTATGAGATTTGGTAAATGGATGTAAAAATATCATTTCTTAATGGAAAGCTGCTTGAGGACGTGTATATGACACAACTTGAAGGTTTTGTACATCCTGAGAATTCTAGGAAGGTATGCAAGCTTCAAAGATCCATTCATGGATTAAAGCAAGCTTCTCGGAGTTAGAATCTTCGTTTTGATGAAGCAATCAAGGATTTTGGTTTTATTAAGAACGAAGATGAGCCTTGTGTATATAAGAAGGTCAGTGGGAGTGTAGTTGTTTTTCTGGTAGTGTATGTTGATGATATATTACTAATTGGAAATGACATCCCAACATTGCAGAATGTCAAGTCTTGGTTAGGGAAGTGTTTCTCAATGAAAGACTTAGGAGATGCAGCCTATATCCTAGGGATAAGAATCTATAGGGATAGATCTAAGAGGCTAATCGGTCTAAGTCAGATTGCTTATATAGACAAGGTGCTGAATAGGTTCAGTTTGCAAGACTCTAAAAGAGGATTGTTGCCAATGTCTCATGGCATAAATCTCAACAAGAATCAATGTCCTAAGACAAATGATGAGCGAGACCGTATGAATAAGATTCTATATGCATCGGCTATCTGATCTATTATGTATGCCATGCTATGCACTCGACCTGATGTATCATATGCTTTGAGCACTACAAGCATATATCAGTCAGATCCTGGTGAGAGTCACTGGATAGCAGTAAAGAACATCCTTAAATACTTAAGAAGGACTAAGGATATGTTCTTGGTCTATGGAGGTTTTGAAAATGATCTAGTTGTAAATGGTTACACAGATGTAAATTTTTAAACTGATATAGATGATTTTAGATCGCAATCTGGATATGTGTTTACTTTGAATGAGGGTGCAGTAAGCTGGAAAAGTTCAAAGCAAGAGACTGTGGCATATTCTACAACGTGTTGAGTGTATTGCGGCGTCCGATGCAGCAAAGGCAGTTTGGATCAAAAAGTTCATTGCTGAACTAGGTATGGTTCCAAGTATTGCTAACCCTGTTTGTTTGTATTGTGACAATAACGGGGCAATAGCACATGCCAAGGAACCTAGATCATACCACATATCCAAACATATACTCTGGCGATTTCATCTCCTCAGAGAAATTATTGAGAGGGGAGACGTAAATATTTGCAGAGTACCTACTGAAGACAACGTTGCGGATCCATTGACAAAAGCTCTTCCACAAGCAAAACATGATGGTCATGTTAGATTATTAGACATTAGATGCATGTATGATTGGCTCTAGTGCAAGTGGGAGATGTTGGGGCATGTGCCCTAGGTCAATCCATTAACTGTCTTTATGAATACTTTTAGTTAATAAAATAGAGGATTTTATTTGATGTTTATTATAATTAATTTTCATGTTTACATTATAATAAGATCCATGAGTATTTACAGAAATATCCTAAATGTCCTTAGTCGATCATTATACTGAGAACTATAATGAATTAAGACTAGTGTGAGTCTTGATTGATGATCATATGATGATTATACGTATAGGGATACGAATCAAGATCACGAGTACTTGTTAGGGAACAAAGTACTGGATCGACCCGCTATGAGAACATCACATGGATTAAGACGTAGTTGTTTTTCATGATAGGTATATTTTTCAGTCCTCTGACTTGAGATTACCAGAGACTTCAACATTAGGAACATTGTGATTTGACACTATCAAACGTTGTCTTTAACCTGACGATTATAAAGGTTGTGATTGGTGATTGTGTGAGCAATGTGATGAAGTTGTGTAATCGAGATAGAATTTGTCCCTCTCATATAAAGAGAGATATCTAGTAGATCCCTCGATGTGTTAGACTATTAAAAGGCCTAGTCTAAGTGAATTGATATTGATCAATGTCACTTGGATGTTTTCACTCTACCTAGAGATCGAGACTAGTACGATTGAACATGTTGGATGACAATGCCATGCCTTATGTTTGATCAAAAAGATATCGTGTGACAAAAGGATGTTATATACACTATTGATTAGGTTGTATCGATTTGATATTCGTACAACTTGGGTAGTCATAATGTCTTGCTAGAGGCCGCTTATGACTTGTATACCAAAATGCGTTTTGGTACACTGCCAACGTTGTATGAGTCTATTGGGTCGCACACTAAGAATGGTTTTGCGAGATTTTAAGATGGTTCAGAAAAATGAAATTAATGATAGAAACGTCCTTGTGGTGTATTACACTAAGAATGGTTTTATATCATATATATAAAAGCACGAATCACAAATTTTTAAGTGGTAATGAAATTTACCTATTTGCCCATATTTTTTTTTTCATCTTCAAATCAACCTTTTCTTTTGTATCCAAATCAAACTCTAACTCGTTATCAATCCACTACATGTTTTTTTTTTCTTTATCTCCAAAGCAATCATAAACTCATTCTCATCAATCAAATACACTTTTTTTAAAGAAGTAATGTCCTAGCATGATTAGCTTATTTTTTCATTCACATCTTATCTCAATCACATTATAGAATATTGATAAGCTAAAAAAAGTACTTATATTTTCTAATTTTTAAATTTTAATTACAATTTTGAATTTTGGATTATATATATATATCTATCATATATATAAAAACACGAATTACAAATTTGAGTGGTAATGAAATTTACCTTTTTGCCCATACTTTATTTGAGTGCTAATAAAATTTACATCTTTGCCCATACTTCTCGTGCCTTCCCTTAAAATTAATAAATTAATTCAACCTAATCCAAATTGGATGATGATAGAGGAGTCCAACTTAAATTAAAGATCAACAACTCAACGACTTGAGAGAACACTACCTCTTCAACGTCTTAAATACTACATCTTCAAATCGATCAACAACTCACTGATCAACAACTCTCCTTCCTCTTCAAATCATTCAATCCATGTTTTCCTTTGAGGAAGTAATGTCCTTACATGACTAGCTTGTTTTTTCATTCACATCTTATCTCAATCACATTAGAGAATGTTGATAAGCTAAAAAATGTACTTGTATTTTTAATTTTTAAATTTTAATTACAATTTTAAATTTTGTTAATAAATTCTTAGAAATTAATTCCCGCAAGTGAAGCGAGCGGAGAATCGTGTGTAGCACGTCTTGAAACTAGTGTATATATATAAAGATATAAAAAGTGGGAGATATGCATATAAAAAGCAAACAGAGAGTGAGAAATAGAAAGCATAACGTCCACACAATTTCTCGTCTTTCCAGCTGATGTTGGACTCGCCTAGAGAAGCGCATCGTCACTTTCTCCCACTAATTCGTCGATCATTGAGCAATTCTTTCCTCCACCAGCTTATGCCATATGTCACGTCCTCACCAACCACCACGTTCACAACAGCCTCCTCCTCTAATCGCTGCTCGCCACGTCACTGCTGCCAGCTTGCTCGGCAAATCACATTCTGACACGTGGCAGAGACCTGTAAACAAACTCCTAACAACCATTTGATCGTCCTCGGCGCACGTGTCACAAACCAAACTCGAAAAATAGGTATTGGACACCCAATTTTGGCAGTTTTAATTAGGGGTTTTTGGAGGGGATCGAAAGACATTTTTTTGACTCTCTTCTTAGCGGTTTGGAGTGTTTTTCTTCTCATTTTCTCTTCCACAAACCATTGTTTTACACTTTGTTTTTGGATTTTTATGGAGTTCTTGACGACGATGGTCGGCTAAACTCATCAATTTGAACCGAAGTGGATCAAATCACTCATTTTGGCATAAAAACATATGTGAGATTTATTTATTTATTTATTTAATTAATTTATTTTTCATAATATTTTATTCCCTTTGATATTGGTTGAATTATTGAGATTAAACACTTGTTTAAATCTTGATTTACATGCCAGTAGGCTATACGCACCCGTACTTGTGTAATAAGACCACATTAGTGGCATCCGACCATACCAATTGATTAGACCCTTTTGAGACCGGTTGAATACCATAGGGATCTAGGCTAAACTGGACACACTAGCGATCCAGATGTCTAGGTGTAGTGCCTTCACAAAGCCCATTGCGGTCAACACATTAAACCCAGTTCGCTTGAATATATGGTTATGTGTTTGACTAGGGAAATGGTCATTGTCGTACCTTGACCATCGAGATAGGAAAGTGCGAGGACCCACGCACGTTACCAGGTCTATAGCTACACTAATTTACTATGAATTGCATGTTTTGATTTGATTGAGGACCGTATGTAAAATTATGCCAAATTGGGAAGATTTGTGATACCGATGGTTTGGATTGTTTCCCCCTTGATTGATATATTTACTTGCTATTTTTAGTTTAGTTTTAGTTAATTTAGAAATTATTCATGTGGACACCCCGAGTTATTTTTAGTTTCGTAGCATAGGTCAGAAACTTGATCTTCGTGGTTCGACCCCCTGCTTGCCACTACTTTAGTTCTTGTGGTCATTGGTAATATTATCGGGATTATATATTTTGACGCATTCGACACACGTCAAATTTTGGCGCCGTTGCCGGGGACCAAGTTTTTTTTTATTTTTTTAATTTTTTACTTAGTTGTGTTCACCTTTATGTCCCACAATCTTCGTCGATCGTTGTCCGTCGGATCTTTACTCTCTTTTGATCCGAAAATCGAAAAGAGTAGCCGTCGGAACTCGAAAGTAACTCGACAGAGGAACCAATCCTCCATAGTTCAACTAATCTTATCGGGATTATATATTTTGACGCATTCGACACGCGTCACTGATCATTTGGACTTTCAAGTTCATATTAATTTATACATGGATCATAATACAACAAATTTGATGCGTTTCATGCAATTTTTCGTCATTCCTTTTGAATTGGCTTTATATATCTTCCTAATGGTGGACAAATTGCTTCATCATAGCGACATCAAAAAACTTTCCAATAAAAAATCCCCCATTATGGGTTCAGGACATCTTATAAGATAATGAATTGGGAGTTAAATTGATATAAATCTCTCATTGATTTGCCTTGTTATACCAGATATTGTCTAAACATTAGCCTCAAGTAATCAAATTTGAGAAATATTCTATTTTATATCAAGACATAAATTCATCGCCTTTATTTAGCTCATAATTTAAACACATGTCAATGTGTCAATTTTAATGTGCCATAAAATTTATAATTTCGCCTTTCATTGGCATGGTAAAGGTGACGACCCCAGTTCCACAACCCAAACTGGGCCTCGCCTAACCTAAACATACGTGGACCCCGAGTCAATCCTCGCGATGGCAACGCAAGCCTAGTTAGCCTTCCTAACCATTTTTTCATTACAATGCAACAAAATTTAACATTGAAAGTGAGTTATTCAAATTTGTAAGTTATCAAAGTTTATGCGGAAGCTATTTCAACTTAAACAACTCTTAACAACTCTTCACAAATTAGTCAGGACAGCCTAGAGTGTGGAAACCCCTCATAACTCAGTCAACATGTATAATAAACAGAGGAAAGAAAAATAACATCCTATACGTATCCTAGAATATCTCACAAAACCCATATACCCAAGTGACAAAAACAATATAAATAAGTAATACAGAACCTACAAAAAATGTGAGAGCGAAGGCCGCTCCAAAGTCCTCACAATAGATCTCCTAGTATTAGCCTCTTTCCCTTACTCGATTATGGATCTGCACTCAGTTAAACACAAGAATAACGAGTCTAGGTAAGTAACACCAGTAGGGTACTAAACAATATTTCAAAATAAATAAATCAGTCTATATTCATGCATATGGAAGGGAATGTATAAGAACTCATGAATAAATAAAAGAGTGTAAATAAATTAAAAACAATCGACACATGAGTGTTCAGGAATGCAAACAGAGAGGTGCAAGTAATCCCGACCAATAGGTCGTTGAGTCTTGGCAAAACATCAAGACTCCGGTTTTAGGACTTGGTACACTCACAAGCCTAAACCCACGAGATAGTGAGACTTCCTAGAACAACCACGCTAATAACTTATACCCCGTCAAAATCAGTAACCAATGCAATGCATCTCGAGGTCATGATTCTGGTATGTTACCTCAGCCAGCCACTCATTCCAAGGATCACCATTGACTTACTTGCCCTCGAACAACTCAATTAGAATGGAATTCAAAGGATATATAATAAAACAATGAACAACAATATTCAATAGCTTAAAATGAAATAAATGTGCATTTCCTAGGTGGTTTACTTACCCCGATCCACATGCTTGTCTTAGCCTATCCGATCTCTCGATGCTCCGAAATGTGTTCCTGAACGTCCAAGATCTCATCTTAGTCCCCTAGAGTTGTTTGATAGATTTTAGAGTGAGTTTGAACCGTTACTTAGAGTTTTAAACTCATTTATAGTGTTTAAACCATTTTTTGAAATTGCTGATTTTTAGTACTAGTTGAGAAATTAGCACTAATTTTGAACAGTAGTGCGCTAATGTCCACATTAGCGCGCTACCTCAACTATCTAGCACGCTAATCAGTATTAGTGCGCTAACTTTTGACATTAGCACGCTAATTCACATATATAACGTGCTAATTAATATTAGCGTGCTAGATTTTCTACCTAGCGCGGTATGTGCCGCAAAACCTAGAATTTTGCAATTCGAATTCTGGGTTTTTGCTTCACATAGGCCATGTTAACACCTTAGGGACTCTCATACACATTACAAGAGGTCCCTAACATTAAACCCAACATAAAACAACAACCACAACATCAATTTCCATGATTTCATCAACTTAATGGAGTGGAGAAGTTACCTAGCTTGAAGAACTCCTTCTTCACCAAACCTCCAATGATTCTCTCCTATTCTCCACTAAGATCACACCAGCAATTTCTCTATTCTTTCTTTCCTCTTCCTTGCCAACGATTTTGATGAAGATAAGAAATGAGAATTGTTGACTTGTATATCATTTGACTACATAGGATATGTTTAAACCTTGACCATGTATCATGTGTGCACACGTATCTCGAGGCTCAACTAATGGACCACCTTGTCACACTTGCCCCTAAAGTCATGTTTAAGTGACTCAACAAGTTGACTCCTTGACCTCTTGATGGGTTGATACGTGTCTCGATGCACATCTTGTGTTCACGAATTTATTTTACTAACTTTTGGCGCATTAATGGTTATTCCAATGTGACCACATTACAAAATCATATTTAACTCAAATGAATTAAGCTTACCCCGTAAGTCGCTACCTCACTCCCACGTCGACACACAACCCGAGGTACGTCTCCACTCGTCTCGACATTGATATGCCATGCGTGTTCCTTACCTGTACATTTCCAAAATTAATTAGTTTCAATTGTTCAATCTTTTGTATGATAAATAATACAAGCGTCAAACAAAAATAGCATACCTCGGTGTCGACTCCCAAGGTTTCGACATATGTATCACGACAAGTGAGTCATACATATGACCTTAAAATGACACACGACACTAGTTAGAATTTAGGATCATTACAGTAAATGTCATCAAAGTATTTAGGCATATATAAAAATATATGATTAGTATGACCTAATGGCCTTTCATACGTGACATTTCTTGTCACGATTTTGAGCACACTCATTTGTCAATAATTTTACCAATTTATATTTTATGCGGTGCACCACTTTTATTTCCCTTTAGGTGAAATTATTAATACGACCTTTACCAAATCCTTTCCTCTTTTCCATGTCCAAAATTTTATTATTGTGGTCATGATCATTTTATAACGCAACATATGTTTCATGAAGCTAGACCAATTGGACGATAATGATATTATATGTATAATAAATCATTATTTTACTCAGTTACCATGAGGCAATAAACCAATTCAGAATATTCATATTGAATTGACATACGCGATCGATACTTTGTTGCAATAATATATCAAGGCGTACCACGTAGATTTTTTTCATTTCCTCATCGGTCATATTTTGTATAGCCTCAACTAAGAGGTAATTAAGAGTTTTTTGGAGCATCACCAATTTTGGTTTAATTCATAACTCCATAAGGAGAAATGATAATTACAAAGTTATATATTCACTTTTCAAATCTCTATAGAGTTATCGAAAAATAAATATTATTGCTATGTGCACAACCTTGCATGAACGCTTTATTCATATAACTTTTTAGCATCTAGTTGTCTTGACAAGTAATTTTTGTCGATAATATTATAGCAACAAACTCAATCGAGTATAATATTTTTTTAAAAAATGAGATGACGTTAATAGTTCTCATTTTTTTATGCAAAAATATAATATACGATTAAATGAATGTTCATTACTTTATTATTTTATATACAAAATAAATTATTTGTATGAGTTGGTGTGACAACCTCCAGGTTGAGTGGTGAGATGAAAGTCTACTTAACAATCATGCCTCCTCGAACGGGATAACACGTCTCCCTCAATGTTTAGTTTTACCAGGGACAAGGCTTACTCACTGTCAACTCAAACTTATAGTATTATTTGTATTATAAAAAATAAGAATAGAACATAATTAATCATTAGTAAAATATTTAACAATACGTGGCATTGATAATATAGTTTTGGTTTGAAATAATATTTGCACATTTAAAAGGATGCATATAATAAAGATATTAATCTATTCCTATGTAGAATAAAATGGAAATTGATTGAAATAATTATGGGCATATAAAATCATTAATGTGCTAGATATTAATATATATCTTAAAACTTTGTTGGCAAATCTTAATATGAACAATCAAATTCTCAAATCACAACACGTACCTTAAGGCCAAAAGTTAGTTGAAATAGCAAAAACATACTCATATGCATATATGGTGGGTGTCAGCCCCTCAATAGCGTGATCCGAGTAGGCTGAGCTAGGCAGCAAGGAACCTAGCCAATGACCGAGTTCAGGAGGGCTCGGCTAGTTCCATCAGGTTCAGTCACGGGTGAACATGTGAAATGGTGCATAGTGGAAAAGGGGTTACGCCTTGGCACAGCGCCTTGGCACGCCTTAGCACAGCGCCTTGGCATACCGTGGCACGACTTAGGTACGCGCCTTGGCGCGAGGCAAGGACCCTGGGCGAGCGCGCGCATGGACGCATGCGGACAGGCGCGCGCATGGTCGAGCGCGTATGGGCGCGTCGCATGGGCGAGCGCGAGCGGACAAGCGCGCGGGACGAGCGCGGGCACATCCTGGCACAACGCCTTGGCACACCTTGGCACAGCGCCTTGGCACGCCTTGGCACGAGCGCGACAAACCTTGGCACATCTTGGCACGTTTTGGCACGAGCGCGGGCATGGGCCAGACTTAAGTGAATTCTTTGGCACGAGCTTGGCACGAGGCAAAGGTTGACAAATCTTGACTTGGGCGTTGACCCAAGTCAAAGTACGCTTGGTCTCATTTTGGGATGTTTTCTATTGGAGCCGAGGAAACGACTTAACATCTACTATAAGGAGAGGTGTGCTCTCTCCTTGGGGTGGCATGGACGGACTAGCTGGGACCCTCGAGCATGCCTTGGGCGCAATGCCAACACTACAAAAAAACAGCAAATCAGAAACGGAATTAGAAACGGAAATAAGTTCCGTTTCTAAATAAAAAAGTTAGCGACGGAATTGAGACGGAAACATTCAGAGACGGATTTGAGACGGATCAGAGACGGAATTAGAGACGGAATTAAATTCCGTCTCTAAAAAATGGCGCCAACATTCCCACCAAAACTTTATTTTGTTATACCCGTTCATCAAATCTCGAGATTTGTGACAACAAATCTCGAGATTTCTCTTTACCCCCTCCAAAACCCCCTCTCGTCCTCCCCACCACCGAAAGCCACCGAAAGCCCTAACCAAGCAAACCCACAGCGCGATTCGATCTCACCGTCTTCGTCGTCTCTCCTCTATACTCTCGCTCTCCTCTCTGGTCGCACCGTCTCTCCGGTCACCGGCCCCCAAATCTCCAACGTCCAACAAATCTGGCGTCTCTGTTCCGTTGCTCTCAACTCTCTCTCTCTGGTCTCTCCGTCTCTCTCCAGTCACCGCCCCCAAATCCCCAACCCCCAACAAGTCGTCCTCGCACTACATTGCTCCCTCGGTAGCGCCGCCTCGCTCTGGTCCTCGTTCGATTGTCTTGCACCATTTCGGTCCGCGCCTCTGCTCCTCTCGCTCTCTCACTTCGTGCTCTCATTCAGTCCCCTCTTCGATCTCTCGTTCGGTGGTATTGTGCTCTCATTCATTCCGCGCCTCGTTGTGCTTGATTGGTGAGTTCTCCCTCTTTCCCTCGAACCATTGTTTTTGGTGAATTGGCGGTGACATGTTATGTAGGTGTTCCTTGCTATTTTATCATATCTTGATGTTGGTTTACCTATTTAAATGTATAATTTAAATAAATTTGATTTGGTTGTAACTTTACCAAGATGTCTCCCTTGCTATTGTATGATATCTTGATGTGTATAACTATTCAAATATCATAAGTGATATCTTGATGTCTTTGTTATATGTTCGGTGTCTCTCTTGATGTGTTATGTAGGTGTTCAACTAACATTTATAAAAAGAACAAGTTTCCACTTCCTTTCGGTCTAATGAAATCAAGAATTTTCGTTCGATATTTTTGTTCAAATTTATCATGTTAGGCATTGTTGTTTTTTTCCTTGCTATTTTATTATGTTTGGTTATGCTATTCTGAAATGCCAAAAAATTGATAATAGGTGCTGTGACGGCCCCAAATTCCCAATGCATTTGGGTACGCCCGGCCTAGACCCGTGCAGGTCCCGAGTCAGTTTCTCAGCGAACTGGACGAGCCTAGTCAGCCTCAACTTATCAAAATTTCAAGGTTTTTAAGGTTTATGAAAGAGTTATTGCAGTTTTAATACAGCGGAAACAAAAATCATATTCTAATCAAATAATGCTATTACACATAATCAAAAATCGTAAAATTACTTCGGTGTCGACTCCCAAGATTCGAAATACCGTCCAGTATCGCGTTGGCCGGGTCACGATCCTGACACGTGTCACATAAGTCGTGTTAGAAATCGAGAGATGTTACAGGTGCAATGATCTGAAATATGAAAATCTAATTCTGAATATACTAGGTATTACTTTGATCATAGTTCTTTGCATGATTCTTGATCTCATTCAAGAGCTTAGTGAACGAAGTGATGGTTGTGGCTATGTCTTCATCGGAGCCAACTCTGAAAGTCTCACAGTGCCCCTCGATTATCATCTTTTTTCTTCACTTGATGTTTACCTTTATAATGTACCCTAAGCTTCTCCTTCACTTCCTTAGTTGTTTGACAAGCCCTAACTCGTTAAATTTGTTCTCATAAAGCGAGGAAAAAAATTATTCATGGCTTGATCATTGGAGAGCTCAATCTTGGTCTCCTCAATGATGTATTCTCTCATGGCCCTGTTCGGTGGACTGTACCTATTCTCAATTGACTCCCACAAAAGTCTAATTTTCACCCTAATGTAGAACTTCATCCTTACTTTCCAATGAGCATAGTTGGTATAGATAAAAAACACTTTGAATTTTCAACTCCCTATCCTTAGTTCAATGAAAAGTTAAAACAATTACTTTCTAATCCAGGCATCTTACATATTTATGATGAGGTAAATAATCCAGTTAGAGGAATATCGAATAAATGTTGTACTTTGCATTTCGTGCCTTGAATTGCATTCAAACATTAATACTTAGCAAGATATATCCTATTTTTTTTTTTTTTTTTTATAATCTGCCTTAATTCATAACTAATAACATTTCCAAAAACCATTGATAATTCATTCCTTGTTTACCAATCATTTAGACTTAATTTCTAATTTTTGTATGCCATCCTTCTCTGATGTTTTATTGCTATTTTGTTAGGTTTCATGGCGAGAGGTGGTCATCCCCACGTCGAGGTTTCCCATTAGGAGGACATCGTCCAGGCGGAAGAGGTGCAGCACCGACCTCTGGCGGCGAAATACCGACTGGGCCTCATGGTCAGGCCACACGAGGGGTCCATAGAGGTCGTGGCGGTCGAGGTCGTGGGTCGATACCTGCATTATCGATTCCGACTTCTCGGTCTCTCAAGCACGAGACAGCCACAGCGTCACCTTCCCCTTCCATACCATCGGCGTCGTCTGTACCATCATCGTCGTCATCAAGGACTATACCAAATATGCACTTCCAGTCACCATCTCCGACATCAAGGCCTCCTTTACCCACGAGGCCCGCACCCCCAGCCACAGCATCACCGACAGCATCCCCACAAGACGACGTAAGAGCAGGGTTGGAGGTGACAGGCCCTCCGCGGCCACCTCAGAGGACAGGGATGGAGCCCCCTCGCGTGCAGGGGATCCCTATCAGACTGATTACCAATGATACGTAAGTTTGTGTTTGACTCATATATGTCATTTTAAATATGGATGTCAATTATTGAAGAAGTAGTTAAGGTGATATGCATGTTCATGAAACACAGGGAGTTGCATCCTTAGCATTTTTGTGCACGGAGGATGACAAAAGTTTTCGAACGATGGATGATTCCTGGAGGGTATTGTTGGAAGTCGGTACCGCCTCATCATAAAGATCAATACTGGCGCCAATGGAAGGTAAACAAGACTACTAAATGCCTTATGATTTATACTATTTTCTCAATGTCTCGTAACAATAGCAATCACCAATTTGTAGGTATTTTTTAGACGGGATGACGCGATTCCCGAGGATCTCATTCGAGCGGCGTACGACAGGCTTGCAGGCACAAGGTACACCGCATTGATGCACAAGTTAAAGAAGAATGGTGTGCAGCCAATTTATGTTACAGATGAGGCATGAAGGAGATACTTGGAGTACTGGGAGAGCGAGGACTTCCAGGCCAGGTCTAGGCAAGCGACGGAGAATAGGAACACTGAGGTCGAAGGCCCTGGGACTGGACCCTCGAAGCACGGTGGTGGTTCCGTGTCTTTTGTGACTACCTAAGAAAGATTGGTAAGTTTTTTATAACATCTTGGATATTTTTTACATTTATACACTTGTTCACTATGCTTGGTCCTGCACGCAAACTGATTCATCCGAGACGCCACCGACTGTGAATGAATTGTATTTGCATCTCCACACCGTAAATCACGACAGGATGACATTCATCGATACTAGATCAGAGCGGTTCTATGTAAGTATAGAAATTATATGTAAAATAGTATTAAGTTTACTTTAACCCATATCATGTATTTTGTTTGTTGTTCATATCTGCAGGATAGGCTCCAGAGGAGACGCCAGGAGCTGACCCAGGCTACACCGGACCAATCGGTGGATGATGAGGCGGTGTACCTCAATGTGGCGGGTGAGTGTCCGAAAGGACGTGTCTACGGACTCGGGTCCTTAGGGAGAAAGAAGAGGAGATATGGAGATCATGGTGCTAGCACGTCCGAGATGCCGATATGGTGCCGCGGCCAGAGTTCAATGTCGTTGCGGAGCAATTACGAAAGGTTATGGAGTTCATGCAGCAGCATCTCGGGTTGAACATGGACGAAGTAGGCCTATCTCAGCAACAACCACCACCACCGCCACCTCATGACTAGCAACAACTGCCGCAAATAGATCCGGTCGATCCACCACAATAAGGGGACAATGTTGAGCGTGAGACGTAAGCGTGGCTCTCGAGAGATGAGCAGCTTGGTGATACATATGTATTTTACTTGTTGTTTGTGTAAATTCTTAGATTAAACGTTTGCCTTTGTAGACAACTTTAGCAATTCTTCGAATTACTTTATGATTGACACTTCTTTTTGTGCATATTTAGATTGATATTCCATAATTTATCGTGGATTTTAATTTTTTGACCTTTTCCTCCCCAAATTTTTTTTTTATGTAAAGTAAAATATACTATAACTACAGAATGTTTGCAAAATTCATGGGAGAAGAAAACATGCTGGCTGTTGTGTGCAAGTCTTATGGTGTTGCAGGTTATCTCGAGTGCTATGATGAAGAAAGTGGTAGAATTGACAGGGGAACAACATTTTCATGCAATAGCAAATGAATTTGGGAAATCGATAAAGGCTCGTTTTTCGTTCATCTGTGTGAGAACATGTAGGCTCTTGTTCTTCTATTATCGCATGTCCCTAGAAGAACAAAAGCCTACATGTTCTCAACACAGATGACCGAAAAACGACCCTTTATCGATTTCCCAAATTCATTTGCTATGGCATGAAGATGTTGTTCCCTGTCAATTCTACCACTTTCTTCATCATAGCACTCGAGAGAACCTGCAACGACATAAGATTTGCACACAACAGCCAGCATATTTTCTTCTCCCAAATATTATGCAAACATTCTGTAGATATAGTATATTTTTCTTTATATAAGAATTTTTCTTGGGGAGTAAAAGGTCAAAAAACTAAAATCCATGATAACTTATACATGAACTGGGATTCCAAGGCAACTAAGATATACAGAGGATAAAGGAAGAACACATTTACCTGCAATTCATGGTGGACTCGTTCATCTCGAAGGTATGCATCCAATAATCTAGGTTCTAATAAAAAATACTATCTCAGCTTGATCCATGGTAACAAATGGCTATTTGACATTACTCCTTTTAGCCATCGCATGCTAATTTGTTTTCGATTCCATGGTGTTTTGTTGAAGCCTGATGTAGCGGAGGGTACTGATGATGAAGTTCCTTAGTTATTTTTTTTTTTGAGTGCATGAGATGACCTCAGCTGGTTTTTTTTTTTGAGTAGGAACTCAGCTGGTTAATGGAGCACAAAGCAATAGTTGGTGGATGAGATGATGACTTTCTTTCAAGATTGATGGATGTGAATCTTGATTTGATAAAGGTTTGTGCTTGACTTTCAGTTTTTACCTTTTAGCATTCTTGCACTTCACCATTATCATATACATGTTGAAATGCATGCCTTACAAAGCTTGATAAATAATCCAACCAACTTAATGACCCAATTAACCCTGACAGAGAGGCTGGGAAAATAGAGGGCTTTGTGAGGGCCGTTGATCCTCTCTGTTCTGCTATGTTTTTTTTAATGCAGCAGATCAAGGAAGAGGTGCACATTTCAATGTACGTATACTATCTTCAAATGAGTTTTTTTTTTTTTTTTTGAGTGCAGGAGAGGATCTCAACTGGTATTTTTTTTTTTTTGAGTAGGAACTCAGCTGGTTAATGGAGCACAAAGCAGTAGTTGGTGGATGAGATGATGACTTTCTTTCAAGATTGATGGATGTGAATCTTGATTTGATAAAGGTTTGTGCTTAACTTTCAGTTTTTACCTTTTAGCATTCTTGCACTTCACCATTTTCATATACATGTTGAAATGCATGCCTTACAAAGCTTGATAAACAATCCAACCAACTTAATGACCCAATTAACCCTGACAGAGAGACTGGGAAAATAGAGGGCTTTGTGAGGGCTGTTGATCCTCTCTTTTTTTTTTTTTTTTTGTTCTCGCTATGTTTTTTTTTTGAATGCAGCAGATCAAGGAAGAGGTGCACATTTCAATGTACGTATACTATCTTCAAATGAGTTTTTTTTTTTTGAGTGCAAGAGAGGACCTCAGCTGGTTTTTTTTTTTTTTTTGAGTAGGAACTCAGCTGGTTAATGGAGCACAAAGCAGTAGTTGGTGGATGAGATGATGACTTTCTTTCAAGATTGATGGATGTGAATCTTGATTTGATAAAGGTTTGTGCTTAACTTTCAGTTTTTACCTTTTAGCGTTCTTGCACTTCACCATTATCATATACTTGTTGAAATGCATGCCTTACAAAGCTTGATAAATAATCCAACCAACTTAATGACCCAATTAACCCTGACAGAGAGGCTGGGAAAATAGAGGGCTTTGTGAGGGTCATTGATCCTCTCTCGTTCGCTATGTTTTTTTTTTGAATGCAAATGATCAAGGAAGAGGTGCACATTTCAATGTATGTATACTATCTTCAAATGAGTTTTTTTTTTTTTTGAGTGCAAGGAGAGGACCTCAAATGTTGGTTTTTTTTTTTTTTTTTAGCGTTCGAGTAGGAACTCACCGGTTAATGGAGCACAAAGCAAGTTGGTGGATGAGATGATGACTTTCTTTCAAGATTGATGGATGTGAATCTTGATTTGATAAAAGTTTGTGCTTAACTTTCAGTTTTTACCTTTTAGCATTCTTGCACTTCACCATTATCATATACATGTTGAAATGCATGTCTTACAAAGCTTGATAAATAATCCAACCAACTTAATGACCCAATTAACCCTGACATAGAGGCTGGGAAAATAGAGGGCTTTGTGAGGGCTGTTGATCCTCTCTGTTCTGCTATGTTTTTTTTTAATGCAGCAGATCAAGGAAGAGGTGCACATTTCAATGTACGTATACTATCTTCAAATGAGTTTTTTTTTTTTTTTTGCGGAGAGGACCTCACCGGTTTTTTTTTTTTTTTTTGAGTAGGAACTCACCGGTTAATGGAGCACAAAGCAAAGAGTTGGTGGATGAGATGATGACTTTCTTTCAAGATTGATGGATGTGAATCTTGCTTTGATAAAGGTTTGTGCTTAACTTTCGGTTTTTACCTTTTAGCATTCTTGCACTTCACCATTATCATATACATTTTGAAATGCATGCCTTACAAAGCTTGATAAATAATCCAACCATAGGAGATGGAGTTCAATTCTTCTTATTTTAATGCTAAAAGCTCCATGTTATTATCATTGCACCTATTACAATCCCTAGAATGTTGTTAATGCTTTGATCTTAATTTTCAAAGAACTAAAGCAAAGTCAACAATGTGTGTGTTGTTTCTACTTTGTTTCAGTGTTTTATTAGGACTTGTTGTCGTTGTTGTCTTCTTTTGAATTGAATGAAAATTGGGTCTCCCTAAGGAACTTCATGTATTGACTATGGTGTTGTATTTAATGTTTAATATGAGTTAATTTTCTTTCATGTTCCTTATTAGCTCTAGTACTCTCTACCTACATATGTGTTGAATTGACAAAAGACCAAAGAAAACTCAATCGTAAAGAAATTAAAAAATAGGTTCCAAGCCTACTTTTTATGTATGATTATTATTACTTTCTGTGTTTCTTCAAATCCACCATTTTTCTCATTCGCTTCCAATCTACTATCGAGTTCAATAATCTCTCCTTTGCCTACTTTTTCCGGGTGCATAATCACTGGTTGTTGTCTTCAGATGGAGAATCAGAAATGCTTCAAAGTTGCGTTATAGTTATTATATGGAGTCCTTTTTGCTATTCTTATTCTGACCAGTCATGTTGGAGTGTTGGTGATTGGATGTGTTGAACATTAGATGGATTTTGTTCTTGGTTATTAAACTTAATTCTTTATGTGCATATTTATAGGATTGTAAGTGTTCTTTTTTTTTTTGGTTGTTGAACAATAGGATTGGTGGTTTTTGTGTATACTTCCAAATTTGGAGCTTTTGTAATACATGACAATTTTCCGTGGATATATAATTTTTTTTGCAAATTTTGAGTTTCACATTTTTTCTTTCTCTTTTGAATATTTGTTGATATATATTGTCGATGTATGAATGTCCAATTTGATTTTTTTGTGGGATGTTAGCACCCCCAAGGAGTTGTTGGAGAGGGTGCAGGCGATGGAGTAGGTCATATGGTTGTAATTTGAATTTATAGGTTGGAGAACCAATTGGATTATGTTTCTGTGTCATAATTAAACAAAATCTAAAATTAGAGAAGGATTAGCATCTGAAGTCAAACATTCCGTTGCTATTCCGTCTCTAATTTTCCAGAAATATATGTATGAATCACAAACGGATCAGAGACGGAAATAAGAATTCCGTCTCTGATTCTATCGCTAATCAGAAACTGATTCAGAGACGGAATCAGAAACGGAAAAATCCGTCTCTGATTCCGTTTCTGATTAGCGACGGAATCAGAGACGGAATATTTGCATTCCGTCTCTGATTTTGTCTCTGATTCCGTTGCTGATTAGCAACGGAATCAGAGACTGAATTCATAAATTTATTAATTCCGTCTCTGATTCCGTTTCTGATAGCAACGAATCGGAATCGACGAATGTAACTGCAAATGTTGCATTTCTAAAATAATTCCCTTTCTGTTCCGTGTCTGTTCCTTTTCTAATTTCCGTCTCTAAATCCGTCTCTAATCAGAAACGGAATTTTTCCGTCTCTAATCAGAAACGGAATCAATTTTCCGTTTTTGATCGAATCAGCGACGACGTTTTCAGAGACGTAATTGATTCCATCTCTGTCCCGTTTCTGATTGCAATTAGAGACGGAATTTTTGCAAATCAGAGACGGAAAATTTCGTTTCTGATTTGCTTTTTTTTGTAGTGCAAGGCACGACCCATGGACGGTCCATGGCGTCGGCCACCCTTCGAGCCGGTGGGACTCAACGGAGCCCCGGCTAGCACGCGACGTGCTCCAGGCATGAACAGCACGTCCGATGTGCCCCCCTCCCGTAGAGAACATGGGCCACGTCCCTTGTGGCGTGGCTAGACCAAGTCAAGACGGTTTCCAAGCAGTTGAATAACTACCTTGGTCATGGGCTGGAGCCATGACCAAGGCACGTCCAAGGAAGGCTGAATACCAGGAGCATGTTGTAATTGACCCAGTGATGGAGGTGGTTATGGAACGTTATGGAACGTTGTGGCGGCAAGGGAGCAAGGCAGTTGGGTAACTGCCTCAACCACCAAGGGAATGGCGTTTTACCAGGTCTATGGATCGATGTATACTGGACATGTGTCCTAGTTGGTTATGTAACTACCAAATGGCTGGTCTATAAAGCCAAGGACTCTAGGCTTGGGGAAGGATAGAGTTCCACAGTTGTATTCCCAATTGAGAGCTAGTAAAAACGTTTCCCTGGTGCCTATTGCTTGCTGTCCCTTTAATTCGAGTATTGGTGTGCTGAACTGAGGTGGCCCTTGGAACCACAGGTTCGATCGAGCGAGAGAAAAATTCCTAGTGAAAAACCCCTCTTTAATTGGCCTTGTGACAATTGGTATCAGAGCTACGTTCGGAGACGATGGCGACCCGAGCAGCGAGCGATCTAAGTGAGAGGGTGTCTCACCCAGAGCATATGATGGCAATGATGTCTACTCTGGCGGAGTCTTCAACTACGTCCCAACGTATTGAAGCCTTGGAAATGTTGGTGGCTTCACTGGTGACTAGGGGAGAGTCACAAGAAGCCATGATTGCTATGTGGGAAGAGAGATTTACGGAGCTTGAAGTAGATGTGCGGTCGGTGGGAGAACTTACCACCGAAACAGCCTAGACAATGGCTGTGGAGGTGAATCTGCTCAAGCGAGCCGTGGGCGGATCCTCGGAGGGTGTCGCTGCGGTGAGGTCCCGAACTAAGGTGCAGAGCCAAAGAAATTCTCAGGCAAACGGAGCGCGAAGGAGATTGAGAATTTCATTTGGGACATGGAGCAGTACTTTGCTACTGTTGGCACGGAGGAGAGCCACAAGGTCATCCTGACCTCCATGTACCTTGAGGGTGATGCAAAGCTCTGGTGGAGGACCAGAGTGGAGGACGATGCGGCTGCGGAAAGGCCCAAATCGTTGATTGGGAGGTGCTCAAGAGGGAATTGAAGGATCAATTCCTTCCGACTAATGAAGCTTGGCAAGCGCGGTAGGCTTTGCGCAAGCTCAAACAGACTGGGTCGGTGCGAGATTACATGAAGGAATTCTCGTCCCTCCTGCTGGACATCAAAAACATGTCCGAGGACAAGTTGTTCAACTTCACGACGGGATTGCAGACATGGGCTCAAAATGAGCAGAGGAGGTAAGGAGTGAAGGACTTGCCTGGGGCTATCGTGGCTGCTGATAGTCTTGTGGATTTCAAGACTAGCTCGTCCCCGAGCGAAGGGAAGGGCAAGGAGAAGATGTCGTTCAAGACCCACCAGAAGAAAGGTGAGAAGAAGCCTTTCTCTCCTAAGCAAGCAGCGGGCTAGAAGCCAGCCCCTAAATCAGACCCGAGACCCTCATCAAGTTCCTCAGGTAAGGGCTGTTTTATTTGTAATGGCCCTCACAGGGCACGAGATTGCCCGAAGAAGGAGAAACTCTCGGCCTTGATCGCGGAGGATGAAGGCCATCCCCGAATGAACCCATTGCACTTGTTGAATGCCATTCAACAGGCCAAGACAAGCCCTTCGGAGGGGCTAATGTACGTGGATGCTGAGGTGAACAAGAAGTGAGTCTTGGCAATGGTGGATTCAGGGGCTACTCACTCATTTGTGGTGGATCACATGGTGGGAAAGTTGGGACTGGATCTCGTGGAGAATTCCAGTCGAATGAAGGCAGTGAATTCAGAGGCGAAACGAATTCAAGGTATAGCCACCGATGTTAATTTAAAGGTTGGATCTTGAGAGGGAAAGATCAACCTAATGTCTGTTCCCTTGATGATTTCGATGTCATCCTAGGGAATGACTTCTTGCACATGGGGAGTATTGCGCTGATACCGTTCTTGAGGGGACTGTTCGTGATGAACAAGTCCCATCCTTGTTTTGTCCCTGTGGC
This sequence comes from Stephania yunnanensis, assembly GCA_039657365.1. Taxonomy (NCBI): domain Eukaryota; kingdom Viridiplantae; phylum Streptophyta; class Magnoliopsida; order Ranunculales; family Menispermaceae; genus Stephania; species Stephania yunnanensis. The sequence goes on along the minus strand of CM077588.1, from coordinate 6,119,598 downwards.
TAACACTATTGCAGGAAAGGAGAGCACAAAACTATCACATCTTTCAGCCATTCGGGTGAAAGATGGACCGAGGAAGGGAGAGCCCACATTCCTCGCGGCTTTGGTGGAGACCAAGGCAGGAACGACAGTAGAGGTACCTGATATGGTTGTTGAAGTGCTGGAGGACTTTAACGACGTGATGCCGGCCGAGTTGCCAAAGGAGTTACCCCCACAAAGGGTAATTAATCATGAGATTGAGCTAATCCCAGGCTCAAGACCCCCTGCACAGGCCCCTTACAGAATGGCTCTGAAGGAGTTGGAGGAGCTAAGGAAACAGTTGCAAGAGCTGTTGGATGCTGGATTCATTCAGCCATCCAAGGCCCCGTATGGCGCACCAATCCTGTTCCAGCGCAAACACGACGGTTCTCTTCGGATGTGCGTGGACTACAGGGCGCTGAACAAGCTTACAGTAAAGAATAAGTACCCCATTCCACTGGTGGCAGACTTGTTTGATCGGTTATCTGGTGCGACCTACTTTACAAAGCTGGACTTGAGGTCGGGGTACTATCAAGTCCGAATTGCAGCTGGTGATGTTTCAAAGACAGCCATGGTGACTAGGTATGGTTCCTTTGAGTACTTAGTCATGTCATTTGGCTTGACAAATGCCCCTGCCACATTTTGTAATCTAATGAATGATGTCCTGAAGGAGTTCATTGATAGGTTCGTTGTTGTTTACTTGGATGACATTGTAATCTATAGTCAGAACCTCCAAGATCATGTGGATCATTTACGGAAGGTTCTGACTACGTTAAGGGCTAACCATTTGTATGTCAAGAGGGAGAAATGTGAGTTTGCTGCGCAAACCATTTCTTTCCTTGGTCATGTTGTAGGCCAAGGCACGCTACAGATGGACCCGAAGAAGGTGCGGGCGATCTTGGAGTGGCCGAATCCCACAAAGGTGCAGGAGTTGCGGTCATTTCTGGGGTTGGCAAACTATTATAGGCGGTTCGTGGAGGGCTACTCATGGAGGGTGGCGCCGCTGACGGATCTTTAAAGAAGGATCGAGCTTGGACATGGACGGACCGATGTAACCAAGCTATGGCAGAACTGAGGCAGGTCATTGCCTCTGAACCAGTGCTAGCGCTGCCAGACTTCGGACTACCATTCGAAGTGCATACGGATGCATCAGATAGGGCATTGGGGGCGGTGCTAGTTCGGGAGGGACACCCCATTGCCTTTGAAAGTCGAAAACTGAAGGACGCGGAGCAGAGGTACCCGGCTCATGAAAAGGAGATGCTAGCGGTGATCCATGCTCTCCAACTTTGGAGGCATTACTTGTTGGGTACTAGTTTCGTGGTGCGGACGGATAATTCAGCGATTACCTATTTTATGACCCAGAAAAAGCTAAATCAGAAGCAGGCTAGATGGCTGGATTTTCTAGCCGAGTTTGATGTACAGTTCGAGCATAAGCCCGGCAGGCTTAACTCAGTACTAGATGCACTCAGTCGCAAGGTGGTGGCTGAGATGGTGGCAGCGGCAGTGAGGCTAGAAGGCGAGTTCTTGCCTCGCATTAAGGAGGAGACGAGCAAGGACCTTGTTTGCTCGAAGATGCTGAAACTAGTGGCTGAGGGAGTCACTCGGAGATTCTGGTGCGAAGATGGAGTCCTCTATGCCAAAGGAGGACGTCCATATGTCCCTAATTCTGGTGGATTGAGGCGACAATTATTGAAAGAAACACACGATGCTCGGTGGGCTGGACATCCGGGCATGGAGCGGACCTATGCCCTTCTATCACGATCATTCTTCTGGTCGAAGATGGGGGAAGACGTGGATCAGTACGTGCGGACTTGTCTTGTGTGACAACAAGACTAGATAGAGAGAAGGAAGGCACCAGGGCTGCTGGAGCCTTTACCCGTACCGGACAGACCATTCCAGAACATCTCCATGGATTTCATTACTGGTCTTCCTAAGGTGCAGGGAATGACTAACGTGCTGGTGGTGGTGGACAGATTCTCAAAGTATGCTACATTCATAGCTGCTCCGAAGAATTGCGATGCGGATCTAACTACGGAGTTATTTCTCAAGCATGTGGCGAAATACTAGGGGATACCGGAAGATATCATCAGTGACCGCGATGCTCGGTTCACTGGTAGGTTTTGGGTTGCCTTGTTTAACTTATTGGGTTCATATTGAAGTTTTCCACAGCAAACCATCCCCGAACGGATGGGCAGACAGAGAGAGTCAATGCTTTGCTGGAGGATTACCTCGGACATTACATGAATGCAAGTCAGACCAATTGGGTGGATCTATTAGACACGGCCCAATTTTGCTACAACCTTCATAAGAGCTCAGCTACTGAGCTGAGTCCGTTCGAGTAGGTGATGGGGCAGCAACCGGTTACTCCACATGAAGTAGCCAAGTCTAAGTCGATGGGGTCAAGCCCAACGGCTTATCGCTTTGCAAGGAGCAAGCAAGAGGTGAGGGAGGCAGCTCAAGACAGCTTAGCCAAAGCTGTCCAGAGGATGAAGAAGTATGCTGACCAGCACAGAGGCCCTTGGAGTTCCAGGAAGGGGACATGGCCTTGTTGAAGATCACTCCTCAAATATTGAAGAAATTCAACAAGAAGGAGACACACAAGGGCCTGGTACAGCGATACGAAGGACCATTCGAGGTGGTCAAGCAAGTGGGAAGGGTAGCTTATCGCCTAAAGCTACCAGAGAGGTTGAAGATACACCCTACATTCCATGTAAGCTATCTTAAACCTTTCCATGCTGATGAGGCAGACCCAGAGAGGAGCACAGCGAGGCGAGCTCCACCTTTGGTGCGAAAGGAGTTTGCTGGAGAGATTGAGCAGATCCTAAGCTACGAGACGCGTGGCTAAAGCAAGAAAAACAGGCGGACTTTTCACTTGATCAAGTGGGTTGATGTTGAAGAACCTACTTTGGAGCGAGATACTACTCTATGGCAGTTTGAGAAGGAAATAGCAGACTACCAGAAGCGGCAGCAACCGAGCAGTTCGATGAGGGCATCGAACATTTCGGCGGGGGGATGTTTGTCAGTCCCTCAATAGCGTGACCCGAGTAGGCTGAGCTAGGCAGCAAGGAACTTAGCCAATGACCGAGTTCAGGAGGGCTCGGCTAGTTCCATCAGGTTCAGTCATGGGTGAACATGTGAAATGGTGCATAGTGGAAAAGGGGTTACGCCTTGGCACAACGCCTTGGCATACTGTGGCACGACTTAGGTATGCGCCTTGGCGCGAGGCAAGGACCCTGGGCGAGCGCGCGCATGGACGCATGCGGACAGGCGCACGCATGGTAAAGGGCGTATGGGCGCGTCGCATGGGCGAGCACGAGCGGACAAGCGCGCGGGACGAGCACGGGCACATCCTGGCACATCGCCTTGGCACACCTTGGCACAACGCCTTGGCACGAGCGCGGCAAACCTCTTGGCACGTCTTGGCACGAGCGCGGGCACGGGCCAGACTTAAGTGAATTCTTTGGCACGAGCTTGACACGAGGCAAAGGTTGACAAATCTTGACTTGGGCGTTGACCCAAGTCAAAGTACGCTTGGTCTCATTTTGGGATGTTTTCTATTGGAGCAGAGGAAACTGCTTAACATCTACTATAAGGAGAGGTGTGCTCTCTCCTTGGGGTGGCATGGGCGGACTAGCAGGGACCCTCGAGCATGCCTTGGGCGCAATGCCAAGGCACGACCCATGGACGGTCCATGGCGTCGGCCACCCTTCGAGCCGGTGGGACTCAACGGAGCCCCGGCTAGCACGCGACCTGCCTGGGCACGAACAGGCACGTCCAGACAACCCCTGTCCCGTAGAGAACATGGGCCACGTCCCTTGTGGCGTGGCTAGACCAAGTCAAGACGGTTTCCAAGCAGTTGAATAACTACCTTGGTCATGGGCTGGGGCCATGACCAAGGCACGTCCAAGGAAGGCTGAATACCAGGAGCATGTTGTAATTGACCCAGTGATGGAGGCGGTTATGGAACGTTGTGGCAACGCAAGGGAGCAAGGCAGTTGGGTAACTGCCTCAACCACCAAGGGAGTGGCGTTTTACCAGGTCTATGGATCGATGTATACTGGACATGTGTCCTAATTGGTTATGTAACTACCAAATGGCTGGTCTATAAAGCCAAGGACTCTAGGCTTGGGGAATGATAGAGTTCCACAGTTGTATTCCCAATTGAGAGCTAGTAAAAACGTTTCCTTGGTGCCTATTGCTTGTTGTCCCTTTAATTCGAGTATTGGTGTGCTGAACTAAGGTGGCCCTTAGGCACCACAGGTTCGATTGAGCGAGAGAAAAATTTCCTAGTGAAAAACCTCTCTTTAATTGGCCCTGTGACAGTGGGCATCAACACGATTCATGACCTTTAATTCATACATTTCATGTCTAATAAACCAAACAAGAAAAATGGAACAGAGTAGGTCAATACATAACAAAGCAAAATAACTATATCCCATTGATTTAATTATTACAAATACATCAGATGAATAGGTGGGTACCTCAAACAATTGTGCCCATCGAAAATATGTCAATCAAAATCTTTAGTGTTTTGACAATCATTTTTGTTAAATAAGGAAAATACATTTCAAGTTAAAAAAAAAATGAATTCTAACCAACCAAAAAAACTTGGTCCTTCAAATTAGAGAAATGAAATTAGTTGTCTCATAAATCTACTTTGCTAATTAAGACCATGTTACGCAAAGTATGATGTACTTATGAAATAAAAAATAGATGTTTATATTGAACTTAAGATTTATGTATAATCTTGATCCATAAGCTTGATGTAATAGATGTCACTAAGCTACATAACATGTGAACATATGGATAGTGGTCTGACATCTAATTTTTTCTTAAATCTGTACAGAATATATGTGATGAATAAGGACTGTAAGGCACAATCGGTTTCTCAAGTAATATGTTTATTTATCATAGGAAAATACCAACTTTATAAATTCTCAAATTAGAAGATATAAACTCATAACAAAGAAGAAGGATAGCAATGAATTATAACATGAAAACTAAACGGCCAACAATGATAATTTTGTTTCGAGGTAAACATAAAAATATTTGCAATTAAAAACCCACATATCAAATGAAAGAACATATACCTTCGAAGCTTTGTTACCTTAAAGCACTTTCTTGATCGTCAAAATTTCCTTAATGAGAGCAAATTCGTGCTTTGGGACTGAGGCTATGTTGTTGTTGTTGTTGTTGTAGAGCAAATTTGTGCTGATACGTGTTGTAAAATTAACTAGGACTAAAACAAGGAAAGTAAAAACAACGAATAAGAACTAGAACAAGAGAAGAGATAGGGGAGAGATGGGAGAACTTTCATCTCAACATGGTGTATCACATTACATGAGTGTGACCCATTTATATAGGCCCTTGGTAAGACCAATGGACGCAAGTTACATTTTCATATATAATTGTAATAATAACTTACATAAAGTAAGTGGGTGTTACATAAATTGAGTGGAATATAAAGAGTTGGATAGGAAGAGTCATCCACATCTAATTACATACTTCCTCTAGTCATTTATATAAGTCGTTCTAGCAAAAACTTATTGTTTAAAATTGTAAATCGTTTTCAAAATTCAAGAGTGTATTTATTGCATTTTTATCCATTTTACCCTTATACAATTCAAACATTTATGAGTCTTTAATTCTTCAATTCATTTAATGTCCAAGGACATATATGTAAATTATACTCGAAATTAAATTTTTATATCATTACCTTAAATGACTTATATAAATGACAGAGGGAGTATATATATAATTCAAATACTATAATGGCCATTGGATTTGCATCAATAGTATAGATTACAATTTAGTTTGATTCTTTCAAAGTGGTAACATGTTTGACCAGTTATATTGTAATTAGTGGATGTAATTAATGTATTAAACCATACATTTTAGTTTTTACACTCATTTAATTACACGCATGATAGTACACCATAATAACTATGTGCAAAATCCAATGTGATATGAAAATAAGATAAATTGAAAAATATGGGCACAATTAACTTGATTAATGAAATTATTATTAGTTCAAGAAAAATTGACGATATTATTATTTGAATAAAATAAATGTTGCTATTAGCTATTTTGTCCCAAAAAATTGAAGGGTGAGAATTAAAAAAATCTCATTTCGGTATTTTGATAAGAATTTAATACGAGTTATTTCGATGAATTAATACCAATTTTTTAGATCAGTTAGATCATGTGTTTTTTTACGCCATTAGGTATTTATTCAAAAAATAACTTAGTTGATTGATGATATTATTATTACTTCAAAAACGAATTTATGATACTATTATTTGACTCATCCATGCTCCACACACAATTTTTTGTGTTGTATGTACACATATCACAATGTATGTAGATAATTCAAATACTATAATAGAATAATTGCATTGCAAGTGTTGGTACGGGACTATCTACTCTTAATAAATTGTAGCAAATATATTGTATATCTTTTTTTTATAAGATTGTTATGTATTGTATATCTTCATAAATAACAAGTTTTTTCTTAAATAAAAGTAAATATTTTTTTTTTGTATTGTGAAATCCACCTTTTTTTTAAACTCTTTAAAATAAAAATAAGTTTTTTTAGAGTTTTTTATTTTATATTTCAAATCTTAAATTTGATGTCTCTTTCTTACAAATATTTTTTTCAACTTAATTATTTTCTGGTTAACAATATTTTTATATGTTTTTTAAAGTAATTGTACAATATAAAACTTCAATAAAAATAATACTTTGCTAAATAAATTGTATACATATTTTTTTCCTGTTCAAATAATTCTTAAATTATGGACAAATTTTATAAAATTATTGATTTTGTAGTGATTTAGTTGGGGCAGAGCATGTCAATGAGTTTTTGTTGTAATTCGACAATGACACGATAGTGCAGTTAACTTATGTTTTAGTCATATCTTAATTATATTTGTTCGCAATTGATATTTTCATTACACATATATGTAGTTCAGCCCAAGGTGACATAAAATCCTGGGTTCGCCCTAACCTTACTTTTTGGTAAGCGATGCCTCTTCCATTACACAAAAAATAATTATTTTATATAGTTTTAGTTCCATGGCATGGATGGTAGAAGAGCCCATATATAAAGAACCCATATATATATATATATATATTGTTGTGGAGTATGGATGACCATGCATGTACACCAACATATTGTGTAGTCATGTAACTTGTATTTCTCACTTAATAGTACCTCAACTTGTCTATGTATTGTCATGTTACTTCTAACCATTTCTAATATACACCAACTCTTCCATGTGTTGTCAAATTACTTGTAATGTATTGTATGACATGGGGTGTATGTGTTACTTGTACACATTGTACAAAATACATTTATCATCATCACCAAATAGCCTATATAAATGGTGCTAACCTTATTGTAAAAACACACCAAGTTGAATGAAAGTATATCATTCCAACTATCTCATTTATTCTCTTCTCCTTTGTAGTAATAGTTTATAGTAGTAAAAGTTTTTAATCTTCTATTTCCTTCTCTAGTTCTTAGCAAGTTCCAACTCAATTTACAATACGTTATCAACACGAGCTTGCTCTAGCATTAAGGAGATCTTAAAGTTCAATAAGGCTTGTTAAGGAGACAAAGCTAAAAAGATATAACTTTTGTTATTTAAATAAGTTCAATTTATTTCTATATTATAATGGTTGCTTCCTATTATTACATGCATCACTTCTATATGCATATTTTATTCATATACTATGCATTATAACGTCACCGATTGCAAAAGTATACTCTGTAGTTGCGTCTTGTACGATTTTCTACATCAGAAATCAAAAGTCGATATGTGACATAACTAGTTTTCTCGCTATACTACAAACAATTAATTATGCTATATTCTTGATTTTTTCTATTGCAAATAGTGTTATGAATTTGGGTTGATAATGGGTAAGCGTTGTCCCCGTTAAAGCTAAACATTGAAAATGAGAAGGGCTATCCCATTCGAGGAGGTATGATTTTAATAATGGGTAAGCGTTGTCCCTGGTAAAGCTAAACATTGAAAAGGAGAAGAGTTATCCCGTTCGAGGAGGTATGATTTTAAGTAGACTTCGTCTCGCCACCCAACCTGGGGGTTGTCCCACCAACTCATACAAGTAGTACATTTTGCATATTAATAATCAAGTTGTGAACATATATTTAATCGTATATTATTTATTTTATATAAAATAGAAAAACTAATTACTCAATTTCTTGACATATTTTCGGACTATGGCAAACCTTCGAAAACTTGAATTTGTTGCTCTTGATATCACTGTAAATAATTATTTGTCATAGCAACTGGATGTCGAGATACATCTTCAAGCTAAAGACTTAGGAGAAACTATTATAGAAGGAAAAGAAACATATCGTGCGAAAGCATTGATATTCCTTCGCCATCATCTCCATGAAGGTATGAAAAGTGAGTATCTCACTATAAAATATCCTCTCACCTTGTGGTTAAGCTTGAAAGAGCGATATGATCACTAAAAGACGGTGATATTTCCAAAAGCTCAAAACGATTAGCTGAATTTTAGGCTACAAGATTTCAAAACAGTCAGTGAGTATAACTCTGCCATGTTTAATATCACCTGTCGTTTGAGACTGTGTGGAGAAAATATATCTGATGAGGCAATGATGGAAAAAATATTCAGTACTTTTTCATGCTTCGAATCTGTTATTGCAACAACAATATCGAGCGCGTCAATTTAAAAAGTACTCGTAATTAATTTCTTGTCTCATGGTGGTTGAACAAAATAATGAGCTTCTATTGAAGAACCATAATTCCCGTCCAACTGGTTCCGCTTCAATTAATGAAGCAAATGCAGCATCCTATAATGACCATAAAAAGGATCAAAGAAAGAAAAATCACGGACGTGAAAATGGGAAAGGATCAATTAGCAAAGATCGTGGCAAACCCTATTCTAAATTTCGTGGCAATAAGTTTCAAAATAAATGGAATAAGAATGACGTCGTTCATAATAAGGGAAAAATACTGCTGAAAATGGGCATGCTCGTAATCATGACCAACCATATCACAGGTGTAGTCTAAAAGGCCATTAGGCTCATGTATGCCGCACGCCTAAGCATTTTATTGATCTTTATCAAACCTCCTTAAAGAAGAAAGACAAAACAGTTGAGATGAACTTCACTGTCGAAATGACTCGTCGGACATCAATTATATGGATGTCCCGAATTTTCATGATGATCCAAACATTAATCTTGATATTTTTAATGATCATATGTAATGATTTTTAATAATTATATGTACTAATCTTTGTTATGCTTCTTAGTTATATGTACTAGTTTCTTATTATAAATAAAATATGACTCCTTTTCTAATTTGCCAAACATTATTTGTCTAGATGGATCAACAAATCATATGTTCAAATCATAAATTAGATAAAAGCGATATATGTCTTGCTGATTATGCCACAACCCACACAATCCTTAAAAACAAAAATATTTCTCCAATTTGAACTTAGCTGAGGCTAATGTTCAAACAATATTTGACATCTCAAATTTGATTAATGGCTCTGGAAGAGCAAATATTATGTTGTCTGGGGCAACAACAATTCATGTTGACAATGCCTTATACTCTGAAAAATCCAGAAGAGATTTACTCAGCTTTAAAGATATTCGACAAAATGGATATCACATTGAAACCGTGAACAAAAATAATAGAGAATTTCTCTATAAGGCATGTCGAAACGAATGTCATCTTAAATAAGAAAATTAATGATCAAAAGACATTCATTTTACGGCATGACTGGCTTGGTCATCCAGGAACATCAATGATGCAAATAATGATTAATAATTCGCATGGCCATCCCTTAATGAGTCACAAAATATTTTCAGCTAGTGATTATAATTGTGCTAGTTGTTCTCAAGGTAAATTGATAGTTAAACCATCCCCAAGTAAAATTGTTGTGGAATCCTCGGTTTTCTTAGAACGCATTCAGGGAGACAGATGTGGACCTATTTATCCTCACTGTGGACCATTTAGATATTTCATGGTTTTGATAGATGCATCATGTGACGGCCCCAATTTTCCACGAATTGAGCTCCGCCCGGTCTAAACTCACGTGGACCCCCGAGCCAGTCTCGCAAGGTCAACGAGAGCCTAGTCAGCCTTCCAATCCATCGTTATACGTTCAAAATTTTTGAGTTGAGTTATTAGTATTTTTCAAGATTTTAAAAATTTAGCGGAAGCGACTAATACATTACAAAACTCAACAAAAAATCAGGGAGTTAGGCAACCTAATTGTGGAACCCAGTAAATATCATCAGAGGAGAGTAAATACAACATATACAAGAATTCACCTAGCTATGAAGCCTTCCCTCCGCTACTCGTCCGCGGCTCTGCACTCAGTCAAACATAAGCATGACGAGCCCAGGTAAGTAAATCCAGTAGGACATGTACGCAACATTTCACAATATCCAAAAGAACAGTTCACGATATCCAAAGCAGTCGAACTCATGCAAATAGAACGAAAGGAATCAAGAACGCATGAATATACAAGGCTGTAAACAATCCATCGATGAGTGATGCCAAACAACACGGAGTCCCGACCAAAAGGTCGTTGAGTCGCGGCAAAAGCCCAGCATACTCGGGTTTAGGACGAGAGCCTTGCCTCCCAGCCCTAACCCATGCGACTATGAGACATCCATAGACCCGGATCTAGGACGAGGCCCTTGCCTCCCAGCCCTAGCCCGTACGACTATGAACCATCCATGGACCAGGATAATATCAACGGACGACCATGAAATAGATCGGATTTAGGACGAGGCCCCTGCTTTCCAGCCCTAACCCTCTCATATCGCAGATAAACAGTAACCATGACTCACTTGCCAATATACTCACTCAATCGACAACATTTCCACAGATAGCTATCATCACAAAGCAGTGAACAACAATAAAGCTATCACAAAATAGTAAACAACAACAGCCAATGGAGAGAAATGAAATACTGTATAAGTTCCTAAATGGTTTACTTACCTCGAGAAATCGCGAACCCCAAAACGTCGCTCGCATCTCGATTAGCTCACCGACACCCGACTCATAAGTCCCTGGTGTCCATTTAGACATTTTGGCCTCATTTATTAGAATCATTCACATCACACTGAAATTAGGTGAAATAAACCTCACCTCCATCACGTCGTCGCGATTTCGTCAAAATCGCGCATCCGACTGGTCGACAACGAGCCACCGTGCCGTCGCTCACCGGCCGCCGCGCGCAGCACCACCGGCCACCACTGCTCATTGCCTGGTGGTGCGCCGCCGGGCCCGCCATCGCTGGCTTTGGCCGGTGCGGCTGCTGCCCGTTGCTTGTCGGCCGCCTCCGCGCCGCGCGGCTCCTCACGTCCGCCATCTTTTTCTTTCTCTTCCTCACGTTCGCCATCTCTTTCTTTTCCTTCTCTTTTGATCTTATTTGATCTTATCCCTTTTTTTCTTTATATATATATATATATACATTTTCTTTTTATTTTCAAATCAAAAGTGTCCTCGACATTCGTGCAACATGAATCTCGAGGTAAACTCAACAATCGAGCAACGCGCATCTCGAGGCACCAACTCGCCTCATTTTCAAACTCTCAATACTCGCGCTACACACGTCACGATGCGTATCCCACGTCGGCACGTGACTTGAGGCTTGTCCCCGTTCGTGTTTCGGTTCACCGAATTCCTCGCATAGTTATCATTATCATCTCAAATTGGATTCGGACATACGTATTTCGACGAGTGGGTCCCACATACGACTTTGACTTGACACGTGGCACAAGTCAACTTTTCGGGCCGTTACACATCAACTAGGTGGTCACATGTTTGTTTGCTTTCAACCCATAATGTTGCATTTGCTAGACTTTTAGCGCAAATCATTATGTTAAGAGCATGATTCACTGACAACCCAATTAAGACCATCCATCTTGATAATGCTGAGGAATTTCAATCTCAAGCATTTAAAAATTATTGCATGTCTATAGGAATTACCATTGAACATTTTGTTCCACACGTGCATACCCAGAATGGTTTGGCAGAATCTCTGATCAAATGCATTTAATTAATTGCTAGACCTTTAATAATGAGAACTAAGTTATCGACCTCAGTTTGGGGACATGCAATCCTTCATGCAGCATTTATCATTCGTTATAGGCCTACTGTATACCATGAACATTCCCCAATGCAGCTCATTTTAGGCCAACAACCAATATTTCACACTTGAAAAATTTTGGTTGTGCAGTGTATGTTCCTATACCACCTCCCAATAGAACTAAGATGGGTCCACAACGGAACCTTGATATTTATTGTGACGGCCCCAGTTTCTCAAAAACTGGGCCCCGCCCGGCCTAAGCCCAAGTGGACCCCTGAGCCAATCTCGCAAAGTCAACGCAGACCTAGTCAGCCTCCCAATCCCTCATTATAAGTAAATTCAAAATTTTAAGTTGAGTTATTAATATTTTTCAAGTTTTACAATTTAACTGAAGCAATTACTTCATTAAATACCTCAACAATAATGTTAAAAGAGTTGAGCAACCTAATTGTGGAACCCTGCATAAATATATCATCATTAAAGGAAAGCAATTTCAAGATATACAAAAGATTCACCTAGCTATGGAGCCTTCCCCTTGCTGGACCGTAGATTTGCACTCAGCAAACCCAAAAATGACTAGCCCAGGTAAGTAACGCCGGTATAATATATACATAGCATTTCGAAATAACAAAATCACTCGAATTCATGCAAGTAGAAAGAAATGAATAGGTAACGCATGAATATAAAAGACTGAAAACAAATCAATCGATAAGTGAGACCAAATAGCATGGAGTCCCGACCAAAAGGTCGTTGAGTCGCGACAAAAGCCCAGCAGACTCGGGTTCAGGACGAGACACCTGCCTCCCAGTCCTAACCCTTGTGACTATGAGATATCCACAAACCCGGATAAGTGCCCCCAACGTGCACTCAATTGGGAGATATCGACGGCGTCCAGATAAGAGATCATATCACAAATAAATAGTAACAATGACTCACTTGCCAATGGACCACTCAACCAACAACAATTTCAAAGATAGCTACCAAAGCAATGAACAACAATATCCAATAGAGTAAAATGAAATGACTATACAATTTCCTAGCTGGTTTACACACCTCGAGAAATTACAAATCGTCCTCAAGACGTCCCGCTCACGCCTCGATATGCGCACCCGACACCCTACTATCTCATGGCCTTCAATGGAGGTCTCCAATCCAAAATCCATTTGAATCCATCGCGTCGTATAGCTTCGTTGAAGTCACGACGCCTTGTCTACTGTTGTTGTCTCGTCGGGGATCGATCAGCCCGGCGACGCGCCACCGCGCCGTTGCTCCACGCCGTTCCCTGCTTCGCTGTAGCCTGCCGACCGTCGCTGCCGTTCCTCCTCGCCGACGTCACTACTTCCCACCGGCGACACTGCTAGAGTCGCTTGCTGGAGCCCTATCGTAGTCCAGCCATCCGCGTCGACCGCCTCGCCGTCGTTGTCATGGCTGCTGCCCGTCGTCTTCCTATTGGAGTTGCAGTCTGCGTTCCTCATCGCAAGCAAGAGCACCACCGTCGCGTCCGCCGTTGTTCACTGTTGCGCCGCCACTCGTCGTCATCGCTGCGCCGCCACTGGTAAGCTTATTCGCATCGCGCTGGTCAGTCGTTGCAGCCGCGCACCGAGCTGCTGGTACACGCCATCGTGCCGGAGCCGCTGCCAGTCGTCCGCGACCTCCCCAGTGCGTCGGTATCCTCCTTGGCTCGTCGCTGCACCTGCAGCTTGCGCCTTCGCGCCGCCCGCGAACCACCATCTGCGTCCCCGTCGCTACGAGAAACTGCCCGTGTGCCGGAGCTCCGCCCAAGAACCACCGTCTACTCCCCTCTCTTTCTCTCTCTGTCGTCTCTCTCTCATTTTCTCTCTCTCTCTCTCTCTTCTTTTTCTCTCTCTCTTCCTCTTATCCGATTTCTCTCTCTCTCTCTCTCTCTCTTTTTTTCTTCTTGAGGATGAAAACAAATGTGTCATTGAGATTCGTGTGGAGCGGAACTCGAGGCACATCAAAAACATATTTATTCATATGCTTTCACAATCTCGACACTCACGTCATGCGCATCACGAGGCACATCCAATATATATGATTTTAATGTGACCACATTAAAACCACTATAACCACTATAGCCACATTAAGCCGCTACCTCGGTCCCACGTCGGCAGACGACTCGAGGCACGTCCCCCTTCGTGTTTCGGCTCACCAAATTTCTCGTGTATACCAACTCGTAAAACAACTCAACATACAATACACACATCACAGAAAAATATCATTCCTCAGTGTCTCCACACGAGATTCATACATACATATTCTGACAAGTGGATCCCACATACGACCCTGACCTGGCACGTGACACAAGTTAAATTTTTGGGCCGTTACATTTATGTTGGATTTAACTCATCGTCCATTATAAGATACTTTGAGCCCTTAACAATGGATTTATTTACTGCATGTTTTGCTGATTGTCATTTTGATGAAGCAACTCTCCCACCATTAGGGGAGATAACACTACAAAAAAATAGCAAATCAGAAACGGAATTTTCCGTCTCCGATTTGCCTAAATTCTCGTCTCTAATTGAAATCAGAAACGGAACAGAAACGGAATAAATTCCGTCTCTAAAATCGTCGTTGCTAATTCAATCAGAAACGGAAATTTGATTCCGTCTCTAATCAGAAACGGATTAGAGATGGAATAAATTCCGTTTCTGATTAGAGACGGATTTAGAGACGAAAATTAGAAACGGAACAGAGACGGAACATAAATGAAATTGTTTTTCAAAATGGTACATTTGTAATTGCATTCCGTCTCTGATTCCGTTTCTAATCAGAAACGGAATCAGAGACGGAAATAATAAAGTCATGAATTCTGAAATTTTTGCATTCCGTCTCTGATTCCTTTGCTGATTCAGCATATATTCTTGGAAAATTAGAGACGGAATAGCAACGGAATGTTTGAATTCATTCGTCTCTAATTTTCCTTTTTTGTTTTATTTTCAAACATAAACATAATCCAATTGGTTCTCCAACCTATAACTTGAAATTAGAACCATAGGACCTACTCCATCGCCTGCACCCCCTCCAACAACTCCTTGGGGGTGCTAACATCCCCAAAAAAACAAAATTTGACTTTCATACATCGACAATATATATCAACAAATATTCAATTGAGAGAACAAAAATGTAAAAATCAAAAATTGAAAAAGATATATATCCAAAAAAAATTGTATAGTATTACAAATGCTCTAAATTTCTAAGTATTCACAAAACCACCAATCCTATTGTTCAACAACCACAAAAAAAAACTTACAATCCTATAAATATGCACAAAAAGAATTATCAATAGAAAAGTCTTGAGATGTTCTTCAACACCACCACGCACAGCCAATGGACATTTGAAACAACTTAATAATTGAATAGTTGAACTTAAATTTTTCAGGGACATAAGCATCATAGGAGATAGAGCTAAGGTAGAAGAGCAATGACTCACATCGAACTTATAGTGACGATCCCTGCACTCGACCATCAAAGTCTACAAACAAGCAAAAAGATTAACATTAATTCATTGGAGATTTAAGAAATTCAAATAATGATAAACACTGCATATACTGATTTAAGTAAATTAAATTCTTACCAATCCAGTAGGATGAAGATAGCAATGTTTGTCATTTTCACTTTTATCTTCATTTTCTAAAAACATATAAGAAAACAAAAATATGCTACCTCATAGATAGACCAAAAAACTCATAAGACTATTTTCAATCAATCCACTTTCACAAGCTACAAAATTTATCATAAGCTCACTCATCTCATTTCAAACCGAGCTTTTTTAACTTTCAAGAACCAAACAATAAACTGTTTAATCCATTTCATAAAGATCGATTTACATTGGCTTTCACCTATTGCAACCCACCCCTTATTTTCCAAGCGTGACGGTGACTCCTTTACCTTTATCTAGAGCACACAATATTCTACATAGGTTGAGTTTGACAATATCAACTTGATGAGGAACTAGGATACCTTTTAAGTTGTGAAGTATGAACTTAATGAGTATCAAACTATTGATCACACCAAAAAAAATGATATGGACTTGTTATTGCCTAAATTTAAAGAAGACATATCCTTATTCAAACAACAATGCAAATTATAGATCATATTCAAGTAAAATTTATGCATTAAACCACTTAATCGAATATTTCAATCAAAAAATGAATGAACCAAAACCGATTTTAAATATGTTTTTCATGGATTCTTAAAGTAGTATTTACTGAATTTATTAAAAAAATATTAAAATTTGATCTTTGGTTAAGGGGGTAGATGAACAAACCAAAGACCAATTTTAAATATTTTTCATTGATTCTCAAAGTAGTATCTTACTTAATTTTTTAAGAGACTAAAAGTAATCTTTGGTTAATGGGTAGAATTGCTTAACTACTTCTTTCTCTTAAATATTTAACCAATGTTTTGCCCATCTCTATCTTTGGTTTATGGCTTATGTTTTAAGTCAAAATGCTATATTTCAACAATACAAAGAGCAGAGTCATTAGACAACTCTATTAAGCATGGAATTGTTAACTAAACTAAACATTTGTGAATTTACACATTTAATAAGGTCATGTGGAAAAATTACAAGCCATTTTGGGAAGAACAAACTTACCTCGACTTTTAGCATTTCATTCTCAATCACTTGTCTAAGCCTATCAGTTTCCTACAAAGTTCCAAAAAAGAATACATTGTAAGCAAGTAGC
This sequence comes from Stephania yunnanensis, assembly GCA_039657365.1. NCBI lineage: Eukaryota > Viridiplantae > Streptophyta > Magnoliopsida > Ranunculales > Menispermaceae > Stephania > Stephania yunnanensis. The sequence continues at coordinate 6,102,769 of CM077588.1, read as the reverse complement.
AAATTTCTAATAAAATTCTAATAAATTGTTTGGCACATTGAGCTGAAACTATAAAAGATAAAATCCGAATAAATAGTTTCTAATTACTACTCATTAGCTAATTATGTCATAAATCTATGAAGTCCGCCATCACAAAACCTTGACAATTTTGATTCTTCATTTGGTTGGTCATAATATCGAATAGAACGCTTCAAGTCAACCTTCGATAACATAGCAACAAAAAGCCGCTTTCTCATATTAAAAGCCTATTTTTCGCTCTAAAAATAAGAATAGTTCCAGATTAAAACATTTAAGACGTTAAAAACAAGACTAAACATAGAGAAACTAAGATGACTCAACAGATTAAAACAAAGAGTATCAAGTGTGTAATATTCACTAGCATGCCATTTCCGAGTGGGCATATAATTAACAAAAGAGATCGGGTTTATTTCGGGATAAGAAAATGAAACCAGCTTTTGCCAAGCACACGAAGAGTGTGCCTTTGACATAAATTATATATCAATTACCAAAGACACACAATACATGTCTCGCTTCAAAATTAGCATTTAGTTGCTAAACTTTTCCAATTGGGGCAAGTTGAAACACTAACAAAAATATAGGCCACAGAATCAAGGTATTTTCTAACTTGAATGTAACGAAATAGGAAATTTCAAAGACCTTTTTAGTTCCATATTTGCAAACCACATCCATAAACAAAATAAAACAATTGGAAACTATAAAACAAATTCCGATTTCTTCTTATGAATCCACAAACGACACTCGATTTTGAAAAACCAAAACACTTTCTATCCTTTCCTATTGGCAAACACAGGAAAATGTAACCAAGAAATGTATAGGAATAAAAACATCATACAAGACTACGCACAATGGTCTGACATCAAATATCAATATTCAACCAGATAAAGTATTTGCTAATGCTATACAGGAACTCCATTTGACAATAAAGACAAACTTTTCTTCCTGAAAAAACATCAATATCAGAATGAAGTTCCAAACCATACGATAAAAGAATATTGTGGCGTTAATTCCTTATCAGGTTTCTCTCTTATACCATAACATCAATTTTATCCATTTATATAACTAATGAGGGGTTATGTAATATATATGAAAGTAAAGCAAATATAAAATGGAAAACCTTATTCTTTCGGCAAGGTAAGGAACTGCGGTTTGGTACAAAATGAATAAAGCGCGCCTAGCTGGTGTTGGAGGAAGGCCATAAGAACCTGCAACCTGCAAAAAATATGAGTGAGAATATAAATGAGACGCCGAGAGCACAACGTAAAAGAGAATATGCTCCCCGCGAAAATATCAAGCGCCGATTTGACAGGGAGCGTCACAAAGCTACCACGGAATCGGGGTACCAATGGTACATCACAATAGCAATATATTATATCTAATAAAGTTAGAAAATCGTTCATGAGATCACTTCATTTTTTTTCCTTTTAGTCATGAACTTCGTTGCCTACTATTTTTGCAGCCTTTTTTTACGATATGAATACAAAAAAGAGGAAAGCTCTATCAGATACAGAATTAAGCCAAAGAACAAATTTTCATCAGCAGGTCCCAAGGGAAATTTTCATCATCAGCATCTCCGGCGTCGGCAAGGACAGCGGCGTTGACGGAGGAGAGAGGGGACGCGAGGGTTAGGGCTCAGACAGAAGAGAGCAGAGAGAGAACGCACTAAGAGCGGTGACCGGAGAGAGAAGGGAGAGCCGTGACCGACTAAGAGACGGAGAGGCCACAGAGAGAGCGACGGAGAGACGAGACGATCGACAGATCGAAGAACAGAGACGGCACAGAGAGACCACAGAGAGAGAGACGGAGAGACGAGACGATTTGGGATTTAGGGCTTTTGGTTTGTGGGTGTGTGTGTGGGGGGGGGGGGGGGGTGGGAATCATCTCGAGATGTGATGCACAAATCCCAAGATTTGATGAACGGTCATAAAAAATGAAATTTTTGGTGGGAATGTTGGCGCCATTTTTTAGAGACGGAATTTAATTCCGTCTCTATTTCCGTCTCTATTTCCGTCTCTGATCCGTCTCAATTCCGTCTCTAATTTTTCCGGAACTTATTTCCCTTTCTAATTCCGTTTCTGATTTGCTTTTTTTTTGTAGTGTAAGAAGCCAATTCAAAAGGAATGACGCGAAATTGCTTGGAATGCATCAACTTTATCACATTATGATCAACGCACAAATCAGTGTGAACTTGATGTTCAAAAGATCATTCATTCGCAACAAATCGCAAATCAATTACCCGATGCATTTAATGATGCAAAACAAGTGACAAAGTCACATATTCCAGCTGTAAATACTTCTACAAAAATTGATGTCTCTATGCAACAAAATGCACGAGAACCAACGAAACGCTTAAAGCGTGAAAGACCAGTTGGTTCAAATGATACAATTTCTCGAAAGAGGAAAACAAGAGTAAAAATAAATACAAATCAAAATACTTATGAGAAAGCACAAGAATCTTTTGATAAGGATTTGTCAAAACAAGTTGATTCTGAAGAGGAATAACTGCCTCTAGAAAAAAGGAAAAAAATGAAAATAATGAGATCTTAATAAATTATTTAAACTCTGGTAAGATTTATGATCGAGATAAAATTGTTCATGATGATATATTTGCTTTCAATGTGTCCTTTGAAATATGTGAAAATGATGATGATCTAGAAACACGATCAATGGACGAATGCCGAAAAAGATTTGATTGGCAAAAATGGCAAAAGGCTATCCAAGCAGAGCTAAACTCGTTAAGGAAACGAGGGGTTTTTTGACCAATTATTCAAATGCTAGATGACGTAAAACTTGTTGGATATAAATGAGTATTTGTACAAAAGAGAAATGAAAAAAAAATGAAGTTACAAATTTCAAAGCAAGACTTGTAGCTCAAGGTTTCTCACAAAGACCTGACATCGACTATAAGGAAACATATTCTCCTGATATAGATGCAATCGCATTTCGATTCTTGATAAGCCTTGCAGTTTCTGAAAGGCTTGATATGCATTTAATGGATGTCGTTACAACATATCTGTACGGATCCCTAGACAGTGAGATATATATGAGAATCCTTGAAGGATTTGTAATATCCGAAGAAATAAAATCAAAACCTTATAACATGCATTCTATAAAATCACAAAGGTCTTTGTACCGATTGAAACAATCCGGACGAATATGGTACAAACTTCTTAGTGATTATTTACTTAAAGAATGATACGTAAATAATCCGCTTTGTCCATGTGTCTTCATTAAAAATCATCAACATGATTTGTGATTATTGCTATATATGTTGATGATTTAAATATAGTGGGAAACCACATGACATCGTTAGAACATCCGAATACTTGAAAAATGAATTCGAGATAAAAGAACTTGGAAAAACAAGACTTTGTCTTGATTTGCAAATTGAGCATTTTTCAAGTGGAGTACTTGTTCATCAATCAAATTATATTGAAAAAATATTAAAAAGATTTTATGTGGACAAGGCACATCCATTGAGCTTTCCAATGGTTGTCAGATCACTTGAAGTGAATAATGATCCATTTTAAGTGCAATTGGTGCACTTATGTATCTTGCAAATTGTACAAGACCTGACATTGCTTTTGTCGTGAACCTACTATCAAGATACAACTCTTCACCAACTCGAAGACATTGGAATGATGTTAAAAATGTTTTCCGATATCTTCGAGGAACAAGTGACATGGGTTTATTTTACTCGAGAGGGTAAAACTGAATCTCCAAGGTTATGCTGATGCTGAATTTTTATCTGATCCCCACAATTCCCGTTCTCAAACAGGATATGTATTTACATGTGGTAATATTGTTATATCATGGAAGTCAGTAAAGCAAACTATGGTTGCTACTTCTTCCAATCATTCTGAAGTACTTGCAATTCATGAAGCAAGTCGTGAATGTGTATGGTTGAGAAACATGATTGAACATATTCAAGAATCATGTGGATTGCCTTCAATAAAATATTCTCCAACCATATTATATGAAGATAATGCAGCACGTATTACACAATTAAGTGAATGATTCATAAAAGGGGACATAACAAAACATATTTCATCAAAATTCTTTTATGCACATGAGCTTCAGAAGAATGGTGAAATTGATGTCAAGCAAATCCGATCGAGTGATAATCTTGTTGATTTATTCACAAAAGCCTTACCAACTACGGCATTTAAAAGGCTTACATATAATATTGGCTTGCGTAAACTTAAGGACATTGCAAGTAAAGAAACTGAACAAGTTTCACCCATGTTCACATGAGGGAAAGTTATTGATTAGTGTATTGCACTATTTTTCCCTAAGCTATAGTTTTATCCCATTTGATTTTTCTAGCAAGGCTTTTAATGAGACAATCTTAACAATATTATACCCATCTTAATATTTTATGAGAATAGTGTACTCTTTTTCTTTTACTATATTTTTTCCCACGGAGTTTTTCTCAGTAGAAGTTTTAACGAGGCACAATATTTAAGCAAGTGTCATTCAAGGGGGAGTGTTGTGGAGTATGGATGACCATGCATGTACACCAACATATTGTGTAGTCATGTAACTTGTATTTCTCACTTAATAGTACCTCCACTTGTCTATGTATTGTCATGTTACTTGAAACCATTTCCAATATACACCAATTCTTCCATGTATTGTCAAATTACTTGTAACGTGTTGTACGACATGTGGTGTATGTGTTACTTGTACACAATGTATAAAGTGCATTTATCATAATCACCAAATGACATATATAAAGGGTGCTAACCTCATTGTAAAAACATACCGAGTTGAATGAAAATATCTCATTCCAACTATCTCATTTCTTCTCTTCTCATGTGTAGTAGTAGTTTATAGTAGTAAAAGTTCTTAGTCTTCTATTTCCTTATCTAGTTCTTAGCAAGTTCCAACTCAATTTACAATATATATATATATATATATATATATATATATATATATATATATGTTTATATATATGTATATATATATGTTTATATATATGTATATATATATATATGGGTGCTTCTACCATGGGTATCAAAAAGATACCCATAACATGAGTACTCGATTTGAACCATTGGATCAAAAGATCAAGAGAGAGAGAAATGATTGAAGTATTTAAATCATTAACGTAGCCACTTTTGACTTTTTTTATCTCCATAAATAAGTGGCTTTCTTTCTCTATCTCTTAAAAGAAATACTCATATTGACACACTTAAGTCGCACAAAGACTTTCTCTCTCTTTCTAAAAAAATTCTTTCTAAACAATTAAATGATACGAAAATAATGCGCAAAAATTACATTATAAACAACTATATTATATGATAATATATTTTTTGGTACATATAATAATATTTTTAAAATTACTTAATTAAAAAAATTATTTAATAATATTTGTCACAATTAAACCACATGGTTTTTCAACACATAATTACAACTAACGAACCTAGTGCTTGTATGACACACTAAATAAATTATTCACACACCTAGGTAGTGTATGTGTGAAATTACATTTATAAATAAATAATATTTTCAACAGTCATATTATATGATTATATGAAAATATGTGAAAATCATAAACAACCATCTTACATGATAATGTTATAAACAACTTATCTAAAAATAAAGTTTATTATATTTAATTTGTTTTTAATTATTATGCATAATACAAATAAAAATATTATAATTTATGGAATGAAAGAATAATTATTTTATTTTTGTATACGGTTCAAATTAAATTCTTATTTTTAAAATGAAACTTTTTGTTAAATATTCATAAAAAATAATTTTTTAATTCAAAAAACTACATATTTAATATATAGTATTATTTTATTTAAGAAGTAAACTAAAGGTACGTGACATTTTCTTGCCAAGATATACGAATTTGTTCTTTTATGATATGCTTTTGAAAATACATGCAACATTCAATTGTTCCAATAAAGTTATTACACTACAAAAAATGGATGTAAATAGCGAGGGGCTAAATAGCTCGTCGCTATTTTTAGGCGAGAAAACTCCCGCTCAGGACCTTTTTCCTCGGCCACGTGGCGAAGAGAATGACACGTGGCCGGAAACGAGGGGCCACGTGTGAAAATAGCAACGGGACTACCCCGTCACTAATCTCGTCGCTAATCTGGAAAATAAGATCTAGACTAGAACCATCTGTCTTCCTCTCTGATTTTCATCGATCTCTTCTCATCTCCTACTCCCCGATCTCCTCTCGATCCTCTCCTCTCCCTCGCAATGATCCTCTCCCGCACCATGACTATCTCCCTCATTGTGACCCTCTCCTCTCCTTTCCTCATCCTCCGCCTCGGCCACCCTCCCGATCCGCACCTCCGAATCAACTACCCCGTCGATCTGCCTCTGCCTCTGCATCGGCTGACCGCCCCGCCTCCACCTCGTCACGGCCACCTCGACTCTCATCTCCTTCTTGATTTGGGATTTAGGTATATTTTTTTATTTATTTTATATATTATGTTTTTATAGTTGATTTATTTATATTTTTTGTTATTTAAATAATTTTTTTGTGAGATTTGCATTTTCTATTAAAAAATAGGGTTTTTGTATTTTATGTGAGAATGAGAATTTGGAATAAAAATATATTTATGCTAAATTTAAAAATGTAATGGTTGATTAAAAACTTATAATTTTGTATTTTATGTTGGAATAAAATTTTGGAAAATTAAATTTGTATTTTATGTATTTTTAGGTGAATAAAAATTTATTAAATTGATCAAAATATTACCATAAATTATGTATGTTGATATTTTTTATTTTTGTGACAAATAAAATGCATGCTTGTGATTTGAATTTAATTATTTTTTTGATTATTTGTGATGTTTATTGTATGATTTTTTTAATATCGATATATATATATATATATATCTACTTCTTTTGTAATGTTTTAGTATTAAATTAGTTGAATTTCAAATATGTCCATTAAACTATTATTTAATTGTATTTTACGCTAATTTAAAAAATCAAATTAAAATCTATTTAACTATAGTAAAGAAATTATGTTAAGTTGAAATAACTTTAAGTATAAAGTTAATTAAATGATATAAATTCATTGGACAAATTAAATTTCGATTATGGCTAAAAATAAAAGAGTATAGAGTAGTTAAAAGCAATTTAACTATAATAAAGAAATTTGTAATTGGTTGAACAAAATAATATTTATATAACAACTGTTACATACGATATATATATATATATATATATATATATATATATATATATATATATATATATATATATATATATATATAGTATAGGTAGGGAGGATTGATATTTATATATATATATATATTATGTTAAGTTGAAATTGAAATAAGTATGAAGTTACAAGTAAAATGAAATACTAATACGGTAAATTATACTGATAAAAACTTAATAAAATGATGCAAATTTATTGGACAATTTAAATTTCGATTACGACAAAAATAAAAGAGTATCGTATAATAAATATAGAGTAGTTAAAAGTAATCTATACTATTATAATAGCAATCCCAATACGGTTAACCGTGAAGCTTTTTTGGCTAAAACTTCCAACAATGCCCCTAAGTGTTTTGATACAAATATTTAAATTTGGGATAAAATAGTAATTTAATTGATAACTATAAAATAATAGGCGGTTTTGATATTAAATGTGCGGATGAAAACTCAATTAATTTTCAAAATTTTTTAAATTAGTAGTTAGTTTCCTAACAAAGTGGGATTTTGATGATTTTTTTCTCTCTCCTCCACCTTTTTACTCTCTTTCCCCTCCAAAATAATAGGCGGTTTAGGAGAATTAGGAAGCAAACAGTGATCCGATTAAAAACCACGCATTTTCTCTTTCAATACTCTTCGTTTCATTCTTTCCAGAGACAACAAATAACAAAGAACGAAGAACAAATTCTCAACCGTTCTTCGATCGATCGGTTTCAGAGAAGGAGAAGAAATCTTTGAACAAAGTGAGTAAAGTTTCGATTTTCGTTAACTCATCTTCGATTCCGATCAAATTCGTGTTGAGGTTCTTGGTTCGATTTTTGTTTCTGTTTAGGGTTTTCTCTTCGATCAAGATCCGCAAGAAGAGGGAGTCGCGATCGAAGCGCAGAAGAAGGCATCGCAACGGCGGCCACACCTCTTCTTCCTCTTCGTCCAATTACAGGTCCTCTTCTTGGTTTTTTTTGTTTTGATTCAGCAATGCTGATTTGGGGGGTTTAGGAGGGTTTGAACTTTGCTACTGAATTTGAGTTGGGAAGTTGCGATTTTTCGTCTAATTGTAGGACATCCTTAGAAAAAAAAAAACGAATTGAATTAATTACTAACTGTTTGGATCCCCACATATTTATTTTATTTGAGAGTTTCTAAAACTGTTTTTTTTCCCTTAAGGGTGTTGAGATTCCTAGCACTTGAAGGCCCCAATCTATACAGTCCGCTACAGATCTGCAAATGTATATCCTCTGAGTATTTTTTTTTTTTCCCTTAAAAAATCTGAAGTTGTACCATTATGTAATATTGTAACTCAAAAGGAGTCTTTCATCTTTCCAAAGAATTCTTCAATGTTTTTGGCTTCTCATTGTGTAGGTAAATTTTGTTGCACTTGCTTGAGGTTTTGGTTAAACCTTATTTCATCTATTTGATAGCTTGATCAATTATTAGTCAAACTCTTTTTTTCTTGATACATTTATTATTTACGTCTCACGCGCATAGCGCGTGCCCATTGACTAGTTTAACTATAATAAGGAAATTAGAATTGGTTGAACCAAATAATATTTATATAACTATGCTTATATATGAGATATACACATATATAAATGAGACAAAATAAAATTATAAACTGCAAATATTGAAGTAAAATTTAAAATTTCAAAGGAAAAATTAAAAATTTGGCAAAAATTCATAAAAGTATGTGCATATATTGCAACCAATGCAACTAATTACGGTAATAATCGACTAAAATGTATAAAATATATTACGCAAAGTATGTATGTACAAATGCATTCGATTCGAATAATTTTGATTAACACTCGACTAAAATTTATATATTGATTGATGTGTACGTGTATTCAATTAGGGTTGTTTAGGTCTTTCGAGATGTTTGTGTCTTGAGATTGGATGTACAACCGTATTGAAGACTATTACATTAGATTAGAGTTTGTGGATGGTATAAAGAAGTTTATAAAATTTGTCATGCAGCACCGCACCACTTACTTGAACGAAGCGAAAATTCGATGTCTTTGTCGAAAATGTCGCAACGACAAATATTACGATGTAGACATCGTAGAGCTTCATCTAGTCATGGGTGAATTCGTTTCCAATTACTATTGTTGGACCGCGCACGGGGAGGAAGAAAATAGTAAACGATGTGGACGATGGAGGTAATCATCCAATGGATGAATATCCAACATCATATTATGATATGATACACTACACCCCAGTTTCGATTGGAATCGTGAAGAGGAGTCGAACCCTGAAGCGAAGCATTTCTTTGAAATGATTGGCGCGACGAATCAATCGCTTTGGCCGGGTTACAAGAAGACGACAAAGCTCTCAGCAATTGCACGTTTATTGACGATAAAGTCGAATCGTCATATTTTGGAGCAAGCATTCGACGAAATTTTGCAAATATGTAAAGACATGTTACCTGAAGACAACTATTTGATATATAGTTTATACAAATGTAAGGGCTTAATGCATTGGTTGGGACTCCCATATGAGCGAATTGACTGTTGTCCCAACTTATGCATGCTTGATTGGGAGCTCGACTCCGAGATTATATCTTGTAAGTTTTCCGGAGAATTTAGGTTTAACTCTAATAAACGCCCGCATAAGATAATGCTTTACTTCCTTTTGGCACCTCGTATCAAACGTTTGTACCCCTCGAAAGCTACTGCGAAACCCATGCAGTGGCACGCAGAAAACGTCAGAGAATAGGGCAATATGCAACATTGCTCTGATTCCTTGGCATGGAACCACTTTAATAAAGTGAACCCTATGTTCAGCTCCGAGGTTCGTAATGTTCGACTCAACTTTTTGGAATGACCGGCAGACTGTACTCCTCGTGGCCAGTGATTCTAACACCGTACAACTTGCCTCCCTCAATGTGTATTAAGAAAGAAGTGATGTTCTTAACAGTAATCGTATCTGAGCCAACTAACCCGTCGCAAAAAATTGATGTGTTTCTCCGACCTTTGGTGAAAGAATTGCAAGAGTTGTGGTATGACGGAGTGCCTACTTACGACGTATAGACCAAGACAAACTTTCAAATGCGCGCTGCACTTATGTGGACTCTTAGCGATTTTTCAATGTACAACATGTTGTTGGGATAGAGCACACACGGGAGGACTACTTGTCCTTATTGCATGGAAGATACTGACGCTTTCCAGTTGAGGTTCGGAGGGAAAGCGAGTTAGTTTGATTGTCATCGCATTTCTTGTCGTGATATTCGAAGGAGCGGAAAGACAAGTCTAGTTTTCGCAGAGATAGAATTGTATCCGACAAGCCACTAGCTACTCCACCTGCATAGACTAGTCAGGGTCATAAGAGTCTGCATCCATACCCATACCACCCTTCTCAGCATACCTCATTTCTCCATCAGACGCCTCCTTCACATTATGCACATCCATCACATCCATCTACATCTTTCATGTCTTTGCCATCAATTTTTGGTGATGATCTCACCTCTATGTAGATGTATTCCACTTTACTTTCCTCCCCACCCACTCAACCTGTTGATGGTCATAATACATTTAGGCCAGGTGTCGGGCCTACTTTTTCATCAGGGGGATCGACATCTCCCTCACATCTTCATGATCGTACACACGACAACCGTACAGTCCCACCACCAATCCATCATGATTTGCATGCCTCACCCTCTCGGGGTTAGCCGATAGAGCAATCACTGAGTTCTTTGGCACATCGTTCGAGTGACTCGCCCATATGTAGGGCCTCACGCGGACGACAACGAAACAGTACTACTAGCCAACCCTCAAGGCGAATATAATTGGTCGTGAAAGATGACATATAGTAAGTATACATATGAAGTTTTACTTTTACTTATTTCTTATAAACTTGGTCTAACGCCTCATTTTCAATTTTGTGGACGGAAATTATACCTGCTTGACAAAGCTGCCCGGGAGATGACTATAGCATACAAACGCTCCCTGCACAAGGATGGTTATTCTTGGGAGCATGTCCCGCAGCACATACAAGATATTTACTGGAATCAATGGAATGTAAAATTGTTTAAGTTAATGTTAGTTTCATTTACATAAGATTTACAAACAATAATTGAAAAGTATTTATTGATAAATTTAAAATTTTATTACTTTTTGCCTATAGTTGCCATTCGACTGGGAGCCATCGGATGATGCAACTATTAGAGAGGCGTACGATAGATAAATTGTCACTTGGTACGCTGATTTTATTAGCAAGATGTGCTCCAAAGATTAAAAAAAACATGCATATATATCTGCTGAGATCTTCGACCACTATAAGAAGATGCGGTCCACCCCTGGTTTTAAGAAGAAGTCATAGTGAGCAAGTAAAAAATCGAAGAACTGAGACAGGGAGACCCAGTACAAGGATCGCAGTGCATACTAGTGGCTCAATATCCATTTATCAGCACGCAGAGAAGCTGGTAAGTTGTGTTATAATAAGTTTATATATATAATATACATGGATTTAGTCTCGAACTTAATCATCTTTAAATATATGTTTTATAGGCGGAGAAGTTGGGTTGACCTCCGACTGCTTTGGAGTTATGCTTATACTTCCATACAAAATATTACGATGACGTAACTTTTCTCGATTCAAGAGTAGAGAAGATTATTGTAAGTAAATAGTTTTGTTTTTAAATTTTGCTTAGTTAATTAATGATAGATATTAATGACTTGTAAATGTTTTAAGTTCTTAATTTAGACGGCGATCCAGCGTAGGCAGATTAAGCTGACAAATTCGCAGCTGACACCCCGATAGATGAGATCGAGCTATATTTGTCCGTCGTTGAGCGCGGCGATAAAAGACGGACATATGGATTAGGGTGGACACCTTCGGGGTCGCGACGCAGACATGCTATAGCTGGAGGAGCTGGAAGTGGAGATGGAGCTGGATCTTCTCGGCCTATTTCTTATCCTAATGAGCCCGTCGAACTTTTGCGGAGGGACTTCCAAGCGATGCAGACACACATTCTTCGAGTTATGCAGGATCACACTCTAACCCAATATCAGTAGCGAGAGGTCCAAGGCTAGTTGAATCGCATGGAGCAGGCTCTAATGGACAGACTAGGGATTCCATTCGCGCCAGCACCTCCGAGAGATGTTCCAGCTGATGACTCAGAGATCGACGACGATCTCGACGATTGAGTTGACTTCCTTGTATATTTAGCCTTACATTGTTCATATCTTTTTTTTTTGTACATTTTCATACTTGTAATTAACTTTTTTGTTGTATTTAATTCATTTTGGTTCATGGACTTCAGTTATTAACTTTAATTTCCTTTAATTTTCATGTCCTTATAGTTATTTTGAATAAATTATATACTATAGATTAAAATATATTATTTTAATAAAGTTTTATAAATAATTTTTAAATTTAAATATTATTTATGAATAATATTATTTTGAAACATTTTATTTAAAATTTAATTTTAATTGAAAATAAAAATTTTCATAAATTTTTAAATATTATATTATATAATATATAATAGTTTTTGCATTTTATAAATATTAATTATTTTTAAATTTTAAATTTTAAATATATAATATCAAACTTTTTAAAAAAAGAAATTTCGTCAATTTAGCGACGGGGTTAGCGACAGCCACGTGGACAATTGGCGACAGGGTTTTAGTGAGGGGCCCTCGTCGCTAATTGTCCACGTGGCATGGTCAAACGAGTTTCGACAAAAACTACTTGGCATATTTGCAACAGGAAATGACGATGAGATTAGCGAAGAGATCCCGTCGCCAAACCTGACACACCATCGCTAAAAAATTTAGCGACGACCACGTTAGCGATGGGGTTTCCTATCGCTAATCCCGTCACACGAGATAGCGACGGGAAACACCGGATTAGCAACGGTTTTCCCCGCCGCTAATCTAGTATCCATTTGTAGTGTTAATTATAGAAATAATTTAATTATTTAAATATTTAAATAACTTATTAATAAATAAATTTAATAAATTAATAAATTAATTTGAAACAATATAAAAATGAATATTTTCTATTATATATTGTATGATGGCCTAACGAAAAAAAAAACTAGAAAGAAAATGAAGGCAACGCTATCAAGGTCACTATGTCTTACTTTGTTCAATTAGACTAGGTCAATTAAAACCAATAAAGCTACACACTAAGTCAACTTTAGTCACCTCGAGCATGAGATCATTTCGGTTACACGTAAATCGCATATGATCATATCATATAAAAATTGGTCTTCATTTTTTGATACGCTTTATTTAAAGACAATTTATTTTTATTATTTTTTACTTATTATGTGAAATTTGAACTCAAGACCTCTCTTAAACCATGCCTTTTGACAAGTTATGTCTCTATTATCTTACTAGAAATGCTTTGTCATTTATTTTTTATTTTTAATTATAGACAAACTATATTCTTTTTGTTTGTTTTTGTTATGTTTTTATTACATGCATGATTACAAGATTTTATTCATACTATGCATGATATCTTAAAATAAATTAAAATTAAATCAATCATGTTCATAATTTATTTATTTCAAATATTATTATTAAATACAATCAATATAATTTTCACCCATTGTCATATAATATGTTTATTTAAAATATTATTTTTGTAAGTCAAAAGAAAAAAAAATATTTTTATGACATAATTTTCAGACATACATGACTTTAAAGTGTCATACTAAAACTTGGTTTATGACTTAAAGTGTGTCATTTAGTACTTCATTTTTTAAAAGAAATATAGTAAATATTCTCTGCAAAAAAAAAGTAAATATTAGCATTTAAAGAGAGAACCACATTTTTTATGGAGAGAGAAAGTCAAAAGTGGATAAATTATTGATTCATACCTTTTTCATATCGTGCATGATACGCTTTTAAGAACCATGCAATACTCGATCATCATAAAAAATTGTGAATTATAAATTTAAAGCTGATTTAATAGTCAGCAAAGCCTTTCTCGTTATGAGATGGATGAAGCATCATTTGACGAAAAACAAAGTTTTGAGAGATCGTGGGTTCGACTCCCGCTAAATACTTAAAAAAAAAAACACGATTCAAATATCACTATCTAGCTCCACAGAATAAGTAAAAGTACCATATAATGAGAATAAATAAGGGTACCCAGTAAATAGTATGCAAAAATAATTAATGTATTTAATTATTAAATTAACCTACTAATTATTAATAAAATGATTTGATAAAATAATAATTTAATTTGATATAATATAAAAATAAGTATTTTCCACTATATATTGTATGATGACCTATACAAAACAAAGACCACGCCATCAAGGCCACTGTGTCTTGTATTCGTTGATTTACTATTGAAAAATCAATATAAGGTTGCACACAAATCAACTTTGGTCAACTTAGCTTTAATCGAGCACGAGTTCATTAATTTTATTTATATTCTTTTACTATGTGAATTACAATATTTCTTATTTGTATTATACATGATATCTAAAAATAAATTAACGCTAAATAATTTTTGTTTTTAATTAAGTAATTTTAAAAAAAATTATCATAAGTACCAAAAAAACATATTATCATATAATATAGTTGTTTATAATGTAATTTTTGTACATTATTTTCGTATTATTTAATTGTTTAAAAATAGTTTTTTAGAGAGAGAACGTGCTTGTATGACTTAAGTGTGTTAATATTATCATTTCTTTTGAGAAAGAGAGAAAGCTATTTATTTATGGAGAGGTAGAAAGTTAAAAGTGGGTACATTAATGTTTTAAATAATTCAATCATTTATCTCTCTTGATCTTTTGATCCAATGGTCAAATCAAGTACCCATGATATCTTTTTGATACCCATGGTAGAAGCACCGATATATATATATATATATATATGTTTGTGTGTGTGTGTGTGTGTGTTTTTTGTGTGTGTCTTTTTTGTTTTTTTGAGAATGTAATAATGGCTAAATTACATTCCTACCTGTTTAAGTTTATGCAACAGCTTTGGTCAAAAAAAAAAAAAAAAACATTTATGCAACAGCTAAACCAACCTCAATTTTTGCTAAACATACCCCATTACTCAATCATACCTGAATTTGCTAAATGTACCCCACCTTTATTTTTCATAAATTCTTGAAATATCCTTGCTTACCCCATGCCCTAGAAATTGAAGAAGTGGCATCCACGGGTTTCAGTCACACGTGGTCAAAGAGGTCTTGGTCTTCTTACACCGAGACATCTTTAGAGGTCTCAACCGATTCCTACCGAGACCTTTAGTGTGGTCTCGGTTGGAGCCTACCGAAACCTGTAAAAAGGTCTC
The DNA here is from genome assembly GCA_039657365.1 of Stephania yunnanensis. Classification (NCBI taxonomy): domain Eukaryota; kingdom Viridiplantae; phylum Streptophyta; class Magnoliopsida; order Ranunculales; family Menispermaceae; genus Stephania; species Stephania yunnanensis. The sequence continues at coordinate 6,087,302 of CM077588.1, read as the reverse complement.
GGATTTATGAGACCGAGAGTTCCAAAGCTTTCTCGGACTTGTGTGACTGAGACTTTCAAAACGGTTTGGGCCCTGTGTGTCTGATACCCACGTGCGACAAGAACGAACAAAATTTTTTTAAAGCTCCAAAAAAACACATGAAACCGACCAAAAAATCTGCGGGTTTTGCTCGCTAAATATTTTTGATTCCATCGATATTTTGTGCCAAAAATGAGAGATTCAAGTTCCAAATCAAAAGCTCTAAACCCAACGACAAAACCACAAACCCCACTACCGACTCAAAAATCGCAAAAAAAAACCCAAAAAACTCGAAAATCGACATGAAAATAGGTGGGGGAATACACCCACTGCGTCGAATCAAAGTGGTTTCGTTTGGATTTCGTCGAATTTGGGCCGAAAGTAACAACGCGATTCGAGAGAGGGGCAGTTGGGGTATGGGCGAGTGGGTGTGAACTTGGTATGTGTAAGCAAAAACCCATTTATATGGAAAGGCAATTGGGTCATTTCTCACATGCATTAATATTTTTAAAAAAAAAATTAGTGTCCATTTAGCAAAAACTAGAGTCATTTTAGCCTCTACCTTAAGTTTATTGTCATTAATTTATCCATATAGTAAAAAAATGTTATCGCAAGAGGGTGGGAGTCCGAGTCCTGATAAATTGCTTTCTTTCTTCTCAACAAAAAAGTGATACTTTTCATTTTACTTCGTCATTCTCCACCTTGTTGTATGAATCAACCTAAGCGAGCGTGACAATATTTAGAAGTTGAATTGAACATCAATTTTTATTTTGTTCACATCAATTTAAACATCAAATGTTAATGAAAATGTCAATTTTGCTTTCAGATCAAGGGGAAAAACCAATGCAGCACGTCAGACAAAACATTCACTAAATTATTGGTTGTATTGAGTTTGTAACGAAATTCTATCATCTAAGCACAATTTTGGTTTACTTTCGAGGATTTCTTGATTTGGTTGCAACGTAGCATAATTTTGGTTTGCTTTCAAGGTTTACTTTTCCCAACATGGGTACCTTTCAAGATGGCCCATCTTCTGCAACATTTTGGTCCATGGCATTTTCCAATTATGTAAGGTATTGAAATATTTAATGAATATGAATGCGAATCATAAGCATCATTTTATTCTGTTGAGGCTGTATTTTTTTGGGAGGTTTCACGCTGAATTCTGAGTGCTGATACTCATTTCATACCTTGTAATTAAACTACTCATAAATACGTTTATACAAATAAATCTTTCTCTGAAAAAAAAAATATACAAATACAATTGCAAAGAAAATTAAAATATTACAACAGATGCCGGAACACAATGGATGCCCTTCCATGGAGATTTGGTTTGCAGTCCTTACAAATGAGATGATACAAAACACTGAAAAAGAAAAGACAAAGGAAAAGAAATCTACAAAACTGCACTCATGTTAATTATAAACCTTGCATTTGCATTTCCTCTACAACAAATCCCATGGCGAGCTTAAATATGCGCTCTACTTGTGAAAAAACAGACCTTTCTTCCTTCCTTTCCTTTTCTCTACAGCCTGCCATACAAGATAACAACTGTTATAGCTTCGCTATAAACATACAGAATTTAAGCTAATAATGTAATAATTAGCAATTGAAAAAAGAAAAAGAAACACTTGCCAAGTTTCAAAACAATCCAAAGCTCTCATACACAAACAAATTTCTGTGCAATGATCAATTACATTGAGCGCAGTGTATTGCAGAATAACAGAATCATCGTGATGAAACATACGCTAAAGTTGGCTTGCAAGCTATTACATGTAACCCGAAAAAGAAACTTTATTGTTGTCAACACAGAAAATGAATCATTAGCCTGAAATTGTTTAAAACCATAACGGACACCTACAGACACGCCCTCCTTACTCTAAAAGAAAGGGGGAAAAGAAGAAAGCCACTTTCTAAATCTTGTTCGAAAATATCATCATTATCAACTTTCTTCATCTTCACTGCTCAAACTATCTTACTGCGCCACCTAGCACTTCCACAAACCCATAGAGCTATCAAAGCTCGTACTTGTTTTTTGGGAGCAAAGTTGCACACAAGCGCCTCTCTTAGCAAGCGAAGGGGAAACGCGGAACTGACATCCATGCAAATTCACCTTAAAGTCACAGGTTAAGTAGCCAGAACGCAACATTGGCATTTCATCAACATTTGATGTTTAACTTCAAGCTCATTGTCAGTTTGATTCATCCAACAAGGTGAGAGAGAATGACAAAGTGCTACGTAACAACTACTTTGATAACTCAAAAAAAAATGTTCCACACTTTTTTTTCACCATCACCATTTTACCATATGGATAAATTAATGACGATAAACTTAAGCAATAAGGATTTGCTAATTTAGCCTTTATTACTCATCACCTCAACATCCATTACCTTAATTGTCAATGTCAACAGTTCCCAGAAAGGTAACTATCTCAGAGAACTTCCATGGCACCTTCTCTTGATTTTAAATATAGTCCAGCAAAGCAACAATGAGAACCTCTGTCTCTTTCCCATGCTGATAAAACCGCTACCTTGATTCCTCCTTTAGCCCCCTCTTATTTTCCCATGCCGATAAAGCCTCTAACTTGCTTTCTCCTTTAGCTTTAGAAAGCAAATGCGGCAAAGATTGATTTCATGTAGGATACAATAGCTAACTAGGAAGCTATACATCTATCCAGGAGCAATTTTGTACTTAACAAATATATTTCACATTTGTTCTAGTGTTGAGCACTACCACTTTGGTACTAGTCAATTATCACTTGTAGCACTTGTGCTTTCAAATGTTCCATCCAACTCAATGGCTACTTATGTGAAAAATGAATGAAGTTACGCCAATATCTTTGACTACCAATTTCAGTTCATTAATGCAGTTATGCTACCTTCAAACCATCATGGAATCAACTTCGAGACAAAATTGTTGATATCAGCTTGTCCAGAGTCAAGTTCTCAAAATGGAGAAGAATAAGAGAGATGAATCAAGAATCCTTGTTGTTTAAGACTTTCTAAGAATTTACATAATCATGTTTCAAGTGTTTTACATTGTAAGTCTTTAAGTTTCACAAGTGTTATATTTTAGTAGGCATCATGGTTTAGGATTCAATGTTCCAATCATATTTGGAGTTCTCCCGGAATTTTATATATTTGCTAAATAGAAGGAATTAGGTTTCTTAAAAATGAAACAAGATCGTTGTTCTTTGATCCTACGTCAAGTTTCTGATTGTCGACCCCAATGGTAAGATTGATTTCTTCTGGCATCACAGCTTGGTCCAGAGAGGCTAAACATCCGATGGGATACATTCCATATGGTTGAACAGGGTGGCTCCTCCTTTCATGAAATGAAAGAAACAAGAATAGTTCTATTTACTCCAATTCATTAGTTTTGTCTATAATTTATCATTCCTAAAATTCAATGAGATATTTCAATATATCAGAACCACAGGATCCCAAAGCTTTAAAGGAAACTGCTAGAAATTGTAGAAATTATGGATCAAACCAAGATTAAGAGCCTCTATCCACAAGAAAAAAATGAGTAAAAAGTTTAAAAAAAATAAATAAGGTTGTAACATGTCCCTAAAAATCTGCTAGCAGATTTACCTGCACACAACTGTAGAAGCAAGTTTCCTATTCTTTTTTTTTTAACTACACTTAATTTTTACTATCAATCAATAATATTCATCAAGTCGATGCGAGATTCTTAATGTTATTAAAGAATTATTCTTGGAGATCAAGGGTGCAAACCCTTTACAAGCCATTTTACTGATATATATTATTGAATTTCTTCCCAATTATTAATGTGTCGCTCTTTTCATTTAACAAGTGATGGAATGCCAAATATTTGTGTTCTCCAGACATGCATGATGAGCCTCTAACATCGATACCTTTAAGATCAAGAGGCAACATATATATCACGTAAAAAGTCACAATTAAAGATGTCAGGAGAGCTCATTGCAACTAGAATCAAACAAATAAGCAAAAGAGCATTATAAGCCAACGAAGTTAATTTGAGAAAAGGAACCTTAAACAGAAGCAAATGCACCAATAAGAGAAAATCAAACAACTATATCCAAGTAAAACTCAATTTTGAGATTAAAAAGGTATACCCGCATGATAAATAGCCTCATGATAAGTACAGTGGTGTCCCTAAACCTGTAGAATACAAAAAAAAAAAGGAAAAGAAAAAGAAAAAGCAATTAAACTTAGAAACAGATCACCATAGTGTTTGAGATGGCTAGACCAAATTATCACAAACACAAATCTAGGGCAATTATAATGGATGTTTAGATAAATATAGATGAAATAAATAAGGAAGTGACACTTCCAAGGAACAATACCTAAAAAAATAAATGATAGAGATATAGCAAAGGCAAACAAAACCACACTATGTGGACGTGTTTTAATCTAGTTCACTGCATAATGAAACTTGTCAATGCCATATGATGTCATTAACAGAAGTATCCATCTGTTGCTAGGAAACAACGGCAAAAAACTTTGTGTAAACTGATTGGATTGGGGTTCAATAATGTATTCACTTTTTCCTATTCCATCCTATCCAAAACTACATGTGGTTATATTAGCAGTATGCATGTCTTTTATTTAATACTCGTCAACTTTATTACACGTCTAAGTCTTCCTCTAACACTGCCATTTCATGTCAACAGAATACTTCTCCAAACCGGAGCATCTACTTATTGATCCTTCCATTATATCAGGTGATTGGCAATTTGGCACATGTACTATTGTCTGTGTGGTTTATATGTAATATTATTTTGTATTGTTTTGGTATGTATCCACCACACAGTCACAGTTATGTGACACTTGTTTAATCACATGACATTTATCTGTAGTAAGACGTTGAGACATAGTTGGCTTAATTTCCACCTCTAAAGTTTTGTTATCAACTTCAGAGGGATACATATTTCATATAGCGCACTAGATGCACTCCTCTTGGCTAGACTTGCTTTTATTTATGGATAGGATACACTTCTTTATCTCTCCTTTCTGTTGAATGAATAAACCAAGTTACTAAAGCACCTAAAGCTCACTCTCCTTGACTCTCAATCTTTCCATCCTTAAATCCTCCATCCTAACTTTGACTGAAGTATAACCAATTTTTGCACTGAATAATTGAACTGAGTTTCTAAAGCACCAAAAGTTCACTCCTCGACTCTCAATCACTCTATTCCTCAATCCTCTAACTTCCACTGGAATTATTTAATGACAATATATAACCAATGCTAGTTCCACTAGCTGTAAAACAACTAGACTCCAAAACCAGTCCACAATCCTCTAATTCTGCATTGACTTATGCTACGTTTGATCAATTAACAGAGTATTATCTGCAATCAGACAGCATCAAACATCATTGTAAGTCATGTCCCATACAGTTCCATGCTTGTGTAAACCATTCGATCCCTGCTAAAGATTTACTGTATTGAGAACTTGCTCATGAGTCATGTCCCGTACAGTTGATCTGACAAATGGCAACTACATTGTCATCAATGATTTTTTTTTTGGTAGAAATCATCCATGATTTTCATTATATTAATGAATTCATTTTTCTACTTGGGGCCCACCATATCATATCTCTAGGTATTCTATCAAATTCATTTCATGACCATTGACCAATAAAGGAAACATGTAGGGTTTGTTTTATCTTTTTTCTTTTCTCCCTATATTAACCATCAAGAAATCTCCACAAGGCCCCAAGTTTATGGGAGTGGATGATAGAAGTAAAGAAACAATAAATACTTAAAATGAGCTCAGACGAAATGATGTTGCTTAAATGTATGTGAGTTACAATATATAAGGATATAGTAAGTAATACAAAGATTCAAAGCAAAGTAGGAAAGCTTCAATAGAGCGAAAAATGATAAGGATGGTTGCCCTTAAACAACCGTCAAATGCCCAATTTAGAAAACTTGGTGCCCTAGAAACTGAAAGCATCAAAAGGTATAGGAATAGATAGGCCTAATAAACATCGGACCAAATCGAGTTGAATGGAGATTAAAGTTGCTAGTGGGGGCAAAGCAGGATAGGCCAGGGAGCAGGATGGGCCAGGGATTGAAGCCCCCATCCCTGTCCCCGTGGGGCGGGGATTTATCCTTGCAACTTCCCCCCCCCCCGGGTGGGAATATCGTTTTAATCTCCTCTTCTAGTTCATTATATCACTTGATTCTCTTTTTTTTTTTTTTTTTTTTTTTTTCTGGAAACTACCTTTTCAAATTGAGATATGGATTTAATTTCTTTTTTGATGTAATCATGTTGATAGAGTAACAAATTATCATACTATAGAAGATTTCTATCCATTCCTATAAAAATAAAATTTCTAAAGTTGGTAACAAATATTTTTGAATGATATTCTAAACACAATTTTATACATGCTTATAATACAATAGTAGGATCAGTTTAATGATAAAAATCTTATTTTTATGGTTGGAAGTATTGCATTCAATTTCAAACTGTTGCATAAAATTTTAGTAAAAGATAAAAAAAATTGGAAATTTCATGTGGGGATTAAGGCGGGGAATCCACGCAGGGCACAGGATGGGGAAACCCCACATGGCGAGGGAAGTCCCCCTCCCCGTCCCCGCCCCACGGGGAATCGGATTCCCACCCAACCGGCGTGCGAGCCCCATGGATCCATCTAATTAATCCCAACTAACTTGAGACCAAGGCGATGTTATTATTGTTTTGTATGCAAACCATCAAAAGCACCTGTTGGATTAAAACTAATAAAAGGCATAACTAGGCATAGCTCTCTGGAACCCAAAAAAGTAGTAAAAAAAAAAAAGTGTCAACTTTGAAAGGTGTAGTGGAAAGGAATTGCAAACCTATACATAAAGTCTGGTGTTTCTAATCTTTAAACTTAAACTTAATCTGGCATAAAATAAATACAGACAAAACATTCAAGAGAAAATGAAAGTAAGAGGAGTTATAACAGGAAAAGTGGAAGTCCATGCTTTGTGACCGATATCAAAATATTTATATTTTAGCACGTTACCTGTCATGCTTTTTTTAACATACACCAAATGATATATGATGTTTCCAGAATTTGCAAATTTTTCTCAAACAAAAAAGACCAAAAAAGAAATTAAACTAGCTTTAAATTTTCTCAGAACCAATTCTATTCTTTTAAATCACGGAAGTCAGAAGTAAAGTCAAAACTGTTATCCAACCATCCAAGACTAGGAGATCCTATTTATGGAAAGTGTTCGATTCTTTCACACATTTTGATGATTCAAAACAAGATGAAGGACCAAACTGAAAAAAAAAAAAAAAAAAAAAAAAAAAAAACTATGCCGCAAAAGTACTATGGTTTTTATGAAGGCTTGGAAACAATAGGATTTAAAAGAAAAATAACTCATTGAGTCAGTGAACGAGGTCCTCCATTTCTTTAGAGGTGCTGACCTGCAGCAAGGAAATGATGACCGAGTGACATGGAATATGACAACAACAAGTGCATTTCATAGTAGGAAAAAACATGTGGATTTAATGACATTCTGAATATGCGATTAGAATGAGGACAAAATATATATAATAGAATGGACTCACTAATCAAATCACAAGCAGCCATTAAGAAAACTCCCTTTCTGTTACGCCTCCGCTAATTTTTTTTTTTTCTCCTAATTACTTAAGTGACTAAAGATTCAGGTTAGAGCATAAAAGCTGCCCAATACTTACGAACTGCTATCCATTCTTAGTGTTTTCTCAGTCCCATCAGAGGTTACTAATGAAAATGCAGTGGGATGACCATACGGAATAGACACCTGAAAATCAAAATAACTCAAATCAGATTTCATGACTTCACAAAAGTTCAAAAGAGTTCAAGACACAAATGTTAAATAACTTTATAAGGATATGGGACCATACCATTGTGCTGGGCTGAAATTTTTCAGCAACAACAACACCACGAGGGCCGGTACACTTAATACTGAAACCTTCCCTCTTAATTGCCAGAATAGCTGGCTCCCAAATATCAATGAACCCAACCTGTGTAGTTGAACATAATACTTAGCACGATGAACTTTGTGATTCCTTAGGAAAGCAAATCACAATTTGTCTCTTGGAAATATTTACATCAAATTATGAAACATAAACATTAATCATGACAGCGACAATAACAATCAAGGCAATGCTGCCGTTGATGCTGATAGAAAAAACTAGAATATGTTCATACCGCTAGGGAAACTTCATACGACGCATGGCCCCTATAAAGGGTTTTCTCTATCTCATCTTGCATCTCATAATCTGAGTACAACAAAATGAAAAAGAACGTTAAGGCCAACAAGGATGCACAATCCCCGGTAAACAATTACAAAATCCACAAAAAATGGAAAGGCATCCAAATTCCCAAAGCAATTAATTACAACTCAATTAAAGATGACCATGTATTGAAAAACAAATGAGACATAAAAATGATCAAAAACAATAAATCTCTAGCAACTAATGAGCAAGGAATGAGATGTTGACATAATTTGGTGAGTAGACTTTTTGAATTTGGATGGGTCGAATTACAAGTTACAAGGAAAGGATAAAAAAAACTACAAGAAAATATCTATTATATTTCATAAAATTAGATGAGTTCTGTTAAACTAATTCTACTTTTTTATAATCAAGTCGTTTGAAGGAGAAAGTTGAGAAATTCGAACTAAGAAATATAGTACAAAGGGATACGGGGTGCGACTATTGGGAATATGAAGAATGTAGCGTTGAGATCGAAATGGCGCTTGAGATTTAAAAGGGAGAATAGTGGCATTGCAGGTGAAAATGGTTTTAAGTAGACAAGGAACCCTAAAATGGAACTGTAGATTAGAGAAGGAAACAACAGTATTGTAGGCGAAGGTGAATGTGATCTCAAGTAGACAAGAAATTGGTTGGTTTTCTCCCATCAAAAGTCAAGTCATCCTTAAAAGCTCATGGAAGTTCATCTAATCTACTAGTCAAGTAATAAAACCTTCCCTCAAATTTAGAGTAGGAAAAAGTAATAAATCGCATTCTGGGAAGACACATTGGCTAATCACCCTTTAGCCTTTTCCCATGCTCGCACTTCAGGCATGGTCGAATCTACGCTAGTAAAATCAAGAACTTTAACTAATAAAGCAACTCTGAAATATGCATTAGAACCAAGTCTCATGCGCTATAAAAGATATCGATTACTTGATAAAGGAATCTTTCCTTAGTGCTTGATGATAGAACCAGTCTCACAATTCACACAAATCCACATTCATACAACTCATATCCACCATCCTTGACAAGACATATCCCCAATGATTGCAAAGCGGGCGCCTAGGCACCGCCTAAGCATTTTCAGGGAAAATGTCTAGGCAACCAAAACTGCCTAGGGTCAGTGTCCTTCAAAATATTTTTAAAAAAAATTGAAGGGGCTTATTACAATTAAGTTTGGTACAATAATTACCTACCCAACAACAAAATCTTCATATAGTTTATGTTACATAAAGACAAAAGGTTTATTAGTGTCCTTGAAGTATATATCGAATACGGCTTATAGTGACTAATAAAAAATTATTGTTAGTTAAGGACCTATAAATACATAAATAATAACTCAGGAGCCTCCAAATAACTGTTTTTTACCGCCTAGGTGATGCCTAGGCGTTGTCTAGGCACCGCATCGCCCCTTGCCACGCTAGGGAAATCACCTCGGGATCGCTGTGACTGAAATCCTTGATTTCCCTTCCACTCATTAATTTGGAAGGCACCTATACCCAATTAAACTAAGATTTTCTCATGGCTATTTCACCTCGAGAAGATCAAAACTAGCCACAGGCTCCAACGAATATTTCCCCACATATCCTGAACTCCAAATTGGGGTTCCCTGCGCCAAAGGGACGACAAATCAATTGACCAACTGTTCTTGAAGTGTACCTTCACAGCATAAGAAGGTACGGACAGATGTGTTGGGCGATTAAAAAAAACATTGTAAATGATTCAAATGTTTGCCTTGGAGAAGAAGCATACAATGTATGTCCAAGAACTTCGAAACAGAACGAAGGGCATAAGTTTTGACGGTTTCATGTTGTGTGGTTGGAGAGAAACAATCTCTGGATAGAATGTAACCAACATGAAAGACAGGGACCTTATTAAGCACAAACTATCAACTTAGCTGATCACTAATAAACAATGTGTCTCCTTGCTAGGTAAACAGACAGGAATTGATTGGTTACCATCGAGCTCGAGGCATTCGCAGTTTGTAGCCTCTATTTTACAATTTAGACCGAAAATTCATCTAGTTGTTTTGCGTTCAAATTAAAAACCTTTTTAATGCAAAAGCTCCTTTTTCATCTTAAAGAAAAAGAAACAAAGTTATACAAAAATCATACAAACAAGAATATGACATAAGGGTGTTGAGAAGGATGATTGAAAAAGTAGATAATAGAGATGCATTCATTCGCAAAACATGTAGGTATAGCATTTAATTGGTGACAAGAACAGGGAAGTCCATTAGATCATTAGATGATTCGATCATATCTCCGACAAGGACCGTTTAGGAATATAGATAAAATATGGTGTGGAACAAACACATCAATGTACTACAGAAATGCTAAAATGGGGATCAAATGTCTAAAAAAGGTGTTTACCAAGGCCGTACATACTTTTCCACAGAATATTTAGGGGGCAGTTTAACCAAATGACACTAAAGCGCCAATCGTCTTTTCGCTTTTCTCCTTTCTGGTTACAATTTCTTACAATTGGAACAGATGTCAAGCCCAAACAAGGCAGTAAGACAACAAAAATTAAATATATGTGATATAGCCACAAATGTTTCATGACAAGACATCGACAAAAGGGCAAAAACTGTGACGACTTACCACAAGTGATCTTTCTGTGGTCATTTGCAAACACCTTTACAAGTTCACCCTGTACTTGGACAAGAAATAGAATAAAGCAAATCAATACAGAAAATTAAGATCAATGACCAATCAAAAAAGTTAGCATGTTCAACGAAACACAATTGGCATATCAAAGCCTGTACCACAAACACAAATAATGCCAGGTAAGAGAAGAGAAAATGAATGGAATGTGCGGCAACTCAACTTTTTTGAGTAAACGACTTCACCTATAAATATTATAAAGAACCCAAATGACACTATGAAGTGGTCTGTATATGTCTGGGGTTGATATTTATAATCATCTAAAAGTTCACTTTCGCCTCCGAGTTTTTGCCAACTCAGATATTTCATTAAAATCACTGCCCTCACGATCTTCCTATAGCACAACTGCACCAATAAAGCATGTTTTCAAAGAAAACATGTTAACTTAAGTACCTACCTTGCAAGCATACTTGCCATCCAAGTTTACCATCAGATGGAGCTGCATCTAGATTTTAGCTCACTCCCTTCCAATCTTGCCATCTTCTACAGAATTAAATTATATCAACAACCTAACCTCTAGAACATTAGTGATTGGCCATATCATATATCCAGTCCATAGCATTCAGCAGATTTCATAATCATTTTCTATCAACTGATTGATAAAACATTTGGCTTACTTTCACCCTTTATTACATCTTGCCCACTTGCTCAGTTATCAGGTACTATCCTCCCTTTCGCCACTAGGTCTAATCCACAGTTTCATGCACAAGCAGATCCCTCAGAGATTATTGTTTTCTTTGGGAAACACACCTTAACACAAAAGGAGGGCCTTCACAACTCAACCGGAATTGCTATGCCACAAATGCAGAAAAAAGAAGTTGGGTACTACACATGCAACATGTCAAGTGTAAATGGCCAATTCAATCCCAAGCTAATTAAAAAAAAAGAGCTAACCATTTGTTTAACAATTCAACTAAACATCCACAAACAATGAAACTGTTCATGATCTTATAAAATAGACATGGGGATGCAAAATGGCAACCTTTACGAATTTCACATTATCTAGCCTGTCCCAGACAATTAATATAACCTTTGAACTCTAAAGTTCCGTTGCGAAAGTAAGAGGAGATGATGTGTGCTTCATAATGCCTAACTAGTTAATTCATCCATAATTTGAAAATTTATCGCGCTGCATAATTTAGAAATCACAAGTTTCTTCTTCTTTCAGTGGTTATCACTTAACTCAATCATGCAAGTTCTTAGGTAAGTCAACGAACATTTTTTCAACTACAATTTTTTTTTCTCTATACACATGAACATATCATCTCCATCTAACCTCTCTCCCTCCCTCCAGAGAGAGATAGCGCAAGTGTGGGTATGTATCTAAAGGTCGAACATTCCTATTCTCTAATTTTTAGAACAGGGGATAATACAGTTAAGAGCCTCTAAGAATTTGGACACATGAGCTTAAATATGTCGTAAATCGTCATATGTATATACTAGCCCATAAGCTCATATTCTTTCTTATTTTTCATTTCTTACTTTCATGATGAAGTTCGTTATTCTTTCCCTTCTTTTTTTATATCTTCACTCTTATTCATACAAAGAACTGAGTGTCCAAGCATTTTTTTAGCGTTGGACACGTATCAAAAGTCTGACATGAGTTCTTTAACTTCGGGTGAATTAGCTATTAAAAGAAAGAGTATTAAAAAACAACAAAGATGATCGATATGTCATCATTTAAATGACGACAAATCGTTCTGGTCTTATTCTAGGATCTAAATTAAGACAAATCTTCCTATTCCTCTGCTTGCCTGGATGACTAAAACTACAACATTGAACATATTATTTAAGCATAGCATTGAATTAAAAATGTATGGTCATAGTCCATAATTGCATCATTTAAATCGTAATGTGATAAGTATGCCTTACTGAATTACATGTCCACTTAAAAAATATTAAATTACTTATGCAAATGACGACAAACCAAAAAGCAATTTGAGTAAGTGGAATACCTTGCGCTTTCTGTTATCCAGAGGCTGGACTTCAATTGCAAGATATGAGTCCACATCATCAGCAGTAACTAGGTAATTAGGTTGCTTTGCCCCTGTAGCAAGAAAGAATTAAAACAAAGGATCCAATTGAACAGAAAAATGAAAAAAGAACAAACCCCACTCTTAGCCACCAGAAGAGAAAACAAAAAAGAAAGGGAGGAATGCTAAAATAAAAAGATGATTTCAGAGGATTGTAGGAACAAATGTATTACCTTCAATGTAGTTTACAGATCCATCTTCCAAGTAGCGTACCCACTGATATTGTCAAGAAATCATCAAATGTTGATAAAACTTAGTAATAATTCTGAAGGAAATGATGCATTGAAAATAAAGTAAAAAAGTTTTAAGGGAAATGAAAATAAAATAAAAAATACTCAGATCCAAATAAAAAAATTGATCAACAGTATAAGAGGCATGATAGAGAACATGTGAAAAGCTACAAGGAAACAACAACGACATCAACAACAACAACAACAACATAGCCTCTATCCCAAAATTAGTTGGGGTTGATTACATGGATCAAACTCTTTCATTGTGCTTGATTTAGTGCAATTGATGGTGTGCTTTCCAAATCATTTAAATCCCTCCTAATTAATGCATCCTAAGTTAGCTTCGGTCTACCCCTACCCCGTTGAATTTCTCCAGTTACTACTGAGTCGGATTTTCTAGTAGGGACATTTTTAAGCCGTTTTTGGAGGTGTCCAAGCCACCACAACCACCCCGCCCTTCCCTAATCTTTGTATCAATTGGTGCTACTCCTACTCTTTGAGTTTTTGTATTTATTATTCTATCCTTACGAGTTTTACCACACATCCACTTAAGCATCCTCATTTCCTTTTAACTTGGTAGGAACATTCACTACAAGGAAACTAGTTAATTTCAACAAAGTAATGATGAACCATTTTGAGCTTGAGCCAACAAAATTAGTAACAATATTCCTAAAAGAAATATATCTAATAAAAAGGAAACAAGTAAAAGTGAATAACCATCATCGCACTAAAATATTTGTTACAGTGGAAATCGGAAATCCAAGAGTTGGGCTTTTTGATATAAATTTTGTCTCTTTTTTTTGACAAGATTGTATACTTCTTGCTTCGGGAAAGACCTTGGCCCTGTTTGGTTCAGCTTTTTCTTTTGCTATCCTTCAAGTGGCACTCAACAAGCAGGTTTTATACCATTCGGTTCCATTTTATATTTTCTCCGATTGGTTGATGTGGCAACCAAATCTACCTAAAACTACCAAAATCACCATGATTTTCAAAAGCATCTCGCTACTTGCTTTCTGCTTTACGTAAGTACTTGTTCACGTCATCAAAGCATAAGCTAAAAGCAAAAGCTGAACCAAACAAGGCCCTTCCCTTTTCAGTCAAATAGGTTCTATTTATGTCTATATTGGTACACTACTAATATAAAAACACACACACACATAGATATCAGTTCTCTTCAAAAAAAAAACACATATATATATATAATATCATTAAGGAGCACCTCAAAATTACAATTTGTTGTTCCATTGATTGAATATCCCGACGCCTGCAGCTCCCTCCCTGGGAAAGCTTCACCTGAAATTTGGAGGCTGTCGATACCCGGTAAAGGATCATCTTCGGCAGCTGCATTTGGCAATAAGTTTTATGCATACTGTAGATAAATAAGAAAGACAAATCAACAACAGCACAACTCAACTCAATGCCCAAATAAGTAGCACCTTCAGACAAGGACGAAGAAGGTTCCTCAAGCACTGGTGGTAAAAAATGAGAAAATGCAGAATTTGGGTCATCATGCGCAGATGCCAAATAAGGAGAATTTCCAGACGCCCATTGGACTGATCGATCCTTGCCAATTTGGTTTCCAGAAGCATCGGGCTCATCCATGTCACTGCCACTAAGTAGTTCATTAAAGGGAGGTTGGTTTCTCGTGATATCTTCAGTAAAATGTTTAATGTGAGAATCACCCTGGCTAAGAAGCTGAGCAGGTACATAATGGGCTGCAGAATTCCTGGAGTTATCATACAAGTTTTTGAGGCTTCTAAGATAATGTTCAAGTAGTAATCATGGAAACATTCTAAAAAATTACAAGCCACAACCAAAACATATGAGATAGCAAAGACAAACTCCAAGAATTCAGATTCCCACCTTGTAAAAAGAGGAAACAGATATTTAAATGGCTGATTTCAATAACAATCCTCACAAGTGCTCAATGAGTAAGAACTCTGTTTGATATGTACATTCATTCGATTTAAGTGGGAGTTAACTGTTCCAACGTGAAAAAGAGTCCGAAATATTTTATTGAGAAGTAATTCGAGATTTTTAATAGAAATTATTACTTTTGAGAACAAGATAAACTTGATCTCATTTTCTCCCCTTTCCTCAATTTTGCTCGTAATTTTCAACCCATTCTACTACCCTTTCCATCTACTTAGACTTTTCCCCCTTCTATCTCCCATGTCTTTTCCTCATCTTCTCCATATGTTAAACAATTAAAGTCTTGCACCCACTGGCACTATTGGAGGAACCTATACTAAAGTCGTACTTGAAGATTTTGTACGATCAATCATGACTGCTTTTTCTTTGTCCAGTGCAGAAAGAGTATTCACAAATAGAAAATTTTTATTCTCAAAAATGAAATTCAGTGCACAAAACACAATGCCACGAGACCAATACTAATACAAAATCTTGCCATCTTCCTGATCTCATTCTCAAAGACTTTAAAAACAGAGTGCTTAGAACAATACCTACATCATAGTCTTCATCTCCACTCATTTCCCATGTCTAAGTCACTTTTCGATTAAGAATCAATCAGGTACTGTTCAGGCGGAAGACGACCATGATTTGAAAGTGACCGTATTAGGGGACCATAACCTTTATGAATTAGTTAAGCCCGAGTAATGGATGAAAATGCCAAATTGGAGAATAATAGATATCATTCCACAAGTTTCTCAAATACCAGTAGTTTAAACAGTGAGAGCAATATAATATGATTAACAATAGGGAGTGTTATTTTGTTCTTATTTTTGGCCTTCCCACCACATGTGAATATTCATTAAGTGAATTTTGCAATACTTGTTAAATGGAAAAATCATTTTCTTGTTCTTCAACTCACCTCACTACCTTTCTTTAGGAGAAGGAAAATGATGCAGAAGCAAATTACCATTTTTGTTTATTAAAATGACAAACGAAATGCTCAATTTTAGAAATTATTCTTCAAGTTCTACTTTACTAGGTATCCTTTCTGGTTTCTACATTTAATTTGAGAAGAATATGAGGTTTCTTCATCTAATTTGAGAAGAATATGAGTAGCCGATAAAGACGTTTTTTAGGATTTAACTACATTGCTTGTACTTGAAAATAAACAACTTTTATAATGAAATAAATAAATTACTCCTAATTGCTACATTATCTCGTAGGACTCGTTTTTCGAAATAAGAAAAGATGTTCCACGTCTTCCAATTAATCCCAAGGAACAAATATAATCTTCTGTTAAAATAGCACGTCAACTATATAAGAAGACACCTTAATGATGGTGAATTTTACGACCATTTTCAAGTAGAATTAGAATTAGTAAAGGACTTTTTAATCATATATAAAGAATACTAAGTGCAAAACCAATAACCAAGCAACTTTGTTCAAAGTTTTGATACTTCTAGTCGAGTTCCCATGCCCTAAAAGTTTTTTTAAAACAAACTAGGCAAGTCCAATATTTAGATAGATACCCACAGCCAACACCCATGAGGACGAACAAATGCTAGGACGGATCAAAATGAATCACAGTAATCACTAATAAAATTGTATTTCAATTCAACTAATACAGCTTTATGTTAAAGAGTAGTCCAGATTCTCCAGAATTAGCCATTTGGTAATCAACAATTACTAAGTGCTCGTGGAATCCACTTATCATTCTACATAATCCAGAGGCATGGTGGTGGTTATCTTTCAGGAACATAACCCTCCTTAGTGTGATAACAAATGCACAATCGTCCTATAGAAGACTAGTGAAGAAAACTCCCACCACAAAGACCAAAAAGGAAAAAGTTTTTGAAGAAAGACGTGTCAGGAATACGAAAAAAATTGAAAACTTAAAAAGGTAATGAATCCAAAAGTTTACTTGATGGCAGAAGGAGATGGCCTTCTGACATTATCAGGCTCCATATTTCTTGTTAAACCTCCAACCAAATTAGTAGGGTCATTGTGGTATCCCCTAGAATCCCACGGCATGGCTTGCTGAGCATTAGGAGGAGGGGATGCCGGTGTTTGCCCGTGAGGATACGCTGGCTGCGGCACCAATTCAAGCCCCATTTTGTTCTGGCATAAATCACAACAATTTAAAGAACTAATATTGAAATTGGAGAGAGATACTACTGGGAAATATATTATCATACTGAAGCAGAGACTGCTGTACTAGTGGAAGGGGATGGTGACTGTGGAACAAAATTTGGATGATTCCACGAGTCAGGTTGCCATGGTGTTATTTGATATTGGGACTCCTTTAACTTTGCCTGATCAATGAGGACATGCACAAATTTAGACCTGTGAAAAACCTTTATACTTGGACAATAACAATAACAATAAAAAACAGTAATAGACACCCTTACAGCAACATAAAGTGAAAAGGAATTTTTTGCCGAAATATGTTATACATAGAAATTCTAAATTTTGTACAACATACCTCAATGAGAAGGAGCTTCTCCTGCAAATGTTTGAAAAGAACCTGCAAATGGAAAACCTATGGCACTGCATATCATTCACGTTATTATGAGTATCAAAAGCGTCACACATTTTGTCACGTGAAAAAATAAAAAAGGCAATACATTTCACACGTAACCCAATTCATCGACTGGTTTCACAGTTCTACACCCTTTCCTCAAATGGATTATTTTATCGCGCTTGAAGTCAATTAAATTCACTAGACAGTGAAAGAGTTAAGAACATTTAAAAGAAGATCATGAAATACCCCAAGTGAAGGTACAAAAAACAAAGAAAAACTAGCACCAAACTATATCCAACTCAAATCATGCTTCACTTCAACAAGGTTTAAGAACTTGACAAACTCCGGCGAAGTTCAGGCGAAGTTTGCCGATTTTGAGGTGAGCGAAGCGAAGTTCAAAGGTAGTAGAAAAATTGCAAAACTTCGACTCAACTTCGGCTAACTTCAACTGAACTTCGAAAACATCGATGAAAGTTAATAAAACATAAAGTAAAATTGTTATGTTTCGTGGAAGTTGAGCAAACTTCGACTGTGCTAAAAATATACTTAAACTTCGTCTAAATTCAAATACAATATAGTTCTAGCATCTCTACGAAGAAACTTGAATTTTCTAGCATTTAAAGTGAAATTACATAAAATTCCGTACACCGACAAATTTTTGTCAAACTTCCATCGTCGCAGTTAACTTTCTCGAATTAATTCCGAATTTTGAGTGAGTGAAGTCATAGGCGAAGTCGAAGTTTCAAACCTTGCACTTCAAAAGCATGATATACATGGGTTGTGCCTGAAAAGCACACATCAAACCCATTCAGTAGGAGAGATTGGTCAACCACATCAAAGGACAGTTGTTATGTCCTCAGCAAAGCCCAGACTTCAGTAACAACCAATTCTTTTGAATGAGCAATGTCAAAGCTTTCTAGTTTAACGTTGAGACTGGTTCATGGCTTTGGTTAGGTTTGACTCCCCAAGACCCTTCCCAACCTCCAAATTAAGCTAGGTCCTCACGGTTTTAGACCAACTTATCATCCTAATAATTGATCCATTCTAATTGTTCTGAGCATTGAATGCAATTCCATAGAGCAAATAGGCTAAAATATGTGGTCAAAAATAGATCACAAGTCTTGGACAAAATTGAAGAAGAACATCAAAGGCGAAAGGCGGCAGGTGGTTGCATTTGTTCCAAAAGAGCGCAAAAGATGGGTACAACAATAATTTAGAGGACAACCAATAAAAGAACAAATTGATACAACAGGAACTCATTCATAATATAGCACGAAGTCATAGATATTTATGCCCTGCCATAAAAAAGAAGTCGACCAACGTCGCTGGATAACAGATACCACTATAGATGTCGTTTCGAATTCCATCTGGGAAAAAAAAAAAACAATATGGAATTCATGCACGCACATCTATCTAAGCAACTAAAGTCAGCACCAAGATTGGAGCTACAGTTTGATAATTGATACCCACATGCTACTAAGCAGAATATGGAGCAAAACTCCGAGTCATGACCCACAAATAATTGACAACATTGCTTCCACACCAATGACTGGCTGTGGCAGGTAAACAGCACAAGTTCCTGAAAGGTTAGATTTCACCATGGCTTCGGGATGCCATATTGACCCAGTTCAATAATATTCACTCCTTTTCAGCTATATATTAACCATAAAGTCAAACACAGTTAGTCTATATATAATAAAGCCGCTTAGACAGACCTTGAGATTATTAGCAATGGATTGGGCGTCAAGAACTGTCGGTTGTAGTGAATATTCCGCCAGAAGAGGCAACAAAGATGATACGAATATTGATCTCTCTTGCTGTGCAACCTGGATGGGGGAAAATCAAAGCATCAGAAAGTGAGGAGAAACAATGGCATGTGATAAGAATAGCTAATACTAACAAGCAACAAGAAAAAAAAAAAATAATAACAAACAACTCTTAGCAGTCCAAGAATCATTCTTTCACCAAAAATTAAAAAAAAATGAATAAAAAAGTAAAAACATACAAAACGAGACATGCCCATTCCTGAAATTTACATTATACAAATATTTGCATTCCAAAGAAACAAAAAAGGAAAGAACATCTAGTAAGGCATAAGAGAATGAGAGATGGGTAGACACCCTATGACAAACTATAATGGAATATTCTTCACTACAAAGAAAAGAGAAACTATTGCGCACTAAGAAATATATGAAGAATAAACTAAGTAATTGCAAAAGTAAAGAATTCAAAATGAGAAATATCTATTTGATACTTGGCAGAGAAAACATTAAAACAACATCAAGAAAAGTAAGTTTCGACCACAGAGAAAGAAAAGATAAAAATAAAATAAAAGTCATAAAAGAATAGATCCAACACCTAGACCATTCTCACAAAAAATGACTAATGTATTACCTGCAATGCATAAGTAAGGCGTATGTTCTCCTCTATTATATCTTGTCTGTATGAGAGTGATTTTGATGCCGCGTCAACTAGATCCTGCTGCTGTTGATCAAAGGCCTGTAGCCGTTTTTATTTTTAAAACTGACAACACACCCAACAATAAAAATTAAGCAGAATAAACACAAATTTCTTACCTTCCGCATAAAAGCAATTCGTTTTTCAAGGACAGATTTCTCATTTCTTATTTGTGCCTCCTGTCCAACAAAAATAAAATAAAAATCAGCAACCTAATGCTTGCAAAATAATGAACGAATAACCATCCTGATACACATCAGATGCGATGAAATTTGCTTCATCACCTTGATAGAATATTCAGCTAGATGTTTGCGCAGTTGCGAAATTTCCTCTTCATGCTGTCTGACCTTAAGAACAAGATCCTGAAAGTATACCAATTACCAAATGCTTTGGCCATGAAAAAGTTACATGACAATCACTAATACCTGCTTCCATGGGTTGCTTTCACTATTAAGATCAGAAATTGGCATAAGACCATGACCGGATGACTTGTTTTTGATATCATATTCTCCATCTCTTTGATTTCTGATGAATACAATACATTAAAATGTTTCACAAGTCACAACTAGTGAAAGCGTGTCATACTATTCTTAAATGGATAGTCTGTACACTACGAACCTACAAAGGGAGTAAATTTTGTCCAACCTAAATATACCTGCTAGGAGAAAGCGATGTGAAAGATGGTGAGGAAGACTGAGCGAATCCAGAATTATAAATAGCTGCTTGTCTGCCAGGTAAGACCTTCAAGGATCCATTGACTTTGTTGCTCGCAGAGCAGTGTTGACTTTCTGTATGTACAGTAAGATTCTAAGATATTGGATTTAAGTTTTGGTGAATGACATGTATACCTAGTGGATCAAGCAAGAATGTTCTGTCCATCATACAGTTTCTTCTTAATTACCTGACGGAGACAACTCTGATTCATGTGTTTCATAAGGTCCACATGCATGCTCATCCCTGAAGCCATCAGAACGTGATCTTGTTGCAATCATACCATTAGATTTCTGTCCAAAAAGGGGGAAATAGAATTTAGTCCTAGAAATGCATCAATTAGACAGTTATAAAAAAAAAAAAAAAAAAACAATCAACTGGAAGGAAGAACTAGGAAATGAAGTTAGCATGCACTAAATATAACGACAATTTGCATATGGATAAAGTTGTGCCGATGGGACCCTTAAATAAACAAAGATTGATAAGAGAGCTAAGAATAGAAGAAAAGGAGAAAAAAAAAAAAACAAGGGAATGAAGATCCAAGTCCCAAGATTGATTTTCATAATTGAAGATGAATTCCCACAGTCCAGATAGAGGATCAAAAAAGTGTTTAAAGTTATGGATGCAAACTCGAAAACCAAGATTTTGCAAGGTAGATATTTTTCAGATTCTCTATTGGGCATTTTGAGTAGGAAAATATGCAAAGAGAAAGCCTTCTTCATAAGCCAAATGGGTCGTACATTTTCTTTGACACGAGCTTCAACAGTGATAACTTTCGGAAAAGATATAAAGCCCAACAACAATCTTCTGAAAACTACAACCTAAGGATATACATACAAACTAAAAAAACTTCTAAGAAATCATGGACTTTCGATAATGACTAGACTTTTAAGACAACAATAAATCTACATTTAAGAACTCAAATTAGTTAAGGGAGCGGCTAAACAGACCCTAGTTTTTGCTTTAGAGGACCCCCCCCACCGTAGTGCAATTACTCAACTACCCCTCCAAATAAAAGGGTTTTAATCACCCATACCCCACTCACCCATACCCTAGTCACCATTGATTCGACGCCGTGAACGCATTCCTTATCTCTTTTAGTGTCAATTTTGAGGTTTTTTTTTTTGGTTTTTTTCTTTTTTGAGTCAGTATTACTTGTGATTTTGTTGTTGGGTTTAGAACTTCGATTTGGAGCTTGAATCTTGCACTATGGGTACAAAATTTCAATGGAATCGAAAATATCAAACGATTTCGAGCAAAACCCGCTATTTTTTTTGGTCATTTTCATGCATTTTTTAGGAGTTTTGAAATATTTTTGTTCATTCTTGTTGCCCGCGGGTGTCAGACACACAAGGCCGACAACTTTGACGAGGTGTCGGACACACAGGGCCGACACCTCTAAAGAGGTTCGGTTGGATTCCTCTGTCACCCACTGAAATCGAGTTGTGTTCACAATCTCGGTCGGAATCGGCTAATATCTCTTTAGAGATCTCGAGCTCGTGCGTTCGAACCCTACGGGCGACACTTCTTCACTTCTAGGACAGGGTGCGACCACATCCGACCTTTTTCAAAGAAAGAAACACTCTTACGACACTTGGTGACCTAGTACAAGTGCTCTACAATGACTAAAACTGAGAAATGGAGAGGATTGAGGGGTGTGGGGTGGGGTGAGGGTAATGGGGCGAGCAAGAGTATTTTTTGAGATTTTGAGAAAAAAAGTGGGGCAAACTAAGTAAGAAGTCGGGTATGACGAAGTAAAAATTCAAAAATGGAGTCCTTTAAGCAAAAACTGGAGTCTGTTTAGCCGCTCACTTAGTTAAAGACGGCTTCATGGGTCAAACTCATCCGCTCTGCTTGACTAAATGTAGTTTATAGCAAGCTTTTATAATCCTTTAAATCTTTCTTAATTGATGAATCCCAACTTATCATAGGCCTACCCAAAATGGTCGAGTTTCTTCAAATTCTATTTTTTAGAACTACTAGATAATTAAAACTTTAATCGATTGAGAACTATTAAACAATATACTAACATAAATCTATAATTCCTATCACCCTAAGATTGTAGAAATGTCATGCATCATCTTATCAATAGGGCTTGATTGCTATACGAGAAACTTTAACAGCCCGCATTCCCTAAAAGAAGATAGCCCCATGGTTTGAAAATTCTCCGAACTTCTCCGAATTAATTAGATTTTTTGAAGCACTGTATTAAGAATTAGGTGTAGACAAAGTTTTACAAAACTTCCATTTAAGTTAGAGAAAAATGATAACATTTCAATTTTTGACATTCACGTTGTAAGAGAAGGGAAATGTAGTTAGTGTTACCTTTTGCTAGAAGATAATCTAAAGAATGAAAACAAGTTAGGAGATAACAAAACCACGATTTTACTTCATTTATTATAAATGGATTCTAATATATTGCCTAATGAAGAAAAAAATAATGCAAAAAATTGATCAATCCCGTCAAAATTGAAGTTTTGAAAACTTAAGATCAAGTATAGAATGAGAAAAAAATATGAAATATTATATAAAGCAAATTTTTTAATGTCTTTTGATGAAACTTAGATGTTCTCTAGCACTTTAATGAAATTATTTAGACTTCTCTATAGTGTCGAAATTCTACCAAAATTCCCCAAATGGAATTACACTTCCCGGAATTAAATTTGAATTTTAAGTGTGAAATCATAGGCAAAGTCGAAGTTTCGAACCTTGAGCCCTATTGCTCCATTAATAATTCGCTTACTTATACATACTATTGTGATTAAAGCACCCCAAATAATTGTTATGTGCGCGACAAAAAGAATCCCGGCATAGGCTTGTTGACTATCAAATCAGTCTTTGTATTAACAGTCATATTCTTGTTATTGTTCTTTCCTCGTCCTGAAGATCCTATGACTGCAAATGGGTTGAGGTTCTTTGGACGAACCACATGCACCTTGGAACTCAAGATGAGGGATATACATCACCTCAAAGACGATTGAGTTAGAGAAAATAATTCTGCTTCATCTTTATTTCATGATAACAGCCTTAAAATAGGCAAATGGGGGGAAGAGCTCCACTATCATAGAAAATCTACAAACTAGCAAGTATTTTGAAAAGGAAAACACTTAAATTAAGGAGACCATTATAATCAATGGAAGGAAACATTTGTTGAACTTGCAAAACTGGAGCCGAGAATCAAAATATTTCCTTTTAATGTTGCCTTTTGATTTGTCCTAATTCTTCTATAATATTTCTTTCCATAATAGGAGTTCATGACATTAATATACAGAAAAGATCTTTTTATATACCTCATTTGCTTTTCTTTTACTAACCATAAAAGTGTTGATTGATGAGAAGAGAGTTGAAAAAAGAGATCAAGGAACCTTAAAAAAGAACAAGCTCACAACAAAAAGGGAATCCCCCTCGGCCCTCACAAATAACATGAGGGCAGACCCGCCCTATGATGATGACAACGACCGGGCATCTTTGATAAACAAGGATAGAAAATTCGACTCTATCTATGACTTCGGCCACTTATAATCTGCAAGTGATTTAGAGAAGTCTGCTTCAATAAAGGGGATTTGCAAAAATAAATAAATAAATAAATTTTAAAAAGAAGTATGCTTAACTTCATCCTAGTGAAAGCAGGATTTAAGTTTTGACAAGCCACATTAAAAAAGTGTGTTTTTTATAATATTTCTTGTCTTTTCTCTTTATATATCTTACATAAAGTTTCTTAAACTTAGTTGGAATTCATGCACCGTCCTAGAGATTATTTCATAGTTTTGCATCATCTACGTGCTTCTATTAAGTAGGAGCATCTTTTTAAAAAACAATAACTTTTGATATCTTTTTCTTCTAATTTAACACAAAAAATAACAAATCATGTCTTCTTTTCTCTTAATTTGATAGCCAAAGCCACATTTTGCAAGTTTTTCTTTTAAAAATTCAGGGTTTAGGAAAAACTAAATAATTAAAAGAAGTTTGAAGAAGTTCAAGGAATTTTAGTACCATGCTGATCAAGGTGTGCTATAGAAGCGAAAGTAAAGCGAGAAGAACCAACATAATGTGGAAACAAATGTTCACACTTCTTAAAGTTTGGAGTGAACAATAATGTTGTCAATTGTTGGGGTTTAGTTAGTAATCAATGGAAAGTAGGGTGTATAGTTGGTAGAAAGTTGGGACAGTAATATAAAAAGATGAGATGTTATTGTAAAAATATCATCAGTCGTACTGTTTTCAGTAGATCATTTGGTTTGGTAGAGACTAGAGAGAAGGATTTTCCTCTATGTTGCACATTTCGTGAGTTTGTCAAAGAAATAACATATTCATTATCTTCTATTTTCAATTCTTGCTTTAATGTTCAAGATAGCAGGTATTAGATTTTAATTTGGGATTGAGACCATGTTGCCTCTCAAATGATTTAAATGAAAAATACTAATTGAGATATGATTCTAAAAATCTAATTTGTATATCCGAAGAATCCCAAAGGGTTAGCTAATCATGAAAAGCTCTTGATTCTGATATTTATTTCTTAGATAAAGTTCTTTTCATAATATATACTATAACTCCAATATCGTATAAGCAAAGACTCGCCAATCTGCACAATCAAAGAGCGGCTAATTACGGATTAGCCCTGATCCTTGCCTTAATCAACATGCCCATCAATATACTTTTAAAATTATGCTTCAGTCTCTATACCATATTATCATCCAATGGAAGTATAATAGAGGGAGTAAAGTGCTTAAAAAAAAAAAAAGAGATTGTACGTGAGTCATCCAAAAAGGTATTATTCATATTAGAAAAGTATCATATCATCATAAAGATTATATAATACTCCCTCCTATCACTAATATATGACGTTTTACACAAAACACACATTAAAGAAAGCATTAATCATGGTTTCAAATTACATTTTTGCCCATGCTTTAATTACATGATTTACTACATCAATGCTTTATTTTATCCAATAAAAAGAGAACGAGTGTTTAATTATAGTTAAGGTTTGAGTTGAAGAATAGATAAATGCGTATAAAAGGTACAAACGCTCTCGAGAATTCCAAAAATGTCTTATATTTTTTGAAAGAGAGTTTTCGTAGAATACCTTATAAAAATGATCGGAGGGAGTATTATATATTGAAAAAGACTAACATAATATTTTTTAGAAATCACTAACAAAATAATTTTGAGTTTACGAAAAAGTAAACAAAATGGACATATGTGTTGGCTATGGAAAATCTAAGGTTCCAGAGGGGATGAGGGAATGCACATGTACTCAAGACAATCAACTAAAAATACGTCCCAAAATATTCCAAATACCAGCATACCATTCAGACCATCTCAAACCAATTAAACACCCTTTTACAATCTATTTTGATGTGCGTGTAAAAAGAGATGAAACAACAGTTGTAAAATTCAAAGGCCTCTCACTTTTCTCCTCGGCATGCCCAATATTCCATAAAGCACCTTTAACCCTTGATCCATATGCACCACATCCTCGCCGTGTTCCTCCGCCATCAACCAATGGTTCAACATCGACTCGAGCATGCACTAGACTTATCCATATCCAACCCAAATCATAGAGAAACTGCCTTAAAACTGCACAAATATCCGGCAAAAGCCGCTAGCTCACACCTTTCAACTATCCTCTCTACTTTATGAATGATATTTTCTTGACCCTAAGACCATCTATTAATGACTGCAACATTCCACATGCGACAAATCCAAGCAAAACTTAAGATCATTGTGCTAGTTCTTCCAAGTTGTGCTTCTTGGCTAGGCATGCACGTGGGGGGGCTTGGGGCGGGGAATACAATCCCCATCCCCATCCCCACTTATGGCAGGGCGGGGATTCCCCGCTTGAAATTCCTCACCCAAGAAATCTTGACCCCCATTCCCACCCAGCGGGAATCCCCACCCCCATGGGGATTCCCGCCCCATTACTTTTTTCACATAATATCTAAAAAAAAGAGATCAAATACATTATAGATCCGAAAATTAAATTAATTAAAAACTTTTTCTTCGCAATTGTAAGTTGGTTTTCAAATTTTATATAAAGCATTCACCTTACAAAAAAAGGGAAATATAAGATTTAATGTTTTTGATGCAATTCCCATAGTGAATATTCAGGATCCATGTGGGGAATCCCCACTAGGAGGAGTGGAGAATCCCCATACCACCCTCGCCCCGCCCTCGATGGTGGAGATGAAATTCCCCCCGTCCCCGGCCCCAGCCCCAGCCCCGACCTTGGCCCCGTGGGGGCTAGTTGGTGAGGAATCCATGCCCCATCGAGGCGGATCCCTGTGGGGTATAGGGATTCCCCGCCCCACCTACATCCCTAATCGTGGCACCTAATCTATAAGGAAGTTGATTAATTATCATCTTCTACCAAACCCAAAATCTAGTAGCCCAAAACACCTTCTAAACCAAGGCCATAAAAATTTCAACTGAAGCCACATTGCTCAACATTCAAGATTTCTAGTAGTTCTTGAAGTTTTATGTCATCTTGTTGAAGCCAAAACGTCAGTTAACAATTTGAGCATGCTGCAAGTATTAAATCCACAACAAGATGGATATTTAATTTATTTTGGCCTCTTGTCCTTATTCCTCTACCACAACTAAGAACAAATAAAGAACTCAAGTCGTGATACAAGCTTAATTCTATTATTCTCCCTTCATAGATAAGTGTACTAAAATACTCTAGTTAATTTGCTAATGATTCATAACTTTGTTTCCGGATATGCTGTTAAATGATGCACTAGCTATAAACTTAATGGTGACATCTCAAGCACTCGGACTGTCAGACATAATATCATTATATCACATTCAAAGAAATATACTAACAAATAATAGTAGTCATTCAGTATTTTACCAACATCTCCACAAAAAGGAAAGATGCAACACTCAAACTATTTGAGAAGTTCCTAAATGACGAAGATACAACATTAATAAATAAATAAAAACTGTTGATGCCAAAAGAAGTCTCATGGGTGCAATCTTCACAGATACATAACTCCTACAATTTCCTTTTAAAAAAAATAAAATAAAATTGGCATATACAATTTCCTTTTTTTAAAGTTGTCATTGATAACCTTGAGGCTTCATGATAGTTTCCCTAACTTTTCCTCGTGGACCATTGATTGCTTGCATGTGAGGACATTTTTCCCTTACGGTTTATAGAAAATGCTAATAGCCAACAATAGTGAGAACTGAGCGGAGGTGCTTTCTCTAGACTGAACGAGCTAAGTCAAACTGAATAAGCAATTATGCTCTACACCTCAAAGGACCTATTTCTCTATATTTGACCAGAAACATCAAATGTAGGTGAAAGTTTGGCTGAGGTAACACAATAACAGTTAAGGACTCAATCGATCAGCCATTACCGGTTACATTAGGTTACTATTTTCTGGTCAAAAATAAAATAATGATAAGGGAAGTTTTTTTCATGAAATGAAACTGCTCATTAACAGTGGCACAATCATTTTGCAAACTGAAAGAAGAAAAAGGAAAGCACTTACAAAGCCTTCCAGCTCTGATGTTCTTTTTTGAAGTTCAGCCCTTAAGCGATTGTTTTCCTCCACCTACAATATGCAACAAACAGATCACAATTGGAATAAATCCAAAGAGCAACCAGGAACACTGACAACTATCGCAAGGAAAATACTGATATACAATGAAAATGCTACAGATAAAAATAGTGAGCAGGAAATTTAGAATCATATGGGCTTCAATTATTCTTCAACGCCACGACCAAAGTCAAAACAATTTGAATAACAAACAACTGTGGAGATAGATTTTTTTATAAGAAACCAACTTATAACACCTCAAATTTGTCGCCGAGGAGATTCGAACCCTCAACTTCTTGCATAAGTAACAAAATACCAAATCATTGAGCTACCACTTGGTTGGTAGTCCTACTTACCTTAAATACACAAGTAACTGAAGGAGAAATTACCAAGGAATACAAGACAATTGCAACTATTATTCTTACTCATAAATATACGCCCGAAAAAAGGTACGAGGAACTCTCAAGGTGACAAGACCTAGGATCTATTCATGTGACCCATCATGTAAATTAACAGAAAGTAAAAAGATGCAAAACTACACAAACAATAGCGCACTAGTATAAACTTGTTCACTGGTCAGGCTTAGGTCGGGCCTAGTCGGGCCCAAGCTTTTAAGCCCTTGCCCGGGCCAGCTCAAGCTACGGATTTTTGATTAATTTTTTTATATTTTTAATAAAGTAGAGGTATTTAATTAATGTTTGAAAATGAATACAAAGTAGAAGTTAGCTTAATGGTGTAAGATGTAACCATTGGCCTAAAAATCTATGGTTCAAGCCTTACTTTCAACACTTTTTTTCAATATTTTTGAAAAAAAAAAAAGATTTAGGTACTTGATGGGCAGGCAGAACGTGACTTGAGTTTACAAATACAAACACGAGCTCATCCCGAACAAGGCAGGTTGGGTGAGTAACGAGCCCATGAACAGGTCTAGCGCATACTCATTTAGAATCAACGAGAAAAAAATATTTTTATAATCACTTCTTTACTTAATCTAACATATTTAGACATTAAAACCCATACAAATGAAGTAAAAGCCAGAGTCACGTTTATTTTGTAGTTGTCTATCTGTATATCTATATATATAACCAAGCAAAATAATACTAATTATAATATAACGAAAAATTACTCATAAGTCATAACAAATTATCTTACAATTCAAGTCCAAATTAAAATTTTCAAATACAACATACATTTCAAAAGTGTAATCATTAAAATAAGACAAAAAAATTGAAGTATATTATTAAGTTTGCAAGAGTTTTGATGTGGGGTTCAGGAGCATTTGTGATTAGGGTCTGTTTGAATGTTAGAGGACGTTCCTTCCTCAATAAGCCCTAAAACAGTGAAAACTTGTGTATGCACGAGCTAATGTTGTTTGTCACCTTTTTTCATCTTTTCTCTTTCTCTTAGGCTTAGCTTGTACCGTTTTTTGCATTGCCATTTTTTTTTCCATATTTTGAATTGAGGTGCACATATATTTTATAATATTTTAGGGGTACCAAAATCTTACAACTCTCAACCTGATCCTAAGAGACGATCCATGAGATACGCCATCAATTCAAGGTTAAAATAAAAATAAAAATAAAAATAAAAAAAGAAGAAGCCAGTTTTGACAACCATATTCAATACCATTCACAAGACCATTAAGCATGGATATGAAGAGGTACCAAATAGTTATCGACTTCATAATGCATGATTATAAATTGACAAAATTGGCCAAAGTTCGGTGAATTTTGTTGAAAATTTCAGGGAATTTGGACATTTTTTTCCATAAGCATGGATTTGTTTCCCCCTTTTTAAAAATTGACAAAATTAACCAAAGTTCTAAGAATTTTGTCGATTCTTTCAACCATGGTTCTACAGGACCTTCAATACGGGAATTGTGTAGCGTTTGCTGGACAGTGATTTTGAAATTAAAGCAACTGTAAACGCGAATTTTTTTATCAAAATGGTGCACAGAAAAGGAAGACGCAATGATGGGCACATACACCCTAACGCAAAAGAGAGATCATTACAAGTTACAACCAAGATCAAAGAATCCATTGAAACACAGAAGCTCATGAACGTAAAAAGCCTACTGCCGAATTATTCTCCTAACAAAATTTATGGAAAGCAGGGCCACAGGCTCCAACCACTAAGACAACAAAAAGGACAATCAAAACTAAAAATCCAAACTTTCGCGAAGAACATGAACTCCAAAAACATCCTAGCTCACTGCATCACCCACTCCTCAACACTGATACATTCGTCAATAACAATTGTACTTCTCAACAACAAATAACACAAAATCCACATAGCTCCATTCGACCAATAACAATGAAAACCACGCAACAAGACAACTACAAAACTACTCATTTAGCACTACTACTAGAACCAAAACTACAACAACAACATTCAAAATCCATTCCAACAACCAAAAAGCTTCTCAATTAACCAAATTCACAAAGTCTAACCTGCTGTTTAATCGTGCTCTCGGCGGCTTCGACAGCCTTCATGACCTGAAACAGACTATTATCCTTCGCAGAGTCATTAACGCCCAATCCGGAGAACTTATCGACGAAATTCCCAATACCACCATCCATCGCTCCGCTCTTCCACTGAGACCGCGCGTCCGGGACGTAAACCAGCTCGTTCCCTACCTTCTCTTCGTACACTCCCATGGCGGACGATCCGCGAAGGCGGTCACAGCAGTACTGATGAATCCATCATCGGCTCCACCTCCACCATCGGCTCCACCTCCACCATCAGCGCCACAACAACAACCACAACAACAACAACGATGGCGGCGAAGATTGCACGCGAAATTGAGCTGCGAAAGAACGAAAACGCGAAACCCTAGAAATCGAATCCGAGCGAGGCCTTCGACGTCTCAAAGAGGAGGAGAATAATAACACGCAGAAAGAGAGTGGCAGCAGCCGAGCGAAACTTATTTGGTTCGGGAGGACAATAAGGAAATCGGGAGCACCGTCGTCCGTAGTTTACGGCCGTTGGATGTGCGTGGCAATCTGTAGTATCGTGGGAGAGGTGCACGTGGCAGTGGCAAAGGATACCATCCCTGTCGTATCATTTTGCTCGATTGGATAGGCTGTTATTTGAAGAATCGAGGAGTATCTGACGGTTTTCGTGGGTGTTATAGGGTATTTTAAATTTTGTATAATTAATGAGGTTATCATTTCTCTTCTACTTGAAGGCAAGGCCACCGTCACCGTTTCCGGCACCGTCACCGTCATTGTGAAGGACTGGCTTTAAATGCTAACGACTCCACCTGATAGAAATCATTTTTGTTGGAATTTTTTTTGTCAATATTTGTCTTGATTTTTTAATTTTAGAATGAGGCTCGTGTTGTTTTTTCTTTTATTTTTCTTGGATTTAAAATCGTTACATGCAATGGATTATTTATGGGTTACAAATCATGATCAACTTAAGACTATTTCTAATCACAAAATTTTATTTTTATTCTCTATTTTACAATTCTATCGCATCAAACTCTATTTCTCTTTTAGAAAAAATATTCTCTCACCATTACTCTTTAGTTATTACTTACAACTCTCTCCTTTTTATTTGTTGGAACTATAGTTCATCTAAATTATTGATTACCATATGTATACAACATATGAATGAAAAATTGATTATAGAGTCACATGTGATGAGGTACGCATAAGATTAACACGGCTTGAATTCTTAATTCTAGTTTAATTCTTTAATTATGATTATAAACCTGTGACATGAGATCCGCATCGAGATACGTGCATTGACGGAGGCAATGTGGCCGACGTATATGAGATCACGTTATTGAGGCGCATCGAGATACGTGCATTGACCCCAAGACTATTGCACCCCACCACCCGCTCCACCATCTTCGGTTTACGGCTTTTTTGCGGTTCGTAGGGTCGTGGTGTGAGCCGATTTCATCTCCAAGTTAGGGTTCGCAATGTCGGACACACTTTGATTTAGTGTAATTAAGTTACATTTGGTAGAGTAGTTGTGATTTACGGTGCATATGTTAGATTTTGTTTTGATGTATGCCTGGTGTATTATATATGCGTAGGCTATTAAGTCATTTCTACTTGTATTTAGGTGTCGAGACGTGAGCGGGGACTCACCTCGAGATGCATGTTGACATAGGACTATGATATATGGAAATGTTGAGGGAATGCCGCCTTTCGAGGAGGATTCCAAATAATCTCAACGCCATTGTTGAATAATAGATTAGAGACTCTTAGTATCGTGGGTCACAAATCTTCATCGTAAAGATTTTGAATGTTATCATCATCGAAACAGATCTCGTAGATGACGAACATTTAGTGATGTGGTAAGTTAATTTGAGTTAATGAAGCTTAAATAATTAAGTTAGATGTAGCTATGATGTGATTTTAAATTAAATGTGTATAAGTTAGCAAGTTAAAACATTAGTCATTGATATTTTTTCAAGATAAGTATTGACACATCAAGAGACCAATTAAGTTTCAATTGAGGTTAGTTAGATCGAGTTAGTGGATAATTAGTGAAATTGTGTCAAATGTAGGCCATTAGATTAGTCTTAAGATACGAGAGTGTATATCATGATCAATGACCATTAATCAATTTTAATACATATAAAAGATTGAATAGATCAACTCATGCAACCATTTCATTCTCATTTCATAAATTTAGGAGTTAAGAAAAGTTGGAGAAGAAGAATCAGAGGATATCAGCAAAAATTGTTGAGAAAATCTTGCGAATTTGGAGGAGTTGATCAAGTTAGGTGTGGTGTATAACTATGCAATTCTACTTACACCATTAAGTTATTTTATTTGATGAATTTGTCATATGATTGAAATATGGTTGTTATTGTGTTGTTGTTATGTGTCTTGGATCTTTGGTAGGTTAGAACAAGGATCCCAAGGTGTTTGAGTTATCCATGTATAGAGAAAACTCAAAATTCAAAGTGTAGAATTATGGGTTTCCTGCATATAACGCGTTAATCGGGTTGACTATCATTAGCACGCTAGACATTCTGCCCAACGCACGCTAGGTGCTCTAACAGTACAAAATCTGCAATTTTCTAATTAGAAATTAAACATTTTAAACAAGTTGAAAGCCCTAATTTAAGGTCTAAACACATTGTAAAACATATGAAATGATACCATGAGCCTAGAAAGAGTTTCGAGGATTCAAATACATGTTTTGAGGTATCGAGAGGCCGGATTAGCTAAGAAATTTGTGTGGATTGTAAGTAAACTAATTGAAGTATTTATTTACATTTCATTCATATTTTGTTATTCATTATCAGTCATTTGGTCTGATTTGCCTATCGTACTCTACATGTCACGACTCGTTATTTCTTCTCATTTTATGAGTTTGCTAATATGGTATTGATTTTTTATTAAATAGTTTCATTGACTCTAAATCATGTGCTATGACATTCTTGATCGTTGAGATATTTAGTCAAATGAAATAACATGCTATTAGGTAGGTGTTTGATGGTATTCTAAATCTAATTTTCATTGTGCATTAGATATGAAATTACATTATTGGATTTATAAACCGTGTCATTTCTTGAATATATGAAAGTAGTTTTTGTATCTAGAACCAAAATATACAGAGATAGCCTCAGCACATGGGATTTCTAAATGCTCAGGGATGTCAAGATCTCACCTAGGGGTGGCAATTCGTGTCGGTGAGTAGTAAACGTGTCGTGTCATAAACAAGTCATGACCCATATAATGCAAACCCATTACATGACATGTTTATTAATCGTGTTAATCGTTTTCGTGTCTAAATAGGTCGTGTTAATTAACATGTCGTGTATTCGTGTCACCCATTTATTAAATATTGTATTTAAAAATTTTATTTTATTTAAACTTTTATAATTTGGTTACTATTTTTTAAAATATATCTAAATGATTAAATTCGAACAAACATACTAAAATAGCCAATAAAATATAATGTGGTTATATATAGTTGTTAGTTTTACTTTACTTTTTCATTTAAGCTTTTATTACTCTTAATAATAAAGTAAAAATGACTCGTAATAATAACATAAACAAAATTATAAGAATCATCTAAAAAAAATCTAAATCTTACTTTGGTGAAAAGTTTTATTTTTTTTAATAAATAATTATTAATAAAATCTAAAACATAAATAACATATTAAAAGTAAAATGAACATTTCTTCTCAAATATAAAATAAAATATGATAAAAGATGTATATAAATAAATCATGCTATTAACATGCATTCAAATGGATGAATTTTGTGCCAATCTATTTATTATACCATATTTATTATTTATGCATTATTCTTTAGTCGTGTTAAGCAAGTCATAAACGAGTTAAGCAGGTTGACACGTTAATGACTCGTTTTATTAACCGTGTATAAACGTGTTAACATGTTTATGACCCAGACCCACTTAAGCCAAACCCGCGACATGTTTATTACGTATCGTGTCGTGTCGTGTTAATCGTTACATGACTCAAATTGTCAGCCCTAATCTCACCACTAACTTATGCAGTACACATAGGGTATGAGACCCAGGGTTGTTGACCATAATACATAACATGTGATGTAACTCACGTCCGATCGGTCTTAGATCATTACTACTTAGCTTAATGTCAGTTTCATATTACTTAACTGAAGTATCTTATAGCATGATTTCTTTTTAGCATAGTTGTTATTGTTATGCTTTCGGATACTTGTTCTATATTTGGAAATATGAACAAATGTCTCTCAGTGTTACTTTCTACTTCATATATTCAATGTCCTTTTTATGACAGTGGGTGCAGATACATCGAGTAACATACTAGGCAAAGAAAAGATCGACGACTACCATTGAGCTAGCGGAGTGTTGCTACATCTAATTTTGTAGTTTTTTTTATTTTGTTGTATGACTTATATATATTATATACTTTTGGGGTTGGATATGGGATTATGAGATAGTTACCCGACTAGACACGTGTTGATGTATAGTTATTGTCGTTTGTTATTTATATGCATGCGATCTTAGTTACCTAGTTTCCCACATACTTAGGTTTTATACGAATGTCTTCCACTAATTTTTCAAGACTTCCACTGAATAATCTTTAAATTGTAAAATTTTAATTTACATTGAAATACTATTAATTTGAGAATGGTGTAAGATTTATTAGAAAAGTAGTTAATGTGGTGAGTGTATTAGAAAAGATGATTAATACGTTGTTAAGTCCTACATGATGGGGGTTAGGGCTTAACGACAAGATTAGGCCGGGCGGTGCCCTGGTATCAAAGCCTAAGTTTCACTACAATGAAAGTGATCTTTAGTGACAAATTCTTTTTTGTTGCTAAAGATAAGTATTTGTCGCTACTAATCTATTGCAACGCACTTTTCGTGACTAATTGTTCATTGTTGTAGCACCGTGGGGGAAGAGTTATTGTGACGGTGAAAAAAATTTGTTGCTAAAGCTTCTCTTTTTCAACGAGTTGAGGATCTTTTTACGACAAACAAAATTATTTAGGAATACTCTTTAGCAACAAGAAAACTCGTAATAACCGAGTTACTACAACAAATTTGAATTCGTCGCAAAAGAGTTACAAGTAGGCATTACAATCTCACAAAAAGTTTTTAACAAAAAATATGTTGCTAAATTGGATTTCGTAGCTTAGAATCACTTTCATCACTAATTTCATTTGCCAACGAAGTTTGTTGTGAAATTTAGTTAATGACAATATTCATCGCTAAAAAAATTCACTTTTGCAACAAATTTCGTTGTCGATGACATCATTCGTAACGAACTTCACCACTAAATACTAATTTATCTAACGAGATTATTGTACAAAAATCTCTTTTACCGACAAATATCAAAATAGATTTGTAGTAAATATGTTATTTGTCGCTAATAATTTATAACAATGAATACTCATTGTCACTGTAAAATACTCGAGATCTAAATATAATATTTGTCGCTACTTACATATTAGTAACGAAGTTTGTTATGAACATTAAGTAATAACGATTCTTGTCTATAAAAATAATATTTTATGTGACAATATTTGTTACACTTGATTACTTTTTACAACAATTTATGTCAATATATCTATGCTTAAGCAACAATTTTCGTTAGTACATCTATGTTTAAGCAACGGTTTTCATTAGCATATCTACATTTTAGTATCAATTTTATTCGGCATATCTTTACTTTAACAACAATTTTTGTTAGTATATCGATATATTAGCAACAACTTTTCTTAGTATATCCATTTTTAAGCAACATATTTTTTTTGTTTCAAAAACATCTTTAGCAACGACGACTTTTCAATTCTGATAAAAATAAATTTATCGATAAATTTATCTATTAGGCAACATCTTTATAAAAACACAAACTTTTAATAAAACATAAGCAATTTAACATGACATTCAAATAATACCAACATTTATAGACATTATAAATAGATAAAATAAAGTTCACTTACTTGTCATAAGAAAAACATAGTCAACAATTAAATCCCACATGTTAAATAAAAAGTACTAAATACCAAGCATTCACTCTCTATGACGCAAAGAAAAAACTCAAAATAATATGCTTTCTACTTGCTCCAAGCTTTTTTGAAAAAGATAGGATCATCTAAGCACAATCACAACCTGCAATAGAAATGAAAATGATATTATAATGAGGACAAAACTTAACAAATTATTAACAAATGCAA
Organism: Stephania yunnanensis; assembly: GCA_039657365.1. Lineage (NCBI taxonomy): Eukaryota > Viridiplantae > Streptophyta > Magnoliopsida > Ranunculales > Menispermaceae > Stephania > Stephania yunnanensis. The sequence goes on along the minus strand of CM077588.1, from coordinate 6,050,329 downwards.
AATGTAAGCTCAAGATAAGAGATAAACACAATCAAACATTAAAACACAAGATGAGTAATGGTGAAATAAGAGTTAGACGCAATTAATACAGAGATAACAATACAATGTAAAAATAGTACAAAAAACTAATAGAAACAACAATTGACCAAAAAAGAATTCATTGTACCTATCAGTCCGTGACATAAACAATTAAAAAATTATGACAAAAACTATTCAAAAACCGTGAAAAAAAGGTCAACAATTGTGATACAGAAAAAGTAAAATTGTGGTGGAAACAGTAAATATAAAACTATGACAAAAATAGTGAATAAAAAACTGTAACAAAATGTGAAGAAGAAATTGTGACGGAAACAATACATAATTATGTGACAAAAATAGTGAATAAAAATCTTTAACAAAAAGAATCTATAAAAACTGTGTAAAACATTTGTCACAAAAACAGTAAGTAAAAAGTCACATAATTAGTAAGATTGAGCAACATGTTATACAAATATTAAGATTCAATTGTGACATAAATAATGAGTTTCAACTATAAGAAAAACGGTACCATAAATAATGATTTCTATAAAGTAAAGTTGATTTTATAATATGATACCAAAATCATAGTTTCGAGACCAACTTTTCTAATAATCAACTTATGAATTTTCATAAAACACAAATTTAGATGTGGAGACCAGATGATCCTTGCCTAAAAATCATTAGTTGGGAAGTGAGTGAAAGTAAAATGAAGATTTCTTATATGTACATATTAGTTTCTATGTGTATATATATGTGTTATTTACGTTGTAGCTAATTCGTGTTTGTTATCAAGTTGTAGACATCGATGGCTGATTGACGCAATAACGAGGATACGAGTGCTAGTGGCAGTTAACCTTTTATTCCATCTGTTGATGATTTTTAAATGCTATATGACCAAGTAGCTGCTCAGGGATAGCAGTTAGCCGATTTCATTTCCATGATGACAACATGTTTTGCTCCACTAGCACAGATATCGACCCCTACTATTACTACTACTCATGCATTACCGACACCAATCGAACTTGTAGTATAGATTTTACCAATAGTGACAACACCAGTCATAAAGACAACTGATACATCGTTTTCTACTCTTACATCTTCTAGCTCGACAATAGAGGTTCAATTGGAGATGGATTTCATCAGACTGAAACTAGTTTACTTTGATGTTCAATGAGACTTTGAGAAGATTAAGAAATGGCTATTGTCTCAAGAGAAGCTGCATAGAGTCTTGAAGATTGAGGATATACTTTAGGTTGAGATTTCGTCAAATACGCTGCAAGAGACGCTGATGTTTGGTGGTGTGCGACGATAGTGATTGATGGAGATTTTGAGTCTTGGGATGCCTTCAAAAGGAAGTTCTATCGACAATACTTTCCATCTATGATGATGAAAAGGTTGAGGAATGAGTTCATAAAATGAGACAGTGGGCTGATGAGTTAGTGATGAGCAATAGAAACGGATATGACTATCTGATACAGTTTGTTAGGGATTTAGTGAGAGATGATTTTAAGGATCTATACCATTTTGAAGATGAACTGAGGCCATATATAGGGTTTTATGTGGCCAGTTCATGTGATGACCCAAAAACTTAAAAAAACTACCCTATGGGCAATTAAGTAATTCCATAACCCTACACAAAATAACCCCTATTTAAATCAAATTAGAAACCCTAGCCTCCTTTTTATTTAAAATTTTAACTACGGGAGGAAAAATGGACATTGAGGTGTTGGAGGTCTAATTCAAGAAAAACCCAAATCAAAGGTACACACATCTCTCTCACCCTTTTGATCTTGTTTTAGATGAATATCAAACTTGAAATTTGACCAAATGGTGAAAATCATATTGAAAGAGTTGTGTGGCATCGATGAGGCGACCGAAGACCTTAGTGGCCAACGATGGCTTTGTCATCGCCATCAGTGGCGGTGAATCCGTCACCGCCAAAATAGTGGGGGTGCCACCAGCCCCCCACCATTGATGTAAATGAGAAGGGGAAAGGGGTGGTGTCGTGACCACCCTCCATCCCTCCACAAGCATGCCAACCATAACTGGCAAGAGCGCGGTTGCACCCCTGGCCAACCCTGGTGGGGAAGGGAGGCCCAGTACCGAAGTGGCCATGGAGGGGGATCCTCCCTCCCTAGCGGGTTGGAGGACCACGGGCTATTAGTCCTTAATTGACCGATCAAACAAAATAAAATATAAATATAAATAATAAATAATAAATACAATAAAATAAAGTTAACAAAATAAAAGCAAACTATTTGCTTTCAAATGGGGCACTATCACGTCTCCGAGGGAGATCGACAGGGTCCCACCCCTCGACCCTCGCATTGGGCGACGGGGGACCTACGTGACCCACACTAGCGGATCCCAAAGACTACTAAATGAAATATTTAATTAGTTCTAATAGAAAATATTTATTGATGAGATGTATTATGGTTGTATAGTATCATGTGAAAGTTCTCATCGGGCCCAGAACGTACCAGAAGTTGATATAGGCGTCTCCTGCGAGTCAAGGTAAGTGGGGAGCTTCGCTCACGCATTAAGTATGGCTTGTTATTAGATATTTAAGTATAACGCTTTGAATGAAAGACTTGGGTTAAGGGTTGTATCGGGGTATTGGTTTGAATCTCTAAATCTATGGAATGTTAATGCATGTTGTTTCCCCATTTATGTCATTTATTGCCCCAGCCAATGGCTTAATTAGCAAGTTATCATATTTAAATGCCCTAGGGTGTTTGTGGTGCCACCGAGGGCTTTACTAGTTAATGACCCATGATGTTTTGTGGAATTCGCCACTGAGGGTTTTTACTTGTCTAATTGAATGCATAAATGTGTCATATAAGTATATGAGTTGGAGTTCTTACTTGTGTAACTTTTTGATAACGGGACATGTATCAGTGGTGGCTTTGGATGAACTCACTTTGTTGTGATGCTACTAGTTGGAGGACGTAACGACCATTGCGTCCGATAATAGTTTGCATTAAATCAAATGTGAAGGATTCGACCACCGGATTCCAACAATACCCAGTGTAACGACCCATTTTATTAATGCCTCTTAAATTTACGGACGTGACGCCAGCTCGGATTTACGTGGACGTTGTGGTACGCTAGGACACACGGGGACTTAGGGCATGCTATTTATTGTATGTTGGATGCTTATTTCTGGTGTAATTTATTTAAATACATCACATATGTGTATGTTGCAAAATAATACGTGTGAGGGTGTGTAAATGGTATTCGCCTCGATATGTGTGGCGACGCGGGTACCGGTAGTTGACGGGACCGAATATTAGGTCGGGGAAACTAAAACACATAAATTATATAAAAATTTGCAAAGAAACTAATATGGAATGGGTATTAGTTGACAAGTGACGCGGCGGTATGCATATATAGCGGTTCGGACGCGAAATCGGGCGTCGAAACGCCCAAAAATGGGCGAGTGTCCCAGTTGTGTCACAAGCATTCTAGACCATAGCATGTGTATCAGAAGTGCTCGGTGGATAACGACCCGAGGGAACTGCTACATGTGTCGGTGCGTCATAGGTCTACGCAGGCCACCGAGAGGGATCAGGTGATAGCTAGTTGGGTGCGCCCACTAGTAGGATCCTGGAAGGAAATCCCGAAGTATGGTTTAGTCTGAGTGGAATAGGCACACATATTTGAGCTTTATTGTTATTTATGCATGTGATGCCCTACTTACAGTTGCCTGTTTACATTCCGCATGTTTATGTAATAGTATTTATTGGCTTCCACTTATTTATATGAATGCTCGGAGGAGTTCCTTGGGATTTTACTGACTGGACTCGTCATCCATTTTCTTCTGTGATGATTGAGTGCAGATCCGAGAACAAGTAAAGGCAAGACTTTAGGCGACTACCTCTGATTGCCTACCCTTGAGGAGTACTTGTACGTGTGATTATTTTGATATTTTGATTCTTTTGGGAACTGGGGAGTGATATGAACTTGTACATGCTTAGTTATATATGGTACAACTGTTTACTTCGACTTTTCAGGGTTTTTCCACATTAGTTTTGTTTAATTATTTCATGAAAATTTTTGCATTTAAAAAACGACTTCCGCTGAATATCTTAACCTACACAAGTAGATATGAAATTCGAGACAAAGTAGGACGGGTAGGTGTCATACACGTGGAGTACACGGGCCACCGAGCAAGGCGAGTACACGAGGTAGCATGCATCAATGGACGATGACTTATTATTACCTAGCATTATTATTGAATGGACCAATGACTTATTATTATTATTATTATTATTATTATTATTATTATTATTATTATTATTATTATTATTATTATTATTATTATTATTATTATTATCTTTTATGGTATATTTCATATGGACCCCTTGCATGAATGATTTGAATTTTGTTATGCTTTAAATGATTCGTAGAGCTCATTTTAGAAGTTACGAATGCATCGCTCTTTCTTTGTTTATGAAAATGAACAATGCTTCCATGTTCCTACAAGATTTTATATGTTATCTACATGTTTGAATTTGAATTTGATCAATACTTACATGCTTTCTACTTAATGTCTGAGATTTAGTTTCCAACTTACATGCTTTTTACCTGCTTTTAATGTTTGAGCTAGGTTTTCCTCTTATTGAGCTTCATTGTTCATTTTAGCTCACCTCACTTACTATCCAGGTGCGTCCACATCCGCTATAGCTCGTGATAAGGGAAATGCACCCACTTGGATTCATTCTTTAATTTATGAGAAGTTGCACGTTCCTATTATTTATTTATTTGATTTTGAGAACAATAAATTTGGGTTGTAGATTAAAGTAGGTTATTCGGGTAGTTTGAAGCCCTCCTTATTTATTTTGCACTATTTAGAAGCTTATTGGTAGTATTAGAAGCTGTTTGAGAAGATTGAACCTACTTAGATAGTTGAACTCTTATCATGTTGATTTGTGATATATGGAGTGCTAGTTTTGATTTTTTTACTTCCACATTTATTATTCCATATGGTTAGTATGTTATTCCATAGTTAAAATAAAAAGGTGTGTCAGACCGTTATTTGGGTCTGGTTCAGGTATCGAGCTTGAGTAATGGTTTGGGCTCGACCCTACCCTAGTTCAAATGAGGGTCGTTTCAGTTCAGGTGTCAAGACGTTGGGGTGAGATATATGAGTGTGCACTCTCTCACGAAATATACTATTAGAGTAAAGTTGTCGATGGGACACCACTGACTCCTGATCAGATTGCAGAGTTTGAAAGGAATAGACAAAGGGGCAAGGGACAAAGAGATGAAGTAGAGGATCTCGGGATCAAGGACAACTACCTTAGGTAGCCAAGTCAGCGTAGGCCAATTACTTGCTATAGGTATTGTCAGGTTAGGCATGTGATGAGAGATTTTCCACGACCCGCAGTTGTATTTCTACAACAGAAAGTCACGAGGGGGTACACATGGTAGCACAACCAGATGCCGACTCTATGCAAGGACTCATCGAGGTTTTGGTTTCGATTTGTGGTAGAGATTTATATGTTTTGTTTGATTTGAGTTCTATAGTATCATTTATTTTTGGTCGCATGATAGGTATCTTAAGTTTGACATCAGTTATAGTTAGCGTACATTTGATTTTGAGTACTGCAGCAGGAGATAAGGTTTATCCTAATTGTTTTGTTGAGGTATGTTCAGTAGAGATAACACTACAAGAAAAATATGGAATAGCATCAAAAATTTGCAACAGACTGAATATGTTGCTAAACAACAACAAATCCACAACAATTCTGCATTGATAGAGCATTTGACTCGGTTGACCAAAAAGCAACAAGTTAGTGACAGATTGGTGACAAAAATTGTGTTTGTCACTGATCTGTCGCTGATTTCTCCCACCATTAATTTTCCGCCCATTTTGTGACAAATCTATGACAGATCAACTACAGAACCTAGTTTGTCGCTGATCTGTAGCTAAATCTGTGACAGATCTGCTATAGATCAACGACAAATCAGCAACAGACTAGTCTGTTGCTGATTGTCGCTGAACTCACAAACTCCCATTACGCGTCATCGCTGATCAGCGACAAATTAGCAATAAACAAATCAACATTAGACTAGTCTGTTGCTGATCTGTCACTAATTCCTAAATGGTTTTTACAAACCAGGGGCTCTCCTCCTCGTCCCTACAAACCCATTTCGTCGATCCGAAATGCCAAGATCTCCGCCACCGCACCGTCGCCGAAAATCCGCCACCACCACCGTCGTCACGATCGATTGCGAGGTGTCGCCGCTGCCGCGTGGTATTTTCCTCTTATTCAAATTAAAATATTGTCATGATTTTTCAACTTAAAAAAAATTGTGAAAACCAAAAAAAAATTGTGACATAACGTAATAAAATATTTTTTCCTTAAAATTTGCACGTACTCTGAATGTAATCATTGTTTTATCCGACTTGTTTACTTGCAAATGTGAGAGAACAAAAAATGAGCTTGTCACTCAGCGGGGTGGTAAAATGAAGCAACAAGTTTAAGAGATTCATTAAAGAAGTCTCAATTATTTTTACGCTTACAAGCATAATATATATATATATATATAGTGACCAAGTGACCAATAATTAACTCGCAAGAAATAATTAACTCACATATAGTACATTTCTATATATGCTACCTAGTTTATTATTTTTATTGTTATTTTTTTTTATAAATTATACAATGTATAACGACATATTTTCAATGTAAAGTCTTTTGAAATCTGGGCTAGGTATGAGGCTTAGAGGGTCTTGTTTAGATTCGGCTCGAACTTCAATTTGAATATGACAGTATTGCCCAGTTTCAATTCGAATTTTAAAAATTAATATTCGAAATATTTTTTTTGGGCGGGATAAAATCGAGCCAATGAGGCAAACAAAAGATTGACACCCTTTAACTCGAAGGTATTTTGTCTCAATCAATCAGTCATATCAAACTTCTTTAAAGAAGATTATTTTCTTTAAGTCGAGAAATGATTATTAATTTGATTTTAGAAATTACCTTTCTTATGGAATATAATGAACGTACGCATATGTTGGGGCATGTGCCCTAGATCAATCTATTAACTGTCTTTATGAATACTTTTAGTTAATAAAATAGAGGATTTAATTTGCATGTTTACATTATAATAAGATCCATGGGTATTTACAGAAATATCATAAATGTCCCTAGTCGATCATTATACTGGGAACTATAATGAATTAAGACTAGTGTGAGTCTTGATTGATGATCATATGATGATTATACGTATAGGGATACGAATCAAGATCACGAGTACTTGTTAGGGAACAAAGTACTGGACCGACCCGCTATGAGAACATCACATGGATTAAGTCATAGTTGTTTCTCATGATAAGTATAATTTTCAGTCCTCTGACTTGAGATTATCAGAGACTTCAACATTAGGAACATATGGATTCGACACTATCACACGGTGTCTTTAACCAGACGATTATAAAGGTTGTGATTGGTTACTATGTGAGCAATGTGATGAAGTTGTGTAATCAAGATAGAATTTGTCCTTCTCATATAAAGAGATATATCCAGTGGATCCCTCGATGTGTTAGACTGTTAAAAGGCCTAGTCTAAGTGAATTGATATTGATCAATGTCACTTGGATGTTTTCAGTCTACCTAGAGATCGAGACTAATACGATTGAACTTGTTGGATGACAATTCCATGCCTTATGTTTGATCAAAAGGATATCGTGTGACAAAAGGATGTTATATACACTATTGATTAGGTTGTATCGATTTGATATTCGTACAACTTGGGTAGTCATAATGTCTTGCTAGAGGCTGCTTATAACTTGTATACCAAAATGTGTTTTGGTACATCGCCAACGTTGTATGAGCCTATTGGGTCGCACACTAAGAATGGTTTTGCGAGATTTTAAGATGGTTCAGAAAAATGAATTTTATATGATAAAATTCATGACAGAAACGTCCTTGTGGTGTATTACACTTATACTTCTTTAAGTAGGGGTATATGTGTAATTTACTTAACCATCTATATACAAGGGTTGTATAAATAGATGCTTTAAGTTAGAATACACGAACGAAAGATCAAAAGGCCGAAACTCTATTTTCGTTTCAGAAACGACTTATGGTTTTTGGTATGCTCTAGATCGTTTTGGAGAGAAACAAAAAGGTTTGGTTCTCTCTTGAAGCTAGCACTTCGAATCTCGGCCGCTATTCATTTGTAGACTACTGGTAGAGGGCGTTCGTCGTTGGCAGCGCCTTAGAGATCGATCAACCTTCAGAAAGGTATATTGCGACTGAGGTATGATTAAGTTTTTCATGGTTTAAACGCTTTTAATGGAATTAGATTCGGATCCTGTCGGGGTTTTTATCAAAATTATTTTGTAATCTCCGCCGCGTATAAACCCTAAAACCCAACAGTATATATCATACTTAAGTTAATCTTTTTTAGGAGTATTAATTTAAATGTAATCTTAGCTGTGAGACTTACTCATTTTTAATTAGATAGCGTTAAGTCAATGCAACGCAGGGAACTAATTAAAACATGATCGATGTCCACTTATCTTACATATATGTATGTCTAACATTTATATATACAAAATATATATAGATTCCATTAATTTATTAGTAATTAACAAAGAAATAGAGTGGATATCAAAAGTACCTGGCTACACGTATATATCATATCATCACGCATATACGTACATGGCAACTTTCAGCCTTAAAGGGTCCGATGACGTTTTGATCAGTCGCTGATCTTTTAAATCTCTTCATGATCATTAGTATTGTTGCCACGTCTAGAGGTAAGTATAACAGTTTCAATTCTCATAAAAAAATTATGTATAGTGTATAGTTTGAATTAATTTGAAGATATCTCTCAATTTCAATTGATATATTGACTTGATCATATTGCGCGTTTGTGTCTATTCCAAGAGCACTCAAAGAAATTTTTTTTTGTTTTAGTTATGATATAGACGAGATTTTATTTTATATAGCCAGCAAAAGTAATATGTGCTAAGCGGGAAACAATGTGTTTCCCTAAAATAAAGTTGAAAAGTCATGATTTTGATTAATTAGTGAATTTTCAAGGGATTATGTGCATATATAATTGTTTCTTCTCCAATCAAATATTTTTCAAAGGAAGCTAATTTCCCGCTAATTAAGTTTGTCTTGAATATTTTTTTTGTAGAAGTTGTCTGAATCAAATTTACCTGACCAAATCTCCAAGTTTGTCTTGAATTTTTTTTTGTCGAAGTCTTACAGCTAAGATTACCTTAAAAGGATATAAAAAATAGACCATGCATGAGCCTACCCAATGGACCGAGCGGCGATGGTGGTGGCGGCAACTCGCGGTCGCGGATGACGGACATGTAGCGGCGACGGTTGTCGCGGCGACGATGGCGACGGTGGTGGCGGCGGCTCTTCGGAGACGATGCGGCGACGAAGATCTTGGCGTGTCGGAGTGACGAAATATAATGCAAGTCAAATGCATTATATATTTATAGTTTGTTGCTGATCAGTGACAAATCAGCAAGTAGTCTGTTGCTAATCTGTCTCTAATGTCACAAATATTAATTCAGCGTAGGCTTTGATCAGTGACAGATTTTGATCTGTTGCTGATCAGTAACAAAAAATCAGCAACAAAATAGCAACAAAAAATCAGCAAGAGACTAGTCTGTTGCTGATTTGTCACTAATTTCTAAATGGTTTTAACAAACCATTTGCTCTCCTCCTTCTCCTCCATGCAAACCCATTTCGCCACATTTGTCCCCCACGCGAAGATCGTCGCCGCCGCACCGTCGCCGTCATCATCGCCTCCACCACCGTCGCCGGTCAGTCATTGAGCCGCCGCCGCACCGTTGCAGCGCTCGAGGACGTTGCCCGTTCGACAGCGAGGCGCACCACCACTGTCGCCGCCACTTCCCCCGTCTCTAGATCGGCCACCGTCGCTTCCCCCTTCTCTAGATCCGCCGCTCCTTGTAACGTCGGGATCCGCGAAGCCGCACTGGTTTGCCGCCGTAACCGATCGTCTATGTGGCACCAACCGCCGCTGCTCGGACCCCGCGCCGCCGCCGCTCGGACCCTGGGCCGCCGCTGTTCGGACCCCGCACCTCCGCTGCTTCGGCCCATGCGCGCGCCATTGCTCGAACGCACCGCCGCCATTTGCCGCCCCGCCATCTGCCGCCGTCGCTCGGACCAGCGCCGTAGCGGCTCGGACTCCGCGCGTTGCTGCCGCAGCCTTATCGTCTCTCGCGATCTTCCCCGTCGCTTGTTCGGCCGGCTCCTGCCGTCGCCGCTCGGCCCGACTCCTCCGCAGTCACTGGTCGGCCTCGGCTCCTCCTTGATTGAGTTTTGGGAATCATCCGCGGTTTACATTTTCTGAAAAATCTATTTTGATATTTTTGTTGATTTTCGTTTCTATATGCGTCCCGAAATTTGGATATCTATGGTTTTATTTTACATATCAAGATCTTATACGCCTTCGAAAATAGCGACAACGCAACACTGTGTTGCTAAACAACAACAAATCAACAACTCGACCAAATGTTGTTAAACAATAACAAATCAACAACTCAATATTTGTTGCTAAACAACGACAAATCAACGTCAGAACAATCTGTCGCTAAACAACAACAAATGAACAACTGAACAATCTGTTGCAATACAACAACAGATCAACAAGTACAACGAATTGGAACTTGCATTTAGGTACGCAGTTTAAATTGTCACCATGAATTTGTAATATGACAATCATCATTTACTATTGTAAATTGTAGCTCATATATATTATGTTCATTGAATAATAATATAGTAAATTCATAAATTTGTACATTGTATAAATTATTGCTTGGTCGTGCATGCATTTCCAACTAAAAATGAGATCTTATTGAGTTATAACTTATATATATTGTTATAATGTTTACTAATTGTGATTGTCATTTAGTTGATACGTATTTATATTTGGAAACTCAATGTAGTGTCTATATCTGTTGAATTGAAGAATAATTATATTAATTTGTAAAACGAAGAAAAATATATTTAGTTATATAATTCATTAGTAATAATTGATAAAATAATAGATTTTGCAAATAAAGAAATGGTGTGCGTCAAATTATCTTTCCAAAAAATGGCGATCGAAGACAATGACAAATGTTGGTCATTGTAATAAGAGAAGTTATATTACGGCTCTTTGGTCTTTCTTCCTCTTCTTTCCATTGAGGCATACATTTCCCATCATTGTGACATTTCTTGAGTGTCTGCCTGCATATTAGGAGAAACATTTCATGTGCTTTTCACAATTGATCAACTACACATAAATTTATCTACACATCAAAATCTGTATACTGTTTAATCATTATATGTATAATAAGAACATTTAAAACTTAATCTACTAGTCTTCATAATAATAATAATAATAATAATAATAATAATAATAATAATAATAATAATAATAATAATAATAATAATAATAATAATAATAATAATAATAATAATAATAATAATAATAATAATAATAATAATAATAATAATAATAATAATAATAATAATAATAATCTACTTGTTCAATACAATACAATAATAATAATATTAATCCCATTACAATTACTCCAGTCTTGTTCAAAATACCCTAATCAATTTATCTATCTTTTGTTGTCCTCCTAGGCTTACTCTTAATTTTACAAGAGTGTAGATTCACAAAAGAAGAATTCCTAAGTCATATAACCAACAAATTTGATTAAACAATTGCCTTTGCTAATTGCTCTAACTTGTCCTTGTTTCTTTCTTTATATAATGCATGGCAAATAAACATGCTACAAATTTTAGTGGACCATTGATGTTCTTGCTACTTCTACTTCTTCAAACATTACAAGTGTGCTTTATCAAACCAACTGTTACAAACCATCACAAAATCTTATTCAGTTTATAATTGGCTTTTTTAATTTATTCCATGACAACATAGGGAAAAAGAAGCTACCGTCTGAGAACATCAAAGTAGAAAGGGTTCATGTTGCTTTATCAAACATGGTACATCACTTCCAAATCAGTCATTGTAAGAAGTATATATATATATATATCATTAATTGGTAAAAAAAATTACGGAATCATGAAATCAAGAAAAGTAGAATATGGCACAACTGAAAACCAACAAATGAAGGGTAAAACAAAAGTAACTGGATCCCCCACTTGGAGCGCAACTACCAACAAGTAGTTTAGGACTTCACTAACAAGACCATCAGTTATCTAAGCTAAAAAGCCAAAGAAACACAAATTTCTTAAAACAATATTGACCCTTCCAAACAAAAGGAAGCCGATCCCTTGGAAAATTAGGAACAAAAAACCAAAAACCAATACACTTGACAGATTGCTCAAATCATGATGGTGAGGAATAAAATTTATATGTATGTATCTATATTAAAAATCTCAAGGTTATTTATAATCCAATTTATAGAATATTAATTTGGATTAATTTCTGAATATATAGTTAATTTGTAGGATTTATATAAGTTAAATTTTATTAAGAGTTGATAAGATTTTTTTCTAATGATCGGTTAAAAAAACTTAGGATCGAGATGTCTACTAATCGAGAATGGATGTATAGTCGTATTGAAAATGGTTTCACGCGACGAGAGTTCATAAACGGCGTGAACGAGTTCATCACATACGCGAAGACGCACTGTAGGACATTCGCGACTGAGGGAAAAATTCGGTGTCCATGCAACCATACGAAGTGTCGTAATCGTTCATACTATGATGTTGACACCGTAGAACTTCATATTCTTCGTCGGGGGTTTGTTCCGGGATATCATTATTGGTCGGAACACGGGGAAGAAGATTATATGTACACTCAAAATGTGTCTGACGAACCTAGCAATACGATGAGAATTGATGACCACGAAGGGACACAGACGATCAATTATTGTACATCGTATCATGAAATGGTGCACGACTTGGCTAGTCCGAGTTTTAATTGGAGCCATGTGGAACAACGACCAACTCCTGGAGCGGGAAATTTGTATGATATGTTGGACGCAGCAAGTCAGCCGCTATGCCAGGGGTGCGAGAAGATGACGAAATTGTCGGCAGTCGCCAGAATCCTAAAAATCAAAGCAGAACATCATATTTCTGAAAAGGCGTTTGATGAAATTCTTCAATTTTGTAAAGATGCATTACCGAGTAACAATTATTTAGTCGATAGCTTTTACGACACGAAACGACTAATGCAAGGAATGGGGCTACCAGTCCAGCAAATTGATTATTGCAAGTCCATGTGCATGATTTACTGGGGCGATGATTCAGAGTTGACGACATGTAAGGTTTGTGATGAGTCAAGGTACGAACAAAGTAGAAGTAATGGATGGAGTGGCGTGCCGCGATCTCGGAAAAAAATGTATTACTTCCCCTAACACCTCGATTACATCGTTTATTTGCGTCTGAAGCGACTGTGAGGCATATGCGTTGGCATGGGGAACACATTTCAGATGGCATCGTCATGCAACATTGTTCCGATTCTATTGCATGGAAACATTTCAATGATGTGAACATCGAATTCAGCGCCGAAATTCGTAATGTTTGTTTAGGTTTATGTACGGATGGTTTCCAACCATTTGGCCAATCCGGAAAACAATACTTATCGTGGCATGTAATTCTCACTCCTTACAACCTACCCCCTTAATGTGCATGAAAATGGAGTTCATGTTTTTAACTGTCATCGTACCGGGGTCGACAAGTCCTTCAAATCAGATTGACGTCTTCCTACAACCTTTGATAAAATAGTTGCAAGATTTGTGGCATGATGGGGTACTTACCTACGACATTTCCGCCAAGACCAACTTCCAACTCTGAGCCGCACTAATGTGGACCGTAAGCGACTACCCCGCATATGGTATGTTGTCCGCATATGGTATGTTGTCCTTATTGTATGGATGACACAGAACATGCATTCATGGAAAAGAGCTTGTCCTTATTGTATGGATGACACTTAAGAAATGATGCATTCCAATTAAAACATGGTGGAAAAACCTCTAAAATCGGGTTTGATTGTCATCGTTGTTCCTACCGCCAAGTGGGTCCACCTTAAGAGAAGTGATAAGAAAAAAAATATTTTCGAATTCAAACGCCTGAAGAGTACAATGCCAAGTTGTGAAAAGGACCACCAAAATTAAAATCGTAAGAAAGAAGTATTATGGGGGTTAGACGATTCGCTTCCCAAATGGGTAAATTCAAATATTAGTCGATGTGTAGACTCGCAAAATTGAAGCTTAAGTTTATTTTTTCGAGATTTGCCTTCCGTGAACTATTAGGAACCTTAATATGGCCCAAATCGAGACTTGACTGTTAATATGGCAAATCTCTTAACATTCCTAAAATATTATGCAAGTTGGAGCAAACTTTTCCACCTAGTTTTTTTGACTCGATGGAGCATCTTCCCGTACACTTGGCATACGAGGCCCATATCGCCGGACCAATACAATTTTGATGGATGTATCCATTCGAATGGTGAATTTTTTATGCAATCCTCATTTACCGTATGAAATACGTAACATCTTAGCTAGGTTATATTGGTTATTGCTACCTAATTTGATGGACATAATGTCCCAATGTTTCCTCTCATCATATAGGAATCTCAAGCATTTGAAAAACAATGTTAGAAACAAGGAGAAAGTTGAAGGGTCGATATGTAATGCTTACTTAGTTGAGGAATCAACTTCTTTTTGTTCCTTCTACTTCGAGGATCATATTAGTACCGCGCACGAAAGAATCCAACGAAATGATGTTGGTGGAGTAGGGCCGAGTGGTGCTAACAATTAATGGTGCATTCTCGATTTTCCTTCATACGGGGCAACCGCTGGGCAAAGCAAGGAAACGATACCTCACGTCGGAGGAGTATGTTGCAGCTCATCAATATGTGTTACTAAATTGCACAAAAATAGTTCCGTTCATAAGGTATTATAAATCAGGGTCATTTTTCGTGACATTTTTTCTATGAAGTGTATAATCTCATATCATTTGTTGTAGCATTTTCAAGTCAATCGTTCGTTTTCAAGAATCGAACATCACCGATGAAGCTATTGAGATCAAACTTGAGCAACAATTTGCAGGCTAGTTCTTGCAATATGTACGTAATTGTTTATATACGCATACGTCTCATTACCTTTCTTGGTTGATTATAATATTATAAATTTGCGTCTATTAGGCTGAACAAAACGATGTGCCAGAGGCGATTCATCAAATTTCTCAAGGACCATTGCGTTCATGTACGAGTTATCCTGGATACCTCGTTAATGGATATAAGTTTGACACACTTTCATACGGTACGAACAAAACAACCCAAAACAATGGTGTATGCGTCAAAGGTGGGAACGATACTGATTATTACGGTGTACTCCGAGACGTAATTCAAATTGATTACCATGATGGGTCGCTTCGAACAATGTTGTTTAAATGTGATTGGTTTGATCCTACTCAAAATGGTACACGACTTCTTCGTAAACTGGGGTTAGTAGAAGTTCATAAAAACCGTCGGTTCAATAGGTACGAGCCTTTCATATTGGCAATGCAAGCACATCAAGTTTATTATCTTCCTTACCCTTCTATCGGAAGAGGGTTACGAAGTGATTGGTTAGCTATATGCAAGCTTCAACCAAAGTTCGTAGACGAAAGCAATGTCATTAGTTCAGAAATGGAAATCTCGGAGAATGCATTTCAAGCGTTTCAAAATGAGAACATGGACATCGTGGAAGTACATGTAGATCCTTTTGCTTCGGCAGCTGTTGATCCGACAAGTGAAATTGTGTTTGACAACGATGAATTTGAGACAAATGCGGACGATGAAGAAGATGATGCGTTCATATCGTCACCAGACATTGGTAGTGAAAATGAGTTTGAGTGATTGGTGTGAGTCTTTAGTGCACTATATCTATCAACGTGCTTGAAATATGATGTTCACGTTATATAAACAATATCTCTATAAATGTTTTTTTTATGACTCAACTGAATTTTTTGTTTATGCAATAAATATATATACCATTATATATGGCGAGACGTAGGGGGCGTGGTAATCCAGAGGATGAGGACGTGGAGGACATCAATAGACATTCGGAGGAGACTAGCACCACTGAACGAGGTACCGTGTCGCACCATGCTACACCTACCCATCCGGATGGTCGTTACTCATTACATTATACCCACGGATGTTACATGTGACTCGTCCATACCCGACTTATGCCCCCGGACCGTCGTCATCACATTATACCTCCCCATCGCCTCCCGGTCATCCATGTCCATATCAGCATGGCACACCATCTTCTCCAGTTCATACCCTCCCACCTCAGCATGGTTTCATTCCATCCTCATCACACCACTCTACACCATCACCTCCAGCAGATGTATACCCACACGACCATGGTATCAGGCTGTCTTCATCACATCACGCCACACCATCACTTTCAGGTCATCCTGCTCATTTTCCTGGAGCCGACGACGAGCACACTTCTACATCTCGTCGGCCCCCAGCACCACATCGTCATTCATCTGCGAGGTCATCCAGTAGCAGGATGCGGTCATCGATACCACAACCGCTTGAGGAGATCCCTGACTTTTTCAGACCTCTGATAGCCCCTGCGGATGGCGAAAACCCTCTTACTTATCTCATTGCTGAGCATGGCTTGTACGTTACTCTCCACAAAATATCTACGTCCAATATATAGAAATATTATTTTCCTATACTAACTTAAATGACGAAATGGTAGGTTACACCCTTCTTCCATGGTGGCAAAGAAGATGAGTTTAGTTTTTAAGAGCGGATATTTGAAAGAAGGATGGAAATGGGAATATATCCCATAAGCCCAACGAGATATATACTGGCTGCGTTGGAAGGTCAGTAACTTCACATCAACCTTTTGGTCATCAATAGCGGTGGAACAAGTATATGAGCATAGAAATGATGATGTTTTCATAATACTTCTTCATCTATAGGTGTTCTTCACTTGGGACTTGCCAATGTCTTTTGCGATATATGATGCGTGGTGTCGGAGGGCAACCATCCAGTACACGGGCAATATATATCTCATCGCGAAGAAAAGAATAGCACCTATTTACTTATCAGAAGAGGTGTTTGAGCATTACAAGCGAATGCGAGCAACAGATGAAGCATTCAAGAAAAAGTCCGAGCAGATGAGAAGCAATAGAAAGTCCGAGGTGGGAGGGCCAGACACTGGTATTTCGCTGCATAGCGCTGGAAGTATATCCGCTAGACAACATGGTGATACGTTGGTACGTATATATACAAAAATAGTGTATTTCTCCATGAACCGAGATACAAACTATTAATCTTGTAACAATGTTGTAGGAGAATAAGCTTCAACGCCGTCCCACATGGAAAGAGATGTTTCGACACCTCCACACCCATGGCCATGACGAAAAATCATTCGTAGATCAGAGATCCGCGAAGATTGATGTAAGTAATATGAATTGCATATATGTAACTAGTTCGAGACAACACATGTAGCCCATCAATTTAAAAGAGACCTGTAGAGTTAACTATAACTTCATACTATTTAATGTAGGCTTAACTCACTCGGAGATTGGAGGAGATGTCCACCTAGACCCCCGACACATCAATTGACGAGGATGCCATTTATCTTGAGGTGGTGCCAGAGGTCAAGGGACGTGTATACGACTTAGGGTCACAAGGTTATCATCGCAACATATCTTTAGGGGGAGCAAGCTCATCTCGAGGACCAGCGTACGGACTGCATGAGTTGGAAGAGCTCCAGCGGGACCACCAAAGTTTGCAAGAAACATTGCTGAAGGAGCGAATGGAAAGACAAGAACAAATGCAGAGAGACAAGATGGAACGCCAGGAAGAAACTCGAGAGATGCAGGACCGGTTAGCACGTATGGAGGCATTGTTGATGCAGCACCTCGGCATTAGGCCCCATATGCCTCCGACACCGCGGACTCCACGATCACCAGGAACAGAGCGTTCTGGTCCTCAGAGTGACGACCGCCCTGGTCATTTGATGACTGAGATAACACCTTCTCAGTCTGCGCACCCGCATGACCACCGATCTGGGCATTGGACCTCTCCACATAGAAGGATGTCTGAGGATCAACGTCATCTTTTGGATGATCATGATGAGTTTATGGAGCAACTTATGCCGCCTCCGCGATCATCGCCACGGCAAGAGTGATTGGATGTCCTATCTTGTTTAATGGTAAACTGTTATTCTCGAGTAATGTATATCTTCACATTTTTTCCCTTCTTATGTAGTCGATGTGATTACTTCATTTTGCAGGTACGTGCACCGGTGACGTTTGATATGGGTGTTGCATAAGGAGGCAAACTTACCTCACCAATTGGGTTGGAAGTTTAAGAGATTCCTTTGGTATGTAACCTTCTGCCATTTATTTTATTCACAAAATATCTTACCTACATGTGATGCCTGAAAATAACTTAGGCAATTACGTAGGTTGAGCTTATTATTTAAATCATCACCATAATTTATCTCTTCAGTGTAATTGTAAAAATTGGCAAATTGTTCATCTTTTTATCGAATTTTTTTCATTACATGATGTTCTTAACTTAATCAAAAGAGTACGTGCAAGCTTAGTAAAAGTTAATGTGAAATATATTAATGATTTCTTAGACTTTGCATTTTAACATGTGAGGCCTTCATCAAGCTTTGACAATTATATAGGTTGAAACAACACTATAGTCAATTTCACTTTACTTGGATGTGATGCTATTTTCAATTGTGTTTCAATATTTTTGTTATGAAATTAATTGAAGTTCAAGACTTATGGACATGATTTGGAAAGTACACCATCAATTGCACTAGACTGAGTGCAATAAAAGAGTTTGATCCATGTCCCCAAGCCCAACTAATTTAGAATCGAGTCCTTGTTGTTTATGTTTAAACATTGATCTAATTTCTTCCTACTCATTTGCTTTAATGGGAGGTAAAATGTTTGTATATAACCATTAGGTGTCTAAATGCATGTTAGTCGGTGGATGAAATTATTGAAGTCTAAATTTTTGAATGAATGGTTGAAATTTGGTCTAAAAAAATATATTTTTATGTTTATTAGATTAACTTTGTCTTGCAAGGTGTAACGATCTCATTATAGTATATTTGCAGCACTACAAGAACAACATAAATTGGAACCATATATAATATATTGTTGTCCTCTTAATTAATTTCTTTCAGAGTATATATCCATTGCAATAGAGTGGTGAATTAAAAAATATGAATTCGATTTGTATTATCAATGAAGAATATGAATTTTTTTCATGTCATTGACTTTTTCAATTAATAGTTACATATTTTCAGATTTGCTAAATTATCTTAGATTTGTTCTCATATCATTGAATTTTTTCATTTTTTATTGTTTTGAGTTTTTAGAATGGTTCATTTGTGGGTTGCATGATTTCTTCTTTTATGTTTTTAACTTCTTATATATATGAATGAATGTACAAGAGGAAAAAAATTGAAAAAATGCATGGAATGTCATGTATGGAAGTTCTTTCACTCCCTTTTGAGTTGGAATTTTTTGTGTGTGTCACTGTGTGCGATCTTTTATGTATGAGGTCGATGAGCAAGGCTTAATTTTAGGGTTTTTTCATTTGTGTTTCAATATTTTGATTGCATTTCGAATATTGTTCAAGTTATTCCTTTTCATTTTCAAGATTTGGATGAGACATGCACTCCTAGCCCCATAAATTGTATGGTGTCTATCTTGTATCGGTGACACAATTGGGTAAGAGTGTGGGATTGACATTGTAGATATATATGTAAATTAATTTGTGTAGCCATCTTAATTTGTGTAGTATTTTGTATTTTGTTGGATAATGTTCATCTAGTAATATATAGTATACTACTAGTTAATTATGAAATGTTAATCTCCACATTTTGTAGATATTTTTTGTTAAGTTTTGATTACAAACAATTTCTCAATTTTTGTTTTAATTGCAGCAGGAAAATTGTTTTTTTTTCCAGATTTTACTGCTGCAGGAATTCCATTTACTATTTATAGTAAACTGTAATTTAAAAAAAAACTACCATTTCAAATCAGCAACAGACCAAGTCTGTCTCTGATTTGCACAGTCAGCAAAAAGTTGTATGTTGCTGATCTGTTGCAAATCAACAACAGATCAGCGACAAACTTGGTCTGTCGCTGATTTGCAACAGATCAGTAAAAGCCGCCGTCTGTGTTGACTGTGCAAATCAGCAACAAACTTTGTCTGTTGCTGATTTGCAATAGAACCTCTTTTTTCAATCGCAATGATTTTTTTTTTCTTTGTTCAACAACAGATTTATTGTCACACAATCATTGTTGAAC